>JANAVB010020396.1:8784886-8951653 GCA_029216955.1 Iris pallida | reverse complement strand
TGACATTTGAGTTACGCTCACGTCTTTACGTGCCAGCGTGACATTTGAGTTACGCTCACGTCTTTACGTGCCAGCATGACATTTGAGTACGCTCACGTCTTACGTGCCAGCGTGACATTTGAGTTACGCTCACGTCTTTACGTGCCAGCGTGATTTGAGTTACGCTCACGTCTTTACGTGCCAGCTGACATTTGACATTTGAGTTACGCTCACGCTGTGCGTGCCAGCGTGACATTTGAGTTACGCTCACGCTGTGCGTGCCAGCGTGACATTTGAGTTACGCTCACGCTGTGCTGCGTGAATTACTTTTCACGCTCACGCTTGCGTGCCAGCGTGAATTACTTTTTACACTCACGCTGTGCGTGCGTGAATTACTTTTCACGCTCACACTGTGCGTGCCAGCGTGAATCACTCTTCACGCTCACGCTGTGCGTGCCAGCGTGAATCACTTTATACGCTCACTTCTACATACTAAAGCTTGGCGTGACTTGTTGGCCTTAGCGTAAGACTTGGGCATAGACTAACCTTGGCGTAATCTAACCTTGGTGTTTCTATTGCTCTATAAATTTATTCATTTAATGGTGGCATGATAATTCTCCTATTATATCCTTATGCCTTTTTGCATGAACTCGATATTCTTAGCATGTTAATATTTTTGATACATATGGTTGTGTAGAACGTGCCCTATGTCTTGATTGGTTTATGGATACCCAGTAAGACTGGAACTTAACCCTGAGAGTTATAGACTCGGCCCCACTTAATACTAATTGACTCTCATGCCTGGTCACCATTGATAACGATGGTTATCTTGACTAAAATTGATCATGCATTCCTAGTTGGAACTAAGAGACTGGCTAGTCGTCTTATTGAATTAAATGAATGAGACACGTTCATGTTATGAACTATTGTAATCGATTAGCCGATCCCGAATATTGACATACAGGCATGTGCAGGCTTCATTTTATTTATTTTCTACAGAGCAGCATGTGTACTTTATGGCCAAGGCATGATTATTCCGTGGTTAGTTTTAATTGTTGCATTACGCTATGTAAGACCTACAACCTAACCGTACGGGTATCGTTGTAGAGTTGGGCATATCGTACTTTGTACGGAAGTACTCATCCTGAATGACCATGATCCACGACATGGGACTTCACTCAACGTAGAGACTATTAAGTCAAATAAAATAATGATGGCATGGAGAGAATGGATTCCCGAGTTCTTACATGGCAGCCCTTCTTAAGGACTATTAGTGCCTGACAGGCCGGCTGGTTCCCACAGATACTGTAAACCTGCCACACGGGCAGGGAGCGGTATCTGCTTATATTATTATTGTATATTGTATATTGATGACGGGCGTCCCGCTGGGACTCGTCTAATTCATGATTGGCGTAATTGATTGACTGGATAGACCAGCCTTGCTCGCACATAGTAAGAATTGAGAAATCCCTTATTGTATAATTCCAGGATAACTTGGGACTCACAATAGCAAGCCGTAGGAGTTGATTGGCCGTTCAAGATGATTTGTTTGTGTACTGTGCCTACTCTGTTACCTAACTGGGATGATCAGAATGTCAGGACATGACGGGCCAACTTCTGTCCTTGTTTGGTTGGGAGGTTGGTTCGAAGTGTCGTGATGTGATGTGAATCCTAGTAGCAAGCAGAGATCTATTATTATATTCTCTTACTTACTGGTTTAATCCTTCATATCGTGCTTCCTTGTGGTACTTGCTATAGAGGTCTAACCTCTCTGTTTTGCATGGCCAGATTTAGAGCCGGTTCCCGAGGACTCAGCTTACTTCCACCTCCAAGATGGTCAATACTAGAGGAATGATCGCAGGAGGACTCGAGTGGGTTCCTTACTTCACCGCTCGTTTTGTTATTTACTTTATACTTAGCCGTTTGGCATCGACATGTTAGTCGGATTGTCTTGTACTTACTTTTACATAATTGTAACTAAGTCAGACTGCAGCTGCTAACAATTGTGTATATTTGCTACATCCTCTGGCTATGTTTTGTAAAGCCAGATATCAAGAACATCTTGATTAAGCGTTTGGGATGCCTTACTGCTTTATCTTACATGTTCTCTATTACTGTTTCTTGTTTGAACGATTGAGACAATAGATGTGAAGTGACCGTAGTAAGACTTTCATGTAGTATGCACCCCCTTGTCTGGTTAGACAGCATTGATCGTATTATACGGTATTCATCTATCGGTAATACGTAGCTGGCTGAGTCATTCCCCCTCTCCAGTATTCTGGTTCTGGGGCGTGACAATAAGACACGTTCATATTAACTATGAACTATTGCAATCGATTGGCCAATCCCAAATATTGGCATATGGATACATGCATGCTACAATTTATTTATTTATTTACGAAAGCAGCATGTGTACTTTATGGTCAAGGCATGATTATTTCGTGGTTAGTTTTAATTGTTGCATTACGCTATGTAAGACCTACAACCTAACCGCACGGGTATCGTTGTAGAGTTGGACATATCGTACTTGTACGGAAGTACTCATTCCGAATGACCATGATCCACGGCATGGAATTTCACTTAACATAGAGGCTACTAAGTTAAATAAAATAATGATTGTATGGAGAGTATGGATTTTCGAGTTCTTACATGGTAGCCCACTTTGGGACTATTAGTGCCCGACAGGCCGGCTGGTTTCCACAGATACTGTAAATCTGCTACACGGGCAGGGAGCAATATCTGCTTATATTATTGTATATTGATGACGGGCGTCCCGCTGGGACTCGTCTAATTCATGATTGGCACAATTGATTGATTGGATAGACTAGCCTTGCTTGCCCATAGTAAGAACTGAGAAATCCTTATCGCATAATTCCAGGATAACTTGGGACTCACAGTAGCAAGCCGTAGTAGTTGCATGGCCGGTTAAACTGATTTGTTTGTGTACTGTACCTACTCTGTTAACTAACTAAGATGATCAGAGTGTCGAGACATGACGGGCCAACCTCTGTCCTTGTTTGGTTGGAAGGTTGGTTCGAAGTGTCGTGACATTATGTGAATCCTAGTAGCAAGCAGAGATCTATATATCCTATTCTCTTATTACTGGTTTTAACTCCTCATATCGTACTTCCTTGCGGTACTTGCTATTAGAGGTCTAACCTCTGGTTTTGCATGGCCAGATTTAGAGCCGGTTCCCGAGGACTCAGCTTACTTCTACCTCCAAGATGGTCAATACTAGAGGGATGATCGCAGGAGGACTCGAGTGGGTTCCTTACTTCTCCGCTCGTTTTGTTAATTACTTTACATTTTGCCGCTTGGCACCGACATGTTAGTCGGATAGTCTTGCACTTACTTTACATAATTGTAATTAAGTCGACTGCAGCTGATAACAATTGTGTATATGTTGCTATATCATCTGGCTATGTTTTGTAAAGCCATATCTCAAGAACATTTTGATTAAGCGTTTGGGACGCCTTATTGCTTTATTTTAAATGTTCTCTGTTATTGCTTCTTGTTTGAATGATTGAGACAATAGATGTGAAGTGACCATAGCGAGACTTTCATGTAGTATGCACCCCTTGTCTTTTAGACAGTATTAATCGTATTATACGGTATTCATCTACCTGTAATACGTAGCTGGCTGAGTCATTCTCCCGCTCTCCAGTATTCTGGTTCTGGGGCGTGATAAGGTTTTAGTGGTGGCCCATGCAGGTCTGAGTTCAGACTTGTGGGGTGTTTTGATTTTAGGATGTCTCAATCACACATATTCTCCCTTGATCTCATGATTCATTGTTCTCAATCCTAGCTTGACCTTCTCATATCCTTTGGCTTCATTGATCCTTTATGTCCGGTCGTTTGATTGTTCTCTTGTCCATTTTCTTAGGGGCACCTCGTCCGTATCTGTCAGGACTGGAGAGCAGCAACAAGGGCAACATGGGCAACATGACTATGTCGGTCAGCAACAAGGGCCAGTACTACCTCAAAAGACTATCCAAGAAGAAGTGATAGTGGAACCAGCAGCTGGACCGCAATATCCGGAGGTTCCAACGCCACCTATAGTTCCACCTACCCCAGTGGAAGTGGACACACCAGCCCTTCTGGAGATCATGAAGGGATGATAGCTACTCAGCAACATCATATGTTGGCCCAGCAACTCATGCACGCTCAGTTACAAGAGCAGAATGTGTTGTTCAACCAAGGATTACAGACGGCTTTGGAAAGAGGAGTGAGAACAGATTCAGGAGCATCAGCCAGGTTTTGCAAGTACAACCCCCGCCGTTTCGAGGGCACAGAGGATGCCATTTCAGCAGATACATGGCTTAAGGATATGGAGGCTATTCTGACAGCAGCTAAGGTACCGGCAGAAGAACGTGTGGATCTAGTGAAGTTGTTACTTCAAGATCTCGCACGTGATTGGTGGGAATCAGAGGAAGTAGGCATCATACGTCCTGTTGCTTGGGACGATTTTACTGCAAGATTCAAGACGAAGTATTATGGAGTTGTGGCACAGTTTGAGCTACAACAGAAGTTTATCAACCTCAGACAGGCTGGCAAGACTATAGATGCTTATGCAGCAGAGTTCTGCAGATTAAGTAGGTTCGCCCCAGAGATGGTAGCAACAGAGAGCCAGAGGGCTATGAGGTTTCAGCAAGGGTTTCATCTTGAACTCTTGCAGTTGATAGAGGGGCACAATTATCAGACTTTCGATGAGATTTTGATGGCCACTCGGAGGTACAAGATCACCACCCAGAGGACCACGACAAGGACTGGAGGTCAGAAGAGATCACACAGTCAGATTGAAGGAGGAGGGGGGAGCAGCGCCCCGAACAACAGCACCGTCCCCTGGCATTCGCATTCACGATATGGCAATACGAGGGCCAGCACCACCCAGGCAGCAGCAACAGCAACAGAGGAAGAACCAGCAACCCCCAGCGGGCTGCACTTATTGCGGAAAGATAGGGCACACTAGAGATGTGTGTCGGACATTGAACGGATAGTGTTTGATATGTGGGAATCCAGATCATCGGGTTACCACATGTCCCATAAATTCGAGGTCAAGAGGACCAGTATAACAGTTTCCTGCTCTGCCAGCACCAGGGGCAGGACAGTATCGAGGACCAGCAGTAGCAGTGAGGCCGTTGGCACAGCGCCCGTTCATGACGCAAGCTCAGATGTTTCGGCAGCAGCGACCGCCGATGCAGCAACACCAGCACAGACCACCCCAGCATCACCAAGGCAGGGGCCAACGGCAGCACCAGGCTAGGCCGCAGCATGGGAACCAACAAGGAGGTCGATGGCAGGCATTCACTCTGTCCTTGGAAGAGGCGTTGGCATCGGAAGATGTTGTGGCAGGTAACATTCTCGTCGCCTCTTATCCCGCAGTAGCATTGTTTGATTCGGGAGCATCACACTCATTTATATCTGCACAATTTGCAACACGGCTAGAAATAGAGTTCGAGACATTGCCAGGGAGGTTAAATATACTCACTGGTAATGGGCTCGTAGGAGTTAGTAGAGTTATTCTAGCATGTAGCGTTGTAGTTTGCGGGCATTCCTTACCCGCCCGGTTGATAGAATTTCCTGTTGAAAATTTCGACGTTATCTTAGGCATAGACTGGCTGAAAGACAGTCATGCGACAATATATTGTCATAGAGGGAGTGTATCTTTTGATATTCCAGGCATGAAGCGGTTTACCTTAGTCAGATCAGTAGCAACTCAACAAGAGCAGGGAGTAGTGACGGCAATGGAAGAAGTTCAAGTTCCGAAGGTAGTTGAAGAATTTTTGGACGTATTTCCCGAAGAACTTCTAGGTCTACCACCAGTTAGAGATATTTAGTTCAGTATAGAATTGGCACCTGGAACTAAACCGATATCAGATCGAGTTTATAGAATGGCGGATTCCGAGCAGGCCAAGGTATATCAGCACATAGAGGAACTGAAGGAGAAGAAGTTCATCCAAGCTAGCGTGTCACCATGGGCAGCACCAGTGGTACTTGTGGGAAAGAAGGATGGTGCATCGATTACAGGAAGCTTAACGCGGCAACAGTGAAGAACAAGTACCCACTACCCAGGATCGATGACTTATTTGATCAGTTGAGCAAAGCTAGAGTTTTCTCCAAGATAGATCTCCGTTCAGGGTATCATCAATTGAGGGTTCGGAAGGAAACATTCCCAAGACAGCATTCAGGTCAAAGTATGGGCATTATGAATTCTTAGTAATGCCGTTTGGTTTGACCAATGCTCCAGCAATCTTTATGAATTTGATAAATCGCATCTTTATGCCGTACTTGGATCAATTTGTCGTTGTGTTTCTCGACGATATTCTTGTATATTCAACTAGTGAAGAGGAGCATGAAGACCACCTCCGGAAGGTGTTACAGGTTCTGAGAGAGAACCAGTTGTATGTCAAGCTCAGCAAGTGTGAGTTTTGGTCGGATCACATTTTATTTTTGGGTCATATCATATCAGGAGCTGGAGTAGCAGTGGATCCCAAGAAGGTAGAAGCAGTAGAGAGTTGGCCAGTACCCAAGACCGTAGCTGATGTGCGGAGTTTCTTGGGATTGGCGGGATATTACAGAAGGTTTGTATCAGACTTTGCGAGGCTTTCAGCACCCATGACCCGATTGACACGGAAAGATGTACCATTCATCTGGTCGGCAGAATGCCAGGCATCATTTAAGAATTTGAAGCAGAAGTTGATATCAGCGCCTATTCTTACATTGCCAGTTGGACCCGGAGGTTTTACCGTTTATTGTGATGCCTCAGGTAAAGGACTTGGATGTGTCCTCATGCAGCATGGAAAGGTGATAGCGTATGCATCTAGGCAGCTTCGAGACCACGAGAAGAATTACCCGACTCATGACTTGGAGTTGGCAGCAGTAGTATTTGCTTTGAAGCTATGGAGGCATTACTTATATGGTGATCGAGTGGACATGTACACAGACCACAAAAGTCTGAAGTACATCTTTACTCAGAAGGAGCTGAACATGAGGCAGAGAAGATGGTTAGAGTTGATAAAAGATTATGACGTGGAGGTTCAGTATCATCCAGGCAAGGCTAATGTGGTAGCAGATGCTCTCAGCAGGAGAGGCGGCGTATTTATGTTAACAACACAGAGGCATATCTTAGAAGACCTTCAGAAGATGGCATTGAGGTTATACTTCCTAGTGATGTAGGAGTTCTGGCGAGTCTACAAGTTCAATCCGACTTGGTAGACAGGATCAAGGCAGCTCAGGCATAAGACCCAAGGATTCAGAAGCTTAGGACAGAATGTGAGTCAGGACTCAGGAAGGAGATGCAAATTCATGAAGATGGTACCCTTAGGTTTGGGTCACATCTATGTGTGCCTAGTGGAGATATCAGACATGAAGTTATGACAGAAGCTCACAGTTCCCAGTATTCTGTACACCCTGGAGGGACCAAGATGTACCAAGATATCAAGCAGCACTTCTGGTGGAACGGGATGAAGAGGAAGATAGCTAGATTCGTTTCCCGTTGCTTGGTATGTCAGCAAGTGAAGGCAGAGCAGCAGAGGCCAGCTGGATTATTGCAACCGCTTCCTATCCCGGAATGGAAGTTGGAGCATATCACAATAGACTTTGTGACCGGTTTACCGAGATCACCAAGTGGTAAGGATGCTATTTGGGTAATCGTAGATCGGCTTACGAAGGTGGCACATTTTCTTCCTTTTAGAGTAGGTCAATCTACGGAGAAGTTGGCAGAATTGTATATGCAGCAGATAGTCAGACAGCATGGGATCCCAGTCAGCATTGTGTCAGACAGAGATACCCATTTTACATCATATTTTTGGAAGAGCTTGCATCATAGCTTGGGTACCAAGTTAAGATTTAGCACGGCTTACCATCCACAGACGGACGGACAATCAGAAAGAACAATTCAGACTTTAGAAGACATGTTACGAGCTTGCACCCTAGATTTTGGAGGATCTTGGGAGAGCCACCTACACTTGGTCGAGTTCTCATACAACAACAGTTATCAAGCCAGTATCCAGATGACGCCATTTGAAGCACTATATGGTAAGAAGTGTAGGTCTCCACTAGCATGGGACGATATCGGGGAGAGAAAGATGTTAGGCCCGGAGATGATTGTTCAGACAGTGGAAGTGATTAAAGGAATTAGAGAGCGACTTCGAGTTGCGCAGGATCGGCATCGTCATTGGGCAGACCAGCATCGCAGGCCGCTAGAATTTTCTGTTGGGGACCACGTATTCTTGCGGATCTCACCTACCCGTGGGGTCATTAGATTTGGCATTCACGGGAAGTTGAGTCCCCGATACGTGGGCCCTTTTGTTATCCTTGATCGGATAGGCGATGTTGCTTATCGTTTATCCCTTCCACCTTCGTTACGAGAGGTGTATGACGTATTTCATGTATCTCAGTTGCGAAGGTATGTATCAGACCCAAGCCATGTCCTTGATCATTCTGAGACCTTGTCCGGGTTGCTTGGGGTCATCACTCTTTAGGAGAGTCAACGTGGGAACGTGAGGATGATATCCGATCACGGTATCCGTACATGTTTGACTCACAAGGTATATTTTCTTCTGTATACCTTGATTGTCTTAACTCCTCATGCTTGTCACCTTATAAGTAGAATTACTTAATGTTGTAGATTGTTAGATGTAGATACATTACTTGTTATTATCATTGTAGAATGATTGCTTACTCAATTGTTTATACTTAGATTAGTTTAGCTTCGATATTTCTATCATGCTTGGATCTGAAATTTCGAGGACAAAATTTTTCTAAGGAGGGTAGAGATGTCACTTCCCATTCCCAGAATACGTATTTTTAGAATGCATGTACTGTTTAAATGTAAATATTTTATATTTATCATGTATTGCTCTGTAATTAAATCCCGTCAATTTATGTTAATTACTTTCCTGCAATTTCATTTCTGCACTTTACTTTCTGCTTTTATACTCTTCTTTAGCTTTGCTATGGGTTCGGCTCAGATTGGTTTAATTATGTTGGTTCTTCATGAACCGAAATAAACCCCCACCTACCACCACTCCTTCATTTAAAGCCCATCTCCTTTCTCTCTCTTCATTACTTCACTATTACTCTTCTTCCTCCTCCTAACTCTTCCACCAACCTAAGAGAGCAAGGCAAGTGCCAACTTGCTTCATGATGGATCCCCATTATTATTGTTCCATCATCTTCCTTATTTGATTCTAAGTCTCTTTAGTACTTAACATTTTCAATTTCCATGGCTTATTTATTGTAGATCTAAGTTTGATATATTTTCGGGTTTCTTAGGTTTTGATCTAGTAAACTTTGTTATCTTCAAGTTTTGATGGTTCCATATTGTAGAGAATTTCGTTCTACCCAATTTTGACCTATGGAAGTCCATATTTGGGCTTGGGATGAAGGATTTATGGAGCTTGGAAACAATGGCTTCCATGGTTCTGTTCTCAGAAAAATTCGGAGAGAAAGGACAGTCCCAGCGCATGAGATTATTTATTTTCCAATCATTTCCCACAGCCGCATTCCTCAGGCGCATGAGATTATTTATTTCCCAACCTTTCCCACAGCGCACGAGATTATTTATTTTCTAATCATTTCCCACAGCCGCATTCCTCAGGCGCATGAGATTATTTATTTCCCTACCTTTCCCACAGCGCATGATATTATTTATTTCCAATCATTTCCCACAACACATGATATTATTTATTTCCCAATCATTTTCCACAGCGCATGAGATTATTTATTTCCCAATCATTTCCCACAGTGCATGATATTATTTATTTCCCAATCATTTTCTACAGCGCATGAGATTATTTATTTTCCAATCATTTTCCACAGCGCATGATATTTATTTTCCACAGCCGCATGAATCTTTATTCCTCAGCGCATGAGATTTATTTTCCACAGCCGCATGAATTTTTATTCCTCAGGCGCATGATATTATTTATTTCCCAATTATTTTCCACAGCGCATGAGATTATTTATTTCCCAATCATTTCCCACGGCGCATGATATTATTTATTTCCCAATCATTTTCCACAGCGCATGAGATTATTTATTTTCCAATCATTATTTATTTCCCAATTTTTATTTCTCGAATTTGGCATTAATTAACATTAATTATTATCTTGATTAATTATTGATCATGCGTTCCTAGATGGAACTAAGAGACTGACTAGTCGTCTTATTGAATTAAATGGAATAAGACACGTTCATATTAACTATGAACTATAACAATCGATTGGCCAATCCCAAATATTGGCATATGGATACATGCAGGCTACAATTTATTTATTTATTTTACGAAAGCAGCATGTGTACTTTATGGTCAAGGCATGATTATTTCGTGGTTAGTTTTAATTGTTGCATTACGCTATGTAAGACCTACAACCTAACCGCACGGGTATCGTTGTAGAGTTGGACATATCGTACTTTGTACGGAAGTACTCATTCCGAATGACCATGATCCACGGCATGGAATTTCACTTAACATAGAGGCTACTAAGTTAAATAAAATAATGATTGCATGGAGAGTATGGATTTTCGAGTTCTTACATGGCAGCCCACTTTGGGACTATTAGTGCCCGACAGGCCGGCTGGTTTCCACAGATACTGCAAATCTGCTACACGGGCAGGGAGCAGTATCTGCTTATATTATTGTATATTGTATATTGATGATGGACGTCCCGCTGGGACTCGTCTAATTCATGATTGGCGCAATTGATTGATTGGATAGACTAGCCTTGCTTGCCCATAGTAAGAACTGAGAAATCCTTATCGCATAATTCCAGGATAACTTGGGACTCACAGTAGCAAGCCGTAGTAGTTGCATGGCGGGTTAAACTAATTTGTTTGTGTACTATACCTACTCTGTTAACTAACTAAGATGATCAGAGTGTCGAGACATGACGGGCCAACCTCTGTCCTTGTTTGGTTGGGAGGTTGGTTCGAAGTGTCGTGACATTATGTGAATCCTAGTAGCAAGCAGAGATCTATATATCCTATTCTCTTATTACTGGTTTTAACTCCTCATATCGTGCTTCCTTCCGGTACTTGCTATTAGAGGTCTAACCTCTCTGGTTTTGTATGGCCAGATTTAGAGCCGGTTCCCGAGGACTCAGCTTACTTCTACCTCCAAGATGGTCAATACTAGAGGGATGATCGCAGGAGGACTCGAGTGGGTTCCTTACTTCCCCGCTCGTTTTGTTAATTACTTTACATTTTGCCGCTTGGCACCGACATGTTAGTCGGATAGTCTTGCACTTACTTTTACATAATTGTAATTAAGTCAGACTGCAGCTGATAACAATTGTGTATATGTTGCTATATCATCTGGCTATATTTTGTAAAGCCAGATCTCAAGAACATTTTGATTAAGCGTTTGGGACGCCTTATTGCTTTATCTTAAATGTTCTCTGTTATTGCTTTTTGTTTGAATGATTGAGACAATAGATGTGAAGTGACCATAGCGAGACTTTCATGTAGTATGCACCCCCTTGTCTTTTAGACAGCATTGATCGTATTATACGGTATTCATCTACCCGTAATACGTAGCTGGCTGAGTCATTCCCCCGCTCTCCAGTATTCTGGTTCTGGGGCGTGACAGTTAAGAATGCTAAGAATTGTGATTTTGATCTTTTGAGCTTATGTTTTTTTGTTCTCGTAGAATTTTGAAGTGAATTTTGGTTACTTAAACTTATACTAAAGATTAAACTTAGTGATCGCGTATGATATTTTAAGCTCATTTTTAGGTGTTTGCGACTTGTTACATATTATTTTAATAATTTTGATTAATTATTTGGTTGGTAAAGGCTTAGCTTTAAAATTAATGCTTCCAAAAAAGTAAAATATATATATTATAGGTTCTACAATATTAAGTGTGTTAATTGATCAAATATTAATTAGTAAAATACCGATACCGTAAAAAAACCGACCGAATACCGATTTAACCGAAACCGAAAAAATCGATTCTAAATGGTAAAATATTGGTATTGATTTTTTAAATACCGATTTAAAAAAAATACCAAAAAATTCGACAAAATACCGACCGATTATACCGACGCTCACCTCTAATCCGAAGTATCTTATTTTCATCATGAATTTGGTCAACTTGCTTGCTAGGGTTTAGAGTTTCTTTACACGTCATTGCTTTTGGGATATTCCTTTATGCTATGCAACGTTGCTATTATTAAATATTTGGACATGATTTAGTTTTGTAAAATTTAGTCAACATTTATTTTGTCTGTGTCTTTTATGACTCGCAATAGTTGTCTAATATTTTAAATAGACCCATTGAAACAAGATGTCGTCAAAGTGACCTCTCTTGCGTAGATAACCTATGAGCGATGTTGGATGTTTGTGTGTGTACATTCATGCGAGTATTAGCCGGCCCAAAGGAAGGTTAATACTTGGCCGAATTGCACATACCTGTGATGATAAATGTGTGACAATTGTAAAATTTACATGTGAATAATAACCTGATCCAAATATAGACTTATTATTTGACATGACTTATTGTTAACGTTTAATCATTACACTTAAGAGTACCACTTGCAGTTAATACCACTGTCCAAAGACTTGATATTAATGATGTACTAGGTATCTTGAGATGGGGTTCACCATTATTTGAATTTGTTTGACTTTATTTTATTCTTTGTATTTCTGTTTTGTTGTTTTGTGCTCTTTACAGTTGATATTGCTAAAATATCTGCCAATGTGAATTTAATTTTCAAATTTAATGGGACAAACTTTAAAGGCAAAAGGGGACAGAATACATAAGCTGCTAAGGGTTCAACACAAAATAAACAACAATATAAAACTAAGGGTTGTCTCTTTTGTGACAAGTCGGGACACATAAAGAAGAAATGTACAAATACCACGCATGATATATAAGAAAAAGTACATTTCTAAGTTTGGCCCGTTCTGAGGTTATTTCAGCTTTAGTACCAAGAAAATAATGGTGGTTAGATTCTGGTACGACTACTCACATTAATGTTCTAGACAAGGTTACATGAGCTACCGAAAGTCAATTTACGGTGAAAGATACATGTATGTGGGTGACGACAATTTGGTAGAAATGGAAGCAATATGATATTTTAGGTTATTATTTAGAACCGATTATTATTTGGATTTGATAAACACTTTTATTGTACCACCTTTTATACAAAATTCAGTTTCAGCTTCTTTAATGGACAAATCAGGTTATTATTGTTCATTTGGAAACAATAAATTTAGTCTATCTTTAAATTCAAATATTATTGGTAACGGTTCCCTTAAGGTTTATGATAACCTATATTCACTTGAAACTGTTGCATCTTACAATAAAATCATGTAAGTGGAATCATATGGTACTAAATGCAAATTAAGAATATATTTTTAACCTCATTATGACATAATCGATTAGGTCACATCTCTAAAAATAGAGTTGAACGACTTATTTCTGATGAGATTTGGATTCCATTGACTTTATAGACTTTAATTTCTGTATTGAATGTGTAAAAGGAAAATAGACAAAAATTAAATTGTAAGTAGCTACTTTATTGGCTTTGCTGACATATCAAGTGGTTAATAATTATATGATCCCACACAAAGGATGTTTTTTTTGAGACGAGAAGTGCAATATTTTTGAGGATGTTGAGTTTGGGGGAGAAATAAAGTCAAATACATTGTCTTTGAGGAGAAATCGATTGCGATTCCTATTATCACTTTTGACGATGTGCCTAATTCTGTACCTATCATTGATCAAGAAGTAAATTTGAGCCTCAACAAGACAATGTCGAATTACCTCTACAAGTCGTTGTTGATATACCTTGACAAGACAATATGTCACTCCCCGTTCCCAGAATGCGTATTTTTATACATGTACTACTCGTATGTATTTATTTAATATTTATCATGTATCATCTTGTATTTAAATTCCTTTAATTTCATGTTAATTAATTATCTGTATTTTACTTCCTGCTTTTATTTTCTGCTTTAATCTTATTTTAGGTTCGGCCTAGGTTGGTTTTCTTTTCGGGTTCATGGTGGTTCAACATGAACCGAACCCCCACCTACCACCACCCCTTCTATTTAAAGCCCCCATCTCTTTCTCTCTCTTCATAAACTCTCCTTCACCATTACTTCTTCTTCTTCTTTCTTCTTCTTCTTCATCATCACTCTCTTCACCTACCAGCAGTAGGTAAGTACATCTTGCTTCTACATGTGAACCCATTTTTATGGTTCATTATTCTTCCTCTCATGATTCTAAGAGAGTTTAGTACTTAGCATTTTTGATTTCTTTGGCTCGTTTCTTACAGATCTAAGTTGTTGTATTTTCGGTTCTCTATGGGTTTTGATCTATCAAACTGGCATGTTTTCAAAAATGGATAGTTCTATGTGGTAGAGCTTCTCACTCTACGCCATACTGAACCATGGGAACCTCATTTCTGGCTTGGAACGAAGGATTCCATAGGATTGGAGTTCGGGAGATGTTGCACGCTCACGTCTTTACGTGTGTGCGTGAATATTTAGTCACGCTCACGTCTTTACGTGCGTGCGTGAATTTTTGTCACGCTCACGTCTTTACGTGCGTGCGTGAATATTTAGTCACGCTCACGTCTTTACGTGCGTGCATGAATTTTTATTCACGCTCACGTCTTTACGTGCATGCGTGAATTTTGAGTTACGCTCACGTCTTTACGTGTCAGCGTGACATTTGAGTGACGCTCAAGTCTTTTACGTGCCAGCGTGACATTTGAGTTCACGCTCACGTCTGTGCGTGCGTGAATCACTTTTCACGCTCACGTCTGTGCGTACGTGAATCACTTTTTACGCTCACGTCTGTGCGTGCGTGAATCACTTTTTACGCTCACGTTTGTGCGTGCGTGAATCACTTTTCACGCTTACGTCTGTGCGTGCGTGAATCACTTTTCACGCTCATACTGTGCATGCCAGCGTGAATCACTTCTCACACTCACTCCTACATACTAAAGCTTGGCGTGACTTGTTGGCCTTAGCATAAGACATGGGCAGAGACTAACCTTGGTGTAATCTAACCTTGGTGTTTCTATTGTTCTATAATTTATTCGTTTAATAGTGGCATGATACTTCTCCTATTATATCCTTATGCCTTTTGCATGAACTCGATAATCTTAGCATGTAAATATTTTTAATACATATGGTTGTGTAGAACGTGCCCTGTGTCTTGATTGATTTGTGGATACCCATTGAGACTGGAACTTAATCCTGAGGGTTATAGACTCGACCCCATTTAATACTAATTGACTTTCATGCCTTGTCACCATTGCTAATGATGGTTATCTTGACTAAAATTGATCATGCGTTCCTAGTTGGAACTAAGAGACTGGCTAGTCGTCTTATTGAATTAAATGAATGAGACACGTTCATGTTATGAACTATTGTAATCGATTAGCCGATCCCGAATATTGACATACATGCATGTGCAGGCTTCAATTTATTTATTTCTCTACAGAGCAGCATGTGTACTTTATGGCCAAGGCATGATTATCTCGTGGTTAGTTTTAATTGTTGTATTACGCTATGTAAGACCTACAACTTAACCGCACAGGTATCGTTGTAAAGTTGGGCATATCGTACTTTGTACGGAAGTACTCATTCTGAATGACCATGATCCATGGCATGGGACTTCACTCAACGTAGAGACTATTAAGTCAAATAAAATAATGATGGCATGGAGAGAATGGATTCTCGAGTTCTTACATGGCAGCCCTCTTCGGGACTATTAGTGCCCGACAGGCCGACTGGTTCTCACAGATACTGTAAACCTGCCACACGGGCAGGGAGCGGTATCTGCTTATATTATTATATATTGTATATTGATGACGGGCGTCCTGCTAGGACTCGTCTAATTCATGATTGGCGCAATTGATTGACTGGATAGACTAGCCTTGCTCGCACATAGTAAGAACTGAGGAATCCTTATTGCATAATTACAGGATAACTTGGGACTCACAATAGCAAGCCGTAGGAGTTGATTGGCCGTTCAAGATGATTTGTTTGTATACTGTACCAACTCTGTTGCCTAACTGAGATTATCGGAATGTCAGGACATGACGGGCCAACTTCTGTCCTTGTTTGGTTGGGAGGTTGGTTCGAAGTGTCGTGATGTTATGTGAATCCTAGTGGCAAGCAGAGATCTATTATTATATTCTCTTACTTACTGGTTTAATCCTTCATATCGTGCTTCCTTGTGGTACTTGCTATTAGAGGTCTAACCTCTCTGGTTTTGCATGGCCAGATTTAGAGCCGGTTCCCGAGGACTCAGCTTACTTCCACCTCCAAGATGGTCAATACTAGAGGAATGATCGCAGGAGGACTCGAGTGGGTTCCTTACTTTACCGCTCGTTTTGTTATTTACCTTATACTTAGCCGTTTGGCACCGACATGTTAGTCGGATTGTCTTGTACCTACTTTTACATAATTGTAACTAAGTCAGACTGCAGCTGCTAACAATTGTGTATACTCGCTACATCCTCTGGCTATGTTTTGTAAAGCCAGATATCAAAAACATTTTGACTTAAGCGTTTGGGACGCCTTACTGCTTTATCTTACATGTTCTCTATTACTGTTTCTTGTTTGAACGATTAAGATAATAGACGTGAAGTGACCATAGTAAGACTTTCATGTAGTATGCACCCCTTGTCTTTTAGACAACATTGATCGTATTATACGGTATTCATCTACCCGTAATACGTAGCTGGCTGAGTCATTCCCCCGCTCTCCAGTATTCTGGTTCTGGGGCGTAATAAGGTTTTAGTGGTGGCCCATGCAGGTCTGATTTCAGACTTGTGGGGTGTTTTGATTTATAGGATGTCTCAATCACACGTGTCCCCCCTTGATCTCATGATTCGTTGTTCTCAACCCTTGCTTGAATTCCGGTATCCTTTGACTTCATTGATCCTCCATGTCCGGTTGTTTGATTGTTCTCTTCTCCCTTTTCTTAGGGGCACTTCGTCCGCATCGGTCAGAGCTGGACAACAACAACAAGGGCAGCATGGGCAACATGACCAGGATGGTCAACAACAAGGGCCAGTATTACCTCAGGAGACTATCCAAGAAGAAGTGATAGTGGAACCAGCAGCTGAACCGCAGTATCCGAAAGTTCCAACACCACCCATAGTTCCACCTACTCCAGTGGAAGTGGACACACCAGTCCTTCTGGAGATCATGAGAGGGATGATGGCTACTCAGCAACATCAGATGTTGGCCCAACAACGCATGCACACTCAGCTACAAGAGCAGAATGTGTTGCTCAACCAAGGATTGTAGACGGCTTTGGAAAGAGGAATGAGGACTGATTCAGGAGCATCAGCCAGGTTTTGCAAGTACAACCCCCGCCGTTTCGAGGGCACGGAGGATGCCATCTCAGCAGATGCATGCCTTAAGGATATTGAGGCTATTCTGACAGCAGCTAAGATACCGACAGAAGAACGTGTAGATCTAGTGAAGTTGTTACTTCAGGATCTCGCACGTGATTGGTGGGAATCAGAGGAAGTGGGCATCAGACGTCCTGTGGCTTGGGACGATTTTACTGCAAGATTCAAGACGAAGTACTATGGAGTTGTGGCACGGTTTGAGCTACAACAGAAGTTTATCAACCTCAGACAGGCTGGCAAGACTGTAGATGCTTATGCAGCGGAGTTCTGCAGATTGAGTAGATTCGCCCCAGAGATGGTAGCAACAGAGAGCCAGAGGCTATGAGGTTTCAGCAAGGGTTTCATCTTGAACTCTTGCAATTGATAGAGGGACACAATTACCAAACTTTTGACAAAGTATTGACGGCAACTCGAAGGCATGAGATCACCATTCAGAGGCATATCTTAGAAGACCTTCAGGAGGTGGGCATCGAAGTTATACTTCCTAGTGATGTAGGAGTTCTAACAAGTCTGCAAGTTCAATCCGACTTGGTAGACAGAATCAAGGCAGCTCAGGCACAGGACCCAAGGATTCAGAAGCTTAGGACAGAATGTGAGTCAGGACTCAGGAAGGAGATGAGAATTCATGAAGATGGTACACTTAGGTTTGGGTCACGTCTATGTGTGCCTAGTGGAGATATCAGACAGGAGGTTATGGCAGAAGCTCACAGTTCTCAGTATTCTATTCACCCTGGAGGGACCAAGATTTACCAAGATATTAAGCAACATTTCTGGTGGAACGGGATGAAGAGGGAGATAGCTAGATTTGTTTCCCGTTGCTTGGTATGTCAGCAAGTGAAGTCAGAACAACAGAGGCCAGCTGGGTTATTGCAACTGCTTCCTATCCCAGAATGGAAATGGGAGCATATTACAATAGACTTTGTGACCGGTTTACCGAGATCACCAAGTGGTAAGGACGCTATTTGGGTGATAGTGGACCGACTTACAAAGGTAGCACACTTTCTTCCTTTTAGAGTAGGACAATCTACAGAAAAGTTGGCAGAGTTGTATATGCAACAGATAGTCAGGCAGCATGGAGTCCCTGTCAGTATTGTGTCGGATCGAGATATCCGCTTTACATCACATTTCTGGAAGAGCTTGCATCATAGTCTGGGTACCAAGTTAAGGTTTAGCACGGCTTACCATCCGCAGACGGATGGGCAATCAGAAAGAACGATTCAGACTTTAGAAGATATGTTACGGGCTTGTACTCTAGATTTTGGAGGGTCTTGGAAGAGTCACCTACACTTAGTCGAGTTCTCATACAACAACAGTTATCAAGCCAGTATCCAGATGGCGCCATTCGAAGCACTATATGGTAAGAAGTGCAGGTCGCCGCTTGCATGGGATGATATCGGGGAGAGAAAGATGTTAGGCCCGGAAATGATTGTTCAGACGGTTGAAGTGGTTAAGGGAATTAGAGAGCGACTTCGAGTTGCGCAGGACCGGCATCGTCATTGGGCGGACTAGCATCGTAGGCCGTTAGAGTTCTCTGTTGGGGACCACGTATTCTTGCGGATCTCACCTACTCGTGGGGTCATTAGATTTGGCGTTCGCGGGAAATTGAGTCCGCGGTACGTGGGCCCATTTGTTATCCTTGATCGGATAGGCGATGTTGCTTATCGTTTATCCCTTCCACCTTCGTTACGAGAGGTGCATGACGTATTTCATGTATCTCAGTTACGTAGGTATGTATCGAACCCAAGCCATGTCCTCGATCATTCTGAGCTGGTTGTTGGTACCAACCTGTCTTACGAGGAACAGCCTGTGTCTATTTTGGACCGAAGAGAGAAGATACTTAAGAACTGAACAATTCGTCTTGTCCGTGTTGCTTGGGGTCATCACTCCTTGGGAGAGTCAACGTGGGAACGTGAGGATAATATCCGATCACGGTATCCACACTTGTTTGACTCATAAGGTATATCTCTTTCTGTATACCTTGATTGTCCTGATTTCTCATGCTTATCACCTTATGGATAGAGCTACTTGATATCGTAGATTGATGAATTTACCTATATAGTACTTGCTTTTGATATGGTAAAAATGATTGCTTGATCACTAGAATTGCTTGTATTAGTTTAGCTCTGATATTTCTACCTGCTTGGATTTGAAATTCCGAGGACGAAATTTTTCTAAGGTGGGTAGAGATATCACTCACCGTTCCCAGAATGCGTATTTTTATACATGTACTACTCGTATATATTTATTTAATATTTATCATATATCATCCTGTATTTAAATTCCTTTAATTTCATGTTAATTAATTATCTGCACTTTACTTCCTGCTTTTATTTTCTGCTTTAATCTTATTTTAGGTTCGGCCTAGGTTGGTTTTCTTTTCGGGTTCATGGTGGTTCAACATGAACCGAACCCCCACCTACCACCACCCATTCTATTTAAAGCCCCCATCTCTTTCTCTCTCTTCATAAACTCTCCTTCACCATTACTTCTTCTTCTTCTTCTTCTTCTTCTTCTTCTTCCTCATCACTCTCTTCACCTACCAGCAGTTGGCAAGTACATCTTGCTTCTACATGTGAACCCATTTTTATGGTTCATTATTCTTCCTCTCATGATTCTAAGAGAGTTTAGTACTTAGCATTTTTGATTTCTTTGGCTCGTTTCTTACAGATCTAAGTTGTTGTATTTTCGGTTGTCCATGGGTTTTGATCTATCAAACTGGCATATTTTCGAAAATGGATAGTTCTATGTGGTAGAGCTTCTCACTCTACGCCATACTGAACCATGGGAACCTCATTTCTGGCTTGGAATGAAAGATTCCATAGGATTGGAGTTCGGGAGATGTTGCACGCTCACGTCTTTACGTGTGTGCATGAATATTTAGTTACGCTCACGTCTTTACGTGCGTGCGTGAATTTTTGTCACGCTCACGTCTTTACGTGCGTGCGTGAATATTTAATCACGCTCACGTCTTTACGTGCGTGCGTGAATTTTTAGTCACGCTCACGTCTTTACGTGCGTGCGTGAATTTTGAGTTACGCTCACGTCTTTACGTGCCAGCGTGACATTTGAGTGACGCTCACGTCTTTTACGTGCCAGCGTGACATTTGAGTTCACGCTCACGTCTGTGCGTGCGTGAATCACTTTTCACGCTCACGTCTGTGCGTACGTGAATCACTTTTTACGCTCACGTCTGTGCGTGCGTGAATCACTTTTTACGCTCACGTCTGTGCGTACGTGAATCACTTTTCACGCTCACGTCTGTGCGTGCGTGAATCACTTTTCACGCTCACGTCTGTACGTGCGTGAATCACTTTTCACGCTCACGTCTGTGCGTGCGTGAATCACTTTTCACGCTCACACTGTGCATGCCAGCGTGAATCACTTCTCACGCTCACTCCTACATACTAAAGCTTGGCGTGACTTGTTGGCCTTAGCATAAGACTTGGGCAGAGACTAACCTTGGTGTAATCTAACCTTGGTGTTTCTATTGTTCTATAATTTATTCGTTTAATAGTGGCATGATACTTCTCCTATTATATCCTTATGCCTTTTGCATGAACTCGATAATCTTAGCATGTAAATATTTTTAATATATATGGTTGTGTAGAACGTGCCCTGTGTCTTGATTGATTTGTGGATACCCAGTGAGACTGGAACTTAACCCTGAGGGTTATAGACTCGACCCCATTTAATACTAATTGACTTTCATGCCTTGTCACCATTGCTAATGATGGTTATCTTGACTAAAATTGATCATGCGTTCCTAGTTGGAACTAAGAGACTGGCTAGTCGTCTTATTGAATTAAATGAATGAGACACGTTCATGTTATGAACTATTGTAATCGATTAGCCGATCCCGAATATTGACATACAGGCATGTGCAGGCTTCAATTTATTTATTTCTCTACAGAGTAGCATGTGTACTTTATGGCCAAGGCATGATTATCCCGTGGTTAGTTTGAATTGTTGCATTACGCTATGTAAGATCTACAACCTAACCGCACAGGTATCGTTGTAAAGTTGGACATATCGTACTTTGTACGGAAGAACTCATTCTGAATGACCATGATCCACGGCATGGGACTTCACTCAACGTAGAGACTATTAAGTCAAATAAAATAATGATGGCATGGAGAGAATAGATTCCTGAGTTCTTACATGGCAGCCCTCTTCGGGACTATTAGTGCCCGACAGGCCGGCTGGTTCCCACAGATACTGTAAACCTGCCACACGGGCAGGGAGCGGTATCTGCTTATATTATTATATATTGTATATTGATGACGGGCGTCCTACTGGGACTCGTTTAATTCATGATTGGCGCAATTGATTGACTGGATAGACTAGCCTTGCTTGTACATAGTAAGAACTGAGGAATCCTTATTGCATAATTCCAGGATAACTTGGGACTCACAATAGCAAGCCGTAAGAGTTGATTGGCCGTTCAAGATGATTTGTTTGTGTAATGTACCTACTCTGTTGCCTAACTGAGATGATCGGAATGTCAGGACATGACGGACCAACTTCTGTCCTTGTTTGGTTGGGAGGTTCGTTCAAAGTGTCGTGATGTTATGTGAATCCTAGTGGCAAGCAGAGATCTATTATTATATTCTCTTACTTACTGGTTTAATCCTTCATATCGTGCTTCCTTGTGGTAATTGCTATTAGAGGTCTAACCTCTCTGGTTTTGTATGGCCAGATTTAGAGCCGGTTCCCGAGGACTCAGCTTACTTCCACCTCCAAGATGGTCAATACTAGAGGGATGATCGCAGGAGGACTCGAGTGGGTTCCTTACTTCACCGCTCGTTTTGTTATTTACCTTATACTTAGCTGTTTGGCACCGACATGTTAGTCGGATTGTCTTGTACCTACTTTTACATAATTGTAACTAAGTCAGACTGCAGCTGCTAACAATTGTGTATACTCGCTACATCCTCTGGATATGTTTTGTAAAGCCAGATATCAAGAACATTTTGACTTAAGCGTTTGGGACGCCTTACTGCTTTATCTTACATGTTCTCTATTACTGTTTCTTGTTTGAACGATTGAGACAATAGGCGTGAAGTGACCATAGTAAGACTTTCATGTAGTATGCACCTCCTTGTCTTTTAGACAGCATTGATCGTATTATACGGTATTCATCTACCCGTAATACGTAGCTGGCTGAGTCATTCCCCCGCTCTCCAGTATTCTGGTTCTGGGGCGTGACACAATGTAACGGCACTTCTATGCAAGATAAGGTAATTGTTTCTGAGGAACAAACTCAACAACCGGTAATATTAAGATGGTCCATAAGAGAAAGGAGAAATACAATTTCGGATATTTTTTTTTCATATTTCTCCAGGAACATGAGGAATACTGTACAATATTGGAAGATCCAATCAACATCCATCAGGGCAAGAAAAGTTTCAATTCTCAAAGTGGATTGATACAATAAATAAGGAATAAGTCTATACAAGACAATAAAGTTTAGAAACTTGTCCCATTACCATAAGGTGCGAAGTCCATTGGTTGCATATGGATATTTGACCAAGAAGGATTCGAAGGGTAATGTGGATAGGTATAAAGTACGTCTTGTAGCTAGTGACTTTACTCAAATGTTAGGAATTGATTTTAAAGTGACTTTCTCTCCGTTTTTTTTCAAAAGACACTTTTAAAACAATCATAGCACTTGTTGCATATTTTGATCTTGAGTTACATCAAAAGGATGTCAAAACAATATTTCTCA
Organism: Iris pallida; assembly: GCA_029216955.1. NCBI lineage: Eukaryota > Viridiplantae > Streptophyta > Magnoliopsida > Asparagales > Iridaceae > Iris > Iris pallida. The sequence goes on along the minus strand of JANAVB010020396.1, from coordinate 8,928,568 downwards.
ATGGTAACATTGACGAAATAATTTATATGGTGCAACCAGAAACTTTGTGTCAGAAGACCCAAAGAATATGGTTCGCAAATTGACAAAATCTATTGATGGACTTAAGCAAGCTTCTCGTCAAAGATACTTCAAAATTTTACCAAGTGATTATCTCGTTTGGTTTTGAGATAAACATCGTTGAAGATTGTATGTATCACAAGTTCAGTGGGAGTAGATATATTTTTCTGGTTTGGTATATTGATTAAAGTACTTAATGCAAACTAGGTGACACATGTCCCTAAAGGAGACAAGTTCAGTCTCAATCCAGTGCCCTAAGAATAGCCTTAAAATTAAGGAAATGCAATAGATTTTTTGTTCATGATCACTTGTAGGGAGTCTAATGTATGCTCAAGTATGCACGCGTTCGGATATTGTATATATAGTTGGAATGTTTGGCAGATATTTAAGCAAATATGTGATGGATCATTGGGTAGCTGCCAAAGTATTAAGTTGTTAATAGAGGACAAGGAATTATATGCTCTTTGTAGGAGATCGAATAATTCGGAGATCGTAAGGTATTCTGACTCTGATTTTGCTGGATGCCAACACAGCAGGAGATCCACATCTTGTTATGTTTACCCGTTGACTGGTGGAGATTTTTTTAGATGCATGTCAAACAGACACTCATAACTTCTTCCACAATGACAACAAGGTTTATAGTATGTTGTGAGGCATCCATTCAGAAAATATAGTTGCAAAATTTTGTTATAAGACTGCGCCTACAGAAGGGTATTGAAAGATCACTCAAATTATGGTACGATAATAAATCAACAGTACTGTATTCCAATAATAACAGAAACTTGTATAAGTCAAAGGATATTGACAAAAAGTTTCTAGTTGTGAAGGAAAGAATTCAGAATGGTTAAAGTGTCTATATAGCACATTAGGACAAACTCATGTTAGCGGATCCGCTCACACACCCAAGATCTTTCATAAGCATACTGCTCATATGGGTGTTATCTTAATTAAGAATATGGTAATATAGTGGGAATTTATATTTTATATATATGGGTGCTATTTGGTTTTGAACACATTTATGTATTAAAATATTTATCTGATCAGATATATGAAAATTTTAGTTCATTCTGTTTTATTATGTTAAAGTCTTGATCTCACTAAAGTTAAGGAGGACCAGTTGAAAATAGACATGTAATGATCACATTGTGTGTAATTTCCATGCTACGCATCCATGATTGATCTATGTCGTTTAGCTATATTGGTATATGTGACCATTGATGATTTAGTCACGCTATACGTGACGAAGACCGCTTTGATCCTATGTTGATATGGTTAATGGACAAATTTGTCCGGATATACCATAAGGATTAATATAGCAATTTATGAGCTCACTAAGGTTAACACAATTATAAGGTTACATATGTGCTCCAGTGGAAGATTGTTGGAATTATTTAATAACTAGGGGCCACACATTAAAATTAATTGTGTTGGGCTATCTAAATAATTAAGCCAAATTAAAGTGATCTATTTGAAAAATTGGCTTAAGGGTATAACTGCCATGGAAATAATGTACAGTTACCGAAGATAAATCTAATTTGATGAGGGGCCAAATTAGAAATATCAAAACATATATATATGTATTCATTAGGGTTATGGTCCCTAACTTATACGGCCATCAAAGAAAATATTTTCTCTTTTTCTCTTCTGCATCCCCATCAACAGAAATAGAGGGACAAATGATTCGGATTCACCTTTGTCATTAAGGGTCCTATCATGTTGGAAGATATTCGAACCCTATAAAGAGACGTCTGCTTCAAGATCCATCAAGCTAATCAATGGATTCAGGTACACTTCCTCAATTTAATTTATGTTCTTCATCTCATGAATCAACAGGTAATAATTTCTAACAACCCCTGACTTCATTTACTGTCACGAATCATCGATTTGGATTTTTTGTGTGGAAGATTTGACTATTGGATCTTAAATCCATTTGTTCCATTGCACTCATGTTATTTTCTTCATGTCCATGTAAAATTTTGTAGTAATATGACATCGTTAGATAGATCGTTCCACCCCATCTTTGATTTCTCAATTAGATTGTAACAGGTTTGTATCTCAAAATCTGTGTGACAAAATTATGATATGTCAATTCCAGTGATATTGTACCTTTGAAATGACAATATGATCGTACATTTTGTCAAAATGAGACCGTTGACCTACGGTTCGCCATATTGACTCGGTTTATATGTTGTATGGTCCTAACGTGCGAATTTCAAGATATAGACTTGAAATGTTGGAATTAATTTGATAATTCAGAATAATAATTGACTAAATAATGTTTGTACAAACTATAATAACCTATATCTATATGACTTGGCCATTGAATAACTTATAGTCGATAAGTAACCTAGACCTATCTAACTTGCTTAATAAGAAACCTTAGTAATTTATCTTACTTGAGTGGTTTTGGTTGTTTGTGGGCTTCGATAGATGTATATGGATCATAGCTTGTGGGTAATTTATATATCGCATTGATTAGTTCCTTGTCGAAGCTGTAGATTTTCTTTCAATTTGAAGGTTCAGGCAAGTATTTGTATAAGAAAAAAGTTTTACAGTTACTGTTATACTGTACCGTAATTAGACTATGCATGCTGATCTTGTACCCATATGTTGCAGCGCGCGCGCTCACGTACGCACGTGTGAGAGACTTGTTACTTTATTGTTTACTTGTTTCAATTGTTATCATGATCGTGTGCTTGTCATGAGATACAAATTTTTGGAAAATTATAGTTACTAGGCATATGGACCTACCTCGTGTGAACACAACTAACGTAGTTCTGCGATCAGACAACATGTTACCATCACGATCGTTATCATGTTCCTGCTGGCAAAATCACTGAACTCCTCGTCGCTCGAACTAAAAGAATCTTCTCAAGTCCTCCATGAATGATGCTCTCATGTTGATTCTTGTCTATTTTCAGGAAAGTCACGGAGGTTGCTAACATGTGACACCATTTCTGGATTACAAACTAGCTACCTCAACGGTTCGTAATTATCTACTGCCTGCTCGACTCGCTAGATATGAGTATGGTTAGATCTGCATAAAGACTTCCATGCAACGGACTCCAGGCCTTCAACCCTTTACTTTTCGACAAAAAAGTTTGGTCATCTGTCGTCGTCGTCGATTCACACCATGCATTGTAACACGCTTGAGGTTCTGATACCACCTGCCGTAGTACAAAAATTGCAATCGGTGAAAATCAATGACCCAAAATAACGAAAACTAAATCCTCAATTCTTAAGTACGAAAGTCAATGACTATCTAGTGTGTGTAGGGGTACAACTCGGACGGATTGGATCGGACTTGAGGTCAAATCGAGCCCAACCTAATGTATCATAAACCTAGTCCGAGCCCAAACCGGACCCGACCTCAGGTTAAACATATGAAGCCCAAGCCCAAACCAGGAGGATCGAGTTGGGATCGGGTCGGGTCAGACCCATCAAATTTATCGGGCTCTAATATAATATTTAAAATAATTTTAAACAAAAGTAATATTAAACACTTAATCAAATAGAAATTCAGTCTTGATTATTACAAAATACAAGCCTAAATAAGGTTTAGGATAGGGAGTTGAAGAGTCTGGTTGAAAAAATTTAAGATTTAAATTATTTTCTTTAAGTTGGGTTTCGGGTTCATTAGGTAATCCGACACATGAATTTGAGTCCAATTTGACTTTTGATCGAATTCAAATATTTAAATTTGAGTTCGAATTCGAGTATCTTCAAGTAATATCTATTAACGAGTTTATCGGATTGAACTCAAATTTAGTCCGCCTAAGTTGCATCCCTAAGGCCTCGTTTGGTTCGCGGAATGGAAGGGAAAGGAAATCAATTCCTTGCCATTTCCTTTCCTTTGGGAAACTTTAATTCCTATTGATTTTCCTTTCCGATGTTTGGCAATGCCAAGGAATTTGGAAAGGAAAGTGAATACTTCAATGTGGGAAAGTGATTCCTTCCTTGGATGGATGGAATCACTTTTCTCCCTAATTTCCCTTCCATTGGGAATCACTTTCCTTTCCTCCTCAATTCCTTGGACGCCCAAACATAGAAAAGTAATCACTTTCCTTTCCCAACCGGAAGATTCCGCCAACCAAACGAGGCCTAAGTGTGTGAGTGTGACAATGCATTCTTTGCATGCAGCTGCCTCAATCAAGGCTCACCCCTGACTTGCATACGTGGTAACACACTCGAAAACAATTGCTGAGGATCTATAGAAGAGAGACAAGTGCTGATCAGGACCTTTACATACAGAATGATTCGCTATTTCTTTCTTTTTTTCCGCTGGACAACTCGCGTAAATTTTCCTTTTTACTTTTTTTTTTTTTTCGTATTTGACCTCAGTGTTACTAACGTTAAACAATTTTTTAAATTTTTAGTTTAGTGTCACTTGTACTGAGATTTTTTTAATCCGATGCCAATTCCACTGACGTCAAACAATTTTTTTATTGGCTGGTAACAGTAACGGCACATAATTTTTTTTAAAAAATCTGATATCAGTGTCACTGGTGCCAAATATATATATATAAATTTTTATTGGCTGGTAACAGTATCACTGGCGCGCATATATATATATATATATATATATATATATATATATATATATATATATATATATATATAATGTTTGGCACCAGTATCACTGATGTCGGATCCATTTTTTTTGTAAATTCGTCAAACATCTCCTGTTCTGAGCAGTTTGGATCAATTATGAAGATGGTAAAAAAAAACAAGCAGGATGCATGATGAGAGAAAAAGAATTTAGATTTCAAAGACGATAATTCAACAAGTGGATGAGATTCCTCATACTCCTTGATCCTAATTACATGTTCACATTGAAATAAAAACGTAACCAAAACGACAAGACAAACTGATCTGCATGAGTTACTACTAAAATATGTCATATCCTAGCTCGAAAATATATAATAACTTAAGACATAAACATATTAGCTATACAAACTAAAATAAGTATTTCAATTTAATAGACTCCGATATTTTTTTTCTTCTTAATTTTATCCTTCGTAGACCAAACAACACCATTCTGGATTCCCACCTAAGGTCAAAGATGGAGGTGGTGTCCGTTTAACCAAATCCACGATAGGTGTCGAGCATATCTACTCACACGCAAACTAAGTCAAACGAGTGACTATATGTATATTCCTAACAACGGGTACGTGTGAAGTATTTACTTGTGCCATAATCGAGAATTTGATGACCTAACTTGTTATATATCGGTCAATTTTCTCGTGTATCTCTCTTATATATATATATATATATATATATATATATATATATATATATATATATATATATAAAGAGATGCAAACGGTCTAAGTTGTCGGAGTTCGAATCCCATTGGAGACGAATTTGTCACAGTTATCCATTACTTCAATATATACATATATATGAGTTAATTTTTCGAATGGTGTTTGAAAAATGTCATGATCGTTATTTTCGTAATCGAATTTTATTTTGGTTAATTTGGTAAATAAGTTTTATATTTTGGTTTAAAAAGTGCATGAAATAGATTTTGTTAGTATTTTGGATATAAATAGTTAAAAATGGACATACGATGGTCACGTGTTCGAACACTAATATTCTTGGTCGGAAAACAAAAGCATGAAAGTAATTATGAAAAATAAAACACGTGACCATCACATGTCCATTTTTATTGATTTTCATCCAAACATATCAAAGAAATCTAGATCAGTCACTTTTTAAACCAAAATGTAAAACTTAAGTACCAAATTAATTCCAAAAAAATTCAATTACCAAAACGACAATTACTACATTCTTCGGACATCATTTAGATAATTAACTTATATACCAAGAAAAATTTGTTTTTGACCGCAAAAATGGACCATCGGGATGGCCGTATCCCACCTACCCTCCACTGGCTGGCTCTGCAACCCTCCTCCTGTAGTGCTGGGTCCGTCAAAGCCAATAGACGACCCTCACGTGGCCCATGAGTCAGTGGTGGTCACAAAACCAGCGGACAAAATAGCATTGCCGATATACCAAATATACATGAAATAAGTTTAAAGAAAACCACAAATCAATCTCTAAGATAAAAGCAAGCGTCGGCCACTCAAAAAATGATTCATGAAGATTGAGCTGAAGCTTCCCAACAGAAGCTACCTATTGGTGTGCACATTGACTGAGCTGAACGCGGAAGATTTTCCGCGTTAACATAACCTCTTTCAAAGTACTTTGACTCGGCTGCTTGGCGACGGATTGGACCGTCGTTACTTTTTTCTAATATTTTTATAATGAATGGTTGGTAGGTCGGCAACGACATTGATCCGCATCAAGCTCTCGGTGTTTTGTACTAGGAGTGTCGCGCGTGAGTAATGAATGGTAGGCCCTGTCGGTGGACCTAAGCAAATTTAAGATGGAGAGAGACTGTAGAGGAGGATTATTCTTATCGGAGCTAAATTTAATTGTTCATGAATCAAAAAAAAGAAAGAGAGAATATCGTGTTTGGAAATATTTATTCATTGAATTGATGGCAAATGGAATTGACGGCGACATCAAAGTCTTCGGTTCTGACGACGGCGTAGAGCTTGGATTTCGAATTCCTCTTTCGACTCTTGAGCTGCTCAAGAGCTTTCTAGTATTAACTCAAAATATGGACAAAAAAGATTATCGGTTCAACTGACAAAAAAGAGTTGGGATGGACCGCAAAGACTTTATTGACGGTGGAATGAGATTTAGGGATCTGAGAAATTGTCCTAACCATAAGGGTTATGCAAATCCGATGGCTTGGCTGGCTTATCACGGAGTGCTGTTACACGAAGACAAGGTGGGTCACCGATCTTCTTGAACAAACTTGATTCGTGTAGTTAGTAGCGAGCTTTCGACATCGGGCATCTTAACAGACATTTCCTTTGTCATTGTCAGGGTTGGCCAGGTGTTTCAGCTCTATCCTGTGGCTTGTAAGAATAACGTATTAAAAATGATATTTGTTGATTTTTACGAGGTTGTAAGCATGTAATCTCGAGATGATGATACCGACAAAATGTCTGTCAATTTGGAAGTTTTTTTATATTTGTTTACGAGGGGGTCTAAATTGAACGTGACCGGCCGTCCAAGTCTGATTCGACAAATAATTCGACAGTAGACTGTCCAAACAATTATATAAATGACCAAAAGTATTATACGATTCTTTAGTGAGGTCGTTCGGTCATATATCTGTCCGACTCAAATATATCCATAAATACAAATAATAAAATAATTATTTTAGTTTTTAGTGTCGTTAAAATATCAAAAGAGAAAATTTGAGTTGCACTTTCACCTTATTTAATCATATTCAAAGTGCACCCCACTGCTTTGCCATAATGTACAATATCTTCTACTTTTTTCAAAAACTAACGGTCAACTCTGTTGATCGTTAATTTTTGACCGAAATATTCCTAGCAAATCACCATTATTACGAGCCCCCCTTCTCAGCTTAGAAAAGGAAAGGGTCAAAAATTAACGATCAACGGAGTTGAACATTCGTTTTTTTTACGAAAGTGAAAGGTATTATACATTATAAATTAGCAGTGGAGTGCATCTTGAATATTGAATATGGTTAAATAGGGTAAAATGCATTTAAATTCTCCTTAGATTTGCCTCGTTTGCAAAATAAAATCTTTTAAAAAATTTAAGCAGTTTGCACCTCCCGCAAAACATGTTTTGCTTAGAATAGCCTTTCCGTCAAAACGACGTTAGAACTAGCCGTTAGAAGCCAATTTTTGGGTAAAGTAAATTTTGCACTCCCCAAAATACTCCTCTGAATACTAATGTTAACATTGTGGCTCCCTTTCATTCTATATATATATGATTGTTTTGAAACATAAAATCTAAGCTTTCTATTATCTACTTTTTTGACCGGTTGGTTGAAAAAATAACATTAAATTTTTTTCATCTTCCTTTTTTTTTTTTTACTTATTTGCTCTCATTTAATGTATTGAAGCTTTTTTTTTACCTACAGATCTCAAATACAACTGCAAATTATGGCCAGTAGCTCGCAACCTTCATTCTCAAGACGTCCAAATAGAAATTATGGGAGAGCAATTTATTGCCATTGTAGATTAATTAGTCCATTGAAGACTTCATGGACACCAACAAATCCTTGAAGAAGATTCTGTGAGACTCGTCTCACAATATCGGTATTTATATACTGATACGTACTTTTGTACTGTATTTCGTATTTTATTGGTTTTCAAAATATTTTAAATCTTTTCTAACTTATAGATTTTTTTCTTGACCGACATATCGCTAGTGTACCATTGTATGCCGACGGCATGCCTATCACTCTCGTTTTCTGTTATACATATTTTCAGTGTACGTATACGAAATTCTGGCCTTTGTCAGGTGACCCGTGTTTTGACTTGTCTTTCTTAGCCTTCCTTTGATTTAATTTTGACTTGGTTTAATTTGGTTTGGTTCAACTTGGTTTGGCTTGGTTTGGTTTAGTTGGTTTGAGATGAGATAGTTTTGTATAAAATCCAAAGCTCTCTCTCTCTCCTCCATTATTTTATTTCTCTTCATCTTCTTCCTTTTTCATTTTTTCCTCCAACCTAAGACAAGTACATCTTGCCAAATGTTGGACAAATATTATTTTGTTTGTTCTAAGCTCTTCCTTACATGATTATAAGTCTCTTTAGAACTTGGAGTTTTTAATTTTTATGGGTGGACTCTTGTAGATCTAAGTTTGTAATATTTTTATTTTTTTGGGTTTTGATCTATTAAACCTTGATATTTTCGAAAACTAATTATCCTATGTTGTAGGAAATTTAGTTCTACCCAATTTTGACCTTTGAAAAGTTAGATTTCGAATTGTTTTGAGAAAGTTATGGACTTTTGAAGTTCATAGGTTCAACCAAGCGTTTTCACGCTGGTTGGAGAAGATCAACAGTGTGTGCGCGTGCCTTAGCGCTGCGCCACTGTGGGCGCATAGTATTTCCTTTGGGCGCATAGTTTTTTCCCTTTGGACGCATAGTTCTCCTTTGGGCGCATAGTGCTTCCCTTTGGGCACATAGTATTTTCTTTGGGCGCATAGCCACTCCTTTATGTGGGCGCATGGCTTCAGGCGCGTAGTATGGATATTTCTATGCTTCTACACCACCTAGGTTGCACACATCCTGGCCCTGGCGTCTCTTGGCCCAGGCGCCCTTCCATGCTGGCGCATGCTGGCGCATGCTGGCGCATGCTGGCGCATGCTGGCGCATGCTGGCTGACGCCACCCTGGCCCATGCTGGCTGACGCCACCCTGGCCCATGCCAGTTGTTGCCATCCAGACCCTGGCCCATTTTGGCCCTGGGTGCCCTTGTGCACCTAGGCGCTATTTTGACCTTGGCACCCTTCCTGGACTAGGCGTCTTCTTGGCCATGGTGCCACCTTGGCCTGTGCTGGCTGGCCTTAGCACGAAGGACTGTTTTGACTATTTTGCCCATTTGAGCTATTCAGCTGTTAGTCTTGAAAAACACTCGGACACGAAGGTTGTAGACATTTGTCTTGGCTTTAGAATTTTCTCAGTTCACCTTATTGGAGTTCGTATGCGGCTGTTAATTTAAATATTAGTTTTGATCTTCTGGCATGTTTTCTGTACTTGGCCGAATATGATATTTTCTTTAACGAAAATGAATTTCCTTAACACGATTAGATGATTTTATACAGTTAGAGAATGATTGTACACCCTTATTACACTTGATACTAGCACATATTTAATATTTGATCTATGCCAAGTAGTTATTTTTATTTATTCCCTCTTCCATGCCATGATACCCCTTTTTAGACAAGCTCTTACTTACATTCTATATTTGTTGCCATTTCACTTCCTTGCTTAGCATGATTGTGGTCCGTCGGGGTGCACTCATAATTTATGTATTTTCTTTGCTTTACATGATAGTGACATGTTGTGGTGCACTTATGTTACACGTTACTTCTCTGCTTATACTAGATAGTGACCCGTCGTGGTGCACTCTTGAACATGTCTTTCCTTGCTTACATGATAGTGGCCGGTAGAGGCGCACTCTTGACAAGTAATCTTTACATGACAAGTAATGTCACGCCCCAGTACCGAAATACGGAGACGGACTAGGCCAGCTACTCCATATGAGGTATACAAACGTCATACGACGATCGTGGTTGTCGAGAGACAAGGGGATATATGCTATATTCAAGTCTCCTATGGTCACACAGAACATCTATGTCTCAATCATTCCAAGCAAGAAAATATCAATTAATAAACATATAAGATAAAGCAGTAAGGCGTCCCTGGCGCTTCATCAAAATGAACATGGGGGTCTAGCTTTATAAGTTAGCTAGTCCAGAAAGTCATAAGGTACAAAATTGTATTCAGCTGCAGCCTGATTTAATTACAATTATGCACAGACAAAATGTCTAGATTAGCCGGCTAAACAGGTGCCGGTGGCTAAACGCCAGGACATAAGTGAAGATACTAGAGTGGTGGAGAAGAAACCCACTCGAGTCCACCGCCTGCCATGCTCCTAGTATGCACCATTGACGTCAGGGAAGAAGTTCGGATCCTCAAGCTCTGCTACGTGATCTGGCCAAACAAAACCAGCGGGGTCAGCCCCGAATAGCAAGTACCACAAGGGAGCACAAAAGAGTGAGATAAAACCCAGGCATAAAATAGAAGTAATAATAGGCTTCCGGTCGTAACCTCGGTCCACGGCCTATCCTAGCACGATAGACCAACCCAACAACCAAACAAGGACATGGGTTGGACCACGTACCATGACAGTCCATGTCCCTCGACTACTAACGGAAGGCTCAAGTACAGTCAAATCATTTTTCAAGCGGCCATTCAATCCTGCGGCTTTCTATATTTGACGGGGTTATCCCCGATATACTGATTAAAAAGGAATCCTCATATCGTGTCAACCCAGCATTGCTAGCCAAACCATAAGACATATAACACATTAAATATGCACCAGTCCCCCCGAGGGCTACCGCGCTAACACGTATAACACATAGCTCGTAGGAGTCGGATATAGCTATTCGCTATAGGCGAATGAAACCATATCCGTGGCGGCCAACCCGACACGTCAAGTCTAGACCTGGGGTGGCTAGTATGGCACGATCTCAGGATTCTTCCCACCCAATGCATCTACCAGGTTAGTTGCCTAGTTAATCCCTAGGTTGTTCACAGAGTTCGCATGTCGTGGTCACATGTTCACTCCTCTAGATGTCGTACATTGTACGAGTACCCCCAAGAAGGAATCGGTACTGGCTCATGGAGTCATACGTAGGTTTCCCCCTTCTTGGTGTAATGCAACACACATCACATACCACGTCATTGCTACCGACCATTACTTATGTAAATGCTGGACTCTTGGGAGTACTGACAGGTATCACGTAGAAACACTTAGCGCATAGGATTGCACCTCAGTGCTCACATAGATTAGTACCTCGGTACACACATGGGAATATCCAGTCCTCACATAGAGAGTCAGATTAGCAATGAGAACTAATACACACAGGAACCTTCGGCTGAGGCTCGTGCGGCCTCACTATATGTGGCCAAGAAATGAAGTCCGCATGACTTCATGCGGCTCGGAAAAGCGGGCTCTTATGACTGCTAAAGCTCATGCGGCCAACTGCCATACGCCATACGGCCAGGAGAACGAGCTCATGTGGCTGGATACCGCGAGATGCATGCAGCTCAGGACAACAGACATATGCGGCTGGAGAGTAAGCGGGGAGCATGCGGCCAAGAACCATCAAACATAAGCGGCAAGGTTCATGCGGCTAATGAAGGGAAAAATGACTCATGCGGCTCAGGAAGAACCGGGTTCATGCGGCCAGGATAAACAAGTTCATGCGGCTCAAAAGCTTATGCGGCTGAATGACGCCATGCGGCACGAAGGCTTTTGCGACTGAAAGATGCCAGCACCATGCGGCTGGGAAATGGTCAGGGCGCATGCGGCTGGTCAACGCGAGCGTATGTGGCTGAAAAAATTCCTGCGGCAGCTATGCTTATGCGGCTCAAAGAACTTATGCGGCTGCCTTGCTTATGCGGCTAAGAATACACATGCGGCTGCACTTGCCTTTGCGGTTGCACATGCTCATGCGGCTGCCTTGCTCATGCGACTGAGAAATGCACATGTAGCGGCAAAACTTTATGCGGCTGAAAATGCCATGCGGTTGAGAACTGTTCATCTTCCTGCCAGAGCCAGCGTAGGCGAACCTCGGAGAAACCCAAATATTGCTTCGGCCATAACTTCCCCCAAACAAGTCGGAATCTAACTTTTCAAAGGTTAAAACTGTGTAAAATCAAATTTCCTACAACATAGGACTACTGATTTTCGAAAATAGCCAAGTATGATAGATCAAAACCATGAAAACCCATAAAATCTTAGTTTTTAGGAACTTAGATCTACCCAAATCTAGCCATCAAAATTAAAAGCTTCAAGAACTAAACTTGTAGAAAATGGAGAGAAGAAAAAATAGACAAATAATATCAAAGAAGAATCAAGAATGTAAAATGCACAAAATCTCCTCTTTTTGAGCAAGTTGTACTTGCCTATGGGTGGTGGTGGTTGAGGGAAATAAATGGAGGAGTGAATGAGAAGAAGGAGAGAGTGAGGAAAAAGATATTAAATAGGGGTTGGGTTAGTTTAAGAAAACCCTAATCCCTAATCACTCCACTAATGACAATGCTAAAAAGCTACATGCCACCATTAATAAATAATAAACAAAATTTATGCACATGCTTAATACAGATACCGTATACGGAATCCATGAAGAATACATATATCGGGATCGGGGGGTGACAAGTAAACCTAAACATGACATGCTTAATCAAGATGATGTTACGACAACTATTTTTATTTGCTAATGTAACTCTTTTGGACACCGTGGTTAAATTCTTTGTGTATGTGTGCACAAGCTACATGTCTCATCTTACATCATGTCTAGGATATGGATTCTTGATTACCACGGTCAGGGATTTATATTGAATCTGACTAGGATAACGAATAGATTGATCAAGTAGCTCATAAAGAGATTTTTTAGTCACATGCAATCCCGTTATATGGGCACTTTAATTGGACTTGTAGCCTGCCGATGAGTAGGGCGCATTTCCAGCACGCTGTCATGTGTTCCACCCCCAAGTCACCTAATATAACTCTCTCAACCTGCGGAAGGATAAATCGAATAGTCTGCAGAGCTTGTGACTGCTGGAATATCTCATTGCATCTTGTTAGTAATTAGGATTGTGATAACCCTAGTTAGTTAAAGTATCAAGCCGTACTCATTGCTTGGCCGTGATTGATGGATATAGTCCAGTCCAGTTTAGTTTTGCTTAGGCAGTGTCCGTATGTTTATTTCAGTACATTATTGTTTATGCTTTACTTTTGTCGATGAATGATCAGAGGCTAAGTTCTGTTCAGGAAAAGAGTTACAACCCCGGTCCTTGTTTGGTTTAATGGTTGTAACTTGGCTTCCGGAATAGCTCCTAAGTCATCTTATCATTTGTCGTCCTATTCAGTACTCATATGTTCTACATGATCTTATGCTAAACATTGATTAGAGATTAAGTTCTATTCATGAGAAGGGTTACAACCCCGGTCCTTATTTGGTTTACGAATTGTAACTTGGCTTCTGGAATAGTTCCCAAGTCATCTTATCATTGCCATTCTATTACAGGCTCTCATGCCCTAGTTACATATCATGCTCACAAGTCCAGTTATCCTACCAGTCCTATATGATCCCTATGCTGGGTCATCATGTTCTCACGACCCGGCTACCTTACACGCTTACATGACCCGGCTACTTAACATGTTTACATGTTCAGTTTATCTTACATGTTCACATACTTCTGTCTATTTTACATGTACAGAGTCTACTTTATGTCACACATGAATTACTTTATGCTCGAGGTTGTTTTGCTTATTGTCTTTTCCATTCTCGGGATGAGTGCATTGGTAGTGCACGAGTCTCGATCTGCATTTACTTATTACTTTTTCTAACCATTGCTATGTTTGCTATTGCTGGTTTTAATCCATAGTTTGGCTTCCTTTGTGGTACTTGCTATTTGGGGTCTGACCACACTGGTTTTGTTTGGCCAGATCTGATAGAGGAGCCCAAGGGATCTTTCGTACCATCTACTAGACGGTGACCATCCAAAGCACCAGAGTACCTGAGTGGGTTTTTTATCATTCTCCCACTTGATATGTATATTAATCTTTTGTGGTGTTTGGCCTCCGTGCACGTGTTTAGCTCGTATTTTTGGACCTTAACATTTAGCCTACGGACCAAAACATGATGTGCGTATTCTAGACTATAGCTAGAGCTTATCATGTATGACTATTACTCTTGCTAGTTCTCTATTTTGGTACGACTAGCTTCATGATCATCCATGTATAAATGGTTTGGGACGCTTTACTATTGTATGTCTGATGATCATACTTCTTGTACTTTATATAATTGCCTATGATTGAGATATTTAGGATTGCTTGACCTAGGATCGACTGTTGGCTTGTAGAAGTAACCCCCATGTCTTGACAACTTATACGTAATTTCAGAGTAATGTCGTACTTTGGTATCACGTAGTTGGCCTTGTCTGTCCCTACCTGCCAGTATTCTGGTTTTGGGCGCGATACGGTTTTAGTGGTGGCCCATGCAGGTCTGATTTATCAGATATGTGGGGGTTACTAATATTTAGTTATCTTAATAAAAATTATCCTTTATTGATATCCTTCGTATTATTCTCTATCTCTGATCCTTTGACCTGATATCTGCCTTGATCGTTGATCTCTCCTGTTCCCTCGATTTGATCCTTATGTCCTTTAACTTTTAGGGATACTGTTCCTAATCCTTTCGATTACCTTGTTCAGGTTCTGCCAATGGCAAGTCAGCAATCTTCTGTTAGGCCAGTTGTGGAGGACAAGTCTCAGCATTCAGGTACAGAGTCGAGAGTTGACTCGAGGGCAGAGATGTTAGTCCATCGATCCCGATCATCCCGCTGTGCCCGTACAGTCAGCAG
Organism: Iris pallida; assembly: GCA_029216955.1. Taxonomy (NCBI): domain Eukaryota; kingdom Viridiplantae; phylum Streptophyta; class Magnoliopsida; order Asparagales; family Iridaceae; genus Iris; species Iris pallida. Next base: position 8,913,516 of record JANAVB010020396.1, on the reverse strand, counting down.
TCCGAGCGGAGGTAGTTCCAGATCAGCCCGATGTACCTGCCCTTATAGGGATTATCAAGGAAATGATGGAGTCACAACAACAACAAGATCTCGTTCTCCAGCAGAGTATCCAGATGTTGATAGACCGAAGTGAACAAGGAATACTCGACGAATTTCAAGCCGAGGACTTGCATCCAGAGGAAGTACAGATTGGAGCCAGACAGTACCAGTCCTACAGCCAGTCAGCATATGAGCCTGACTACCATGGAGGCAGTACAAGAGCAAGAGCATATAACCAGGAGGACCGAATCTAGAACTGAGGGTCGTAAGAGGTACCATTCACCCGTATCAGGCTTTTCACCCCAACGTCCCTCACCAGTACCAGCAGACCAACGTCTATACCAGCGCCAGGAGTTACCAGTCGTATGTTCCTTCTGTAGAAGGGAAGGGCACACTCATCTTACTTGTCGGAAGGCTAACTTTATATGTTTATCGTGTGGTTCACCTGACCACATGATAGGAATTTGTTCCCGGAGGTGTCAAGGTGGATCGTCATCCTTCCAGTCTTCCAACCAGTAGGCACCAGCGCCGGTTCAGCAGTAGTAAGCTCAGAGGCAGAGAAACCAGCAACAGTATCAGGCAGAACAAGCATGTACATATTATGGAAAGTTAGGGCATTCTAGATCAATTTGTTGGATGACCAATAGGCGATGCTTCCGCTATGGAGCAGAGGACCATTCAATTAGCACTTGCCCATATTCGATATCTCGAGGACGACCATCTACACTAGATATACCACCACCATCCTTTCAATCACCTCCGGCATCACCTTCCGTAGTGGATGAGCATCTAGGGCCAATACTAGATGTTCAACCATTGGCACAGTACCCACAGCCATCGCGAGCTCAGAGGATTAGGCAGCTCAGTGCACAGTTGTATGCGCAGTACCAGGAGAAGCTCTAGTATCTGTATGAGGGTAATACCTTGGGAGTCTCAGGTACCATCTTCATGGTCTCCTTTTAGTTATGACCTTTAGATTTGTGTTTTAGTAGCAGGCCAGGTAGGGGCAGTATATCTTGGGTTCTGGTCGACGACTTTGTATTCTATCTATATGTAGAGTACAATGGTCGGTTTGACTTATTCGGTGAGTGAATGCGAGTTTCTTGTCCCACTCTTCTGTCTTCGTACCTTGAGATAGCTGATAATTATCACATGTCTTGACTACGACGATACGTCCTGGGTAGTGTCATGTCTTAGACTAAGTCATTGGTACATGGTACCGACTTACTTTGAGACTTGACCTTTATCCATTTGGGAGTCAGCGTAGGCCAGCGAGGACGTTGGTCCATACTCAACTGACTCAGGAGGCATATCTATTCATATTCCTCCAGCCCTTCTTTATTGTGGTTGTGTTATTGCTTACGCATTTATTTGTATTACTGTTGCCTTCAATTACGTATATGCCATGCTTCGTTTTATGGAGATAGTTGTATTTTTATGAGCTTTTGTTTTGGTTATCTTGCTCGACTAGCTTTAGGAAATTTGGAGGACATAATTTTTCTAAGGATAGAAGAGTTGTGAGATTCGCCTCACAGTATCGGTATTTATATACTGATACGTACTTTTGTACTGTATTTCGTATTTTATTGGTTTTCGGAATATTTAAATTTTTTTTAAACTTATAGATTTTTTTCTTGACCGACATATCGCCAGTGTACCATTGTATGCCGATGGCATGCCTGTCATTCTCATTTTCTGTTATACGTATTTTTAGTTTACGTATACAGAATTCTGGCCTTTGTCAGGTGACCCGTGTTTTGACTTGTCATTCTTAGCCTTGCTTTAGTTTAATTTTGATTTGGTTTAATTTGGTTTGGTTCAACTTGCTTTGGCTTGGTTTGGTTTAGTTGGTTTGAGATGAGATGGTTTTGTATAAAACCCAAACTTCTCTCTCTCTCTCCTCCATTATTTTATTTCTCTTCATCTTCTTCCTTTTCATTTTTTCCTCTAACCTAAGGCAAGTACATCTTGCCAAATGTTGGAAAAATGTTATTTTGTTTGTTCTAAACTCTTCCTTACATAATTATAAGCCTCTTTAGAACTTGGAGTTTTTTATTTTTATGGATGGATTCTTGTAGATCTAAGTTTGTAATATTTTTAGTTTTTCTTAGTTTTGATCTATTAAACCTTGATATTTTCGAAAACTAATTATCCTATGTTGTAGGAAATTTTGTTCTACCCAATTTTAACTTTTGAAAAGTTAGATTTTGAATTGTTTTGAGGAAGTTATGGACTTTTGAAGTTCATGGGTTCAACCAAGCGTTTTCACGCTGGTTGGAGAAGATGAACACTGTGTGCGCGCGCCTTAGCGCTGCGCCACTGTAGGCACATAGTGTTTCCCTTTGGGCGCATAGTGTTTCCTTTGGGCACATAGTTTTTCCTTTTGGGCGCATAGTTCTCCTTTGGATGCATAGTGCTTCCCTTTGGGCGCATAGTGTTTCCTTTTGGCGCATAGTGTCCCTGTGGGCGCATAACCACTCCTTTATGTGGGCGCATGGCTTCAGGCGCATAGTATGGATATTTCCATGCTTCTACACCACTAGGTTGTGCACATCCCGGCACATCCTGGCCCTCGCGTCTCTTGGCCCAGGCGCCCTTCCATGCTGGCGCATGCTGGCTGACGCCACCCTGGCCCATGCCAGCTGTCACCATCCTGACCCTGGCCCCTTCTGGCCCTGGGTGCCCTTGTGCACCTAGGCGCCATTCTGACCTTGGTTTACAATTCCAGTTTTCAATGAATTTTGCATTTGCATTCCAAAATGAAACAACAACATGAAATTTGCATTCCAGTTCCTATATGAACTGCACATATGAACACATAGCCTATTTATGAATTTGTATGAAATTTGCATGATATTTGCAAAATTCGAACACAAATGAACTGCACATATCAACACAAATTAAACTGCACATATGAACTGCACATATGAACATAATTTACATGTAAACTGCAAAATGTATACTGCACATATGAGAAAAATCAAACACATATGAGCAAAATGGAACACATGAGAAAAATTCGAACACATATGAGCAAAATATAAACTGCAAAATGTATACTGCACATATGAAGACATTAAGAGTCCACCAAAGACCAAAATATAAACTGTCATGTTGATCAGATTGCCATGTTCATCAACATTTCATCCAAAGTATACTTCACATATCCATTTGTTCAACAACATTTCATCCAACTACTTAAACACATTCATTTCTTCAACAACATTCTGGATGACAAACTATATAAACTGCACAAAGTTCACACCAGCATCTATACTATACATCCATTCTTCATCTAAAATATATAAACCGCACATCCATTTGCTTTGCTCCCACATGCTTGTATACTGCAGAAAAAAGGAAGAGTTAGAATTGATGAAATAAAGTACAAATTGTAAAGTAAAAGATGATAAAATAAAGAAGAATTAGGAACTTGTAGCATGACAAAACAAGGTAGGGGCAGCAGCATGACAAAATGAGGTAGGGACAGTGGCTCAGAAGAGTTAGTGAGTAAAGGATAACAGAGCACCCCACAACAACATTTAGCATGACAAAATGAGGTAGGGACAACAACATGCAGCATAACAGATCACCCCACAGACAGAGCACCCCACAAAATTCAACAAGTAGCATCCCAATTCATCATTGCCACACATATCCTTATACCCACATAACTCGAATTTATCATTGCCAACTTTCAAAATGGGTCACCAAAATGATAGAGTCCCTTTCCTTGTCTACAACCTATGAAAAGATGAGTAACAAATAATTATAATGCAAAATTTTAAAATGAGTAACAAATAATAAAAAAAATTCATGTATCAGAACTGACCTTTTGGATGTAACACTCTCCCCCCTCGCAACACTTTCAAAATTATGGTCCACATTTCTTTCAAAATGAGGTGTTGGATTACCATGACACGCATGCAGATTTGACCTTAGTAGCTTAGGCCTACCTGGTTTACCTTTTGGCACTGCCACCTTCTCCTTGAAAGGATTTTGGCATGCTCTTGAGTTATATCATAACTTCTTGGACTTGCCACAGGTGATAGTGGCTCTAGTCATGACTTTTCCAGCTTCCTTCTTAGACATTCTTTCATCATCTTGTTTCTTTCTCTTCTTTTGCCTTCTTCCAGTTTGGACAAGGACCATAGGGGGTATCATAGGTACAACATTTAGAAGCTGTCTTAGATTCCTCATTGAAAGATGATTGATTATCTCTGCATAAGCCTTCAAGTAGGTAGACTTGTGGTAGCACTTGTCTACATAGTCTTCAATAGAGTGTCTCTACTTCTTAATACATGCAAGGATTAGAACTACTAACAACAAACGACCCCTATACTATAAACAACCCCTATAATAGACTACAAATAGCCCTTATAACTTGGGACCACTACACTCAGAAGATTAACAAACAACAAACATCCCAACAACAATAATATACAAACATCATTCATGCATTTTCTCAAAAGATTAGGAAATTTAACAACATCATGCATAAATCAGACATTTCCACTCGTACATACATCATTCATGCATTTTTCTCAAAAGATTAGGAAATTTAACAAACATCATGCATGAATCACACATTTTTCGCTCGTACAGACATCATTCATACATTTTTCTCAAAAGATTAAGAAATTTCCACTCATATAGACATCATTCATGCACTACACTCCAAAGTGTAGGAAATTTCAGAGAACTAGGATTTTCGAATGTACCAGTTCGAGAATTCCACTAATAAGTCGTTGCAGCACAGAATCTCCACTCCAATCGACAAATAGCAGCCTGGAATATGGAAAATCAGATCATCGGAAAATGATTCTAGGCTTTCAGACGAACAGAGTTAGGTTTCGGGGACGGAGGAGGGGAGGATTTAGGCATTCTTTCGAAAGTATTTAGGATTTTGAGAAGAGATATGAGAGGGTTTAGGGTTTGCAATTGGGAACGGTATAGAGAGATTTGGGAACGGGAGAGAGAGAGAGAGAGAGAGAGAGAGAGAGAGAATTGAGAACGGGAGAGAGAGAGAGAGAGTTGAGAATAGAAATGAAACGTCCGGCTGTTGGTTCGATTATATCTTAGGGGTAATTTGGTCATTACATCCAAGAGTTAACACCGGTTAACAGAAAAGTTAGATTATGGGATGATTTAAACATAATTGAAACGTATTGGGTTTTTCAAATCATGGAGTCTTTAATTGCGTTTTCGTAACATCTAAGGAGGGTTTAAATGCACTTTACCCGGTTAAATAAGATATGATGCAACTTAAATTTTCTCATATCAAAAACAGTAAAACACTATCCAATACTTGCCACCAGCCAGCTGCTAATTTCAAACTCACACATGAAAATTTCTTTCCACATCTCAAAGATTCAAACTCACATATGTAAACAATAGCAGCCGGTGGTTTCAACTTTCAAGAATGGAATTAATTTCTCCCGATAGCCGCCTTCTTTATACTCTCGTAAATGGATATTTTAGCAAATATCCTCGTTCAAATTATTAAAATATATTCATGCAGTTTTGAACAAAATTAGCAAATACTTTCATTCATTTGTATAAAACAAATAACATTGTAAGATATACCTCCACTATTTAATCAAAATTTTGACTAATTTACAAAAAATGGAGGCATGTGTTAGTTTTTTTTAAAAGTAGAGATATATGATAATTTTTATATTTTGAATGTGGACATTTGCCAAAATATTCATTTCCTAAATGCCTAGTTGCCAACTATCCATAATAACTAATTACTATTTATTTACCACCCAAAACCTTAATTTGGCTGTTGGCTCTTCCCCTACCTACTGTACACTGAAAAGTTTTAGAATAATTTTAGGGGGGGTTAAACTTTGGTGTATTTATAGAAAAGAGGACAATTTTGAGAAAATTACATATGGGGGGGTGAAACGATATTACTAATGTCACCACCCCCCTGGCGCCATTACTAATGTCGCCGCACCCTCCCCCTATTTTGTGACGCCATTTGTCTTGTCGTCCCACTCTTTCCTTCTCTTCAAGTTTGTAATTGTCAACTTATTTCTATTCAAGTTTGTAATTATCGACTTACATATTTGGTTCAAACGATACAGGGTTATGTGATATTACTTATAGACGTTGGTATGAAGCACCACGTGTCACGACCCGCACCCGCTTTTCGGATACTAGACGTGTCCAAGCCAGCCTACGCCGCAGAGTCGGCGGTAGAATGCTGTCACGGCCAAGATGCTCAAAATCACAAAAGATACATTTATTGCTCATTCATATTATTAAAACAAGTTTACAATTTACAAGGTTCACAACTTCACATTTGCTAAAAAAATACAATGTCTCACAAAATAGAAAAGACAGCTAATTCAACTATCTAGGTTGACCTCAGCATACCCAAGCCTTCCCAATGCTAAGAGTGATCGCGGCTAAACCTGAAAAATGTTGGTTTCCAGTCAGGAATGGAACGAGTACAATCTTACAACAAAATCAATAAATGACGAAATCCATAAATCTATAATAATACTGAGATACACGATAAGGGATAAACAAGAAATCATGGTGGGAATCATGCGAGTAAAAGCAGGCAGACATAGTACACAAGACAAATAATGACAAGAAACTGTAATGTAGCAAGACTATATCTAACAAGTGATTTGAAATACACTTTCGACATGTAAACGGCTAAGGGGTAAATCCGGCACCCTGCACGTGTCGTGTGTAGCTGCTATTATTCACGAATAGATATCATGGGATATTTTTGGGTATGTTTACATGTCTACTAATGTACTTCCCTGCCCGGCTATTACCCATGGATTCAAGCAGGTCACGAACACGAAAATATATTGGTCACGAACAACAAGCAAGAATCCATAACTACTATCTCGTGTGACAAGCGTGTCAAGAACTAGTAGAATATCAATGTAAAATATTAATAAATACATGAAGTATAGAGATAATCAAACACGAAAACTATCAAAGATGTACTCGCCTGAGGTCCTGTGTTGGTGAAACCAATAATACTATACCACTCAGTGAGCCACAACAGTCAACACATGCAGAAGTCTCCGGATGCTGAAATAAACATTACCAACATTTTTAGAATAGTAAAAGTAGCTAGAATTGCCTGTCGTTAGTCCAATTCTGGACACAGGGGCAAAACGGTAATTTTGGATCAAAACGGTATCCGCCGTTGGACCCACTTTGCACCGAAAAATGTGCCAGAGTCAATGGTCTCTAAAGTCATTAAACTACATGTCTACAGGTCCAGTTTTTTGATACGAACCCAACCGTATGTCCAAAGTTGGATTCCGGCGGGCCGTGCACAAAATCGTCCATTGAGTCGGATCGTAGGGCCCGTAAAATGGACCAAACTTGGCATACAGGACCAAAAAAATGATACGGTCCTTTCGACACAAGTTTTATCTCGATCTGACAAACGTGCACAAAGTAATGAGAAAATTTGCACAAAGACCGATATGGTAAATTTTGACGGATACGCATCAAATTCGTCGCGCACACGCAACCAATTTGAATTCCGTCAGAGCCCACACGTCCGCGAAGCCATTACGCACCTTTCGATGCTCTCACTTCGTGACCACGTCGCCCGGATTGGCAGGACGCACGTCGTATCGAGGGGTTTTCATGTTTTCAAAACAGGTTTTTCTCAATATTGGGAAACCGATTTCTCGGCGCACAGTTATCCAAATTGATTTCTGTAAAAGGGTTCTCTAGCCCTATATGTTGTCTTTAATCTTGTTCAATTGGTTTTTTTAGGTCAATCGTTATTCGACAGAAATCTGTCTTCCAACGTGGGGACAGTAACTATCCAACTGTTCAATCTCGAACAAATTTTTCGTTAAGTTTGGTGTCGATTTACGACGCACATACTACAAACCAATTAAATCTCTTTGAAGGAAATTATAGAGGGTAGGGTTGTGGTCGTACCAGATCAAACAGTTCGAGAAACGATCCACCGTGTCCGACGAAATGTCGTGAAGAAGTTGTGCTCGCAACCGTCGCTGCTGCTGTCCTATTTTCTTGGTCGGCCGCGCGCGGGGTTCTGCGGCGGCTTGGCCGACCGCCGGTGGCCCGCAGCGGCACGTGCGTGGGGAAGGGGCGTGTACGGTCTTGAGAAAGGGGAGAGCTAGGGTTTCGTTCCTCTTTTTCGAGTTTATATATGTCTGTTGTAGTTTAAACAAAGTACACAGTCGAGGGCTTAGCGCTCGGGCTGGTGTGGGGATCGGTTTGATACCGGGCTGCTTGGGCTGTGGGCCTTGGCTAGGCTGGGCTAGCTTGGTTGGGCTGGGATATCCTCTATTGTTTTTATTTTATTCTTATTTCTATTTTAGCAATTAATATATATATATATATATATATATATATATATATATATATATATATATATATATATATATATATATATATATATATATATATATATATATATATATATTCATAGATATCTATATTCATAGATATATATACACATATATGTATACATACTACTATATATATTTATATATGTACACATACGCACATATATTATATATATTTATATATACATACACATACTCACATATATACTATATTAAATTTAACAATTAAATATAACAATTATTGATTTACAAAAATAATAAATAGACCATTAAATAAACACAAAGTATGTATATAGCAATATACGATCCCATGTATATTGAATATCCTTTGTACATTTACTCTATAAACCCAAATAAAATCTAGGCAATTATATTTAGAAAATGCTATCATAATTCCAAAGTAGAATATTATAATAAATAACGATATTATATATATAATTCATTTTCTAATGAATAATCAAATAAACGAATGCTATTGACATTATTTACTAACAATTACAATAATAACCATATAATAATAATAATACAAATAACCCATTAAATAACCAAAAGAGTTTTGGTAAACATATCTGGCTATAGAAAATTGTACCATTATTCTAAAACTCTATTTAAATATTAATAATACACATTTTGTATGAATAACCAAATATTTAGAAAATATTATTAAGTCCACCAAAAAGTTAGGAAATATTTGTACACACCTAAAAGTATGTCTACATAGGCTTAGGCTTGGTTTGGGTCCAATCTGGTATAATTTGGTGCAACCGAGTTCCCTAAAACTCAATAATATAGTAAATAAATAAATCTTCGGTAAGGGTTAAGTCGCAACTTGGCCTGGTTTTCCTAGTTAGGATATCACTATGGCTCAGCCATCCCTACTATGGCTATTACACTAGTCAAGGCACGCCACTGCACTATCCATAATTCCTAGTCGTCTGCTACTTCAAAACTCAACCATGGTTAAGGTCATCTACCGTAAGAATTAACTAAATAATTAATTCTAAAATTCTAAAAATTACCATTTAAATCAAATAAATAATATATAAATATTTTAAAATTTTCGGGAAGGGGAGCTACAAATCTACCTATCTTAAAAATAAATTCGTCCTCGAATTTAAGGACTACCAGGATATTCAGACTTGGTGGATTGGTGAGAGGTAGTAGAAATTTATGATAGAAGAAATTGATCGAATAAAATAAATAAAATAGGAAGAAAGTATTTGAACTCTAAAAGCCCAAAAATGCTCTCAACTTTAGTTTTGAAACAAGTTTGCTAAGGAAAACAATCATAAACAAGATATCAACGAAATCTGCCTTCCACACCGACAAATAAAATATTTGAATAAATAAATGAATAAAAATTTCTGAAACTTCAGAAAAGGAAATCTAGGGATTTGACCCAATCATGCCCCAAATCATTCATAAAATATTGCCTAAAATAATACCTATTACTTTAAATAATCCTTGTAAAAAAATCAATTGTCAAAATATTGTTAAGAACATTTCAGATACTTATAGCTGTATATTTTCCACAAATACAATATCTTCTAAAATAATATAGTAGTAATTTGAATTTAATATAACTCTTGATAAAATAGTAATTCAAATAATCCTAGAATAAAATCTCTTCTAAAATTTTGTAAATCTCTCCTCATTTTTTTTTTCCAAAATATCTAAAATAGAAATAAAAATTATTTTTCGATTTGGAAAAACAATTAAACTAAAATAAACCAAATGAAGAATATAAGAAAACAGAAAGTGGGCTTATGATCTACCCACCTTAGAATAATTTGTCCTCCAATTTAAGGACTAGGATGATCAAATCTTTCTAAGATTTAAATAAATATTGGATTTAACAAATCAAAATCTATCCATAATGATTTTAAAAATAATTCAAAATTTTATAAAAATATTAAAAATGCATTTGATCGAATCTAAATATAATACAATAATAATTTAAATAGATAATATGTTTATCAAATGACTTGGAAAATATTATATATATTATTTAAACAGTACATAGCTTGTTAGTCCAAGGCTGAATCAAACTAATTATAATATAACAAAATAAATTTAATTGATAATTACTATTAGAAAATAATTTAAATAATATTTTATAAATTCTAAATCTAAAATTGCTTGACAAAAATTCTGTTGTCATCAAAATATATTATATAGTGGTTACAAATGAAATCTATTTTTTAACTAAAATTTATTGAAAGAAAACAAAATAAAATTTTGAAGTCAGGGATGTGGGTTTACAAATCTATCCACCTTAAAATATTTCGTCTTCACAATTTCAAAGAGCACGATTAGGCACGACTATGAAGAATAATAAAAAACCAATTTTTTTAATTGATATCAATAAAACGATGAATGGTATAATCAAGGGAGTGATATGATTCATGATCTAATTAGCCATGCATAAAACTGATAAAGATAATAAACAAAAGGAGAGTGTGATTCGGTACGACCAGTATTCGGTCAAATGGTCTAGTTAACAAGCGGATGTTTTTAAGAACAATCAAGAATAAAATGGTTGGGCATGACCAATCTATGGTCAGCATGGTTGAGTCATTACCAGCCTTTTAAGGAATGACCAAAGTTCTCGATGAAATCTAAACAGAATTTTAGTCGCTTTTAAGTTGCATTCACGATCAAGACTAATCATGCAAGTCATCCAAGCAGTATGAAAATAGAAAGTCGGCACGAGCATGATCATGATCAAAATAGTCGTTGTTTGCAAAAACAAAAGTATAAAACTTTATTGATACAAACTGTAATAAAGATTACAAGAATTCTGGGAAAATTACAACTATAGGAATCCAATCTTGATGACGATTGCTTTATCCCTTGGACGATGTGAACTTTGAAGACGAAGCCTTTGAAGTTGAAAACAACTCTGGAAATTGAAGGCAAAAGCCTCTGAAGTTGAAGACAAAAGTCTCGGAAGAATGCAGCAGCACTTTGGCAGGAACTCCTGAACTCTCTGATTTCTGATCTCTGATCTTGATCCCCTTAAAATGAAGACTTGAAACTCTATTTATAGAGTTCTGAAAATAACTAACTTTCAGTTATTTTGGACTGCGCAAGCTGATTTGCGCAGCAACTGGTTTGCGCAGCACTGGATTGCGCAGACAGTTATTGGATCGTGGGCCAACTATCTGAGACACATGGCATTAGTTGATTGAAATGCGCATGATCGTGCATAGACAGTTGCCATGTAATGAGCATTTGATGGCATGAATGCCACATGTAATTAGTCAGTTATGTTGGTAGAATGCGCAAAGTGAACTGTGCAGAAATGGTTTTCGCAACCACGGATTGCGCATGAATGGTTTGTGCAACCACGGATTGCGCTGCCACCTGTCAGCCGCCCTCGAGCACTGTGCGGCGTCAAAAATGAACAACCTCCTCGTTATTCGTGTTGTCAGCTGTCAAGAAGATCTGATTTGATTCAGTCAATGATGACTTCTGCCACGTCAGCCTGCGCAGTTGGGAACATGCGCAAACCAACCTGCGCAAAGTGATGTCTGCGCAATCTGTTGTCTGCGCAACTCATCAAAATGATGAATATCTTGAATTTTTGACTTTGTTAATTGATACAACTTGATTTTTTTAGGACCTACAAGACCCCCTTCAAAGTTTTCGAAAGTTGATTATAATCAAAATTTCGAAATACTTTGAATTTTTGAATGTTGAATCATTTTGCGCAATATGATGAGCTGTCTGCGCAAAGCGAATAGACCACAAGTTTAGGCGCAATCCGAGGCATCCGTTTCGCATTTCAAAAACTATAAATACCCCTCTTTTCGTTTTCAATTCTTTACTTTGTAATCTTTCGAACTTTTTGAGAAGTAAACCTTCACTATTCTCCTTCTCCAACGATTTGTCATGGCTCCACGACGATCAAATGCTGCCGCTGCCGCCGCCGCGAAGGGAAAAGCTCCGGCCGAGTCTTCTGACAGGGTTGCACGGCGAGCTTCCCGACACGAATCCGCACACCCTGCTCTGAGAGGTAGTTGAACCGATTGAAAACCCCTTCTTAGGGTGATTCGACTCCCTTGAAACTCATCTCTTTTTAGAGATAAGTTCATATTGCGCCACCCTTTTTAGGGTTTCGGTTGCATCAACTATCAGTTCTTCATTTTTATGAAGGCTGCATTCTTGCGCAAATTGTTGATTTTTGCTGACAGGAAGTCATCGCAAACAATTAAGTTGCGCAGATATCAGCGCAAACCATTGCTTTGCGCACCTTTAATGATGCACAAACTGATATTGCGTAAGTCATGTCAGCGCAATCTGAGGTTGCGCAAATCATGTCAGCGCAGTCTGATGTTGCGCAAATCATGTCAGCGCAGTCTGAGATTGCGCAAATCATGTTTCATGTTTAAAAACAAAATCTTTGTCTTGGACTAATTTTCATCTGTTTGTTGATGCAGTTGAAGTCAATGAAGATCCAGGTTACGAACATTTTGTGGGAACCCTCACAGAGTCTGAATACAAAGAGGATCTGTCTCATGTCCATTACCCTCAGTATGATCTGCCGGCCTTCCGTCAGGCTATATTGATTTCTCAGGACAATGAAACTTTGATGTGTTTGATGAACGGACAGCCTTTAGAATCAGCTGATGCTGTAATTCACAAGAAACCCTTATTCCTATTCGGTGATGCCTTTGAAAGAGCCTCTCAGCCTAGGCCAAGGATGGAAGATAGGGTAGTTCACCAGCAAGATAGATCCTTTTTTATACCCGACATCGCTCGATGCCTTCCTTTGTCACGGTACGCTCATGCAAGCTACCCTAGGAAGATGGAATAGAATATCACTCTATTTCAGGATGCTCGGGCCGGAAAAATCTTCGTAAAGAAGGGGCCACATCATAAGGATATGTTTTATAGCTCTTCCGACAGATATAGTGTCCTACTGAGAGGCTTAAGACCTGGCTGTATTCCACCAGAGAACTCATCCATGCTAATGCCTGTTAGGACACCAATATTCGCAAATGAGTTTGCAAAGGTTGAAGGAAAATATCCTGAGCAAGATATAAGAATGACTGGATTGGTGAATCCAGACTACAAGCGATGGAGTTATATCGCGAATTGGGTTCTGGGAAAATTCCAAGACAGACTCCAACAAATCAACCTGTATGGAGCAGTGCATGCCACTGTATATGGATTTGCTCCCAATCCTCATATGTTCTTAGCCTTAGCTGAGAGATACAACTACAGGACTGGAACCTTCATGACCCCAGGGGGAGAGATGGGCTTTGCACTCCACGAGATGAAGTATATCTCGTTCTTGCCCATGGCAGATGCTCCGTATGAGGAGTATGTACCAATAAATGATGAGTTAAACAAGCTCAGAAAAGAGAATCCAGAAATGGTGACAGTGTTCGAAGAACTATTGTGCCATTACAAGATCTGCTCTTTATTTTACAAGAGTGCCACTGCCAATACTTGTTATTCTTCAAAGTGGCTACCATATCTGTTTCTTAATCATATAGAGGAGAAGAAAACCAAGGAGAACGATAAATGTTACCCAACCTTTTTCAAACCTTTGAGCCATACAGAGGTCAGAAAATTAATGGAACAGAGTGGTCACTTTGATAAAGAAGTGATGGATGACCATGAATATCCTCCTTTGAAGAGAGGAGACAATTTGGAAAGTTACTTGAGAATGGGCTATAGGCCCATGTCAGAAGCAGCACAATTGGCGGGATTCTTGACATACTGGCTGCGAAGGTTCATAGTTCCCGGATCCAGTGCAGTAGATCGTTTTCACCGTGGCGTCTTATTTGCAGCTGTTAAACTAGTCTTCGGCTATAAAATGGACTTACTATCAGCAATGACCTGTAAGCTGAACGCCAGTCTTCGTTTTTATTTTGACTTGATGTTGAAAGCGAAAGGAGAGAGAGAATTCCTTCGCTTAGAATTGCCATATACATATTTGTTTAGATGGTTGCTTCTTCACTATCCAACTCTAATGGATCCTGGCATGGGACCAGTTGACGGCAGTTTTCTTCGAAGGTATTCCGATGGAAAATGGAAATATACTTCCTTATCTGAATGTAGATTTATGTTGAATCTGAACAGAGGCTGGAACTTCTGTTGCGCTCCTTTCCCTACTGGGTATGATCAGATGTCTACGAATATGGTGGATTCGAAACTGCAGCCTCTAACTCGTGTCGCTTTTGAATGGTTGAAGACAATTCGACCATCTCATTTGGTCTACCGATTCGAAGAAGAGTGCTACTTAGAACCATACCTCCCAAGCCGTTTTGCTCGACAGTTTGGGTATGATCAGTTCCACGTAGGGAACACAATTACCTGCCTCCAAGGCAAGGGTTATCTGATAGACGGAGCTAGGGCTTGGGCTTATTACAATGCCCGTGATACAAAAGCCACTTTCTCCATGCCAGCAAGGACTACTCCTCAGGGTCCTCGAATGCTTTTTACATACTCCGTGTTTTACACATCAGCGAATACTTTTGTCTAGAATTTTAATCTCGCAGATAGTTTCACCACTGCAAAAAGATTAAGGAGAGGAAGAATTGCTCCATCGATCCCTATAAATGAGGAGGCGCAGGAACCGGCAGATGCACCTCTGGAAACTACAAGGGATATTATATTCCCCCAAGAAGTGAATGCACCACTTCGTATTTCACTGAAGGTGGGTAAATCTCCTGCGAAGAAGAGAAGAAGAGAGGAGCCTCCTGCTCCTGTGGCGAAGAAGAAATTGATTCTTGATGTTTCTTCTGAAAAGGTGACTACCAGATCTCAATCCCGGCAATTGGCCGAGACACATCAAGAAATTGCCAGTACACCAACCTCCGTGCAAAAGCAAGCAGAGCCAGAAAATATAGAGAGTCCTGTTAGACCTCTACACAGAAAGAAAAGAGTAGTCACTAGAAGAGTCTTGGAAGAGACTTCTTCTATACAACTCCTGACTTCAGTAGATGCTGCTGCAGGACTTCTAATGGCATCTCCCACACCCGCTTCTGAATCAGGGAGCAAAACTCTCGAGGAGAATGAACAGAGGGGAGATGTTGCCCCAAGAATTGAAAAGCCTAGAGAACATATTTTAGAGGAAGATCAAAGTGTTGTACGACCTCATTCTCCTATTGCAGATATTACTCAACCTCCTCCTACTCCCAGGACTCTTCGTGAAGACGAAGACCGTAAAATGATTGCAGCTCTGGAGGATTGCAGTTATAGCTTGCAGGAAGATCAAGCTGCCACTAGTAGTGGAAATGCAGTAGTAGTAGAAGAAGAAGAAGAAGAAGAAGACGAGGAAGGATCTTCATCCGAAAATGTTGATGAGTATTTACAAGATCCTGAAAAGCAAACTGAAGAACACAGATCTCTTGATACTGCCGATGATATTTCAAATCCTAAAAAGGATATTAAAGTGGAGGCGTCTGCAGAAAAGGCTGTCGATGTTGAAATAGAAATCTCTCCTGAAGAAGTAGCCGATGAAGGTGTGCTAAAAGAAAATTCCGCCACCGACCCTCAAGGTATAAAACGAGATTTAACAATCTTTTCTTGTTTTAAAATGAACCGATAACTAATATCTTCATTCGCAGATCTTGGGACTTTGCCAACACCTCCAACGGACCTGATTATGGTGCCTATACCAACGGTAGTTATTAGCAGTAGTCATCATTTATCTTGTGGTTCTGAGGCGGGCAGCAGTCAGGCTGTTGCAGCGGAGGCTACTTCTGTTCAACAGTATTCCATTCCAGTAAGGAATGAACTCGTTGTTAAACCAAACCAAGGTAACATTGCTCTTAATTTGATCTTTTTGTTCATCAATAATCAATTAGTAAAATAATAATTTTACTTTTGTAGAAGATCAAGCAGGAGGAGCAACCAGCTCTACTCTGGCTCCCTTATTTAAAGAGCCTAATGTCCAACCTCAAAGAATCGAGCAACCTGTTACTCCGTCATCATCGGGAGTAGCAGTGACTCCTGGAACTTTAGCCATCAATCAGCAGGTTATCCAGTCATTTACTAAATGCTTCTTTGAATCGCTGGGATCTCTCGTCCGTAAAATGATAGAGAAAGAAGGGGCTGACTTCATTATGGTTATGAAGCCCACTTCTTTCTTGATAAGAGCCATAAGAGACCAAGGAGACGAAGCTCAGGCCACTCTCCTTGAACATATACTGGATGAATTAGAAGTCTCCATCAAGAAGTATAAAGAACTCAAGAAGAAAGATGTAAACTCTTTAGTACATGCTGAATTTGAGCTGCTGGCTCAAGCTACTGATATGGAAAGGTTAACTCTTCAAAATCTATTAGAAGCTCATTCAGCAAAATCAGCTGAATATAATTCTAAAATAGAATCAATTACCCTAGTAGCTGAAAGTAAAGGACGGCGACTTGCTGAGCTGAAGGCTGAAATTACTCGCCTCCAACAAGAGTTTGAAGAAGAAACTGTTAATCACCAACTGGTGATTGAACAATTTAATGCATTGATTGAAGAAAGGAATGAGTATGAGACCACTCATGGTGAAGAGATCACCCGCAGGACAGTAGATATGTCCATTTTTGATTAAGACAGCGGGATGGAGGAGGCAAGAAAGATAGTAGCGTCAACACACGAAGAAGAGCTGCAGACATTGAAGCAGCAAATTGACAATCTGATTGTCCCTCCTTCTTGATTTTGTATTTGGGTTTTGTTGCTGTAGCTGCATTTTTGTAATATCTCATTTTTTTGATATAAAGGACATTTTGTTGTGGCTCCATTATTTATTGTATATCTTATTCAGATATAAATAATAGATAGATATGATATATTTATTGACAATTTAATCGAAAACGACAAATTGCTGATATAGAAGATGAACGATGATGACTCGTCAATGTATATGAAAATGAATGAACGGGAATACCGTCAAGTAATGATGAAAGAACGGGTAAATCGTCAAATGATGTTGAAATGAACGAATTAACCATCAAATGATAATAAATAAATGGGTTAACCGTCAAAATAGATGAACGGATGAACCGTCAGATATTAACGAACGGACGAACCGTTGGATGAGAGTAATAAATGAACGGATGAACCGTCAGGTGTTTAATGAACGGACGAACCGTCGGATGAATGTGATAAATGAACGGATGAACCGTCAGGTATTAATGAACGGATGAACCGTCGGATGAATGTAATGCTTCATTAATTGAGGAACTTCTGTCTATAAATATAGCAGAAATCTGACAGGAACGAACACTTCTACTCTTCAACATAAAAATGTCTTCCGGAGAAGCATCTAAGAAGGTTGAGACTGTCTCGAAGGTTCAGAAGGGTATTGAAGAACACCCTGCCGATCCAGTTCAGCCAAAGGAAGCAGAAGCAGGCGAAGGTTCGTCTGCACCCCAGCCACCACGGGACATTTTGGACTTCCTGCTCGAACCAGGAAAGACTAAAGAAGAAGAAGCTATGAGGATGGCCGCCTGCAAGTTTCTTGTGGGATCCAGCAAGGAGGTTTTTGGCTCTTTTGCTGACCGCATTTTTGAGAAGGACGACAGTGGCCCTCGTCCCAATGTAGAAAAAGATGATAGTGACCTTTAATATGTACTATCATATAATAAAATTTGAATTTTATTCATGAACTTGATTCTGTCTGATAATTTACAAGTATTTACATTTATACATAATACTTCTTTAAGAATTTGCCATTGATAGGCATCATAGCAACTCGACCATCAAGTTCTGAAAGTTGATAAGCTCCGTTTGAGAAGACTTTGCTCACAACATAGGGACCAGGTTGATGTGCTCCACAGACGCCATCATGAGCTTCACGCAACACTTGTTTGGCTTTATCACCAGCTAAACAGCGTAGAAGAAGACCATCATAAGTTCGCCGATAGAGTGTTTTGGTGGTTTGATTATAATAAAATCGTAGAGATCGACGTCGAACGCTTGTAGCCTCCTTAGGATCTTCAGGGAGTATGTCATGTACTACAAAATCGATAAAAGAAGTTCTCCAATCGTCATCAATAACATTGACTTCAGCAAGATTACTAAATTCAATATTACGATTATTTTCAATACAGAACAATTCTCGGTTAGAAATAACCACCACCTGATGTCTTTTGATAGGGATGGCTAAGACAGCTGCAAGATTGGCCAAAGCATCGGCTTCAGTATTGCAAGCTCGTCGAACATAGTCGATGAAGAAAGCTTTGAATGATGTAGCTATATTGATTGCCGCTTCATAATAAGGCACCAGGTCTTGATGACGGACTTCATAGGTTCCTCTAACCTGGTTCACAACCAGTTTAGAATCACCATAGACTTCCAGATATTCAACATTCAGTTGTTTAGCTAGCTGAAGGCCGACAAGTAAGGCATTGTACTCTGCCACATTGTTGGAGCAAGGTACGTCTAAAGAATAGGCTCTTTGGATAGTTAATCTGTCTGGAGAAACGAGAACAACTCCAACACCTGCCACTATAGCACCATTTGGTCCAATTCTTGATGCACCATCAAAGAATAGACGCCAGGTTGGAAATTCTTCGGAGATCATGTTGACTTCTAATGTCTCGTCAGGAATTTCGTCATAGAGTTTAGATGTTTCAAGCACAGGATGAGCTGCTAAGAAGTCCGCCAACGCTTGACCTTTGACAGATTTCTGTGGAACATACACCATGTCATATTGAGCTAGCAGGATTGCCCATGTAGCCAACCGAGAATTAAGTATACTCGGTTTCTTCATGAGTACCCGGAGAGGGTTAACTCGAGATATAACATGAATAGTTTGACCAATGATATAATGCCTCGTCTTTTGCACAGCAAACATGAGAGCCAGGCATTCTTTCTCGACCGGACTATAACGGTGTTCAGCACCAATCATAGTTCGGCTAAGATAGTAGATAGCCTGTTCATGGCCTTCTTTGTTCTTTTGGGCAAGTAAAGCACCCAATGAATGGTCCATAGCACGGACAAACATCAAGAATGGAATGCCAGAGATAGGTGGCACCAAAACTGGTGGATTCATAAGATATTGTTTGATATCGTCGAATGCTCGTTGACACTCTTCGGTCCAAACAAAAGATACACCCTTCTTCATTAATTGAGTGAATGGTCTGCAGCGTCCAGACCAGTTCGAAATGAATCGCCTGATGTACGCAAGTCGGCCTTGGAATCCTCGTAGCTCTTTTAGGTTGCGTGGAGGACGCATCTCTTGGATGGCTTTGATCTTCTCGGGATCCACGTGTATACCCTTAGAGGTAATGACGAAGCCGAGAAATTTGCCACTAGAGACACCCAAGAATGACTTGGTGGGATTCATCTTGAGCTGATATTGACGCATGAGATTAAATATTGTTCTCAAATCTTGGATGTGATCTTCTTTTAGACGACTTTTGACAGCAATATCGTCAACGTAGCATTCGACTGTTTTACGAAGATGTTCTCTGAAAATAGTACTCATAGCCCGTTGGTAGGTTGCACCAGCATTCTTGAGACCAAATGGTATCACTGTGTAACAATAGACTCCTCGAGGAGTGCGGAAAGATGTATGCTTTTCATCTTCAGGATGTATTTTAATCTGATTATATCCGGAGAATCCATCCATAAAAGATATTCGCTCGAACCCACAAGTATTGTCAATCATGACGTCTGTGATAGGAAGAGGAAATTCATCTTTCGGACATGCTTCATTGAGATCTCGGAAGTCGATGCAGACTCGAACTTTTCCAGTTTTCTTCAGAACTGGGACTACATTGGCTATCCAATCAGGATGCTGCTCTTCTCGAATAAAGCCACAAGCGATGAGCTTCTTGACTTCATCGTCAATTGCATCCATCATTTCAGGCTTAAATCGCCTTTGTTGCTGTTTGACTGGTTTAGCATTAGGAAGAATGTTCAGTTTGTGAGTAGCAATCTTGGGATCTAAACCTGGCATGTCTTCGTAACTCCAAGCAAAGACGTCTATGTATTCTTTAATGAGAAGAATCAACTCTTGCTTATCTGCTTCTGGAAGATTCTTGCTAATAAAGATTGGCCTAGGTGACTCTCTTTCCCCTACATCAATTTGAATTAGTTGATCTTCAGTAGGAGGTTCACGTTGTTCAAAACGAAGTACCCATTGGTTATCCATATGTTGAGCCCAAGGATCTGTTTCCGGACTTTCTTCAACATCTTCATCACAGCCTTCTGGTAGTTCAACGGAGACCATGTTAGAAGATACGATTATACGATGGACTTCACCGATGCTGGTATCGGAATCCCATGATCTGGAATCAGAAGAATTAGAACGTTCTTCACTATCTGATTCAGAAGCTGCTGGGGATAACAGTGGAGGAGAAGTATATCCGAGACCTTTTTTGGTCCTGTCATAATACATTTGTGATTTTCCGTTTGGAACTGTTGTACGAATGGGAGTTCGTCTACCTTTACCATAGTTAAGGCCGCTCTTGAAGTCGTAACCCATCTTTCGGAGGATGTCTTTTGATTGTTGACTATAACGATGGAACTGGAGACGTCCCGTATCGTTAACTTTACTATCATCCGTATAGTTAATCTTTGTTTTCGGTCTTTTATATAAAAAGGCTGGACTTTCACCTTTCTTCAAAGAAGGGTGAATACGATAAGAATCATCTGGATCTTCAAACGAGACTTCTGTCTGAAGAGATTGTACGACTCCCAGTGTAATTGATTGGAAGCTATCTAACATATCCAAATAACTTTTAGTATAATAAATAACATCAATATACTGGAAAGTAGGTACTTTTTTATTGATTTGTACATCAGTATTTACAACAAGACCTTTAACCTTAGCAGGTTTGGTCAAATTGATTACAAGAGGAGAAGAAGAAGAACGTGGAGGAGGCTTATTACGACGGAGGTCGATAACAAGTGGCTCAGAAGAAGTGAGCTCCCTTTTTTCCTTGTTGCGATTTAGATCAACAACAAGTGGCTCAGAAGGAATGAGCTGCTTTTTGTCTTTGTTACGACGTAAGTCGATAACAAGTGGCTCAGAAGAGGTGAGCTCCCTTTGATTTTCATCAGCATCAACTGATTTCTTTTGAACTGGTAAGTGAATAACCAGTGGTTTGGAAGATTGAGGATGAGAAACTCGCCCCTTAACAGGTATGATAAGAGTGTCTTGAGGTACTGCTTTTTGATCTTCTTCAGTATCCATAGCCAATACCACCTTCATAAATTCATCCTTGTACATACGAGCATCGTTGCAATAAGCTTCAACACCCTTGAAAGGATAAAGGTCCGCAACTTTCTTGTGAACTTGTCCTTTGTCATCAACGTATTTAAAGCATTGATGAAGAGTTGATGGAACGACATTGTGTTCATGGAGGAATGGCCTTCCCAGGAGAGCATTGTAAGAACAACCATGATTGTCAATGATATAAAAGGTCACCTTTGTGCGAAGATTGCCTATTTGGAGTTTTAGGCGAATCTTGCCCAAAGGTTCACTCTTTCCTTGGTTAAATCCCAGAATAGTAGTGATCGTGGTTGAAAGACTATGCACTGGTATCTTCAATGCATCTAGCATTGTCTTTGGCATAATACTAAGTGCAGACCCTGGATCTATCAGGATACGATCAACCTTCATTGAATCTACATATCCTGTATAGTAAAGAGGACGATCATGTCTATTATCTTCCATTAGCATATCATCCTGAGTGAAGGTAATATTTGGGATCAGTTCCAAGACACTATGACTGTGATGACAAGAGACTGGTTCTGATTCTGGCTTCTTGAGAAGAGTTAAGCAAGTTTCGGCCTGCATCAGAGCTTCACTTAGAGTTTCTCGTGTCTCTTTGGAAAGACGCAAGAGTTCAAAGATTGACAGCCTAGCTGGTGTATAGCTAATTGAGCTAATATATCAAAGTTGTAAGGCTTCTCAAGCCCAGTAGGAGATGACTTCTTTAGAGGTTTGTCAAATCGAACTTGTTGCTTGCCTTTATCAGCCGTTGTTGGCTTAGGAGGAATTGATACTACAACTGGTGAAGATGTAGAAGGGACCTCTTCAGCAGATGCAGGTTGTGCCAGAGCAGGTTCGGAAGAAGAAGCAGGATCCTTTTGACCTTCAGAATGATCTTTCAAATAAGCTTTCCCTGATCTGGTGCCTAACAGAATCTCTTCGTCAATAATGGGATCAAAAGATACCATGTTGCAAATCTTGGTTTTGCTTTTAGAACGAGTTTTCTTCTTGGAAGATATCTCAAATTCTGGAGCAAGATCAGGATGGATCCACATAATTTCACCATTGTCAAGAGACAAGGGAATAAGACCTTCATTGGATGGAAGCGGGAGATTCTCAATCTCAAGGGTTGCTTTAGGAATTGGAATGACACCATACTGTATCATCTGCGGAGGAAAATCTCCAAATTGGACTGAGACCATATTTGCAGTAACAGTCTTCTCATCTTGTTGCAAAGTGACTACACCAGCATTGACAAGCTCTTGAATCTTACCTTTGAGCACATAGCATGCTCGAGTAGGATGTTCAATGAATCGGTGATAGACACAATACTTGGGATGATCAGTCTTATTGACTTCATCAGGTTTCTTTGGATCAGGGAGTTGAATTTTGTTGCTTTTGAGTAAACACTCAAAGATACTTGCTGTGTCATTTTCGTCAAAGGAATATTCTACCTTCGGACGAGGTTCCCTCGGTGGAGGTGCAGAAGGAGTAGGAGTAGATGTAGGTGGGACCACATTGACAGCCAAAGATTCTTTATTTTTGTTCAAGTTAATGTTCAAAGTCTCTTTCGCTTTGCGATTATTCTGGCGATTGCCACCACCTGAATTCTGATGCTCATTGCGATCAGGGTTAGACATTTGTACCCCCAATTGTTTGAACTTGTCAGCACTCACTTCAGCAGCTTTGGCGTTGACGATGAATGAGGGCCAATCTTGGAATTGGGTAGATCCCGTCCACATACTGATAATAGGTAAAAGATTTGCCTTACAAGTATCAATAGTGACAGCAGCTGGAGTCCCTGGAGGCATTTTCAAAGCTTCACGGCGGAACCGTTCAATAAAGCTCTCAGCAGTTTCATTATGTTTTTGTTTGATTTTATTGAGAGCTGACATAGTCATATCATTAAATCCTTCATAGAACCGTTCCAGAAAGATTTGTTTGAGACCCGAAAAGGATGTGATGCAACCATCGGGCAAACTTCTGTACCAGTCGTATGCTACGCCGGCTAAACAACCGACGAACACTCTGGTAAGAAGAGCGTCATTTGGCTGAAGTTGAACAGTCATTACCTCAAAATGATTGATGAATTGACTTGGGGAAGTACTGCCATCGAACAGAGAGATTGTAGGGATTTTGTACTTTGGGGGAAACGGGACGTCCTTCCATTCAACCGGATAGGGCTGTTTAATCCCCAACCTTTGTAGATTGTCTTTCTCTCTAAATGCTTCAAATTGGGTTCGTAAGAGTTTGACAACTTCATTGGCGTCTTCTGATGAAGAAGAAGGAGCAGGTTGAGTTGTAGTGGTGGGAGGAGGAACAGCGTTGTACGTACTACCCCCAGCTCCTGAATGGCTAGGCGTAGTTTGTACTTGCACTTGTACAGGAGGCATTTGGAGAGGCACTACCCCCAGCCCGGTATTGGCAGGTATTGAAGATGCTATGATCTCTGGACTAGTAATAGGTACAGTTGGTGGTGTAACATGCTGTGCTACAATGATGGAATGCATACTAGCAACCATCTCAGCCATGGTTTTTAATTTGTCTTCGAGTGCAGCAATTCGCTGTTCTTGATTGGCGGAGGTTGAAGCATCTGGATCATCGGTGACAACATAAGCCATCACTTCTCTTGGCACAGTGGAAGATACTGTTTGTTCAGAACTTTCACTGTATGCATCATAATTAGAAAACGAATCATCTCCTGACTGGGAAACAGGAAGATGACTTGAAGGGTTTTGAGGAAGATTCCTTTGACCGATTGTATCTCGGCTTCGAGAACGGGTATGTTGAAATACTCCTTCAGAAGATTCTTGAAGTAATTCCAAATACCGCTGGCTTGACTTACGGAGTCTACCATACTTAGAGCATCTTTTACCCCCAGTGTCTCGGGAAGTCATGTTAACAGAAGCATACAAAACTTCGTCTTCTTCTGACATAGGTTCAGATTTAGCAAAAGTTAAACGATCGAAGACAGATCGTTTTGTCGTTTGACAACAGCATTGGATGATGACTTTATGATTACAGTGATGATCAGATGGTTGAGATGGAGATATTGAGACATTATCCTATTTTTGTCTTAGATGTTCTCGAAGATCTACAACAGGACGAGGAAAGTTCCGAGGGATCTGTTCTTTGATAAGATTTGGAACATGATTCCGATTCTTTAAATGTTTAGTCCCTTGAGTATACAGGAAAGTACTCACTTCATTGGCATAAGTGTCAGGATTTTTGACCTTGGAGATTTGTTTCTGATGATGTTTGACCTTCGGCATTGGCTATTTTCGTTTTACCGAAGTGGGTCGATTAAGATAAGTTCTGAGATCAGCAAATTCACCTCCAGGAGTTTCTATTTGAGACACTAACAGTTTTCCCTGTCTGGAATGACAAATTTGAAGAGTCGGGAGGTCCTAGAATTCTGCTATCGGAGTAGGCAGAATACCTCTTTGATTAGTACAAGTACTCTTGTTATAAAGGAAAGAAGAATCCTTGTTCGCCAGAGTTCTCGAACTGATTGGTGCCGAGACACATTGAGATGGATCTTCTTCAGTAAAGACTGAAGAAGACTGAGAAAAAACCAAAGGGCCTTTTCCTTTGTTTTGAGATGAAGGGTTAGCTAAAGAGCGTTTCCCTCTGTTATCTTCCAAGTCATGAGACAAGGAAGTTTGAGAAAAGACCAATGGACCTTTTCCTTTGCTTTGAAGAGAAGGAGGAATAGTCAAAGGACTACCCTCAGTAGATTGTGCAGAGGCAATAGGGTGTTTGGGAAGAGGAGTAGAATCTCTTCTTTTATTGTGAGAAGAAGGGAATTTAGCCAAAAGGCTATTTTTCTTGGATTGCGCAGACTTGGTTTGCGCATGGCTGGAAGGTGCACTAGTCATTTGTGCATTAGAAGCTTTGGTAGGAAGTGCATCAGGAGTTCTTGTCTTAGAGTGCTTGGGATGCATTTTAGTTACTGGAGTGCTATTTTGTGCAGGAAAAGCCACTGCCAATTGCGCCAGAGTCATAGGAGTCTTCTGTTTTGACAAGGCAGCTTATGAAGTAGCCTGTACAATAGTTGCAACAGATTGCAAAGCCTTGACTGCAACAGATTGTGCAGCAGTTGCTGAGACAGACTGTGCAACAGTTGGCACAGCAGTTTGTGCAGCAATCTGACTAGCAGATTGTGCAACAGTTGGTACAACATCCTTGGTGGCAAAATTGCCAGATTGTGCAGACTTGGAGACCCAAACTGAGCGCACTTTGCTTTTGGCAGAAGTGGCTACAGTACGGGGAGTGGTCTTGGAGTTGAGCATCGCCTCGTAGGCTATCTGGTTGACCTTAACAACCAGTGTCTTTTGCGTCTTCCCGATAGACGCTACGTCACATTGTGTTGCTACTTCCTCGTCGGAGGAGAAAGTTGTCCCCAGCAGAGTCGCCATTTTGTTTGCAAAAACAAAAGTATAAAACTTTATTGATACAAACTGTAATAAAGATTACAAGAATTCTGGGAAAATTACAACTATAGGAATCCAATCTTGATGACGATTGCTTTATCCCTTGGACGATGTGAACTTTGAAGACGAAGCCTTTGAAGTTGAAAACAACTCTGGAAATTGAAGGCAAAAGCCTCTGAAGTTGAAGACAAAAGTCTCGGAAGAATGCAGCAGCACTTTGGCAGGAACTCCTGAACTCTCTGATTTCTGATCTCTGATCTTGATCCCCTTAAAATGAAGACTTGAAACTCTATTTATAGAGTTCTGAAAATAACTAACTTTCAGTTATTTTGGACTGCGCAAGCTGATTTGCGCAGCAACTGGTTTGCGCAGCACTGGATTGCGCAGACAGTTATTGGATCGTGGGCCAACTATCTGAGACACATGGCATTAGTTGATTGAAATGCGCATGATCGTGCATAGACAGTTGCCACGTAATGAGCATTTGATGGCATAAATGCCACATGTAATTAGTCAGTTATGTTGGTAGAATGCGCAAAGTGAACTGCGCAGAAATGGTTTGCGCAACCACGGATTGCGCATGAATGGTTTGCGCAACCACGGATTGCGCTGCCACATGTCAGCCGCCCTCGAGCACTGTGTGGTGTCAAAAACGAACAACCTCCTCGTTATTTGTGTTGTCAGCTGTCAAGAAGATCTGATTTGATTCAGTCAATGATGACTTCTGCCACGTCAGCCTGCGCAGTTGGGAACATGCGCAAACCAACTTGCGCAAAGTGATGTCTGCGCAATCTGTTGTCTGCGCAACTCATCAAAATGATGAATATCTTGAATTTTTAACTTTATTAATTGATGCAACTTGATTTTTTTAGGACCTACAGTCGTGACCTTAGCTATGATTTAGTTGAAAATTATAGACACGGTTATGATTTAGTCTCGATAAAATAGTTTAATAATTGAAATCATCTTGGTATAAACAACTAATTGAACAACATTATTTAGGCCCGATCATGAAATTGAATTCTAGGATGACAGGCGAATTGGCACGATAGAAATAGAATCAAATAGTTTGGTCGTGATCAAAAAGTATTTAAGGATGATCCAATCGAAATCGTTCTAACACGAACGATTGTGTAGGCATGATCATAGAATCAAACCTAGGAAATGATACGAATTGACTCGATCGAATTATCATAAAAGGAGTCTAGTCATGATCAAAATTGTTCAAGGATGATCAAACCCAAAATCATTTCGATATGCTTAAGATATTTATTCATAATTATTTAGGTACGAGTTTAGAATCAAAATCTAGATAAGTTTAGGAATCCAGTCGAAATTATATTAAAAGATGACAATCTGAAAAATAGAAGGATAAAAAAGGGAGGGAGAATTACCGGTTTATTGAGAAGATTGTGACTTGGAATAAGCACAAATCAGTTTGAAAACTTAATAGTTATATGCCAATAAGACGTAGTGCCTATGGTATTCGAAACTCGTAAACATAATCGAAGTCATTTTACCAAGAATTTATGCCTCGACAGTGTACAGCTAGCTGCATTAAACCCTTGGTTCCACAACTCAAGCTATGTTGCGGTAACGAATACCCTATCAACTCTATCTAGTCTTGACATAACAACTCAAGGATGAAATAAGACGATCAAGACATAATTTTAACAATTTTTGATCACCCATGCTTACTTGAAATTATTTCAACTTAGGGGTCATGCCACGCCAGTGCGTTGCTGGCTGCAGTGAATTCGTAGTCTCGATAATTCAAGTGACGACAGTGCGCTGCTGTCTTGTCATCGTAAGTCATCAAAATTATTCCAACTATATCTCCAAGAATATCAAAGGAGTTTAAAATATCATACAAGTTGATAGAGATAAAAAAGTGTAAGTATCTGTTCTTCAAATGTAAGGTTAGCTTCTTGAAAAGAAAAATAATTGATTAGGAAGGATAATGATCAAAGTCAAAATAAGTAAAAATCTTATAATCCTTATTTCATAGATATTCAACATTCAACGATTGAGAGGAAGCTTTTGAATCCAAAAACTTAACTCGAGATTAATAGACAATTGAGTGAGAAGTTATCAGAATATAAGTGGTAAGAACTTATGATATGGCGGTGTTTAGAAAAGACATAAAATAAAGTGGTACAAATGATCATGATTAGGAAGAAAATGACTGAAGGCAAAAGAAATATAAACTTAAATGTATATTCCTCTAATATTCAAGATCGAGGAAAAATATGTAAAAGCACTATGTCTACCTATTATGAATATATTCATACACAAGTATATGTGTATAGCCTAAGTAAATCCCAAAAATCTCACAATATCATTCTAAGAGAAAGTTATCCTATTTTCAAGAAAATATAAATTTAAATAGCAATAATACATATATATATATTCAATATATAATTTATAGAAATTATTCACAATACTAGAAATGGACTGCCACTATATATACACATCTATATGTCTACATGGACGACATTGGTCGCACTACATGACCACCAGGACTTGAGTTGAGTTCAGGCTAATTCGGAACAACTGAGTCTTCTAAAAGCCAATAATCTTAATGATAAGTAATTTAATTATTCCTAAGGTTATGTCGTGATTTGGCCTGGTTTTCTTAGTTAGTACACACCTATGACTCGGCCTCCTCTACCATGGCTAGAACACTAGTCAAGGCACTTGACCACACTCTCAGTGCCAAACTTCTTGGTTATCTTACACTCCAAAACTTAATCGTGACTAAGGCCGTCTATACTAAATATTTATAAAATTCAAAAATCATATTTTAATTCAAACTAATAAATAAAAGGATATTTTCCAAACTTTCGGAAAAAGGGGTTACGAATCTACTCACTTTAGAAATACTATCAAATCAGAATACAATAGTGCATCCTTCTATGAAAATTATCTAATAGGATTTAGGATTCCATGAGGCCTATGTAGAAACTTTAACTACCCATCTGTCAAATTGAATATGGGACTCCTAGTCCTAGTCATCCTCCTAAATTTAAATTATTTCTAATGTGAATGAGCATTTCCTAGTCGCAGGCTCGCAGTAGTACGACTAATATGGTACTACCACGAGTTCGCACAATTTGCAAAAACGGACCTGTATGGGCCACCACAAAAACTTGTCACGACCCGCACCCGCTTTTCAGATACGAGACGTGTCCAAGCCAGCCTACGCCGCAGAGTCGACGGTAGAACGCTGTCACGGCCAAGATGCTCAAAATAACAAAAGATACATGTATTGCTCATTCACATTATTAAATCAAGTTTACAATTTACAAGGTTCACAACTTCACATTTGCTAGAAAATACAATGTCTCACAAAATAGAAAAGACAGCTAATTCAACTATCTAGGTTGACCTCAGCATACCCAAGCCTTTCCAATGCTAAGAGTGATCGCGGCTAAACCTGAAAAATGTTAGTTTTCAGTCAGGAATGGAACGACTACAATCTCACAACAGAATCAACAAATGACGAAATCCATAAATCTGTAATAATACTGAGATACACGATAAGGGATAAACAAGAAATCATGGTGGAAATCATGCGAGTAAAAGCAGGAAGACATGGTACACAAGATAAGCAATGACAAGAAACTGTAATGTAGCAAGACTATATCTAACAAGTGATTTGAAATACACTTTCGACATGTAAACGGCTAAGGGGTAAATCCGGCACACTACACGTGTCGTGTGCAGCTGCTATTATTCACGAATAGACATAATGAGATATTTTTGGGTATGTTTACATGTCTACTAATGTACTTTTCTGCCCGGCTAGTACCCATGGATTCAAACATGTCACGAATACGAAAATATATTGGTCACGAACAACATGCAAGAATCCATAACTACTATATCGTGTGACAAGCGTGTCAAGAACTAATGGAATATCAATGTAAAATATTATTAAATACAGAAAGTATAGAGATAATCAAATACAAAAACTATTAGAGATGTACTCGCCTGAGGTCCGGTGCTGGGGAAATCGATAATACTATACCACTCAGTGAGCCACAACAGTCAACATATGCAGAAGTCTCCGGATGCTGAAATAAATATTACCAACATTTTTAGAATAGTCAAATTAGCTAGTATTTCCTGTCCTTAAGTCCAATTCTGGACACAGGGGCAAAACGGTAATTTCAGGTCAAAACGGTATCCGCCGTTGGACCCGCTTTGCACCGAAAAATATGCCAGAGTCAATGGTCTCTAAACTCGTCAAACTACATGTCTACAGGTCCAGTTTTCTGATACAAATCCAACCGTATGTCCAAAGTTGGATTCCGACGGACCGAACATAAAATCGCCCGTTGAGTCGGATCTTGGGCCCGCAAAATGACGATCTGGTCAACCTTCTCAGAATCGGACCAAACTTGGCATACAGGACCAGAAAAATGATACGGTCCTGTTGGTGCAAGTTTTGTCTCGATCTGAAAAACGTGCACAAAGTAATTGGGAAATTTGTACAGAGGTCGATACGGTAAATTTTGACGAATACGCATCAAATTCGTCGTGCATACGCAACCAATTTCAATTTCGTCAAAGCCCACATGTCCATGAAGCCATTACGCACCTTTTGATGCTCTCGGTTCACGACCACGTCACCTGGATTGGCGGGACGAACGTCGTATCGAGAGGTTTTCATATTTTTAAAACAGGTTTTTCTCAATATTGGGAAACCAATTTCTCGACGCACAGTTATCAAAATTGATTTCTGTAAAAGGGTTCTCTAGCCCTATATGTTGTCTTTAATCTTGTTCAATTGGTTTTTCAGGTCAATCGTTGATTCGACAGAAATCTGTCTTCCAACGTCGGGACAATAACTATCCAACTGTTCAATCTTGAACAGATTTTTCGTTAAGTTTGGTCTCGATTTATGATGCATATACTACAAACCAATTAAATATATTTGAAGAAAATTATAGAGGGTAGGGTTGTGGTCGTACCAGATCAAACGGCTCGAGAAACGATCCACAGTGTCCGACGAAATATCGCGACGAAGTTGTGCTCGCAACCGTCGCTGCTGCTGTCATGTTTTCTCGGTCGGCCGCGTGCACGCGGTTCTGCGGCGGCTTGGCCGGCCGTCGGTGGCCCGCAGCGGCACGCGCGTGGGGAAGGGGCATGCGCGATCTTAGGGAAAGGGAGAGATAGGGTTTCGTTCCTCTTTCTCGAGTTTATATATGTCTGTTGCAGCTTAAACGGAGTACACAGTCGGGGGCTTAGCGCTCGGGCTGTTGTGGGGATCGGTTTGATACCGGGCTGCTTGAGCTGTGGGCCTTGGCTAGGCTGGGCTAGCTTGGTTGGGCTGGGATTTCCTCTATTGATTTTGTTTTATTCTTATTTCTATTTTAGCAATATATATATATATATATATATATATATATATATATATATATATATATATATATATATATATATATATATCGCTTCGGGCGGCGACGCCGGCCACCAAGATCCTCCATCCCCTCTATTCTAGGCCCTCCTCCTTCTAGGAGCTCCTCCGCCGCCGTGGCCTCCTGTGGCGGAGTGATCCCCCTGGTCCCATCCCCTCCCTGCCGGGCTGCCCCATCCGCGCCGTGCCCAGCCGTCTCGGTGGCGGATGGCGTGGCTTCTTTCGTCCCGGGTGGTGACGTTGATCCGTCCCCCGACGCGGTTAACGCCGCCGGCAGGCGACCCACCTCCCCTTTCCCTCCCCAGGCAGGGCTCCACCCCCGTCTCCTTCCTCGTGCTCGCTGGTCGCAAGAGATCCTCGCCCTTGTCCACCGTTCCTCGGCGTTGCTCCGGCAGACACTCTCCGCGGTGGCGCCCCCGCTGAGCTGGCCGCCCTCCTCCGCCTCTTGCGCGGGCCGAGTCTCTCCGACTCTGGCAGTGGTTCCAGGGCCAGGGGAAGCCGCTCCCCCTATGCGGTGGCCCCACCTCCCCGCTCCCGGAGCCCAGCGACCCTTCGACGATCGCTCGACAGGGACGTCCTCGGCTCTCGCACCGGTGACGTGCTCTAGACCGCTAAGGTCGCTTCCATCTTGTCTGCCCACGAGGGACTGCCACCTCGGGCGGGGCGCACATCGGGGACTGAGCGTTGACGCTCCTGTCAGTGTGTCCTCGGGCGACCCATCCGTTCTTTCTTGTGCGCCCTTTGTCTCATCTTCGCTTTGCGCAGGAAGCGGGCTTTCCAATGCTGCAGCCCCCTGCTTTGTGGAGAGCCATGTGCTTGCCTCCTTAGCGTGGACCGATGCGTTCCAGTGCGCTGAGTCCTCTGGTCCACTCATGGGTCCTCCCCACGTGGCATGCTGCGCTCTTCCACCTGCGCGGTTGGGTCAGCGCAATCTGGCCCCCTCCCCTCTCGTTGTTGACTCAACGCTGATAGGACAGCGCAGTTGGTCACCCCCCTTGTGCAGTTGACTCCGCGCAGTCTGGACCCCCTGCCAGGCACCTCTCCTCTCGTGGACTTCCAACCTCCTGCTCCTCCCCCTCCGCGCCCTCCGGACCCCGTCGATGGTCACTGCCATATCCCCTCGGTCGCCCTCTTCGATCGTGGCATTCCATCCTTCTCCCCCCTGCAGCAACGCCCCCGGTCGCTCCCTCATGGCCCAACTCCGCCTTCTCCCGGATGTCCAAACTCGCCCCGATCGCTCCCCCGGGCACCTCCGGACGCGGAGCTACCTCTGCTTCCCCTTCACCTGTCTCCGATCTTGGCGCGTCTCACGTTGCCCTCTCGAACAATCCCTTACCTGGTCAGGACCCGGCTCCCCGGACGGTCGCTGGCGATGCTGCTCCCCCCACAGGCCTTTGCCTGCTCGGGTTCTCCCTTGGCGCAGGCCTACTTTCCTCCGGCAGTGGCTGGTGTGGGTGCTCTGTCCTCTCCTCCGCCCTCCGGCGGTATTCCCCCGAGCTCCACGGTTGACCCCCTCACCCTCCGGGCTATTAAAGATGGTGCCGTCCCCGAGAGACGAGAATCGCCCTCTGGCCTGGAACGGTCGGCACCCGGTACTCTACCCAGCTCCCTCTCATTTGCGGATGCTCTGAGATTTGATCGGGTTAGGTCTGGCCCTCTTCCGGCCACGGAAGTGGTCCTGTCCGATGTCAATCTGACGCCTCCGCCGGACGGATACCCTATCCGGGTCCCCTTCTCCTGCGAGGAGATCCGCTCCCTCTCTTCCCCCTTCAGCAGAACGTTGGTTCTCAAGTTCGGATCCGGATGCCCTAAGATTTCTATCGTTCGGGAGGCCATCACTCGATGGGGACTGTCGGCTTCTTACCGGATAGCTCCCCTCGACCCCAAACACCTGTTCCTTCATCTCTCCTCCGACCTGGACTACAGCCGAGTGTGGATGAAAGGCTCGACCAAAATTGACACTCAGTTTGCCAAAATTGTCAAATGGTCATCGAACTTTAACCCCAAGATCGATTCGACCATCATCACCTCCTGGATCACCCTTCCCAATCTTCCCCTAGTTTACTTCCCGGCTGCTGCCCTCAAGAGGATCGCCAGCTCTTTCGGAGTCCTAGTGGCCATCGCAGAAGAAACGAGGAACCTCTCTAAATGTAACTTCGCAAAGATTTGCGTAGAACTGGACCTCCCAAACGAGCCACCCAAAGTGATAGAGATAGAACTCGGAGATCAATCTTTCAGTCAAATGCTGGTTTACGACAACAGCATCATTTTCTGTCAACAATGCCAAATGTGCGGCCACTCGCTGCAACACTGCTTCCGAGCTCATCCAGAACTCAAGAAACCGGTCCTCAAGAAAGCGTGCGATTCCGGCGCAGCACCCCATCCCGCGCCACAACGCGGAACCCTCCAACCCCGAGTCTCCCGCTCGTAGTCCCCCCACCCTCTCCGCTCCCATCTCCGCTCCACCCCCTTCTCTCGCCATCACTCTCCACAATTCCAGTGGAGCGATAGTCTCGGTGCTAGCTGACAGCGCCCCAGAGCTGACACTCTCTGATTGCCTCCCTAACCCCTCATCCCCCTCTCTCGCCATTACTCTCCATAATTCCTTCGCAGCACTGGAATTTGATCCGGATGATTGCTCTGCAGAGTCGCCTACCTTCGGTAGCCCCCCAATCCACCTTCCCCCACCTTCCGACCTCGTAATTGCCCCCCTCCACAACTCCCCCATCTCCCCACTCCCCCTCGCTGCCCCTCAACTAGCCTCCTCCTCCACTTTAGTGCTTTCCGATGTCCAGTCTTCGGCCGGCCTCAGATCACACTCCAGCGGTGCGGTTGCCAGGGCTTCGACCTCGGCCGGTTCACCACCCCCCCTTCGATCGACAATCTTCCCTTCTCGCCCGTCATCCCCGCTCACAGGAAGATTTTGGCAGGCTCAAAAAGCGGGCTTCCTCGACCGTGAAAATCCTCTTTGCGCTCTGACGGAGTGCGAAGACACTGACATTTCCCCTACACCTGTCACTGGCAGCTTCTCGAGCTCAGATCGGACTTTAGCTCCAGTTAGCACCAGCCCTGAAAACAACTCTCTCAAAAAAAAAAGAAATCCAAGAAACAAAGGCAGCATACGGCGATGACCACGAGATCCGCCGCAAAGTTGCAAAAACCACCTACCTCCTCCTCTAATGCCTAACATTCTTTCTTGGAATGTTCGAGGCATCGGAAATAAACAGACTATGAATCGGATCATCAGCCTTACCAAATCGCATCGGATTGACCTTCTTGTCATCATTGAACCCAAAATACCTCACAAAAGAATGAAAAAAATTCAACTCAAGCTGGGATTCCCTTCCGCGATCACCGGCTGTCACGATATTTGGATCTTCTTCGCGGCTGATTTCCGCTTTGGGATTATCAACGACTCCCCCCAATCCCTCTCCTGTTGGGTTGAGCACCCCTTCTTCAAGTCCCGCTTTCTTCTATCGGCCTTCCATGGTAGCTGCAGTATCCCAGAACGCAAAATTCTTTGGGAGCTTCTGTCGGGCCCCTCCCTTCCTCACGACGATTTGCCATGGCTTTGCATCGGAGATTTTAATACGGTCTCTTGCAGAGAGGAGAAATCTGGTGGTCGTGATCCCCCTCTCTCGGCCATGGAGGACTTCAACAACTTCGCCCTAACCGCCCACCTTTCCGCCATCCCCTTCCACGGCAACCAGTTCACTTGGTGCAACATGCAAGATGGTACGCGTAGGCAGTACTCCCGCTTGGATCGTGCCATGGTGAATGACTGTTGGTCGGATTTGGGATTGATCAGTAAGCTGTCGTACCTGAACTCCACAGAATCTGACCATTCCCCCTCCTTCTAGAGATGAGCATCTCTCATAATCACATCAAAAAATCCTTCCGCTTCCTTGACTTTTGGCGCCACCACCCCCAGTTCATGCACATCGTGGAAGAGGCTTGGGCTTCTGTCTCTCATCCGGATCCTCTGGTCAGAATTGCTACCAAGCTCAAAGCCACTAAGAAAGCCCTAACGGCCTGGAGCAAAATTGCATACAGAGACATTTTTCAAGCCATTAAGGATGCTGAAGACGATGTTACTCGGGTGGAGATAGATGTTGCCCTCTGAAGCTCCCAGGAAAATCGTGCCTCTCTCAACCTAGCCAGGGCCATCCTCAAATCTAGAATCAGGGTTGAATCTGAATTCTGGAAACAAAAGGCTAGATTAACCTGGGACTTGAAAGGAGACAAGAATTCGGCCTTCTTCCACAAATGCGTCAAAGAACGCAGAAGCTCTCTCAAGAATTCGGCCTTTTTCCAACATTTTTGCTAAAGAGGCCGTGTTTAAAGATAATGGACTCCTGTCCGCGATCCCCTCCTTGATTTGTGACAGGGATAACGAAAGCCTCAGCGCTCCCCCCTCTGTCGAAGAGATTAAAACTGCTGTGTGGTCCATTAATGCCAACAGTGCCCCGGGTCCAGACGGTTTCAACGGGGTATTCTTCCGTACTTGCTGGGATATCATTCGATCCGACCTTGAGGAAGCCACTACCGCTTTTTTCCAAGGAGCCACTTATCTGAAATCCATATCCTCCGCTCACATCATCCTCATTCCCAAAAAAGATAATCCGGACACCTTCAAAGACTTCAGACCGATCAGCCTCTGCACTTTCACCCATAAAATTATCTCTAAAATCATCGCCTCCAGAATGTCGTACATCCTCCCCAAAATTATCTCGAAAGAGCAAAGCGGCTTCGTCAAATGTCGCAATATCACCGATAATATCCTCCTGGCCCAAGAGATGATCACGTGTATGAAATTTCCATCCAGGGGGGAACGTTGCCATCAAACTGGACATGGAAAAAGCTTACGACCGCCTTGATTGGCAGTTCATGATCTGGGTGTTCATAGCCTTTGGCTTTTCGGAACCTGTTATCGACATCATCTTTAGATCCATCAACAAGTCCTGGTTTTCTACTGTTATCAACGGCCAACCCCAGGGTTTCTTTAAAGCTACTCGAGGAGTGAGGCAGGGAGATCCCCTCTCCTCCACCATTTTCATCATCACGGTCGAAGCCCTGAGCAGAAACCTCAAAATCATGCCGCGATCTCCTGGGTTCCAACACTTTCACACAACGACCGACTGCCCTCTCATAACCCATCTTGCATACGTCGACGACATTCTCGTTTTCTCTGCTGGCACTATTAGAGCATTGGAGGTAGTTATGAGAACTCTTGCTCAATACACTTGTTGCTCTGGGCAGAAAATTAACAACAGCAAGAGCGTCATCTATACTCATCATAAAGCCGATAGAACTCACTCGGCTGTGCTGTCCTCCATGACCTCCTTCTCCACAGCTTACCCCCCTTTTCTGTACTTAGGCTGCCCGTTGGTGTACGGAAGAGCGAATTCAGGGATCTAGGCCCACATAGTCGACAAGATACGACAGAAAATTGCGGGATGGCACAACGCAACCCTTTCCCCCCGGGGGGAAGTTAATTCTCATTAAGCACGTTCTATCCTCCATTCCCATATACTCACTAGCGGTGTGCTCGCCCCCCACCAAAGTGCTCCTGTCCATTGAAGCCATCCTCGACAAGTTCTTTTGGGGTCATCTCGAGGGGAAGAACAAGCATCACTGGGCCAGCTGGGCTACCATGGCCAAACCTACTGCTGAGGGGGGTCTGGGATTATGCAGGCTCGCACACATGGTCGACGCTCTCTCGGCGAAATTGTGGTAGAAAATCCGTTCTGAAAGCTCGATCTGGACTAGGTTCATGAGAGCGAGATACTCCAGATTCTATCACTTAACTAAGGCGTCTGCCAACAACAGATCCTCCGCGTCGTGGCGGCGCATCCTCCGAGGTCGTAACCTTGCGGAACCACACTTACGCCTGACCCTGGGCAATGGTCATTCACAGGCATGCAAGGAACGCTGGTTGGGGGACGTTCTCCTTAGGCCCAACGCTATTACTCCACCGATGTGCGAGATCCAAGATTTTTGGGATGTTGACACGTCAGGTTGGAATTGGGATCGGGTTCGTGATTGTCTTGGCCCGGAAGCATTGACGATCTTGGGTGCTGCTAATCTGTCGATCAATGACGATCGTGACGTGCTCAGATGGTCCCCTAACCAGGGAAGCGTCTTCACCCTAGCTTCGGCCAGAATCATCATTAGAGAAATACAACTCACGATATCCCCTTCCGCCAAGTTTTGGCACACGTGTATTTCGGCGAAATGGTCCATTCTCCTCTGGCGTGCCAAGCGTCGGAAACTCCCCACTGATGATGCCGTCAAATCCTTCGGATATAGTATGGCGTCCAGATACCACTGCTGTGTGAATTACCATACAGAATCCGTTGATCACGTTCTGCTTTCTGGGGAGTCTGCATCTCATATTTGGACTCAACTCCATGTCAGATACAAAATGGTCCCCACAAGCGGGGGCATCAACGATCTGATGGCCAGCTGGAGCACGTCTCACGGTCATCAGATCGTCGCTGCCGCCGCTTTTTGGGTATTATGGAAAAATATGAACAAATACAGATTCGAGGGCCGACAGTTCCCGCCTCCTCAATTGTACAGAGAGGTGGTTCGGCAAATCTTCAAAAGAGTGAGGTGTTGCTCTCACACCTCGAGCAAGTTTTGGGCCGCCCTGGGCTGCTGACTGGGGCAGGGTAGATGTTCCCTCGGGATATCGCTTTAACCGCCTAATCTTCTGATGCTCGGTCTAGCTACCGTTTTGTGGGCAAAACTTCGTGTTTCTCACTTTGGGTCTTCCTTTTTATTTGGTTTGGGTTGGTCTTCGCGCGTGGCGCGCTTACTTGTATAGGCTTCGACATTTTGCGCCTATCATTCAATAAAAGTTGTTGTTTCCAAAAAATATATATATATATATATATATATATATATATATATATATATATATATATATATATATATATATATATATATATATATATATATATTCATAAATATATATACACATACGCACATATATTATATATATCTATATATGCATACACATACTCACATATATACTATATTAATATAACAATTATTGATTTATAAAAATAATAAATAGACCATTAAATAAACACGAAGTATGTATATAGCAATATACGATCCAATGTATATTGAATACCCTTTGTACATTTACTCTATAAATCCAAATAAAATCTAGGCAATTATATTTAGAAAATGCTATCGTAATTCCAAAGTAGAATATTACTATAAATAACGATATTATATATATAATTCATTTGCTAATGAATAATCAAATAAACGAATGCTATTGACATTATTTACGAGCAATTACAATAATAATAATAACAATAACCCATTAAATAACCAAAAGAGTCTTGGTGAACATATCTGGCCCTAGAAAATTGTACCAATATTCTAAAACTCTATTTAAATATTAATAATACACATTTTGTATGAATAACCAAATATTAAGAAAACATTATTAAGTCCACCAAAAAGTCAGGGAATATTTGTACACACCTAAAAGTATGTCTACATAGGCTTGGGCTTGGTTTGGGTCCAATCTGGTCTAATTTGGTGCAACCGAGTTCCCTAAAACTTAATAATATAATAAATAAATAAATAAATAAATCTTCGGTAAGGGTTAAGTCGTAACTTGGCCTGGTTTTTTTAGTTAGGACATCACTATGGCTCGGCCATTCCTATTATGGCTATTACACTAGTCAAGGCACGCCACTGCACTATCCGTGCCATGATTCCTAGTCGTGTGGTACTTCAAAACTCAACCATGGCTAAGGTCATCTACTGTAAGAATTAACTAAATAATTAATTCTAAAATTCTAAAAATCACTATTTAAATCAAATAAATAATATATAAATATTTCAAAATTTCCGGGAAGGGGAGCTACACCACGTATAGGTAATAGAGCATACACATTTGAGGAGATACGGTTCGCTAATAGAGCCGTGGATGACTGCAGTATACGACGATTTATATATAACCTAAGTCAATTGGTAAGTATTAATTTATCATGTTAGTAGTGGGACGACAAGACAAACGACGCCGAAAAAATGGGGGGAGGGTGCGACGACATTAGTAATGGCGCCAAGGGGGGGTGTCCCTGGCGCTATTACATATGTCACCGGGGGGGGGGGTGGTTGTTGTGTGGCGATATTAGTAATGTCGTTTCCCCCCCCCCCAACCCCCATATGTAATTTCCTCAAAGTTGTCCTCTTTTCTATAAATACACCAAAGTTTACCCCCCACCCCCACCCCCCCTAAAATTATTCGAAAAGTTTTTAATACATTTATTGTTCTCCATTTTCCTCCCTCCAAATACGTGCTTTATTTTCAAATTCCAACCCATCACACACTCATCGGCACATTTTCTTCCGTCGTGCCATATTTTGACTCTTCTTCTCCTGTATTTTCTCATTAAATTAGCCAAAATCCCATCCGAGTCTGAATCTGGTTCGTGTTAAAGCGAGTCGAACACAAGCCTAGTTAATTCCTAACGAGTCTAGTCTGAACATTGATATTTGGGTTCGCTCAGGACCGAGCCAGACTTAGGTCCGTCCGAGTTCAATTTTAATATGAGCTTGAGCATGAGGTTGTTCGAATCCGTTCCATCCGTTTACATCCATATTTATGAAGAAGAGGAATACATGAAATAAAAAAAATATAGAAACAACATTTTTAAATATAAAAAAGGTAAAGGTATATTATTTTGTAGCAAAAAAAGATATGAAACTTATATATAGCGTAAGTGGCACGGGGGGGGGGGGGGGGATGAGGGAGGGGGTTCCCGGCGGGGAGACCTGGGGTCGAGCCCCCCCTTCCGCACTAACCCGACTGGGTTGGCGTGACGAGTACAAACCTTGTTCTCATCCTGAAAAAACCAAACCCCACCACTTTTGTCGACTTCCGCCCTCTCAGCATTTGCAACTTCATCAATAAGGTTATGTCCAAAATCATCTCAAGTAAAATGGCTAGCCTTCTCCCTAAGATCATTTCACCCGAGCAATGCGGTTTTGTCCGTGGGAGGAGCATTGTAGACAACATATTACTTGCTCAAGAGTTGGTGAGCTAGGATGGGAACATCGCGATCAAACTTGACATGGAGAAAGCCTATGATACGCTGGACTGGCAGCTTATGATATGGGTTCTTCGAGCCTTCGGCTTCAATAAGCGCTAGATTGACTTGATGTGGCGTTCGGTGAGTAATTCTTGTTTCTCCGCTGTAGTGAATGAGCAGGCGGCCGGGCACTTCAAGTCGACTCGTAGGGTGAGGCAAGGAGACCCGTTATCTTCCACCATCTTTATCATCACGACCGAGGCTTTTAGTTGGAACCTTAACAAGTCGGAACCTTAACAAGTTGGAGACCCGTTA
Source organism: Iris pallida (assembly GCA_029216955.1). Classification (NCBI taxonomy): domain Eukaryota; kingdom Viridiplantae; phylum Streptophyta; class Magnoliopsida; order Asparagales; family Iridaceae; genus Iris; species Iris pallida. Next base: position 8,872,710 of record JANAVB010020396.1, on the reverse strand, counting down.
TTTGGTTGTAGGGGTGGTTCACTGCTTCGATGATAAAATACTGGACCGTGTTGTGATCGGATTATTATTGAGCAGTTTGTATTCAGTTTATATGACATGATATTATGTATCTTGTTACGTTCCTCTGAGGACATGATGATCTCTTCATTTATAGACGATCGATAGTATCTTGATATGTACGGTTCCATGCTAGAGTATTCATTTGCGAACTATATGGCCTTCTCTTAGATGATGGACCTATTTAGTTTGTTATTCCTTATCTCATGTATTCACATTTACTCTTTATATTCGCTTGATAGTGGTCTTGTCTCCACTATCAAATATTTTACTTTATATTACCATTGATACTGTTTGCTAGTTATTCCTTTATTTGTTGATTATGGATGGGATATAGATATTGTTTGTGATCATGAAATATGGTTATGATCTGAAGCTCTTACATTACAGCTTACGTATGTATACGTAGTATCCATAATACGTATATATATGGCTGGCATGTTTACGTTCCTAGTACTACGTATATTGGAACTGAGACGTTACATGTTTTTGTGGTGACCATGCATGTCGAGAAAATATTGCTTCGGTTATGTTACTATACCGAGCAAGACTGTATATATGATTAGGAAATTAGTATCTCATCCACATGCTTAATCACCGTCCTTGACTCCATTTTCGAACTCTTGTTTGATTGCTTGACTTGTATTTTGCTTTATCCTGTCCTATTGTAAATCTTATTTTCTCGTGTTTGGTGGAGATTAGAAAGATGACTAGAGTTAGTATATGTTCCATAGGTCAATTAAATTGTTAGACATATTATCTTGTCGAATAAGGATGCATTAGAGAAAATATTTAAATTACGAATGTATCAAAATATCTCGAGAAATTAATTAACACTATTGAATGATTTGACAAATTTTTCTTAAGGATATAGTCGTGCGTGAAAGATTAGTATATTTTAAGTTGGGCAGAGGTATATCGTCAAATTTAAATTATAGTTAAACATTTTATATGATGAAAGTGAGACTCTTAGATGATGCTTAAGAAGACGATCAAGAAAAACATGATTGTAATATTTAAATTCTCTCGACTTTGAAGACTTTTTGAAGAATAATTATGATTTATTCGAGGTTGAAAAAACAAAGAGATTTGAGAATAATGATTTAACCATGAGAAGGAATATCTTGGAGATTGAATTTAAAAAAATTGAATGTGGATAAATTGGATTTAAGTTTTTGCAATTTGAGAATTTGATTAAAGGTTGAATCTTGAGAATTGAATCAACAAATAAATCTTTGAGGATGAAAATTAAATTTTGAAGTAAAATTTTAAAAGTTTGAATTTGGAACAAAATATGATTGAATAAATTTTGTCTATTTAAATTTTGAGGAGATTGCCATAAATATTTGATTTAGATTTTTAGTTATATTTTGAAGAAGAATATGATAGATTGATTAAATTTTAGTTATTTGAATTTGGAGGAGATTATGATAAGATGGAATTTAGATTTAAAATATTGGACATTTAAAATTTTAAAGAATATCACGAGATATTTCACCAGATATGTTATTGATTAATTATAATATACTAGATAATATTAGTTGTGTGAAAATATGCATTATATTTTGGAGTATTCATTTGTGTCGACTTTATTTCAGGTATGCGTCCAACGACACGATCATTTTTTTTAGTGTACTTCTTTTTGAAATTTCCGTCTACAAAATTTTGTACAAGCTCCAATGCATATATTTTGGAGATCTCAAAAAGAAAAATAAGGCCTCTCATCCTACACAGTGGGGCCCCGCAGACCCTCGCAGTAGGCCCCGCCACTACAAAGATCCTGCCACCGCCATCTCCGTATTTAACGAATCTTTTTCTTTGACACCAAAGGGCATTCTGGTCACTTCAATTAGAGTTCCGTTATTCCGGAACCTACGAGTCACAACATTTTCGTTTAAACCCTTCCTCGAATCAGTAAATCCCTAACATGCCCTCACGTACATTAGAAATTCCCAAAAAGTGGGATAAACATTATCGGAAACGGACGGCTGAGAACCCACCATCAGGAAACTGACTCTATAAAAACACCACCTTCCCACTTCCCACTTCCCCGACTTTCCTAAAGCTTCCGCCTACAGAAAAGAAGAAAATAAGAGAAAGAGAGAGAGAACCGGTTATGGCATCGAACGGCGGCTACAGTAGCGGGCAGGTGAAGCTGGCGGCGGCGTCCGCGGCGGTGCTGGCGGCGGCCGCGGCGGCCCACCTCTTCGGCCCGTCGATGGTGCTGTTCGGAGTCTCGGAGGTGCCGAGGATCTACGGCTCGTTTCTTGCTTGGCTGACCCCTCCGTACCTCTACTTCGTCATCAACGGCATCATCATCTCCATCGCCGCCTCCTCCCGCTTCCAAAAGCCCGGACCCGACAGCGCCGACGCCCTCGGACCCGGATCCGCACAGGAGGTCTCCGTCGCGTCTCCGATCGTCGTGATGCGGGAGTACGTCGCTCCTCCTCCAGTGCTGGTGGTGACGAAGCCGGAATATGCTGTTCCGGCGGAATATTCTGTTCCTCTGGCGGTGGAGATGAAGCCGGAGTATGTTGTTCCGGAGGAGGAGTATGCTGTTCCTGCTGCTCCCGTGGAGATGAAGGCGGAGTATGTTGCTCCGGCGGAGGAGGAGACGAAGGAGGAGGAGGAGGAGTTCGTGCTATCGAGATCGAGCTGGGCACCTAAGAAGAGGGAATCTCCGCCGGAGATTCCGTCGGAATATTCCTTCTTGAAGACGGAGAAACCGCTGGTTTCTTCCAGGCTCGGCCGCAGGAAGAGCATCAAGTTCAGTCCAGAAGGTAATAAAGAATCTCTTTGGATGATTTTTTTTTTTTTCATACAAGTCCTTAAATATATTTATTTTCTGCATTTAGTCCCTCACAAAAAGAGTTGGTGTGGATTTAAATGAAAAAATAGCTTCTTAGGAGGCGTTTGGTACGCGGTATTTTTTTTTATTCTCGAAAAAATTTAAGATAGGAATCTATTACCACGTTTGTTTGGCTTATAAAAAATTTATTCTCGGGAATTATAAATATCCGGGTAAATAGTTTACCCACAAAACATGGAAATTCTATCCCTGGAGAATAGGTGGGTATTTTTTTTTTGCCCGGGAAAAAAAAATTGTCTAAATTTTTTTCTTCTTTTTTGATCAATTTTGATTAGTTTTGAACATTTTTTCTTTTTTTGTCGTTTTTATCCATTTTTTTTGTCTTTTTTGTCATTTTTTGATTTATTTTTGTCGTTTTTACCAAATTTTTGTCGTTTTTATCCATTTTTTTTGTCTTTTTTGTCACTTTTATTATTATTTTTTGTCGTTTTGATCGATTTTTTGTTATTTTTTGTCGTTTTTACCATTTTTTTTTGTCGTTTTAAGCGATTTTTTGTCGTTTTTACCTATTTTTTATTATTTGTTATCACTTTTTGATTATTTGTTGTCGTTTTTACCCAATTTTTGTCCTTTTGGTCGCTTTTTTGCCATTTTTTGTCGTTTTTGTAACTTTTTGTTGTTTTTTTATCGATTTTTTGTCATTTTTGTCGCTTTTTTTCGATTTTACCGATTTCTTGTTGTTTTTGTCGCTTTTGGTTTTTTTTTTGTCGTTTTAACCGATTTTTGTCTTTTTGTCGTTTTTATCGATTATTTTTCGTTTTTGTTGCTTTTTTGTTATTTTTTTTGTTGTTTTAATCGATTTTTTGTCATTTTTTGTCGTTTTAACCGATTTTTTGTCCTTTTTGTCGTTTTTATCGATTATTTTTCGTTTTTGTCGCTTTTGGTTATTTTTTGTCGTTTTTTACCGATTTTTTTATAGTTTTTAACCGATTTTTTCGTTTTTTAACCGATTTTGTCATTGTTTGTCGTTTTAACCAATTTTTGTTATTTTTGTCGTTTTTACCCTTTTTGTTATTTTTTGTTGTTTATACATTTGTTTCGTTTTTTTGGTCATTTTTGTCGTTTAAACGATTTTTTGTCGTTTTTTCATCGTTTTTGTCGTTTTCCATCGTTTTTGTCGTTTTTTGTTATTTTGTCGTTTTTACCATTTTTTCGTTTTTACCGATTTTTTGTCGTTTTTACCGGTTTTTTTATATTTGTTCATTTTTTTCGTTATTATTATTTTTTATTTTTTTTCCGGAAATATTTATATTGTCACCAAACATGGGAATGTAATTTTTCAGGAAATTTAATTCCTTGGAATTTGATTCCCGGGAATATAGAATTCCCGGCTATATAGTATTCCGCATACCAAACGCCCCCTTAGTTATACTTAAGAGCGGGGAGAAATTTTATTGTTATATTTTGGAGTAATGCTACAGTTACAACCAAATGCTTACAACTCTCTTACAATCTTCACCCTTTGCTGACATGTGGGTCATGGCCCACATGTCAGCACATGGGTGAGTGGTTGTAAGAGGGTTGTAAGCATTTGGTAGTAGACTTAGCATTATTGTATATTTTGATTTTAGTCAAATTTTATAGCAATTAAAGAATGCAATTGACGCTTGGTTATACTTAAGAATTGCTAAAAAGCTAAAAAATATTTTAGATTTGGAACTGTTAGTTTTTCTTGACAGGAAAGGAAAAAAATTTCACCAAATAAGTAAAGAAAACAAAAAGTGGAAATATGAAAAAAGAAGAGAAAGTTAATTTAGAATATTTGTTCGGAATATACCATTCTGTGTCGATATTAAAAAGATATTCCAAAAATAATAATTTATATAATTTTTAAAATTTGAAATATGTGCTTGGAGTGTCTTCATTGCAATATTTGATTGCAAGGTGGAAAATGTGGAAAAGAAATTAATTCCATGGAATTATTTTCTTAGGAAAATTTTTTTAGGGAATTTTAAAAATTTTTTATGGAAAACTTAATTTGGGTGTTTGATTGTCATTATTTTCTACGAAAAATAGTTATTTTTTATGGAAAATTATATTTTCCTTATGGGTTGGACAAGTTTCATTTTCAACCATTTTAGAAGAAAATATGAAAAATGATAGTTTTTTGGAAAATAATTCTATGGAAAATATAAGATATCAAACACTACAATTGGTGGAAAATTTGTGATGGAAATATTTTCCATGAAAAAATAAGGGGCGATGGTGTGTCCTATTTCCAAATAAGTTTTTCAATATATCTTATGATTTTAACACAGGTCCTCCTTAGTAGCAAGTACCAAGTGACAAATAGCAAAATTTTGGGGTTTTATGTATAAGTAAGATATTTATTAGGCGTTATAAATAAACAGCCTTCTAATTTAGGCGCAATTTTAAAAATTTTTAAAAAAAAATATATTAGTCATAATTAAGCTGTGATGTCACCGCCGTCGTCCATAGCAGGCGGTTACCACACCGCTGCGGCGGATCCGGTGCTGAGCTGGCAGCTTCACACTTCTTTGACCGCTTGGTAACTTTTTTGCCGACGTTGAGGGGCAAATCTATAATTTTTTATGACAGCTGGCAAGGCGCTGGGAGTGGCGCGTCCGAAGCGGAACGAGACGCTGGAGACCACGTGGAAGAACATAACGGACGGCCGCGCCGTCCCGCTGACGCGTCATCTGAGGAAGTTGGACACGTGGGAGACCCACCACAACGACGCCGCGTGCGCCCCGCGAGCCGGCGACCCCGCGCCGGTGGAGCGCCAGGTGTGCAAGTCGGAGACATTCAACGAGCGCAACGGCCGGAAGCCGGCAGCGGCGGCGGTTGGTAGTTTTCCGTTGCCGGTGGCAGCACGGCTGAGGAAGGAGCCGTCATTGGGACAGGACGATCTCAACCGACGGGTGGAGGCGTTCATCAAGAAGTTCAACGAAGAGATGAGGCTGCAGAGGCAGGGGTCGTTCAATCACTATGTTGACATGATCAACAGTGGTAGCCATTAAGTAGTAAATGTAGCTGATGTTTTTATTTAGTAACTACTAAATATATAACTACTAAATATATAACTACCCTTGTTCTTAAGTTGGGGGAGGATAGATAAGGAAAGAAGTGTAGTTTGGTTTTAATGGTTTGCTTTTGTACTGTATAATGTGTGTATTGTATGTTCTGACTATACTGTTTTGTGTGAATATTGGGTTAGAGAAGGAAGGTGCTGGTGAGATGACAGGATGAAAGTTAATATCATGATAGTATGCAAACTATTGTTCCATTTATTTGGAGGCTTTTTATTTTCTAGTCGTGCTTGTTAATATTAATGATCATTTTAATTAGTAAATTTTGAAATATATTACAGTAATTATTTACTGTAAAGATCACTTAAAACGTAACATGCAAAGGACTTTTACTAGGTAAACACAAGTGAGTAAACTTGGTAATTGCCATGTTCCGATCCCGCACAGACCGTTCGTCCTCGCTACGGACTATGTGAGACCGTTCGTCCTCGCTTGGACGTGATGCCGTACAAGTCTAAGTTGTGCTTGTACAAGGTCAAGACCTGTAAAATGACAAAGTAGACAAGATTGACAATAATGCAGCGGAATATAATGCATATATTTGAAGCAGCAGCTGACATATTACAGAATATAATTTAATACAAGGTAGCAGAAATAATTTTCTTTATTGATTTTATTTCAACAGATTATAAGCTCTCAATTCTCTCTGATACAATGCTTACATTCTCTCAAAAATATTACATATTACAATGATCCCGTTCCATACATTACATTCCTTTATATACAAATTCAATTCTTTGCAACAGATGTCAATCTCTTGGCATCTCTTCTGATTTCTAGCTCCTGAAGATGAGGCTCGGACTATCGCTTCGGACTATCCTTCTCGATTCATCTTGCACCTGCGTGCAGACTGATGATGGGTCAGTATATCAACATACTGGTGATTGTGAACAAATGCTACATTTGTCTGAAACGATCACAAATTTATTTAGTGAGAAAATATTTCTTATGATGTGATCTTGCTATTTTTACATACGTTCATTTCATGCATATTCAAGGTCAGATTATTGTAAAACCCATTCTAAAAAAAAGTATAAAAAAAAACAAACTAACCACCACCCCTCACCATTCATCTCTTACCCGTACCCTCCTTCCCTTACTTCCCCACATACACAACCTTTTCCCTTTTTCCTCGCCACCATTCAATCTCTACCACACACCAGCACCCCATCTCCCTCTCCTTTCTTCTCCAACACACCAGCACCCCATCTCCCTCTCCCTTCCTCTCCGACTCTTCCCCAACTCCAGAACCTCCCTCGCGCTCGACCCCCTCGGCAGTCCCGTGCCTCCGCGACCGTCGGACCCCCCATCAGCCGCCCTGGCGTACCCGATAGTGCCCTGTCGGCCAGCGCCCCAGCCGGCCAACGCAGTACGCAGCCTCCGTCGGCCTCGCCAGCACTGCGGTGTTCCCTCGCCGTCGTTAGCCCCTCGCGGCTCTCTCCGGACCGTCCATAATGCTATCCGCGCGCTCCCCGAACCACCCCCGGCGTCTGCAGTGTCCCCCGTGCGCTTACCTGCCGGCCAGCGCCGTCCAGGCCTTGCCCCCACCCGCCAGAAACTGCGTGGCCGCCCGCGCACCGCCTCCCGCCGACCGACCAACGTTTCCAGCGTGCGTGTCCAGCGCGTTCTCGCGTCCGCATACGTTCCTTGTACGTGCGTCGTCCGATTCCGCGTACGTGCGTGCCCACGTGCGTTCCGAGTCCGAGGCATCCCCTCGGTGCTCCGTCACAACCTGTGGTAACCTTTTCTGCCTTCTGTTTATTTTGTAGAACCTAAAAACCTACATGTTTTCTATCGGAATTGACAAAATGAAGCTTTGTCAATTCCGGGATAATTTAGTGTAGTTTCCTATTTAGACGTGGTAATAATGTTAGTAGCTTTTGTCACTCCCCGTTCCTAAAATACGTATTTTTATACATGTACAACTCATGTGTATTTATTTAGTATTTATCATGTATTTATTTAATAGTTATCATGTATTATCCTGTATTTAATTTCCTTTAATTCATGTTAATTTATTTCCTGCAATTATATTTCTGCAATTTTATTTCTGTACTTTATTTCATGCTTTTATTCTCTGCTTTAGCTAGGCTTTGGCTTCGGGTTGGCCTTGGTTGGATCCCCTACAACCCGACCCATTGGACCCGGGCCCTTTGCTCCCACCTACCACCCCTTCCATATTTAAAGCCACCCTCTCCATTCTCTCTCCTCATTACTCATTCTCACCATTACTCCTCTTCTTCTTCTTCATTACTCTCTCCACCTACCAAACCCATAGGCAAGTACATCTTGCTTCTTCATGAGGACCCATTTTTATGGCTCCATTCTCTTTCCCTCGTGATTCTAAGAGAGTTTAGAACTTGATCGACATTTTTCATTTCGAAGTCTTAATCTTGGTAGATCTAGATATGAGTTATTTTTGGATTTTGGGGGTTTTGATCTATTGAACTTCTGTGTTTTCAAGTTTTGATGGTTCCATGTTGTAGAGGATTTCATTCTACCCAATTTTGACCTTTGCAAAGTTGGATTCGGACTTATTTTGACCAAGTTATGGACTTTTGAAGCTTTGGGTTCAACCATGGAGTTCTTGCTGTTTGGAGAAGACAGTGAGCAGTGTATGCTAACTTTTTAGCTTGCGTCACTGAGCTGTGCGTGCTCTTTAGCGCAGCGCAGTATGGAGTCCATACGCTACCTTTTTAGGTAGCGTGTGTCTTACATACGTTGCCTTTGGGAGCGTATGACTTGCGTACGCTAGATTGGATAGTAAGGAGTCGTATGGAGTCCATACGCTGCCTTTGGGAGCGTATGACTTGCGTACGCTAGATTGGATAGTAAGGAGTCGTATGGAGTCCATACGCTGCCTTTTGGGAGCGTATGACTTGCGTACGCTAGATTGGATAGTAAGGAGTCGTATGGAGTCCATACGCTGCCTTTTGGGAGCGTATGACTTGCGTACGCTAGCTTGGATAGTAAGGAGTCGTATGGAGTCCATACGCTGCCTTTTGGGAGCGTATGACTTGCGTACGGTAGATTGGATAGTAAGGAGTCGTATGGAGTTCATACGCTGCCTTTTGGAAGCGTATGACTTGCATACGCTAGCTTGACCTGAGCGTAGCATGACCCGAGCGTACGCTGGCTTGAGCGTAGCTTGACTTGAGCGTAGGCTGACATGAGCGTAGCCTGCTTACCCTGGATCTTCTATAGCCCTGTATATTGGATAGTAAGGAGTCGTATGGAGTTCATACGCTACCTTTTTGCATAAACTTGATATAACCATGACATGTTAATATTCCTGTTAAATATAGATTGTTACGTGAGATGTACCATGTGTCATGAATTGAGCTATAGATATCCCGATTGACTGGAATTAAACCCTGAGAGTCGTAGACTCGACTCCACTGAATACTATTTGACTTTCATGCCTTGTCACCATTGATGATAATGGTTATCTTGACTAAAATTGATCATGCGTTCCTAGTTGGAACTAAGAGACTGGCTAGTCGTCTTATTGAATGAAATGAATGAGGCACGTTCATGTAATGAACTATTGTACTCGATTAGCCAATCCCGAATATTGGCATACAGGCACATGCAGGCTTCAAATTATTTATTTATTTTACAAAAACAGCATGTGTACTTTATGGTCAAGGCATGATTACTCCGTGGTCAGATTTGATTGTTGCATCACGCTATGTAAAACCTACAACCTAGCCGCACGGGTATCGTTGTAGAGTTGCGCATATCGTACCCCGTACAAAAGTACTCATTTGAATGACCATGATCCACGGCATGGAACTTCACTCAACGTAGAAACTATTAAGTTAAATAAAATAATGATGGCATGGAGAGAATGGATTTTCGAGTTCTTACATGGCAGCCCCCTTGGGACTATTAAGTGCCCGACGGGCCGGCTGGTTCCCACAGATACTGTAAATCTGTCACACGGGCAGGGAACAGTATCTGCTTATATTATTGTACATGCTATATTAACGGCGGACGTCCCGCTGGGACTCGTCTAATTACATGATTGGCGCAATTGATTGATTGGATAGACTAGCCTTGCTTGCACATAGTAAGAACTGAGGAATCCCTATTTGCATAATTCCAGGATAACTTGGGACTCACAATAGCAAGCCGTAGTAGTTGATTGGCCGTTCAAGATGATTTGTTTGTGTACTGTACCTACTCTGTTGCCTAACTGTGATGATCAGAATGTCAGGACATGACGGGCTAACTTCTGTCCTTGTTTGGTTGGGAGGTTGGTTCGAAGTGTCGTGATGTTATGTGAATCCTAGTGGGAAGCAGAGACCTATTATTATATTCTCTTACTTACTGGTTTAGTCCTTCATATCGTGCTCCTTTGCGGTACTTGCTATTAGAGGTCTAACCTCTCTGGTTTTGCATGGCCAGATTTAGAGCCAGTCCCCGAGGATCCAGCTTACTTCTATCTTCAAGATGGTCAACACTAGAGGGATGATCGCAGGAGGACTCGAGTGGGTTCCTTACTTCACCGCTCGTTTTGTTATTTATTTTATACTTAGCCGTTTGGCACCGACATGTTAGTCGAATTATCTTGTACTTACTTTTGCATAATTGTAATTAAGTCAGACTGCAGCTGATAACAATTGTGTACATGTTACTATACCATCTGGCTATGTTTTGTAAAGCCAGATCTCAAGAACATTTTGACTAAGCGTTTGGGACGCCTTACTGCTTTATCTTACATGTTCTCTATTTCTGTTTCTTATTTTGAATGATTGAGACAATAGATGTGAAGTGACCGTAGTAAGACTTTCATGTAGTGTGCACCCCCTTGTCTTTTAGACAGCATTGATCGTATTATACGGTATTCATCTACCCGTAATACGTAGCTGGCTGAGTCATTCCCCCGCTATCCAGTATTCTGGTTCTGGGGCATGACAGCTTTTAATTATAACGGTTAATTATAATTAGTTAGCTTAGTGATTATTAGAGTTCGTTTACGTAATATGTATAACGCAGAGTTTTAGGTTAGTTATTTCATTAATATTATTATTGCCATAATTTCACTAATTACTATTAATGGGTAAATTAGTTTTAAAATAAATAACTATATATCAAAAATATACTTTATTATAGAAAATCATGTTTTTAGGCCTAATCTATATATTTATGCATTTTTGGATAAAAAGGTTATTCTCGTAAATTAACTATTATATTGGTTAATAAATTTTATGGTATTAAAATTAGATATTTTAACGTCATTTCTAATAAAAACGTAGCTTTACTAAAATAAGGTTTTTCGTAATTTTATTATTTAAATGGTTACTCTTTATTAAAGAAAATAGTATTAGTAAATATTTCGTAAAGTTTTATTTAAATAAATATTAAATTAGATTTTGAAATATTTTCGAGTATTAAGCGATATTTTCTAATAAAATGATTTACGATAAAACCGCTACTATTTTAATAATATTCCAAAAATATATTAATTTTCGCTCTATTTGTAAAATACTAATAAAATTATTTTACCAAATTATATATATAATTAACTTATTATTTTCTCAAATAAAAAGGAAATGTTTATAATCAACGTAGTTGTGTTTAGTGACCTTTTAGCTAACTTTTGGAGTAAGTTCTAAGAACGGATTATTATTAATGTAGGTTCAGATCCCGGGCCCTAACCAATACCTTCCTGTCGTTACCTTTCACACCGAGGAACATCCAAGACAAGTTTCATATATTTAATGTCTATGTTTTACTTAATAATTAAATGTGTTGCATTAGTAGAATTATGTATGTTGTAGAGACACTGATTCACAGTGGATCCCTCTCGGACTCCACATCAAATGATTGATTGATTGACTCATTGACTCGAGAATTAATAGGGGGAGTAGTATAACATATGTGACTAAAGCCATTGTTACCGAATATTGCCTCTCTCGCGATAACCCCTACCCCACAGGGGGTTGAGCCGTACCGTATACTATCATTTGGCCAAAATACTAGTATACACATTGCCTCCACCAGCCGGTCACAGATCTGTTATATACTGACAAACACTATTGACTCATTATAGATTGCATCATTGTAGCTTCTGAGATTATTCCTGCTGTCTCTTTTTATTATTATCTAGAAAAATTATATAATGGTTTTAAATTGTCTTGCATCATTTATTATTATTTAGAATGTTAGATGTGAAAATATGTTCTTGCTCCCCTCCTGACTGGAGACCAACATTTTTAGGTGACTCCGACGACGACGATCTCACCTTTAGCTCTTTCTACGGACCTGGTCCAAACCCTGATGAGGTAGCTAAACCTGACCAGGGAGCCCCAGAACTATAGATGTGCCATTGGTTTAGTTTATTTCCTTTTTAGTTGTAATAAAGACCAATGTAATAATTGAATGCTTGTTTTGTTTGTATTTTCATTTCAGACCATTTCCCAGATTTAATAAAATATTATCTTTTTTGTTTTAGTTTTTGTCTGCTTGTGTTCACTACTTGATATAGCTTACTGTTGTCGTCTCACAATGATGCAAGCTGGGCATGATCTGACTGGACCCATTACATTGAGATCGGGTCGTGACATATTTTTAGTGGTGGCCCATGCAGGTCCAGTTCTGTAAATTGGTATAGTCAACTTAGTCTACACCAGCATGCAGTCCTGCAGTCTGACTTAGGTCTAAGTATGAATTTAGAAAAACAGACTCTAAAAACAATTAGAACACTTCGATTATTTTCAACCCGCCATAACTTAGGACCGAATTTTATCTATTTATAATATCTATTTTTGCTGGCTTATAGTTTCGTAAGTTCCCATACTTATGTTTGTACCTAAACCTTAACTAGATTAGGCCAATTGTATGATGCTATATTTTACTGCATAAATTATTTTTTAGATTTTATGTATCTTTTAGTGTCCCATGGCTTCCGAGGATTATTTTCTTCCATATCTTTATCAGGTTCTAGCATCCCTTAGGATCTATACTCTTTCGCTATTTATGGATTAATATTATATTTTGCAATCTCCTTCTACATCAAACCTATTTCCAATTGCTCTATTAGTTTGATAAAATCTTACTTCTCTATCTTTATGTAGAATCTCGATCCATTCACTATTTAGAGTTTCAAATTCTCCTTTAGCAAGCCTAATAAACTCTTATCTACCCAAAGTATTTCTACGACTAGTGTATCCAATTATTTGTCTTGACCTTATTTTCAATTGACTTTCTCGGAACCAATTCCAAACCGATTTCTTCTGAAACCATAAAGCCCCAAGGTTAATTATTACCAAAAGAATTGGTTCAACTTAGCTGGTTCACGAATCTTCCAAAGAAATTATTTTCCAAAAAAAATTCAATATTGATTGATATTTTCTAAGTTATTCCAAAGACCGAAAATATTTTTATTTGTTGACTTCATCCACTCAACGTGAAACCTTACTCTCTCTAGGCAAATTCTTGATCAATTCAAGGCTTAGAAAGCTTCTAAACTCAATGCTAGAGTATCATGAAGCAGGAACGGTCAGAGAATTGATTCCATTCTATTATTGAATTTCCTCTAGTTATTGGAAAACTTTTGAATTGTTGAGCTATCCCTTTGAAATTTCCATGGACAAAGATGAGAAAATATCTAGTGACCTAATATGGCTTTGCACATATCTGTTGCAGCCATTTATCTGAATTATGGAAACTGCGAGTTTACTGCAGCCAGTTGCGCACTAGCAAGGCATGGACTCGAAGTTGAAGTGATTTCAGGTGTTCATAGGTTTTCGGATATAATTGAGACAATGTCCTAAATGCATCATATTTGTCTCCTTTGTTGTTCAGCCAATAAAATTTGATAAAGTTGATAGATTACTCGGTAACCTATCATTATTCAAGTTATGGAGCCAAAATTTACTGCAGTCAGGTGCACTCTGGCGATGCATGAATTTGAGGCAAAGTGACTTCGGATATATTTGGTTCCCGAATATTATTAAGACTATCTCCATACCATTGTTATCTTTTTAGCACCATCAAATAATTCTGACTTTTGCCCTATTAGAGGATTTGCTTTTCTAGCGGTTGTCTCCATTTTCAGAAATATCTTAACACAGCCAGAAAGAATTGATTTTCTATGAAATTTTACTTGATTTTCCTAGAATTTATTAGGACCATATCAATCTCTATTGGCTCAATCTCTTTCAAGTTCAATTTTAGTGTGTTGCATATATTTTGTGGATAGTTATATATTTTTGTAGCTATATATAGTTAGTTGATAGTTATATGCGGAAAAAACCTAGATAGCAACCTTATTATATTATTCTGGTAAGAGCATCCTTAAAGAATCGATATTTTTTTCAATGAGATTAGATAGCTAAGGGTAGAGTTAGCAAGAAAAGTCAAGAATTTGGTAAGGGTCTCCCATGGAGGAAGTGAATTTGGATAATATATAAAAATGAGAATATGATGATCAAGTAAAGGAATACTTGACGGGGATCAACTTTTATGATTAGATGACTACTGTACCTAGAAGGGACAAATCTAACTATGGAAGGAATATCACGAGCAATTGAATGATAGATTCTAGAGAACGAATAAGCAGTGAGGAATTGAGATAAGACCATGGGCATGCAACTTTGAAAATAAGCAATCGGGTTTGCAGTTTCTACCAAACATGAGACTCATATTAGTTATGGTAAGAACGATTAAGATTTTATGATATTTTATTAATTTATTTGGATAAGAACGATTGTTAAGGTGCATGGTTAAGGACTAAATTTGATTAATGATTATAATTTGGTCAATTAATTTCAAAAATTGAAAATTTTCGAATATAGATCATGGATCAACTTTAAAGAATTTTCTAAGGATTTACTATAACAAGTGAAGATTGGTACTTTGATATAGTCAATTTTGGAAGAATTGCTGGCAATTGGAAATTGATATCCGTAAAATGATTTGATCAAAATAAATACTTCAATTTGAAATACCTTTGGCATACGAGTTACATACGATGCCAGATAAAAATTTGATTTAGATGATTTATGATTCCAAATAGATTTAGTTTTAATACCTGGGCATCTGCCTTTGTTTTCTGTAAATACTGGAAGTTCAGCTAGTTTAGCGAGTTAGAGATTGGTTTTTGCATGGGTATTAATAAGATGGTTATCTTGTAAGTCATTTTTCCTGTATATCCTATCTTCTGACTGTTGAAATAGTCATAATATATCCTTTCATCCCATTTGATCTTCACTTAGTCCTCAATGGAAATATCTTATCCGATTACATTCCTACCATAGCTATATTATTCTAATCACCCTCGCTATCCTACTATCATACAATTCGTTGATTTTATCTTAGCACTACAACAAAAAACCCTTTTAATGACGCTCGACAAGGAGTTTTAATGACGGCTGATACATAAGCGTTATTAAGTTGAAAAATACCTTTTTTCTATGACGGTTTGGACTAATTCTGGGCTTTTTATAACGTTTATAAAACAAAGCGTTATTAATATTTTAGAGCGGTGGCAAACTTGTAATATTTTGCAAACTTATTAATATTTTTATACCATTCGTCGCCTCTCTCCTCAACAGACTTCAACTCTATTTCTTCCTTTCTCCATCCAAAAAAAAAATTAGGGTTAGGGTTTTGAGAAGAGAAAGATAAGAAATCGTGTCCGAGAAATCACTGCGAGCTCTGCGGAGAAGAAGCCTCCCTCTACTGTAAGCTCTGCGGAGAAGAAGCCTCCCTCTACTGCGACGCCGACTCCGCCTTCCTCTGCTTCCGGTGCGACCGCCGCGTCCACGCCGCCAAGATGGACCCTTCCGTCGCGAGGCACGGAGCTCGACTTCTCCTTCGCGAGGCTCACGCCGCCGAGATGGATCCTCCCGTCGTCTCTCTACTGGCCCCTCCTCGACCTCAGCTTCTCCTCCGCGGTGGACACCGTGCTGTGGGCTGCGGTCACCGCTCTCGAGTCCGTAGCCTTGGTTTCCATACTCTGCTGCTTCTTCCTCTTCTGCGGCTGCAACCTGTGAGTGATCCTCCGCCCCATGGTCAGTCCACTTCATTTTGGTTGTTTGGGTTTTGTTGGCGTGCTGCTGCGGCGATGGTGCGTTTCAAGTGTTTGATTAATTGATTGTATGGTTGTGAACTTGTATGTTGTTGTCGAGTAGGCAGCAGTAGGCACCGCTGCTTTTGGGGACTTAAATCTCTATTTAAGGTATTCTTTGTCTTGATGAGATCAGAGTTTTCCTTAGATCATATCTTCTTGAAACTTGACACTGAAGATACTGTATTTCTTGACCAATGGATAAACATTTAGTGTTGTTATAACAGACATATATAGACTGTCTTCACTTGAAGAAGACAGATAAGTTAAGGATGCATATTGAGGATCCTATGGAATGTGATAATAATTCCGCTAGCAGGGCTAATGATGAAGATGAATCTCCAGAATACCAAGCTAAGCATTTGCTCTTTTCTCTTTCTGAGTTCTTCTCAAGTCTGTATTTCAAGTCTTCTGTTGATACTGTTACTGTTTTTCAAATCAATGATTCTCACTCATCCGGGCTTGTGCAGGTGGAGAAATTGAAAAGTCTCTCGAAGCTCCCAGATATTTATGAAAGGCTGACCAGGTCCCTAGCTCCAAATATATGGGAGTTGGATGATGTCAAAAAGGGTCTTCTCTGTCAGGTCCTTACATTACTCAATTTTGCTTTGGCAGTATGCACATCTCTGTTAGATTACCAAATTTTGACAAATTTTATACCAGTATCACTAATCTGTTAGATTACCTTCTTAGTTCCTTATCCTTGTATGTGAGTGTTGTTATGCTTGAGCTTGTTTGTATGATTTAAAGAATACTCCTAATAGCTTTAGGACTTCTCGAATGTTTTACATAAGCTGAATTATCGTCAAATATCTCCAAATTTTACTCTCTTTCCAGATAAATAATCCGTGTTTTTTCAAACCAAGAACACATTCAACTTTTTGCCTTTTTTCCAGATAAATTTTGGAGTCACGTTTCTGTAAATTGGAGACTTGGAGTTTTTTCTTCAAGGAGATCAGAGAAACCATTTTACTTCAATCAATAATGCTGACTGAACAGTTTGTATACATAAGTATGCTAACATCTGTTCATACTGTAAGTTACTTCACTTCTAAACTTTTGAAGCATCACTTCCAATTTTTATAATGACATTACAATAAACTTGCAACTGTTTTTTGTTGTTCAACAGTTGATACATTGAGTGAAATAGAGGGTCTAATTAAAAAAAATCGATAAGAATAAAGTAAGCTGTAGCAATTTCTTTTTTATTGTGGTTCACAATTGTTAATGTTCTATCCTGTAGGAAAATGACACAAAATTGCATCGAGTAATTGTTGGTATTTTACAATGATAAATCTGGCAACAAATGGCTCATACATGCGAGGAGGTAATTAAGCTCAGTAGTTATAGACGAATACTGATCTATCTGTATTCATGTCTTACTCTTAGTTATTTTATTTCGAAGTCGGATGGTTCTAGAAATTCTTTAATACTTATTATTTAAAATCATATAAGATATACATCTATCCATTATCTTTTTCGTCGACTTTTGGTTATTGTCAATCTTCTCTGTGACCTACTCTTAGATGCCTCTAATTCTGAAAAAAGTAGTGGCGACCACGTTATAACAGGTTAAGTCCCATCTTTTTATGTTTTATATGACTCACTGCACTAATTTGGGAAGAGATATGTTGCTTTAGAAGAATGTGTTTTTTCAAACCAAGAACACATTCAACTTTTCTTGCCACAATCTCTACAGAAGAGAGGTTTAGATGTTAGGTATGACTGCATGACAGTAAGAATGAGTAACTTGAATTCAGACACTATGCAAAGCAGGGTAACCACCAAGGCTGACTCATATTATCCATCGTTCTCTCTGGAGTTTACATCAGCCTACTGAACCCAAAGCACAACAAGGTCTGGCAGTGTCTACCCATTTTCCTGTATATTTCCTGGACATTTCTCTTGACAGTGGCTTGCACCCGTTGCTTGTCACTCACTAGAACCTTGTCTGTTCTTTGGAAAAAGCAATAAATACGTTCTTTTAGACTGTATTGAATATCTTGAGTATTAGTACTTTTTTTGTACCTTATGTATTTACCTAGTATTGAATTTCTTGGGTGCTAGATTTTTTTCTTCTGCCATATGAATTATGTTACATAGTGGTTCTGGTTACAAGAACTTTTATGTTCCTGCACATTTCTTATAAACATATGTTGTTTCTTGCAGGTTAAGCCTGAAGAAATCACTGGCATAATGAAAGATTTTGATGAGCCTGGATCTCTTGCACCAACTGGTTTATACCTTGGTAATACAAAGTACATGGTGATCCAAAGGGAACCAGGTGCTGTTATTCGAGGGAAGAAGGTATGGTCTACAAGTTCTTTGGCTGATGGGAATCTCTTGGCCTTGAATATTATCAAGGACATGATGATGTCCATATCTTGAATGTGCATGCATAAGTGTTTATGCCATGGGGAGTGGTGTTGAAAATTTTCGTGTGCAGATTCAATTGTATACTGTTCGTTCACACACACGCGCACACACGATTACTGGCCCTGATTATTGCCTTACTGGTGGGTTTCTCTATTCTTCTGGCAGGGTTCTGGGGGTGTTACTGTCAAGAAAACAAATATGTCTCTGATTGTTGGCGTTTATGATGAGCCAATGACTCCTGGTTAGTGCAACATGATCGTTGAGAGGCTTGGTGATTATCTCAATGAACTGGGTTATTAAGTTTGTTATGGTCCTTACAGATTTTATTTCTATCTGGTGTTGTCCTTTGCATTGCAATGCTCAAAATGACTATAATCAAATTCGGCTCGGAGAGAATCATGGTACACTTGCCTAAACAGAACCAAATCATTTCTGGAGTTATTTTTTTAATTATAATATGAAAATTGACTTGTGCTAGTTGCGACATGCCTTTTTCAAGTTCCATATCATCTTTATTCGCTATAGCTTGCAATTTTTATGTTATAGCAGTAGGTCAAGAATTTTCTTGTGCACTTCTGAAAGTAATTCTCTCCTTTTCTTTTTATATGGTTTAGAAATGTATTTTGTTTTACTAAACTGAAAATGAGTAAGCTGGAATGCAAAGATGTCGTGGTTGGCAAGGTTCTTAAGATTCTGACTCAGTTATAGTGTGGAAAGTTGATAAATTGTTCATGTTTTGTTTATGGTGTTTTCAGGAATTACACTTTTTTTGTTTCACTACTTTTCATAGTTTAATAATATTTAAAATTTCTTGATTTCATCCTATGTGTTCAACATTATGGCAGGAAGAATGGCGTAGAGGCCTCAAAGCACTACGGGCCGATATTATCAGCAAACTCAAGAAGGCACTACCAGAATTGGAGAAAGAGGCTGGATGGAGACTTTTGATTATGTATTCAATTTAGGCTTATTTCTACACCTTAGCATTTTGTTGCACTTTGTTCTCAATTGTGAGGGAACCACTACTGTGTGTTTTACTGTTGTAAATATATATATGTATTTGGATATTCAATGTAATGAAGATGTTGATATGTACTCTATTTTGAGAAATGTAATAAAGATGGTGATATATAATGTTAAGTTTTTGGAATGTAATATATACTGTGCAGTATAGAGCATTATAAATATGTTAATTTGAATAGTATAAAGTGTTATAAATGTGCTGCATTGAGCCTATACATATTATCTATTCATGACGTTTTAAAATTGCTCTGAATTGTGCACTATATATTAACTATTCATAACGCTTTTATAGAAACTATTCATGACGGTTATTTTATGACGCTTTTAAAAAACATTTATAACACCCGTTTTCATAACGGTTGCTGTGGAAAAAAAAGCATCATGGTTCGTCATTAATGACGCTTTTTAGCCGTCATTAAAAGGGTTTTTTGTTGTAGTGTAGTCACAAACCCTTATATCCCATTCCAATTTGATTTGGAATTTTTAGTTCCTCATCTCAGAAGATTTTATTATTTTATGCTTTCTCAATAAACTGTTGGTGTTCGTTCTTTCTTGCCTTTTTGTTTCATAAGACCTCAATTGATTTCTCCTATTTTATGATCATTTGATTATATTTTAATTGTACCTAGATTTTATTCGTGCCTAAAATAATTTTGATCGCAATAATATTCCAACTCTATCTCAGATAATATTTAGATACTTATGATCGTGCTTATATTTTATTATTGTACCTAGTGATCATGCATAGAATCCGATCGTGGTTGATGATTTAAAATTCTGTTTTTGATCCAGGCTAAGTGATTTTGATTGTCCCCCGACCATCACCTTTGAAATTTCGAGGACAAAATTTTTTAACGAGGGAAGATTATAAAATCCATTATAAAAAAATTATAAATAAAAAAAAACTCACCACCACCCTTCACCACTAATCTCTCATCCGTACCCTCATTCCTTTACTTCCCTACGTACACAACCTTTTCCTTTTTTTCTCTCCACCTTTCAATCTCTACCACACACCAGCACCCCATCTCCCTCTCATTTCCTCTCTAACACACCAGCACCCCATCTTCCTCTCCTTTCCTCTCCAACACACCAGCACCCCATCTCCCTCAACCTTCCTCTCTGACACTTCCCTAACCCCAGAACCTCCTTCGCGCCCGACCCCCTCGGCAGCCCCGTACCTCCGCGACCGTGGCGCCCAACACTCGACCGACGGACGCCCCCCCCATCGGCCGCCCCGACCGTACCTGACAGCGCCCCGTCGGCCAGCGCCCCCGCAGGCCAACGCAGCCCGCAGCCGCCGTCGGCCTTGCCAGCTCCACGGTGTTCCCTCGTCATCGTTAGCCCGTCACGGCTCTCCCCGGACCATCCACAGTACTGTCCACACGCTTCCCGGGCCGCCCTCGGCATCCACAGCGTCCCCTGCGCGCTTTCATGCCAGCCAGCGCAGTCTAGGCCCTGACCCCATGTGCCGCCTCCCACCGACCGACCAGCGTTCCCCGCGTGTGTCCAGCGCGTTTCCGCGTCCGCATACGTCCCTTGTACGTGCTTCATCCAGTTCCGCGTACGTGCGTGCCCGCGTGCGTTCCGAGTCCGAGGCATCCCCTCGGTGCTCCGTCACAACCTTCGGTAACCTTTCTACCTTCTGTTTATTTTGCAGAACCTAAAAACCAACATGTTTTCGACCGAGATTGACAGAATGATGCTCTGTCAATTTCGGGATAATTTAGTGTAGTTTCCTATTTAGGCATGGTAATAATGTTAGTAGCTTTTAATTATAAGGTTAATTATAATTAGTTAGCTTAGTTATTATTAGAGTTCGTTTACGTAATATGTATAACATAGAGTTTTAGGTTAGTTATTTCATTAATATTTTTATTGCCATAATTTCACCAATTATTATTAATGGGTAAATTAGTTTCAAAATAAATAACTATATATCAAAAATATACTTTATTATAGAAAATTGTGTTTTTAGGCCTAATATATATATTTATGCATTTTTGGATTAAAAGGTTATTCTCGTAAATTAACTATTATCTAGGCTAATAAATTTTATGGTATTAAAATTAGATATTTTAACGTCATTTCTAATAAAACCGTAGCTTTACTAAAATAAGGTTTTCGTCATTTTATTATTTAAATGGTTACTCTTTATTAAAGAAAATAGAATTAGTAAATATTTCGTAAAGTTTTATTTAAATAAATATTAAATTAGATTTCAAAATATTTTCGAGTATTAAGCGATATTTTCTATTAAAATGATTTACGATAAAACTGCTACTATTTTAATAATATTCCAAAAATATATTAATTTCTGCTCTATTTATAAAATACTAATAAAATTGTTTTACCAAATTATTATATATAATTAAGTTATTATTTTCTCAAATAGGAAGGCAATGTTTATTATCAACATAGTTGTGTTTAGTGGCCTTTTAGCTAACCTTTGGAATAAGTTCTAAGAACGGATTATTATTAATGTAGGTTCAGATTCCGGACCCTAACCGATACCTTCCCGTCGTTACCTTTCACACCGAGGAACATCCAAGGCAAGTTTCATATATTTCATGTCTATATTTTACTGAATAATTAAATGTGCTGCATCAGTAGAATCATGTATATTGTAGAGACACTGATTCACAGTGGATCCCTCTCGGACTCTACATCGATCGATTGATTGATTGACTCATTGACTCAGAAATTGATTGGGGGAGTAGTATAACATCTGTGACCAAAGTCATTGTTACCGAATATTGCCTCTCTCGCGCTAACCCCTACCACACGGGGGGTTGAGCCGTACCGTATACTATCATTTGACCAAAATGCTAGTATACACATTGCCTCTACCAGCCGGTCACAAATCTGTTATATACTCACAAACACTATTGACTCATTATAGATTGCATCATTGTAGCTTCTGAGATTATTGCCTGCTGTCTCTTTTTATTATTATCTAGAAAAATTATATAATGCTTTTAAACTGTCTTGCATCATTTATTATTATTTAGAATGTTAGATATGAAAATATGTTCTTGCTCCCCTCTTGACTGGAGACCAATAGTTTTAGGTGACTGCGACAACGAGGATCTCACCTTTAGCTCTTTCTACGGACCTGGTCCGAACCCTAACGAGGTAGCTAAACCTGATCAGGGAGCCCCAGAACTATAGATGTGCCATTGGTTCAGTTTATTTCCTTCTTAGTTGTAATAAAGACCAATGTAATAATTGAATGCTTGTTTTGTTTGTATTTTTATTTCAGAGCATTTCCCAGATTTAATAAAATATTAACTTTTTTTGCTTTAGTTTTTGTCTGTTTGTGTTCACTGTTTGATACAACTTACTGCCGCCGCCTCACAACGGTGCAGGCTGGGCATGATCCGACAGGACCCATTACATTGGGATCGGGTCGTGACAACATCTCTTTTGAAAACACTTTCGAAAAGCCACAGTTCATTTTATTTCACTTCATTTATATTCATTTCAAGCATACAAGGGACTATTCATTTCTATGGAGTGCACAACGTGTTTCATGAGCCATATCATTTCATCTGGGACTATAGCAGGAAAAATATATCATGCATTGCTCATTCTTTCTCTATGTAGCGATTAGCAGTATCAGCAGTTCAGTTCTATATAATTCTCAGAACAGTACTTTCTGTGGACAAATATCATGGGGACAGTTCATATAATAAAACATTGAAACCATAAGCGGACATCACCGTTTAGTAATTCTAACCCAAGCCGTCGATTCATCCCTGCACAAGACAAGGATTAAAAACACAATATCTAAATCCGACAATAATCCATGTTTGTCTATGCATGATTTGGCTGAAAACAATCGTTATCAATGCATGTTCATTGATTAGCAGTTGTAACTCAAGGTTTAGCTCTACTCTAACATATGCATAGACTAGTAGTTGTGACCCAAGATTCAACTTTGCACTGATAACGCACATGCAAGTAGTTGCGGCTCAGGGTTCAGGTCTTCACTAATCGATACCTATCTATATGATGGTCCACGAGTCATTCTCCGTGATTAGCAGTTGGAACACTCTGGTCCTTCTCACTAATATACGTAACACCCCCTAATCGCGAGATTTCTTTTACCTCAGGGTGCCCAATCCCTCCATGGACGATCGATTCCAAGTGCCCAAGAAACCGATCGAGAGACTATACCTTATGCAGAAGTTGTCCAGACCTATGCATAAATGCAATCTATCATATAAATTCTCTATGATACTACAGTTTATCGATAAGCAGACATTTCCATCTATTCTCTGTTCCATATCCATTCTTTCAAGCACCAAGCGCTTTCTATCGATTTGATTATTCCATATTAGGGATCATCATTTGGCCCGAAGTCCATGGGCACCCGAATAGCCCGTCCGGCCCGATGGGCCAAAGCCCGATAGAGCCCGGTCATTAGGGTAGCCCGACCCGGTCCATATTAGTATAGGGCCGGGCTTGGGCTATGCATCTGTCCGCCCGAACTCAGATCGAAGCCCGTCCGATACAAACTTGGACTATGCGTCCGCCTAGCCCAGTCCTAACTGATGGTGTTACTACAATTTAAAATCTTTAGATTCCAGATCATAGACCACTGTTACCGGGCTCCACTACCCCACTAATTAACCGTGTCAAACATGATTCTTCGCTTCCCTACCAAACATATTTTATTAGTTTTTCATTGGAGTATACTGGAGTTGTCTATGACAGCTGCATGTTTTTTTTACTTCCTTTGAGACTAGTTAATTAATTTATCTAGTTGATTTATTATTATTTAGAAAGTTTACCACCTGAAAGTTTGGACTATTTTATAATATATTATGAGCCACATTTTCCAAGTGTGACCATTCAATTCAAGATTTTTTTCCAGTGTCTCCAGTATGTGCGCAACAAGGATTATTGTAACGCCCCAGTCCCAAAGTACTTAGGACTAAGTACGTAGCCATGCCAGCTGCACACATACAAAGTATACTCCAATATAAGAAAACCTCGTATGTATACATAAGCTGTAAAATTGCAGTAAACCATGATAACTAAATCTCATCCACAAAATTAAATAATAATAATATAAATCAATTATGAATTTTATTATTTATACATGTAGTTGGGCGGAGACAAATCCACTACCAACCATTTTAAATGAGAAGGATAATACACGGGAGAAAATACGAAAGAAATGTAGCAAGTCGACCCAAGGGCGATCCTCTGCGAAGGAATGAAGAAAATCACGGCCTTGACTAGAATACCTGCAAATATCACAGAAGCACATACTGGAGAGATCACCAGGTCCTCAGAGGGACATAACAAGATACAGGAAGAACATGCCACATAACTGAATATATATAATTTGTCATAAAACACAAGTAAAGTAAAATAGTCCCAATCGTAACAAGATCCAATATCTCATCATCGAAATAGTGGACTACCCCTACAACTAAACAAGAACAAGGGATAGCACACTATTCTGCGATGCGACATTGTCCCAAGCTACTAATGGGACGGGGTGACATGACATTGACTAGGGTTATCTAACCATTCTAATATGTTTATGCAGTTAAGAACAAACCTTTCGTCGCATGAGCCCTGGCTGTAATAGGATCCGGTATAGTCCCCACTTGGGTACCAGTGACCTAAGCGCATGACGTTCAAAAATGATAGTGGCCAACATGAGGGGTTAAGCATACCCGTATCTCCAGCGGAACTTCCGGGTTACAAGGGATGTGTAATAGAAGCCCATACGACAAGAAAATATTTTCCCTACCCGATGCACCTATCCAAGTCGCATCCGTGATCATGTACCTCTACTAACTGCTAAGTCTCCTAACATGCCTCTATTAGCAGTTAGACCTAACACATACGCACGGGTGATCAGCCAATACACAAGTACCTCTACATGCTACTCATCTCACACATATCTCGTGGTACAACTGTGTCAAGGTTTATGCAATACACTACGGATGGTAGTCCCTTAACTCTAGTAGGTCAATATGCTTAATTTAAAGACAAGAAGAAAATAAAACTAGTACTTGCATCAGGTATCACGAAAAGCAAGCAAGTAAATCAACTGAAAGAACTGAAAATAAACAGATAGGAATATGCAATAACTAAATAAAAATACAACTAAATATAAGCAGTAAATATGGCAAGATATCTTGCCTGAGGTGGTGCGAGATGTAGCAAAATCCAACAGTCAGAATCGTCAGCACGAAAGTTAAAATCCACAAGGAGCTCCGGATGCTGAAACAAACATAACGAACATGTTTGGTATAAAAGATATGTCTAGGAAACGCCTGTCCAAAAGTCCAATTCTGGAACAAGGGCAAAATCGTAATTTCGGATCAAAATAATGTCGACCATTGGACCCACTTTGTACCAAAATATGTGCTAGTACCTACGGTCTCTAAAGTCATTAAACTATATGTCTACGGGTCCGGTTTGAGGAGACAAACCCAACCGTATGTCCAAAGTTTGATTCCGGCGGACCGTGTACAATTTTGCCTGTTGGATCGGGTCGCGGGCCTGCCAAAAAGACATTCCGGTCGACCTTCTCAGAATTAGACCAAACTTGGTACACATGATCAGAATTTCGATGCGGTCACGTTGGTACAAGTTTCGTCTCGATACGACGAACGTACACGAAGTTATGGCCAAGTTTGCAAAAGGTCAATACGGGGATATCTCGACGAATACACATTGATTTCGTCACGCACGCGCAACAAAATCGAGTTCCGTCAGTTCTTATACGTCGGCAACTTCTATATACGCCTTTTGATGCGTATAGTGCGCGACCACATCGCCCGGTTTGTCGAGGCGTATGCCGTATCGGAGAGTTTTCTGAAAATTTTAATAGTTCTGAAAACTGTTTTTCTTGAATTTTGACAATGAATAACTTTCTGTTTATTAGATGAAAAATAAATCTACCAGAAGGATTTTGATCCACTATATGTTTTCTATAACTGTTTTAAATTGGTTTTTTGAAAACCCTAATGTATGGGTCAAAAACTGGATTCCAAGTCGGGGTTTGGGGCTGTTTTTAACTGCTTAAATAATAGTTTTTGGCCGTGTTCGTCTCAATTTATCGAACAATTCTATGGTTATTTAAAATGCATATTTGCTGGGGTTTCAAGAGGTTCACATATTCTATGCATAGGCATTTACCGATTCGAAAACGATCTAGTGTGTAAGGAGAAATCAGATCGAAAATGGGAGTGCCTAGGTTTGGTTTGAGAACGGAGTACTCTATTTTGGTGGTCGACTCAGGGGTGCTCCGGCGATTTTGATGGTCGAAGACGACGTGCAGGCTGCCGGGGTTGGGCGCGGGGATGTTTGTGTCGCTCGAGTGTCGAAGGTTGGGGTCAGGGGCACGAGCAGATGCAAAATTTTGGTGAAGAACCCTAATTTCGTTCATCTATATATA
The DNA here is from genome assembly GCA_029216955.1 of Iris pallida. Taxonomy (NCBI): domain Eukaryota; kingdom Viridiplantae; phylum Streptophyta; class Magnoliopsida; order Asparagales; family Iridaceae; genus Iris; species Iris pallida. The sequence goes on along the minus strand of JANAVB010020396.1, from coordinate 8,845,831 downwards.
TGAGTTTTGAAACCCTATTATCGGTCGGATTTTAATTCAATGAATGCAAGGATTGCTTGGGATTTCACATGAATTTGAGGTGGACAGGATCGGAGAGGATCTCTCAATGTTTAGCAAAAAAAAAACTGAACTCGAATTTAAATCCGTATTTGAAAGATTTTCCTTCGCCTCGTGCACATTGGAGCACTGTTCACTTCGTGAACAGTTGCTCAATGTGTTTTTTTCCTTCTCTTTTATAGATTACTATATATATATATATATATATATATACAACAAGATATATATTGGATTAGATATATGTATCTATCTATATCAATATATAGTCCACAAAATCAACATTTATTTATATATATCCTTATATGGGAATACTGATATGTTTCTATAACATCCAAGTAAGATTTTTAAAAGATTTCTAAAATGTAGCTCATCTTTTATTTTATAAGTAAAATACTGGATAATTATTTTTAGGATTCTAGGTATCAAAATGCCATACCTTATTAACCATCTATTAATAAATATATACATGCAGAAAAGATTATAGTAAAATAAAAATTCACAAAATTAGGGGGTTTACAATTATGTGGTTTCTAGATTTGCTAACAGCAACAACTTCTAATTTCATTGGCAGAATATTAGGATGATGGTAAGTTGTATCATGATGATGTAAGTGAAACTACAGGAAAACAATGAACCAAGCCTTCTGTCTTTCAAAACCTTGTAAGCTTTTAAGGCCCAATAGATTTTTTTTTTGTATTTTGATAGAGTAAAATATACAAATCATTAATTTTTATAGAGCTAGTCCGGCCGGATCTGACTTGGCCCGAAAAGCCCGACTCTTGTGGGCGGGCTTGGCTTCATAAATAATAATTAAGCCCGGCCCGAAATTTCTTTAGGACCAAAAAAATCTGGCCCATGTCAGGCCTGAGCCCGTACTTTATAGGCTTGGGCGGCCTGGCCCCCCAATGTCGATCCCTATTCCATACGATTCGGTCATTCAAGCGGACGTTAAGAAACACAATGAACACATCAACTTATGCAAACACAATAACGTCTTGGTATAATTAAACATATACTTCTGTTATCGCTAGCATACAGTTAGGGATGGGTAAGCATAATCTGTTTTTATCTTATTAAGCATGGCAACTGTTCACTTCTTACTATCAGGAAATAATCCAACTTTAGCATGACATGCATCATATCATTTCTTATTAACATGCAACAATCTTCTTTTCAGCATACAGGTTAACTCTTTTCTTGTTCTTAGCATAGCAACATGTGATACAAGCATACCGATTTGTACTAGCATTCTCAATGATTTACCATATTTTTATTAGTAACAACATTCATTCAAAAACTCAAATTTTTATTAGGTGTAAGCGAATTATAAAATGAGTCTTTGTCCACTCACCCAGATCAATCGTCTTATATTGTAGAGCCAGTAATCCTATCTCTCTGTTTATCTAGTGCCTTCGCGGAGCGGAGAACTACATAATTATCCACCGAAAAAAAGTTTTGTCCTCAAAATTTAAGAAAAAACTTACAATATCTATAGTAGCGATAGTCCTCATTCTTCGCCATCATCAATCCGTAAAAATATCAGACCAGATCATGTCAAAACTCATGTTCAATAAACATCTCAATCTCAATCAATCAAATCGATAAAATTATGCCGGCATCATAAAAATATTTACGGACTTATTGTATGGAACGTTTATCTCTTCGATGATATCAAGCAAGCAAGAAAATTTCGATCAGGAGAACATCTTCGAAATCAATCGGATCAATTGGCCAGAGGATCGTGCTGCTCTGATACCATTCTATCACACCCCGATCCCGCAGAGTCCTTTCGTCCTCGCTTCGGACTCTGTGAGACCGTTCGTTCTCGTTTGGGCGTAATGTCGTGCAAGTCTAAGTTGCGCTTGCACAAGACCAAGACCTGTACAATGACAAAGTAGACAAGATTGATAATAACGCAGCAGAACATAATACAGATATTTGAAGCAGCAGCGAACATATTGCAGAATATAATTGAACACAAGATAGCAGAAACAATTCTCTTTATTGATTTATTTGAACAGATTACAAGCTCTCAATTCTATCTGATACAATACTTACATTCTCACAAAAATATTACAGATTATAACGATCACGTTCTATACATTATATTCCTTTATATGCAAATCCAACTCTTTGTAATAGATGTCCATATCTTGGCATCTCTTCTGATTTCTGGCTCCTGAGGATGAGGTTCGGACTATCGCTTTGGACTATCCTTCTTGATTAATCTTGCACCTGCGTGCAGACTGATGATGGATTAGTATATCAACATACTGGTGATTGTGAACAAAGGCTACATTTATCTGAAACGATCATAAATTCATTTAATGAAAAAATATTTCTTGTGATGTGATCTTGCTACTTTTACCTATGTTCATTTCATGCATATTCAGAGTCAGATTATATCTCTTTTGAAAACACTCTCAAAAAGCCACAGTTCATTTTATTTCACTTCATTTCTATTCATTTCAAGCATACAAGGGACTATTCATTTTTATGGAGTGCGCAGCGTGTTTCATGAGCCATATCATTTCATTTGGGACTATAGCAGGAAAAATATATAATGCATTGTTCATTCTTTCTTTATGTAGCGATTAGCAATATCAGCAGTTCAGTTCTATATAATTCTCAGAACAGTACTTTATGTGGCCAAATATCATAGGGACAGTTCATATAATAAAACATTGAAACCATAAGCGGACATCACCATTTAGTGATTCTTACCCAAGCTGCCGATTCATCCCTGCACAAGACAAGGATTAGAAACACAATATCTTCGATAATATTCCCTGTTCGTCTCTGGATGATTTAGCTAAAAACAATCGTTATAGATGCATGTTCATTGATTAGCAGCTGTAACTCAAAGCTCAACTCTGCACTAACATATGCGTAGACCAGGAACTGTGATCCAAGGTTCAGCTTTGCACTAATAACGTACATGCAAGCAGCTGCGGCTCAGGTTCAGCTCTTCACTAATTGATACCTATCTATATGACGGTCCACGGGTCATTTTCTGTGATTAGCAGTTGGGACACTCTGGCCCATCTCACTAATAGACATGACACCCCCTAATCGCGAGGTTTCTTTTACCTCAGGTTGCCCAATCCCTCCATGGACGATCGATTCCAAGCGCCTAAGGAACCGATCGGGAGACTATACCTTGTGTACAAGTTGTCTAGACCTATGCATGAATGCAATATATCATATAAATTTTCTATGATGCTACAGTTTATCGATAAGCAGACATTTCCATCTATTCTATGTTCCACATCCATTCTTTCAAGCACCAAGAGCTTTCTATAGATTTGATTATTCCATATCATTCCATACGATTCGGTCATTCAAGCAGACGATAAGGAACACAGTGAACATATCAACTTATGCAAACACAGAAACATTTTGGTATCATTAAACATATACTTCTGTTATCGATAGCATACAATTAGGGACGGGTAAGCATACTTTGTTTTCATCTTATTAAGCATGGCAACAGTTCATTTCTTACTATCAGGCTACAATCTAACTTTAGCATGACAGGCACCATATCATTTTTTATTAACAGGCAACAATCTTCTTTTCAGCATACAGGTTAACTCTTTTCTTGTTCTTAGCATACTGATTTGTACTAGCATTTTTAATGATTTACCATCTTGTTATTAGCAATAACATTCATTCAAAAACTCAGATTCTTATTAGACGTAAGCGAATCATAAAATGAGTCTTTGTCCACTCACCAAGATCAATCGTCTTTTGTTGTAGAGCCAGTAATCGGATCTCTCTGTTTTTCTAGTACCTTCGCGGAGCGGGGCACTACAGTAATCTTCTTTCACACAGATTATGTTCACCCCTAAAATTCTAATAATATGGACATAAAGCCATAAATAGAGTGTCAGGGCCTGATATTATGATATTTATGATACCCCAAAATGAATTCGATGCAATCCTCACTTCTGAAAGTCCCAAATAAAATATTGTCCAATACTATGAGTAATAAAACATAATTGATCTTGTAGTCGTCTTATATTACTTATCCAACTTCTCGAGAGTGGGTTGTATTGTGATTTTGGGATACGAGAGACATGAAAGAAGCAAGGGAAATTGAGTGTTTATGTATGCGATTATTTGTGTCGATCCTGAACATGGATGGGCTAACGTTAGCATCACCCCCTTAAAGTCTTTGTACCTAATTGAGTCCAAGTCTGTCATTCGGACACGAGATTTAGAGTCTAACCTACTTGTTACGCAAATCCGCTGACTTGGAGATGTATACTTCAAGCCGCAAAATTAGTTGTGCAAGTAAAACCAGGATCAACCTTAAGGTAGCGTTTAGATGAATGATTTGTATTTCTAGGAATCTACTTTTCATTTATTTTTATTTTTTGGGAAAGGAATTCAACATTTCCATATCCATGTTTGATTAGGTTAAAAATATATAGCCGAAAATACTCTTTCTATAAATACTCTTTCATTAATTTCAGGATACTACTATTACATAAATTCAATTGGTGTCATTAAGGGGACTACCGTCCAAAAAAATATAATTAATGCACCCAACCAACATTTCAGTAAAGCAACAAATATTCGCAAAGGGGGAGTTTTACTTTCCTACAACATAGGAGAAATTTGAAAGCTTCCCATATTCCCTCCCAAATCTAAATTCCAGACTTGCTAAACATAGGTAAGAAATCCAAAACTCATTCTCAAAACTCTAAAATTTGAACCAAGCAGCCCCTAAAAGTGCATACAATTCTTAGATAGTCTTGGTTCGACCAAGATTTGATGCAGGAAAATTGATTAAGCTTCCATAAGGTTTTTTGCTATGATTTGTTATATAATATTTAGAAGATCAGCTTCTTCAAGTCCAATGAAAGGGTCGACAAGGGTTCAAGATTTAATGAATAGAGTTGATCTCATCATACATACATTGATGAAATCAATAAGGAGGGACCTTGTTGGTACTCATAAACATGTGCAACGGATTTTACGAGACGCCGATCACACAAGCATTTATGTGATGGCTTCATCGACAAATCATAATCCATTATATAAAAATAACAAGATTAAATACAAATGTTGGTAAATCCTTGGTCTAAAGATTTGACCCCCTACAAGTTCTCAAAAAGGAGAAAATATATACAATAAGGTTAGATAACCCCAAATCCTAAATTCATACCTAGTAGTGATTGCCTATTGAATCATCTCTTGTGATGATCTTCCTGATGGAGTTGACGGTACACGGATCAGAACCTTCTACTATCTTGAAGAGCATGAACCAATAAGTGAGCACGAATCTCCTCATAGAAGTAGCGGACTCTTATTGATCTTCTCGATAAGCATATGAAAGAAAGAGTACCTTCATTCCTTTAATAGTGCCAATAAATCCTAACATAGCCTCTAAGTTAGCACGGACGAATCTGAACTGTTTATCCGCATCAAACCATTCTAAAATAAGTTGAATCTTTCCAAACCGCCACGGTAATGGCAACATGCTTGGTTGCTGGAATTTAGAGCAGTTTCTAGTATATCGATGTTTTTTAGCTCCAATCGAACCCTAGTTTCATAGCAACTGTAAGACCCAGTTTTCTGAAATTGGGATATTTTTGAAAATTTATTATTTTTATTATTTATTAATGGTGATTTAGTCATGTTATGAATTTTGGTGATTTTTAGTTAGATTAAAATTATTTTCTAAGTCATGGCTTATGACTTTGTGATTTTACTAGTATAACCCTAGTGTAAACCCTAGAGATTTCATAACCTAGAAACTAACCGTGATCATGTGAGCCTAGCCATAGGTTTAGAACATCAAATTAGAGCTTTCTAGCCTAAAGGGTATTTTGGTAATTTTTTAGGATTTATTAGGAATTATTTGGATTTATGTGTTTTTATTATTATTTAATTATTTGATTAGTGTCATGTTAGTCCCTAACCTAGTTTACCCTAACCTAGAGATTAGTCACTAACCTAGGAGGCTAATGTTAGATGTTAACCTATGTGTAAATATCTTAGGTTGGAAATATCTAAGATATTACTTTCTTAGATATTTTAGAAACCTAAAATATCTATCCCCTTAGTCAAAGACTTAGGAGCTAAGTTTTGCTAGGTGGAGGGGACCCTAAATATCTATCCTACCCCCCATGGCAGCCAACACCCTACCCCCCTCTATATAATCACACCCCCTCATCAAAAGTCCCTTTCCTTTACACCAAAAATCAAGTTTTTCCCTCTACTTCAACCCTTCACCATTTAACCATTTTAACACCAAATTGAGCCAAACTTCTTGCATTGGAACCCCCTACTATTGAGGATGCTAAGGGGAGCTAGCTAGCTAGGTTGCATAGCATTTTGGGCACCATCAAGCGAAGAGGATACCCCCCCCAAAACCTTATTTTCATTGAGTTTTCACTCAATAGGTAAACACTCACAAAACCTATTAAGATTGTGTTTTCTCTTCATGGTTGCATGCATATAGGTACCAGGGATCTATAGGCTAAGTTGGGTAGAAAGTAGATTGGGTTTGGTGTCCGTATCGGACACGTATCTAGTGTTTTATGCAAGTGTTTGATGTATTGCCTCTGTGAATTAAATGTTATTATTTTCGAAAACTTTTTGAACAAGTTTTTAGCCCTATAGGTGTAGATCATAGAACCATAACTCTGAGCACACTTCGAGTTGTATCCGTGTCCAAAACAGGACACGAACACACTGTTAAACCACACCGTGACACTGAAAAACCCTACTGTTAGACACTTACTGTCGTGTCCACACGTGTCGTGGACACGATACAGGAACTTGGACACATGCCCTGACACCCCACCTATCCTAGGACACGACCACGACACCATAAGTTGCACACACGTGGCCCTAGACTGGTCGACACGCGTGCACGACAGTGCGCGCGGCTCCCCTGCTGCTGCACATCTCGTGCTCGCTGCACGTGACACGTGGACACGTGCCACTTGGCACAGAGGTGGGGGCACCCTCTGACAAGCCCCCCCGAGTCTCACAACTTCTCGTGTCGTATCGGACACGAAATCGCCTCTGCACTGGTCACTCACTGACAGCACACACGTGGAAATTGGGCTCTGATACGGGCTTCCCATTTGGACATGGCGACACGTGGACACCATACAGACACACTGACACCTAGCCTGACCCTAGGCGAACCTAGGGACACGACCACGAGACACGAGGTCGTGTGTGTCATGTCCTAGAGCTAGTTGCACATGTGCACGACACTGTATTTTGTGTGTGTGCACTGTCTTACCCGATTAGGGTTTTTGACACTTTGACACGCTGTGTCGTGTCGTGGTGGACTTCTAGTGACACACACGACACGTACACATGTGGGGACACGGTTACCAACTACTGTTTGTGGGTCTTAGCTAGGTTTGGGGTCGATTTTGGGGTTACCCCTATATGTTCAGTAATGAACAGTAAACGTGTGTGTTTCCAGTTTTTAAAAACGAATTTCAAATCGATTTTTGATCTATATATATGTATAATTGTGTGTATAAATACTACATACGTATGTATATATGTATGTGAGTGTGTAGGTGTGTGTCTTAGAGTATGTGGATGCGTATATACGTAGATATGTGTGTGTATATAAATAGGGTATATATGTGTAATGTGTGTGTGTGTTTGGGAACCCCCCCTCTCAGTTTTCTGAGACAGAGAACACCCCCTCCCTTTCACAGTTCACCACTACCCTTTGCATAACCCATAACCCTAATCCTAACCCTTGCTAACCCTAACCCTCTCACTCTCTCTCTCATTCTCTCTCTCTTACTCTAAGTCTCTCTCTCTCTTATCTCTATATATAGGTGATATATATATATATATAGGTTGATAGGTTGATATATATATATATATATATATATATATATATATATATATATATATATATATATATATATATATATATATATATATATATATATATATATATGTGTGTGTGTGTGTATGCATATATAAATGATATATTTACATTTGTATTAGGTCTCTTTATGTCAATATATAGATATATGTGAGTGGGGGGTTTGTAGTATATTTAGTATTCATATATTGGTATATAGGTAGTGGATACTTGGGTATATCCATATATGTAGATATATGTTTATATGTATGACTTCTACTTATAGGTTATATGGAAACCCTATGACTAGCCTATGGCCAAGAGTATTAGCCTATGGCTTGGGGCTAACCCTAATGGCCTAAAACCCAACTTGATGACCCTTGTTGACTAAGGGTTGACCAAAGTCAACTATTGGTCAAACCTTGACCAAATTGACCTAGAAATGACTTGGATGAACATAGAAGGACTATTTGACTTGAGTTTGACTAAACTAGATGATTAGGTTGACCATATGGATTATGAGGGTAATCCTATATAGATGAAGATATGTATGGGGTTAAGTGAGATACTTGAGTCATGACTTGAGTTGGAGAATAGGATTAGCTTGATTATAGGATTAAGGTTGGTATTGTACTATATGTATTTATGTGTGGTATACTTTGTATAGGTAATTATAGTATAGTATCTTAGGTATTCTAAGACAGGTTAGCCTATGTTTGGTTTTTTGAGTTAGCCTTATAGGGTTTGACTGGATGTTGACCATTAGTCAAGATTAACCTAATTATCTTATTGACTAGTCTGTGATTAACCAAAACCTTAGTTAGTCTAAGATTGACCTAGACTTTGACCATGTTGATTAGTATTGACTAATCTGACCATTATTGACTAAGCCCTAGATAACTTGACTAGTTTGGCTAAAATATTTGACCAAGGGTTGACTTTAACCTAGATTAGACTTGTTTAACCTTGTTTGACCTTGTATGACTTAGTTTAACTTCTTGTAACCTAGTATGACTTAATTTGACTTAGTTTGACTGTAGTGTTGACCAAGTTTGACTTTGACCTAGATTGGCTTAGAATTTATATAGATTGTATTGTAGATTTCATTTACCTTCATTTTGGACATGTCATAACTGTATTGCTCTATTTTAGGACATTGTGACCCTGGTACAGACATCTGATATTACACTACTCTTTCCAGAGTAACAGGCGAGTACATTCTCTGATAATTCTCTCATTTATTTGTCGATTACTGTATTTCAGTTCTAGTTAGTTCTATGTGATTCTCTGTATCAACACGTATGGATATTTCTGGATTCATGTATCGACACATACTTTACTTGCTGGCCTCTATTACTGGAGTCATTAGTATCATTCCGGAATCATTTCTGGAATCATCACGTATTGGCCAGACTCATCTCGATTCTTTTTGTCGATTTTGGATTCACTTGCTGGGCGGGAAAATATTGAGTAAGACATGTAGATATACCCCAAATCCGGAATCTCCTACTGGAATCTACCGGAAGCATAGCCATCTCTTGCCCGATCAGTGAGAGATGTGCGTGATACCTACAGCCGTTTGCATGTCGACCTCGGTATTTTAAAACACACTGTTAGATCATAGTTGTACTCACCCTGGTTTCATTGATCACTGTTGGACTCATCTTGTACTGGAAATTATCTGGTATCAGATTATATGGACTGGACTCACACTGGGATTACATTAGACTTATATCGTACTGTCTGGACTCGTACATATTATTCTAGTTCAGTTAGCCTTTATTACAGTCTTCATTGCCACGATTCTTCTCTTGTTTTAGTTACCTTTCTTTTCTTGTATCTTACTGCCTCTCTATGCCATCATTACCTGTATAAAACTGCCATGCTCATCAATAAAACTGTCTATAACTGCTTTATAGTTCTTTGTCATTTACTTGGGTTTTTCTAGATGAGTTGTACTCGTTCCCGTCCTGATTGGACCTGTTGAAAATATTACAGATGATAATCCTGAGGACACATGCCCTGCTTACCATGGACCTGGCGAGGGATTAGCTACCTTTGGTTCTGACTCTCAGGAGTGATTCAGGAGATTAGCTAGTAGACTACTTTAGCTTTCATGTTTTGGCTTGTTGTATTAAAGTTAAGATATTGAGTCTGTATTAAGTTGGTTTGAGATATTGGTGTATTATTTTAGTAGTTAGTTGTTGTTGTCTTTAATTCCTTAGGTATAAATTCTGTGTTATCTTTTCGTGTTTAGACTGTGTTGAGTAGATCATACCCTTTACTTGCCCTCCATTCGGAGCTGATATCTGGACAAGTACTTTTTATATTCACTGCATGAGATTAGTTAGCAACCTAGGACAGCTTACTACCGCCGACACTGCGGCGTAGGCTGGACGTAACCACTTCTCGTACCCCTATACAGGGTGCGGGTCGTGACACGTTTTTAGTGGTGGCCCATGCAGGTCTGTCGACTAAATTGTTTGGTTACGTTATTGTACCAAGCATGCCTGCAATTAGGAACTTAAGGTAATTAGACAACATTAGGAATGACGCTTAGAACACCTAGAGGAATACTAGGATTGCAACATAGGAAATACAACACATGCTTGCTATTATTAGATTTTCTTGTCTATGATTGTTTTGCTTAAAGAGTCCTTATAAGTCTTTTTATTGTAATTAGATGGTGCTTACTCGTTCATCCCGGTATGTCTCACCTGAGAATGACACACTCCCCATCCAGTCAGCTGACCAGTTGACTGATACACCTCCACCTACCACATTCCTCTACTCCACAGATCCATAAACCCAGATACCACAACCACCTTCCACATCACAGGCCCAGCAGGACCCAATACTTTCACCACCCCCTATCACTATACCTACCCAAGCTTCCGTCACACTCGACGGGAACCAACTGCTCATTCTGATCCAGGGGTTCCTAGCAACCCATCAGGAGCAGACCACCCTACTCCGCCAGAGCATGGAGCATTCTGAGGGACGTACCGTAGTCCCACCACCTGTAGAGCCGCGGCAGAGAGCAGGGACGATCAAGGACTTCATGGGTCTGAATCCCAAGAAGTTCTTAGGGACTGAGGGCATAGTAGTAGCAGATGACTGGTTAGACTCGGTAGAGAGGAAGCTCATTGGAGTTAGGATGCCGGATGACCTCCAGGTTGAGGCAGCGGGATTTTTGCTGATAGACTTGGCAGGAGTTTGGTTCCGGAATGAGCCGTTATTCGCGAGAGGGAGAGCCACTTAGGATCAGTTCAAGACCCAGTTTAAGAAGAAATTCTTCTCAACCACTGCTAGAGTAGCCATGGGGCTACGATTCCAGAACATCCAGCAGGGGACCCGTTCTGTTAACGAGTATGCGGCAGAGTTTAGTCGCCTGAGCCGTTTCGCTCCTAGTTTGGTTGCTGACCCTGAGGAGATGACGCGTAGGTTTTGCCGTGGTCTAGTTCCAGACATTGGCATTCTTATAGTGGCAAACGGTATGACTGACTACTACCAGAGCTTAGAGTTAGCCCGGAGTATCGAGGAGCGTCTTCTATCTTGCAAGAGGCCGGCTTCTGTACACATTGAGGGACCCTCCAAGCGTCAGGCTTTCCAGCAGAAAGTGCCGACGCTACACCAGCAGACATATTGTCCTCCCACACCACATCATTCGACCCCGCCAGTTAGAGCCCCGGGACCCCGGTAGCAGAGGCCATTTCAGCAGGTACAGCATCAGTATCGGGGTCAGGACCCGAAGACGATCAGTTGTTCATACTGCAGGAAGCAGGGACATATCAGGGAGCTGTGTAGGAAGAGGCTGAAGGTTTGCTATACCTGTGGGTCTAATACTCAGAAGATGGATTGTCCTATTGCACCTCCTTATATGGGGGCTAGGCCACCTGTAGCTCAGCACCAGAGGGGTGGAGCTTTTGCGATGACGGTCGAGGAGACCAACGCTGCAGGTGACGGGTTAGCTGGTTTGTCTTTTCTGTCCTTCCTTTCCCATCTTGTTGTATAATTCCATTAGTACCTGTCAAGATATGCTTGTGATATGCTAGATAGTGTAGTTACCCTGTTCAAGACTGTGGAATCACGACCAGTAGGACTATGATTGCATGTTATCTTTTGACTCTGATTGACTGGGGGTTTGACCTAGAAGGAGTACGACTATCTTAATTTCGAGGACGAAATTTCTCTAAGGAGGGTAGACTTGTAAGGCCCAATTTTCTGAAATTGGGGTATTTTTGAAAATTTATTATTTTTATTATTTATTAATGGTGATTTAGTCATGTTATGAATTTTGGTGATTTTTAGTTAGATTAAAATTATTTTCTAAGTCATGGCTTATGACTTTGTGATTTTACTAGTATAACCCTAGTGTAAACCCTAGAGATTTCATAACCTAGAAACTAACCGTGATCATGTGAGCCTAGCCATAGGTTTAGAATATCAAATTAGGGCTTTCTAGCCTAAAGGGTATTTTGGTAATTTTCTAGGATTTATTAGGAATTATTTGGATTTATGTGTTTTTATTATTATTTAATTATTTGATTAGTGTCATGTTAGTCCCTAACCTAGTTTACCCTAACCTAGAGATTAGTCACTAACCTAGGAGGCTAATGTTAGATGTTAACCTATGTGTAAATATCTTAGGTTGGAAATATCTAAGATATTACTTTCTTAGATATTTTAGAAACCTAAAATATCTATCCCCTTAGTCAAAGACTTAGGAGCTAAGTTTTGCTAGGTGGAGGGGACCCTAAATATCTACCCTACCCCCCCATGGCAGCCAACACCCTACCCCTCTCTATATAATCACACCCCCTCATCAAAAGCCCCTTTCCTCTACACCAAAAATCAAGTTTTTCCCTCTACTTCAACCCTTCACCATTTAACCATTTCAACACCAAATTGAGCCAAACTTCTTGCATTGGAACCCCCTACTATTGAGGATGCTAAGGGGAGCTAGCTAGCTAGGTTGCATAGCATTTTGGGCACCATCAAGCAAAAAGGATACCCCTCCCAAAACCTTGTTTTCATTGAGTTTTCACTCAATAGGTAAACACTCACAAAACCTATTAAGATTGTGTTTTCTCTTCATGGTTGCATGCATATAGGTACCAGGGATCTATAGGCTAAGTTGGGTAGAAAGTAGATTGGGTTTGGTGTCCGTATCGGACACGTATCTAGGGTTTTATGCAAGTGTTTGATGTATTGCCTCTGTGAATTAAATGTTATTATTTTCGAAAACTTTTGAACAAGTTTTTAGCCCTATAGGTGTAGATCATAGAACCATAACTCTGAGCACACTTCGAGTTGTGTCCGTGTCCAAAATAGGACACGAATACACTGTTAAACCACACTGTGATACTGAAAAACCCCACTGTTAGACACTTACTGTCGTGTCCACACGTGTCGTGGACACGATACAGGAACTTGGACACATGCCCTGACACCCCACCTATCCTAGGACACGACCACGACACCATAAGTTGTACACACGTGGCCCTAGACTGGTCGACACGCGTGCACGACAGTGCGCGCGGCTCCCCTGCTGCTGCATATCTCATGCTCGCTACACGTGACACGTGGACACGTGCCACTTGGCACAGAGGTGGGGGCACCCTCTGACAAGCCCCCCCTCGAGTCTCACAACTTCTCGTGTCGTATCGGACACGAAATCGCCTCTGCACTGGTCACTCACTGACAGCACACACGTGGAAATTGGGCTCTGATACGGGCTTCCCATTTGGACACGGCGACACGTGGACACCATACAGACACACTGACTCCTAGCCTGACCCTAGGCGAACCTAGGGACACGACCACGAGACACGAGGTCGTGTGTGTCGTGTCCTAGAGCTAGTTGCACATGTGCACGACACTGTATTTTGTGTGTGTGCACTGTCTTACCCGATTAGGGTTTTTGACACTTTGATACGCCGTGTCGTGTCGTGGTGGACTTCCAGTGACACACACGACACGTACACATATGGGGACACGGTTACCAACCACTGTTTGTGGGTCTTAGCTAGGTTTGGTGTCGATTTTGGGGTTACCCCTATATGTTCAGTAATGAACAGTAAACCTGTGTTTTCCAGTTTTTAAAAACGAATTTCAAATCGATTTTTGATCAATATATATATGTATAATTGTGTGTATATATACTACATATATATGTATATATGTATGTGAGTGTGTAGGTGTGTGTCTTAGAGTATGTGGATGCGTATATACGTAGATATGTGTGTGTATATAAATAGGGTATATATGTGTAATGTGTGTGTGTGTTTGAGAACCCCCCCTCTCAGTTTTCTGAGACAGAGAACACCCCCTCCCTTTCACAGTTCACCACTACCCTTTCCATAACCCATAACCCTAATCCTAACCCTTGCTAACCCTAACCCTCTCACTCTCTCTCTCATTCTCTCTCTCTTACTCTAAGTCTCTCTCTCTCTCTTATCTCTATATATAGGTGATATATATATAGGTTGATAGGTTGATATATATATATAGATATATATATGTATGTATATATAAATGATATATATACATTTGTATTAGGTCTCTTTATGTCAATATATAGATATATGTGAGTGGGGGGTTTGTAGTATATTTAGTATTCATATATTGGTATATAGGTAGTGGATACTTGGGTATATCCATATATGTAGATATATGTTTATATGTATAACTTCTACTTATAGGTTATATGGAAACCCTATGACTAGCCTATGGCCAAGAGTATTTGCCTATGGCTTGGGGCTAACCCTAATGGTCCAAAACCCAACTTGATGACCCTTGTTGACTAAGGGTTGACCAAGGTCAACTATTGGTCAAACCTTGACCAAATTGACCTAGAAATGACTTGGATAAACATAGAAGGACTATTTGACTTGAGTTTGACTAAACTAGATGATTAGGTTGACCATATGGATTATGAGGGTAATCCTATATAGATGAAGATATGTATAGGGTTAAGTGAGATACTTAGAGTTGAGTCATGACTTGAGTTGGAGAATAGGATTAGCTTGATTATAGGATTAAGGTTGGTATTGTACTATATGTATTTATGTGTGGTATACTTTGTATAGGTAATTATAGTATAGTATCTTAGGTATTCTAAGACAGATTAGCCTATGTTTGGTTTTTTGAGTTAGCCTTATAGGATTTGACTGGATGTTGACCATTAGTCAAGATTAACCTAATTATCTTATTGACTAGTCTGTGATTAACCAAAACCTTAGTTAGTCTAAGATTGACCTAGACTTTGACCATGTTGACTAGTATTGACTAATCTGACCATTATTGACTAAGCCCTAGATAACTTGACTAGTTTGGCTAGAATATTTGACCAAGGGTTGACTTTAACCTAGATTAGACTTGTTTAACCTTGTTTGACCTTGTATGACTTAGTTTAACTTCTTGTAACCTAGTATGACTTAATTTGACTTAGTTTGACTGTAGTGTTGACCAAGTTTGACTTTGACCTAGATTGGCTTAGAATTCATATAGATTGCATTGTAGATTTCATTTACCTTCATTTTGGACATGTCATAACTGTATTGCTCTATTTTAGGACATTGTGACCCTGGTACAGACATCTGATATTACACTACTCTTTCTAGAGTAACAGGCGAGTACATTCTCTGATAATTCTCTCATTTATTTGTCGATTACTGTATTTCAGTTCTAGTTAGTTCTATGTGATTCTCTGTATTAACACGTATGTATATTTCTGGATTCATGTATCGACACATACTTTACTTGCTGGCCTCTATTACTGGAGTCATTAGTATCATTCCGGAATCATTTCTGGAATCATCACGTATTGGCCAGACTCATCTCGATTCTTTTTGTCGATTTTGGATTCACTTGCTGGGCGGGGAAATATTGAGTAAGACATGTAGACATACCCCAAATCCGGAATCTCCTACTGGAATCTACCGGAAGCATAGCCATCTCTTGTCCGATCAGTGAGAGATGTGCCTGATACCTACAGCCGTTTGCATGTCGACCTCGGTATTTTAAAACACACTGTTAGATCATAGTTGGACTCACCCTGGTTTCATTGATCACTGTTGGACTCATCTTGTACTGGAAATTATCTGGTATCAGATTATATGGACTGGACTCACACTGGGATTACATTAGACTTATATCGTACTGTCTGGACTCGTACATATTATTCTAGTTCAATTAGCCTTTATTACAGTCTTCATTGCCATGATTCTTCTCTTGTTTTAGTTACCTTTCTTTTCTTGTATCTTACTGCCTCTCTATGCTATCATTACCTGTATAAAACTGCCATGCTCATCAATAAAACTGTCTATAACTGCTTTATAGTTCTTTGTCATTTACTTGGGTTTTTCTAGATGAGTTGTACTCGTTCCCGTCCTGATTGGACCTGTTAAAAATATTACAGATGATAATCCTGAGGACACATGCCCTGCTTACCATGGACCTGGCGAGGGATTAGCTACCTTTGGTTCTGACTCTCAGGAGTGATTCAGGAGATTAGCTAGTAGACTACTTTAGCTTTCATGTTTTGGCTTGTTGTATTAAAGTTAAGATATTGAGTCTGTATTAAGTTGGTTTAAGATATTGGTGTATTATTTTAGTAGTTAGTTGTTGTTGTCTTTAATTCCTTAGGTATAAATTATGTGTTATCTTTTCGTGTTTAGACTGTGTTGAGTAGATCATACCCTTTACTTGCCCTCCATTCGGAGCTGATATCTGGACAAGTACTTTTTATATTCACTGCATGAGATTAGTTAGCAACCTAGGACAGCTTACTACCGCCGACACTGCGGCGTAAGCTGGACGTAACCACTTCTCGTGCCCCTATACAGGGTCCGGGTCGTGACAGCAACCAATCACCATCTTCATCACACTTCGATGACTCCACGACGATCTAGACTATCATCCACCTCGAAATCATGATGGATTCTTGACAAACTCATCCTCTAGTCTGATGAGAAGGTGTTGGCCTCATGGCTCCTCAATTAGACTCCTTGTATATCACCCAACGATAGAGTTTCTGCTCTCTGCCGTCACCGACCTCAAATCTCTCGAGTTACTCCATATATCCTACTGTCTCTAGCTGCTCGACTATTATGTCGATGCTAACTGTCATGCGTAAAATCTCCTAGTAACTAGGATCATCTCGGATCAATGGCTCTGCCAAGATCGAAATCCCTGATCATCACGCTCATCGTAAGTTTTAGTTGTTTGTCTCCATCTTCCTTCTTCCACTGGAACGTTCTCTTGTTTCGATGATCTTTTCCTCCCTTGGTTGCATCAATTAAACAAATTGTACGATTCTCGCGAGATTCAACCCCCTGATCCAACTTGCACTCTTGTTCCACATGAAGGCTCCCTCGTACATTCGCATCCTCGAAAAGAGAAGTATCATGCATGATGCACACAATCGAAGGCCCACAACTCCCTCTGAACTGTCTAAACATAGATGTATATGTCATATCTTGAGTTGGTTGCCCCTCCAAAGCACCCTCCCCCCCCGATGGGATGGTGGGGGGGGAGGGCTCGATCCAACGCTCGAGGACGACGGAGCTTTTATATATATATATATATATATATATATATATATATATATATATATATATATATATATATATATATATATAAAATATATATATATATAGAGAGAGAGAGAGAGCAGATGATCTCTAGCCTATTGGTTAAGAGAGATGCATGCGGCCCGAGTGGTCGGAAGTTCGATTTCCAGTAGGAGCGATTCTAGAAACAATTTATCTGGTTCCATATATATATATATATATATATATATATATATATATATATATATATATATATATATATATGTATGGAAATGCAAATGACCTCTAGTCAAGTGGTTAAGAGAGATGCATGCGGCCCGAGTGGTTAAGGGATCGATTCCCGGTGGGAGCTTTCGCCACAATTATCTTCTTTAAAAAATATATATATGGGAAATAAATCATCTGCTTAATTAATTGGTTGACCTAAGATCCCATGGTTTAAGGGAAACAACGATCATTCCATTTCCTTAATTATTTAATTGATCTAGGACCCTATGATTTAAGGAAAAAATAATCATCTCCTTTTCTTAATTTGCCTAGGGCCCCCAAATGTCTTTAGACGGCTCTTATCGAAGTCACATAAATAACTTTTCTCTCTCTCTCTCTCTCTCTCTCTCTCTCTCTCTCTCTCTCTCTCTCTCTCTTTTAACAGAACTCAAGGCAATGTTTGGTTGCATATAAATAAAATTTTCTTGCAAGAAATGCTGACATAAACGGTCTTGCAGTCATTTTCACTATAACAAATATTGTAAAATAAATAAATATCTATTTTGGCTTTTGTTGCACAAAGTAGCACCAATGTAAATGTTGTGACAAATATTGTAATATCAACATTTACATGCAGTCAAAGAGACCCTCAGTGGAATTGAGAATGATACAAAATACTGATAACAATAGCAAGAAAATCTTTATCCTAAAAAATTTTGATTAACGGTTTTGAGTCATCTTCTTTCACTTGCATCATATCCTTTATAACACTAGGAAAGAATTATATCATTCTTTACAACTTTCAAACCATAATTGTCTACATTTGCTTCTAGTCTAACAATTTCATTAAGGGCGCGGCTAAACGCACCCCAGCAGTTACTTAGCACACCCCAAGTAACTTAAGTTATAAATTACTTCAATGTTAAAAGACTAATATTCCCTTCTCTCATTTTCACACCCCACCACACCCCACCACACCCCATCAGCCTTCCCAAACACACTTCTCTCATTTTTACACCCCACCATCCTCCTCATTCTTCTTTCTTTCATCATCTTCTCCAACAAAATCCTAAAACCCTAGAAAAATCCTAAGTTGAGAAGCCATCATAGAGGAAGGTGGTCCATCTGAAAGACACAATGTACATACTCTCTCCACCTTCTTGCTCGTTTTCAAGTATTAAAATTAGTATGAGAATCGTTACAAACGAGAAATTCAAAAAAAAATTCGCGATATGCACGACCTGTGTTCGTCGCGCATATCATGTGCTGTTCAACTCAGAGTTGTCGAACATAAGAGTGATGTTCGACTAGGAGTTGTCAAACATGGCTTGGAATGTTCGACCCTTTTAAGTCGAATGTTTTTCGAAACGTTCGACCTGTTACTGTCGAACAGAAGATACTTGTACGACCTGTAATGGTCGAGCACTGTATTTTTTGAAAAAAAAATTTAACTTAGTAAAGTGTGGATCTTTTTCTTTTCAGGATAGTTCTTCAAATGACACTGGAATGAACAATGAATTAAGCATTGTTAACTTTTCCATGTATGAACAAGTTGATTTTTTAGAAGAATTTCAGACGGAAAAGATATTTGATAATCGTGAATCGTTGTTGTGGTGGGCACAGACGGTAGGAAGACGTCATAATATGGTCGTTTTAGTTAAACGATCCGATAGCGGGGATGGAAGGCGGGCTCGGATAGTTTTGGATTGTGAGCGCGGTGGTAAATATCGGCCTCCCAAGACTAAAGTAGCTGAAACAAATTCGGCGAACATTACGAAGAAGGCAAGACGGGAAAAGCTTACGGGGACGAAGAAATGTGACTGTCCATTTCCATTGAAAGGAGTGCAATTCAATGACCTAGGACAGCGGTCATTGACTGTTGTATGCGGCTCGCATAATCACCCACTCGGACGTAATTTGGTTGGACACTCATATGCCGGTAGACTAATACCGACTGAAGATCAACTTGTGAAAGACTTATCGAAGAACAATACAAGGCCGAAAGATATATTGAGCACATTGAAGGAATCCTTTAGCGAGAATGAGTCGACATTGAAGACAATTTACAATGCTCGGCAAAAGCATAGAGTTGTCGAGCATGGGTGCCTATCTCAAATTCAGTACTTGTTAGGTAAGTTGGACTTAGAAAAGTACTACTATTTAGATAGAAGATGTGAGCAAACCGATAAAGTGAAGGATCTATTTTATGCTCACCCGACTAGCGTAGATTTGTTGCGTGCTTTTCCTAATATTTTATTGATGGATTGTACCTACAAGACAAACAGGTACAGGATGCCACTTTTGGAAGTAGTAGGGGTCACATCCACAAATATTACATTTTCTGTGGCATGTATTTATATGGAGGCTGAGCGGGCGGATAATTATATATGGGCGCTTAGTACGCTTAAAGGATTAGTGGATCAATCATGCTTACCGAAGGTGATTGTGACTGATCGTGAGGTAGCACTTATGAATGCTATAAGCGTTACGTTCCCCAGCTCCACACACTTGCTATGTCGGTGGCATATTAGCAAGAATATATTGGCCAACTGCAAGAAGTTGTTTCGTACCAAGGAAAAGTGAGATTCTTTTAACAACTCATGGAATTCCTTGGTTCTTGCCAAAGATCAACCAAGATTTAATGAGTTACTTAGAAGATTGGAGCAAGATTTTTACGATTATCCAAAAACAGTTAACTATGCCATTAAGAATTAGATTGAGAGGTTTAAAGAAAGATTTGTTTCTTGTTGGACTAACAATATGATGCATTTTGAGAACACGATAAGTAGCAGGTACGTGTCTTTAAACCATAGTTTGCATATATATATGTTAATTACGTTATAATGTATGATTTTGACTGTATGAATTTCATACTCACAGGGCGGAGAGTGCACATGCAAAATTGAAAAAATAGTTGGGCACTAGTCGATCCAATTTTGAGATCTCATGGAGCAGGATACATGATTTGTTGATCGCTCAACACAACCAAATTAAGGCCTCATTTGAGATGAGCCTTAATGTGGCACCACATCGTTATAGCTCTCCTCTATTTAAGAATATTCGAGGATTGGTGTCTCATCATGCACTTGGTAGGATATTCGAGGAGATAAAGGGTATAGATAATACCGGTGTAGATCCCCTCCTTTGTGGTTGTGTGTTAAGGAGAACTTACGGGTTGCCTTGTGCACATGAACTTGCGGTGTTGAAACGGGATGGTCAGGTTATCCAGTTAGATATGGTTGACAGATTTTGGACAAAGTTGGATTATGAACCCTCCAAAACGGACAGTGTAGCTGATGCAGATGTCCGAAGTCGTTGGATGGAGACCATGAAAACTATTAATCATATGTTCGATGCGGCTACCAATTCTCAAAGGTTGTTGATGTTGAAAAGACTTCGAGAGATATCAGTTCCTTCGACATCTTCACTGCTTAAACCAGTAGGCTACAGACGACCTCGTGGTAGGCCAAGTAAAATGAAAATCCGTACTTCACATTCGACCAAGCGTGAACCAAGCAAATTTAAAATTGTTGAGTCTGCTCATGATAGTTGTTCACCTTTGGATGAAACTATAATGCTCAATGGACCTTCTTCGGCAAAACCTGTCACCCTCACTTTTCCAAGTTAGGGATAAAATAGTAATTTTCCATTTTATAATATTTTTGAGAATTTTATTTCATGAATATTAATATTTAATTATTATAGGAGTCGGGTTCGAATTTTATCGCATTCCGAGTTAATTCGGGTCCCCGGTGAATTTCGACTTGAGTCGTAATTAGCATGTTATTTAACTATGGCCCACCACACTAAACTTTTAGGTTTTGGAGTTTGGACTAGTCCCACATGAGTAATTAAGTTTAATTATGATTTTTATTTAATTTTAGCTAACCCACAAAACCAAGTTTGGGCTTAACTTATCATAGAAGTTAAGGGAGGGGCAAACTTGTAATTTCAAGTGCCCCAACCCTTCCCTTTATGACCAGCCATCCCCTCCCCATTTATTCTTCTTCTCCACTTCAAAATATCACCATTTTCTTCTTCTTCTTCTTCTCCAAGCTTTTCTCAAAAGTTAGAATAGGTTTTCCCTAGAAATCATCTCAAAATAATTCATTTTTCTCCAATATTCTTCCATCCAACTCTTCCTCTTCCCCAAGTGAAGCTTCTCCAAGCTTTTGGGAGCAAGAAGTGCAAGGGTGTGTCCTAAACAATTCGTTGTGTCGGAGGACTTTCGAATCGGAAATCCATCTCCCGATAGGTATAACCTATTCTCTAACTTATTCCCTTCATCATGATAAATAGTTTGAACCATGTAGGATTTGATTTGCATAGTTGTGTCCTTAGTTGTGTCGAGTTTGAGTCCATTTGGAGTGTCCGAGCTAGGAGAAGTTAGAGTTTGTGACCGTGTCCTTGAGTTTTCCCCAAATTTGGACACTTTAGAATAAATTAGATTTGGCCTCTAAGTGGTTAGGCACTCTTAACTTCATTTATTTAGTGTGTGTGTGTGTGTCCATATACATATATATGTGTGTGTGTCCATATACATATATATATATGTATGTGTGGGAGTGTGTGTGTGTCCATATGTATATAGATATAGATTTATGTGTGTGTTAATATATATATATATATATATATATATATATATATATATATATATATATATATATATATATATATATATATATATGTGATCACATATATATAAATAAAAAAAATATATAAATATATGTGTGTGTGTGTGTGTGTGTGTGTGTGTGTGTGTGTGTGTGTGTGTGTGTGTGTGTGTGTGTGTGTGTGTGTGTGTGTGTGTGTGATCACATATATATATATATGTGTGTGTATTTGTATGTGTAGTGAGGGGAGGGAATGAGATTTATATGTGTGAGAGTTTATATATATTTTAGAGAGGAATTGAGAGAGATTGAGAGATTAGAGATTAGAGAGGAAGAGATTGAGAGATTAGAGAGGAAGATTGAGAGGGTTAAAGAGGGAATTAGAAAGGAAGAAAGAAGGGAACACCATAGCAGCAAGGGGGGATAAGGGCTGCTGTTCCCCCCCCCCCCCCCCAAACAGCCCCAAAATAGCCACAAATAGCAGCAGTAGGCAGCAGCCATAGCAGCAGCACAACAGCAGTTTGGGCAGCAGTAGCACCCCCTTTTGACCCCCGTAAACCCCCGTATATACCCCCATATGTATACCAATATATATACATATATATACCCTATTTATTAGCTCTATATACCCCTAATTAATCCACTAAAATAGCCCCTACAACTAGTCCTAAGTGAGTGTGAAAAATGAGTTGAGTGAGTGAGTGAATGGTCGAGTTAGGAATTAGTGAAGGGGTGAATTTGAGTTCCGTGATTCGGAACGCGTTGAAACTTGGATGAAACTTAGCAAATGTTATTTAGAGTTTGTGGGTAGGCTTCGAAGTTGGAATCAGGATTGCATGTGGGTTCGGGGAGATGGTATCGAACCGCACCATTCCGTATCTTGAAATATTCAAGATAACGGGTAAACGGGCGATTCAGGCCGTAAGATGGACTGGATGTCCACTTATCCTAGAAAACTTGGTAGGTAATGGTTGTATAGGCTAGTACCCTACTACCCTAGGAAGCACGGAGTGAAATTCCTAAGGGAATGCCACTTGGCGTCAAGTTAGAGCAGTTTAAGGGTAAATATTAAGGGGTAATCGGGTAATTTCGAGATACGGAGTTCGGGTGGTCGGATTGACTTGAAACTTGGGTGGCATGTTGGGTACACCCTAGAAATGTCATATTTTAGCCAATTTTGGTTCGATTGACCCAGAGTTGACTTTTTACCCAAAAGTCAACCGTGAGTAAACACTTTATCTAGATTTGACCAAATCCAAACCAGAGTTGACCAGTTGACCAAAAGTCAATTGTTGGTCAACATTTGACCAGTTTGACCTAGGGTTGACCTAGAGTTGACCAGAGTTGACCAGGGTTGACCAGTTGAGCAAAAGTCAACTGTAGGCCAACTCTTGACCCCGTTTGACTTTCTTCGACTTGTTTTGACCTGTGATGACTGGTATGACCTAGGGTTGACTTGGTCTAACTTAGATTGACTTGATATAACTTGATTTGACATAGATTTAACTTGACATGACTTAGTGTGACTCAGTGAGACCTAGTTTGACCTAGATTTTATATCATTTATTGTGAATCATTCTTAAACTTGGTTAAACCTAAATTAACATACAGTATCTCATCTTTAGGTTTCTGATTACCGCTCTGAGCATTGATATACCCTACAGCTCAGGAAAGCAGGCGAGCACATTCACTGATAGTTTTCATTGTCTTGATATCTGCTATATCCGATTCAGTTGTAGTGTCTTACTCGATTCCAGTCACGATAGTTCACGGACTAGTATACATTGGATCATGACATGAGATGTTGTTCCTGGATTTTCTTGGTATATATGTACATTTACTGTCTTGTTCCCTGTACTTGTATAGATACCGATTCCTGAGAGGGAGTAGCTATCCTCTTAGGAAATCCCGTGTCATGACGTGTCATGTCCAGGTCCATTATACTACTCGGGGATGGAGAATTATTAGAGGTTATGTGATCGAAGCCGCATGTCACTATTTTGCTTGTTCCACCCTCACCTCACGTAGGGTGTAGCAGATACCTCTATGTCCATGTTATCCAGGTTGGCCGGTATGACTTTCCGTTGAGGACACCGCAGATTGCCGGGCCAAATGGATAACCCTATCCTGTTTTCCTTACCGATCACATAACGCTCTAGTAATTCAAGGTACATTTTATATTTACTTTATCTTATCATATATCCTGCTCTGTTCTACATTCAGTATTTTCTCACCATTCTATGATATTCAGTTGCTCACATGTTTTACATGCCTCTATGATGAACCTTGATTTTGAGACTAAGCTCTGCTCGGGAGAAGGGTTACAACCTCGATCCTTGTTTGGTTTAAGGGTTGTAACTCAGCTTTCGAACGGTTCTCAAGTCTTCATATATCTTTGTCTTGTATTTTATTATACTGTTTCTTATAGAATTTGTCAATTCACATGGAACTGCTGTTAGTGCTTGTACTTGCTCATTTTTTAACAGGATACCGTTATGATATATTACAGATAACTTTGAGGCAGACTGCTCGACCTATTATGGGCTCGAGTCAGATGGAGTAGTCCAGGACCGTAGCCATATAGTAGAGCCACTAGATATTGTACTTTCAGAGTAGTGTAGATTAGCTAGGTTTGACTGGACTGCGATCTAGCTAGCTTTATCAGACTGTAGCTTCTATATTATATTTTGAGACCCTGTAATGTTGTACATATCTGGGCTTGTATTAGACACTGGACTTATTCCTTTTCATCTATCATATATTATCCTTCTGCGCTATCTACCTTATTTTTATTCTGTGATTGAGACTGTATTGCTATGTCATCTCCACTTGGAGTGTATATACTGCACAGGTACCTTTATACTGTTAGTCGTAGTATTTACAGACCTTATATACAGCGTTCTACCGCCGATGTTGTGGCATAGGCTGGACGTACCCATTTCTCGTGCCCCTAATCAGGGTGCGGGTCGTGACACGTTTTTGTGGTAGCCCACGCAGGTCTCGTGTCGCAATTAGTGTGATATCGTAATGGTGCTCGACTTAGAGTACTAATTACGAGCCTGCGATTATGACGTAGGACCTAGGATATGATAGGAGTTTCTCAATCACACCTAGGAAAACTTTCGATCTTTTGATTATCATGATTACTCCCCTTGTATTAAATTAACTGTCCTTCTTTGATAATATCTTCTCATGTGCCATATTGATCTCTTCGCTTCAATTCGTCTCCAGGATGAAGAAGACGCACCCGCAGGCCACTGGATCAAGTAGCTTGCCCGAAAGATCTGACCAGGCAGAGGAGGAGGTTCACAAGACTGCCCCCAGTGATTCCACTATCCCGGAGACCCCGGCAGTTGCATAGGGAGGTCTACCACCTCCATCCCAGAGGGTTTCGGCCGTTGTTCCAGAGATACTGTCGCCACCACCTCCGATACCGACGGATACACACCACATGTTCCTTCTCCTTCAGCAGATAATGGAGACACAATGAGCCCAGACAGAGGCATCGCAGCGCCAGTCAGAGGCGTCACACCGTCAGATTGAGATGCTGAGGCAGAGTATGGAGAACTCGTATCAGCTTGCACTGGCAGCAGTAGAGAGAGTGGCACCGGATACGATGCTGGCCCTACTGGCCAGCAGCCGTACCAACAGCAGTCCAGGCCGGGGATAGTATTAGACTTTGTTTGCAAAAAACAAAAGTTGAAGAACTTTATTGAAACAAACTTTGTAAAAGATTACAATTTGAATTCTGGGAATGGTACAACTTTAGGAATCCAATCTAGATGACGATTGCTTTATCCCTTGGACGATGTGAACTTTGAAGACGAAGCCTCTGAAGTTGAAAACAACTCTGGAATTGAAGGCAAAAAAAAACCCTCGAAAGTTGAAGGCAAAAGCCTCGGAAGAATGCAGCAGCACTTGGGCAAGAACTCCTGAACTCTCTGAACTTTGAAGTCTAATAATCTAATCTCTGATCTCTGATTATTGATCCTTGATCCCCCTTTGAATGGAGACTTGAAACTCTATTTATATAGTTCTGAGAAATAACTAACTTTTAGTTATTCTGGACTGCGCATAATAGATTACGCAGCAAATGGATTGCGCAACACTGGACTGCGCAGACAGTTATTGGATCATGGGCCAACTGTCTTAGACATATGGCATCATTTGATTGAAATGCGCATGATCGTACATAGACAGTTGCTACGAAATAAGCAATTGATGGCATGAATGCCACATGTATTTTGTCATTTGTGTTGATAGAACGCGCACACTAAATTGTGCTGGTTTTGGATTACGCCAACTTGAATTGCGCAGGAAATGGATTACGCCAACATAGATTGCGCCAACATGGATTGCGCTGCCAGCTGTCCTCGAGCGCCGTACTGCACGATTAAATGAACGATCGCCTCGTTCTCCGTGCTGTCAGCTGTCAGAAGATTTGATTTGTGTCAGGTAATGATGGTGATTTGCCACGTCAGCCTGCGCACTTGAAAGTGTGCGCAATCTATCGTGCGCAATCTGAAGGATGCGCAATCTGATGTCTGCACAGTTCATCTGAAAGTTGTATTTCTTGATTTTCTGACTTTGTTGATGTGTGCAACTTGATTTTTTAGGACCTAAAAGACCCCCTTCAAAGTTTTCGAAAGTTGAATTTATTCAAAATTTCGAAATACTTTGAATTTTGAATTTGAAATCAATTTGCGCAAGTAGTGAGCTGTTTGCGCAATCTGAGAGTTTAACCTATTTTTAGGCGCAATCTAAGGCGGCCGTTTCGATTTGAAAAACTATAAATAGTTCTTCAATTCCTTCGAAGTGTTCTTTACTTGCTTTCTTCGTGCATTTGAGAGAAAACTTCTGAGCTCTTTCTTTCTTTCTTCTCTGATGATCTCAATGGCTCCTCGACGATCCTCCGCCGCTACTATGGGCAAGGCCCCCGCCGAGTCAACGGCTAGGGCTGCGCGACGAGCTTCTCGCCATGAAACTGCTCATCCAGCAATGATAGGTAGCTAACCTAATCAAAAACTCTTTTTAGAGTTTTGATTTCATTGTTCTTTTCAGAATCCATCTCTTTTTAGAGATAGGATCATACCGCGCCACCCTTTTTAGGGTTTTGGTTGCACAAATCAGTTTATTTCTTCATTTTTATGAAGGATGACTCTCTGCGCAATCGGTTGAACTGCGCTGACAAAAGTCAGCGCAATTTGATGATTTGCGCGAGATTTGTCAGCGCAAACTGATGTCTGTTTGTTTGCGCAATCTGATTATTTGTGCAATATGATTTTGCGTAATCTAATTTTGCACAATCTAATTTTTGCGCAAACTGAATCTTTGACTTTGACTTATACTGAAAATTTTTGTTTTCTTTGTCTGATGCAGTTAATACTAGAGAAGACCCAGAATATGAGAACTTCGTAGGGACCCTTTCAGAATCAGAATATAAAGAGGACTTATCACATGTGCACTATCCTCAATATGATCTGCCGACCTGCCGTCAGGCCATTTTGATATCCCAAGATAATGAGATACTGCAATATTTGATGAACGGACAACCTCTGGAAACGGCAGATGTTGTCATACACAAGAAACCATTATTCCTATTTGGTAAAGCTTTTGAGAAAAGTTCTCAACCGAGACCAAGGATGGAAGAAAGGATTGTCCATCAGATGGATAAATCTTTCTCGATACCAAATATTCCACGCTGCCTCCCCTTATCCCGGTATGCTCTTGCGAGCTATCCGAGGAAGATGGAATGGAACCTTACAACGTTCCAAGATGCCCGTCCAGGAAGAATTTTTGTGAAGAAGGGACCAAGTAAGAAGGATATGTTCTACAGTTCCTCAGAATGGTACAGTGTTTTGTTGAGAGGTCTGAAACCCGGTTGTATTCCGCCGGAGAATTCTTTCTTGTTAATGTCCGTCAGAACCCCAATTTTCATAAATGAGTTTGCGAAGGTCGAAGGAAGATATCCTGAGCAGACATCAGACTAACTGGATTGGTGAATCCAGATTTTAAAAGATGGAGCTGCATAGCAAATTGGATTCTGACCAAGTTTGAAAACGAACTGCAGCAAATCAACTTATACCAAGCAGTGCATGCCACTGTCTATGGTTTTGCTCTGAACCCTCACCTGTTCTTGGCTCTAGCAGAGAGGTACAATTACAGAACAGGGACCTTCATGACTCCCGGCGGAGAAATCGGGTTTGCACTTCGTGAGATGAAGTGCATCTCTTACTTGCCAATGGGAGATGCCCCATATGAAGAATTTGTCCCAACAAATGATGAGTTGGACAGACTCCGGAGAGAATGCAGAAATGGTAGCAATCTTCGAGGAACTGCTATGCCATTATAAAATCTGTTCTCTGTTCTATAAAAGTGCTACATCAAACACTTTTTATTCTTCGAAATGGCTACCTTATCTGTTCCTTAACCACATTCAAGAACCGAAGACCAAGGAACATGATAGATGTGTGATGCCCGTAGTTCGTATTACGTATTGGAAATACGTGTACGTATTTCGGGCTCGTATTTTTGGTTTGTCATAATTAGTTAGCCTTGGATTTTTATTTTTATTTTGCATGTTACATTAGCATGGTTTATCATGGGATTGCATTGGCTTGGTTTGGTTCGGTTTAGTGGGTTTGGCTTGGTTTGCTTTTATTGTGGAGAACCACTCCCACCTACCACCACTCCCACCATAAATATCTATCCCACTCTCTCTCTTCCATTATTACTCATTACTCATTTCTTCTTCTCCATCTTTACTCTTCACCTACCAGGAGAGAGTGGAGAGCTTAGGCAAGTGCATCTTGCTTCATGGAGGAACCCACTTTTATTTGTCCATTCTTTTCCTTATGCGATTTTAGCACTCTTTAGTACTTAGCATTTTTTAATTCCATGGTTAAATTCTTGTAGATCTAGTTTTGTGGTATTTTTGGATTTTCTTGGGTTGATCTGTTTAACCTTGTTATTTCCAAGTTTTGATGGTTCCATATTGTAGAGGATTTCGTTCTACCCCATTTTGACCTATGGAAGTCCAAATTTGGACTCCTGTGGGAAATTGGGTGGTGTGGAGAAGCCATGGTATTTTCCATGAACCTCTTCTCAGTTGGCAACAAATTGTTGCTGGCTTGCATTTGTTTTGGCCGCAGGAGTCTTGCCTAGCCGCATGGGCATGGCAGCATTAATTATTTTCTGACATGATGACACTTAATAGCAAGCATAGTAATTTGGGCAAGGCCTAATAATTATTTGCCACGTACAGCTTGCAATTGTATGCACATAATGTAATGGTGAGCCGCATGAATTTATTAATGGTTTTGAGCCGCATGTACTTGCTGGCCTTAACATTCTTGGCCGCATAAAAATATATATGGGCCGCATGCATTGCTTACGTAGGAAATTGCATATACATGCATGCATACTTTAGTTGCATGCTTAATTAGTTTAGCATTAGCAAGCAACTTGCTGGCCATTTGAATTATCTTAGCCGCATGGATTTGATTTTACTACTTTGCTTGCATGGGAACTCCACTTCAGCCGCATATGAATTTATTGGCATATTAAATTGCATGCAGAGCAGCTCCAGCCGCATAAGGCATCCTATTTACTAGGTTCAGCCGCATGGTAAGCATTAATTAATGCTTTGTTCAATGCTTTGTAAAGCATTTAATTCAAATGCCGCATGGAAGTCTTAGTTCCATGCCTTGGAGGCATTAAATGCTTTTCTTCTAAAGCATTAGTTAATGCTTGGTTCAGGAGGCTTTGAATGCTTTTCTTCTAAAGCATTAATTAATGCTTGGTTCAGAGGCATTGAATGCTTTTTTTTCTAAAGCATTAATTTAATGCTTGGTCCGAATTGTTGCATTCCCTTAAATACATGAAAGCTGGCCGCATAAGGCTTTTCTGATACATTTATTTTCTTAATACCTCCTCCAGTACTAGCCGCATAAGGAATTATTTAATAAGTGATTGCTTGTTTGTATTTTCATGCAAGCAACGTGGGAGTGAGCCGCATGGATATTTGTAGTATTAATATTGTTTAAAGCAGAGCCGCATGACCTTTGGCCATTAAATAATACTATTTGCATGTTGCAATTTTTCATGAAATCTAAGGTGAGCCGCATAGGCTCCCTTCCCTCCACTATTTAATATTTTGGCCACGTGAACCATTAATTAAAGGGTTCACGTGTACCACTTCTTATTGCATTAATTGTGGGGGTCCCACATAACTTCTTTTAGTTGACTGGCTTGCTGAAGTGGGAGCTTGCAATTATTGCGGGTCCCACTATCTTTTGTCTTACTTGATTTCATGCCCTCTTTGTTATATTGGCCGCATGGGTGGCCTCCCACTCTCTTTGACCGCATGTTTGTTCTCCCACTTTTGGACCACATGGGTCCCACTTTGATTGTTTAAATGTCTTATTTGCGTGAATTGTGGTCAGAATTTCTTCCCACTCCCAACATGAAAGTTGTAGAGTTTCTCCTTGGCTTCAAGAATATATATATTATATTATATTATTATTTAATTTGCTCAAGTTTCTTCCCTCTTTGATAAATGGCATGACTTGATAGTGACCCACCGTGGTGCACTCTTAACATGATAACTTGACCTGACAAATTTGACATGATAACTTGGCATGATAATTCTTGATAGTGGCCCGCCGTGGCACACTCTTGACATAATAAACCTGACATGATAGCTCTCGAAATGCTGTTGCGACGGCTAACACGACTTGACAAGATTGAATAACTTGGACACCGTAGACGATTGTGCTTGTACAAATGAACCCGTCTTGTCTTGCATCATGTCTAGGACGGGGACCCCTGAGTACCACGGTCAGGGGCACCCACTGAAATCGACTAAGGCTAATCACTAGAATAATCCAGTAGTCATGAAAAGATTTCCTAGCTACAGGCAATCCCGTTATCTGGGCGCCCCACTTGGGATCTGTAGCCTGCCGTCGAGTAGGGCACATTTCTAGCACAATGTCATGTGTTGCACCCTCTAAGTCACCTAAGGGTACATGCGTTTCCTGGACGATGTACCCACTTGAATTCAACTCAAATTGCGTCCGGATAGCCTGGATGGTCTGCAGGGCTTGTGGCTGTGGAATAATCTCACTGCATCTTGTTAGTAATTATGCTTGTGATAACCCTAGTTAGTTAAAGTATCAAGCCGTACTTATTGCTTGGCCGTGAAATGTTGAATGAAGTTTACCAGTCTATTCTTGTCTTGATCCTGTACAAGATAATTACATGACCTGTTTTCTTATTTTATCTTGCCGATAAATGGTGGGAAAATCCAAGTTCCGTTCAGACGAAGGGTTACAACCCCGGTCCTTGTTTGGTTTACGGGTTGTAACCTGGTTATCTGAATAGTCCCATGGTTATCTCATCGTATATCACCTGTCATGTTTTCTTTAATTACTGTCTTTTATATATTATTACTCTGGTGCTGATTTCTGGTTTTAGTTCCTAAGTGAAGCCTCCTTTGTGGCACTTGCTCTTTCTGGGATCTGACCCAGCTGGTTTTGTATGGCCAGATACCAGAGCAGCACCAAGGGATCCACCGACTTTCCAGTCCGATGGTGAACACCAGGCGTAACCAGGGCAACAAGTGGGTTTATTTTTGCTCTCCCACTCTATTGTAAAATTATTCTTTTGAGGCGTTTAGCCGCCGAGCAAGTGTTAGCTCGTGTACATTTTATTTACTGTCTGCCTACGGGCTGTAACATGATTGGCAACCTAGGGCTGATCATGTATGACTAAAACTCTTGCTAGTCTTCACATTTTGTAACGACTAGCTTCATGATCAGCTGAATATGTAATGTTTGGGACGCCTTACTATTGTATATTTGGTGATCTTACATCTTGTAACTCTGTTTACTTGCTTGTGATTGAGACACTAGGCTTGTTATTGACCTTAAGAGACTGATGGCTTGTAGATAAACCCTCATATATCTAGACAGCCGTGACCGTATAGTAGAGTGGATCCCATTTCACTATACGTAGCTGGCTATGTCTGCCCCCGCTCTCCAGTATTCTGGTTCTGGGGCGTGACATGGTTTAAGTGGTGGCCCATGCAGGTCTTGTAAATCAAGATATGTGAGGGTTTACCGAATAGATGTCTCAATCAGTACTCGCCCTTGATCCCTGCTCGTATCCTCTTGATTCCTGAAATTCTTGTCCTGATCACATGCTTGTAATCGTTGGTCCTTCCTGGTCCTTCCTTATTGTTCCTATGTCGTCTTCTTCAGTGGCATTGTTCCTGGTCCTACCTATCAGCAAGGCGGATCACCTCCCGTGGACCAGCAGCAACCAGAAGATCAGGTCCAGCACTCAGGAGCAGCCTCCCGAGTCGTACCTACTGAAGGAGAGCCGCCAGTTCAGCCAGTCCAGCCTGCAGAGCCTGATGATGGCACTTTGGTGGGTCTCATCAGATCACTGTTAGCTTCCCAAGATCGGCGAGGAGATGCCTTGCAACAGGCAGTGGCAGATGCTTTGAACAGAGACGGTCATCCAAGGAACAGTGCCGCGAACAGTTTCAAGCGCCTGAACCCTCCATTCTTCGATGGCAGTGAAGATGCTATCGCTGCTGACGCGTGGCTCCAGGATACTGAGGTCATTCTAGAGGCAGCCAAGACCCCGAAAGACGAGAAGGTGGCCGTGGTGCGCCTACAGTTATTGGATCTTGCCCGCCGCTGGTGGGCAGCACAGGCCGTAGGATTAGTGGCCCCTATTCCATGGGCACTATTCAGAGAGAGATTCCAGACCAAGTATTTTGATGCTGTAGCTCGGTATGATCTACAGACGAGATTTACCAATCTGAAGCAAGGAGGCAGAACGGTCGACGGATATGCGGGCGAGTTTTCGAGGCTTAGTCGGTTTGCTCCCACTTTGGTGGCGACCGAGTTTGACAGAGCCCAGCGGTTCCAGCAGGGGCTCCACCTTGAAATTTTATTGGCGGTGGAACAGTTTGAGCATCAGACTTTTGATGCAGTGTTGAGAGCAGCTCGGAGACACGAGTATACCTCCCACAGGATAGTAGACAGGACCGGAGGTCGGAAGCGATCTCACGGCCAGATGACCCAGTCGACAGCACCAGCCCCGGCAGTCAGGGCTTTGACAATTGGAACTCCGAGGCAGGCGGCCTCAGTAACGTTGGTCACGTCCCCTCAGCAGCAGAAGCAGAAGCAGTCTTTCGCAATGGGCTGCACTCATTGTGGGAAGCCAGGACACGTTGTTTTGGAGTGTCGCAGAGCGCCGGGATTGTGTTTGGCTTGTGGAGCACCGGAGCACAAGATAGGGTCCTGTCCGAATAGGGCCAGTTCATCATCGGCCCAGACTAGTCCCTCGGTAAGGGGACCAGCCCCAGTCCAGCAGCAGCAGTATCCATTGCCGAGGCCATTGCCGCCTCAGGCCCAAGTGTTTCAGCAGCAGTACCAGCCTCCGAGGCCATTGCCGCCTCATGCCCTAGCCTTCCAGCTACAGAGACCCCAGCAGTATGCCCAGGTCCAAGCTCAGATCCAGAACCGGCAGAGAGGTTCCTAGCAGGATATCTTTCCTCTTTCTCATGCTTTCGATTTCCTTGCTCACATACATGATTGCATGATTGATTGCTTAGTATAGCTTGTCCTTGCCACTCTAGCCCCTTGATTAAATTCCAAGGACGAAATTCTTTTAAGGTGGGTAGAGTTGTGATGCCCGTAGTTCGTATTACGTATTAGAAATACGTGTACGTATTTCGGGCTCGTATTTTTGGTTTGTCATAATTAGTTAGCCTTGGATTTTTATTTTTATTTTGCATGTTGCATTAGCATGGTTTATCATGGGATTGCATTGGCTTGGTTTGGTTCGGTTTAGTGGGTTTGGCTTGGTTTGGTTTTATTGTGGAGAACCACTCCCACCTTCCACCACTCCCACCATAAATATCTATTCCACTCTCTCTCTTCCATTATTACTCATTACTCATTTCTTCTTCTCCATCTTTACTCTTCACCTACCAGGAGAGAGTGGAGAGCTTAGGCAAGTGCATCTTGCTTCATGGAGGAATCCACTTTTATTTGTCCATTCTTTTCCTTATGCGATTTTATCACTCTTTAGTACTTAGCATTTTTCAATTCCATGGTTAAATTCTTGTAGATCTAGTTTTGTGGTATTTTCGGATTTTCTTGGGTTGATCTGTTTAACCTTGTTATTTCCAAGTTTTGATGGTTCCATATTGTAGAGGATTTCGTTCTACCCCATTTTGACCTATGGAAGTCCAAATTTGGACTCCTGTGGGAAATTGGGTGGTGTGGAGAAGCCATGGTATTTTCTATGAACCTCTTCTCAGTTGGCAACAAATTGTTGCTGGCTTGCATTTGTTTTGGCCGCAGGAGTCTTGCCTAGCCGCATGGGCATGGCAGCATTAATTATTTTCTGACATGATGACACTTAATAGCAAGCATAGTAATTTGGGCAAGGCCTAATAATTATTTGCCACGTACAGCTTGCAATTGTATGCACATAATGTAATGGTGAGCCGCATGAATTTATTAATGGTTTTGAGCCGCATGTACTTGCTGGCCTTAACATTCTTGGCCGCATAAAAATATATATGGGCCGTATGCATTGCTTACGTAGGAAATTGCATATACATGCATGCATACTTTAGCTGCATGCTTAATTAGTTTAGCATTAGCAAGCAACTTGCTGGCCATTTGAATTATCATAGCCGCATGGATTTGATTTTACTACTTTGCTTGCATGGGAACTCCACTTCAGCCGCATATGAATTTATTGGCATATTAAATTGCATGCAGAACAGCTCCAGCCGCATAAGGCATCCTATTTACTAGGTTCAGCCGCATGGTAAGCATTAATTAATGCTTTGTTCAATGCTTTGTAAAGCATTTAATTCAAATGCCGCATGGAAGTCTTAGTTCCATGCCTTGGAGGCATTAAATGCTTTTCTTCTAAAGCATTAGTTAATGCTTGGTTCAGGAGGCTTTGAATGCTTTTCTTCTAAAGCATTAATTAATGCTTGGTTCAGAGGCATTGAATGCTTTTTTTTCTAAAGCATTAATTTAATGCTTGGTCCGAATTGTTGCATTCCCTTAAATACATGAAAGCTGGCCGCATAAGGCTTTTCTGATACATTTGTTTTCTTAATACCTTCTCCAGTACTAGCCGCATAAGGAATTATTTAATAAGTGATTGCTTGTTTGTATTTTCATGCAAGCAACGTGGGAGTGAGCCGCATGGATATTTGTAGTATTAATATTGTTTAAAGCAGAGCCGCATGACCTTTGGCCATTAAATAATACTATTTGCATGTTGCAATTTTTCATGAAATCTAAGGTGAGCCGCATAGGCTCCCTTCCCTCCACTATTTAATATTTTGGCCACGTGAACCATTAATTAAAGGGTTCACGTGTACCACTTCTTATTGCATTAATTGTGGGGGTCCCACGTAACTTCTTTTAGTTGACTGGCTTGCTGAAGTGGGAGCTTGCAATTATTGCGGGTCCCACTATCTTTTGTCTTACTTGATTTCATGCCCTCTTTGTTATATTGGCCGCATGGGTGGCCTCCCACTCTCTTTGACCGCATGTTTGTTCTCCCACTTTTGGACCACATGGGTCCCACTTTGATTGTTTAAATGTCTTATTTGCGTGAATTGTGGTCAAAATTTCTTCCCACTCCCAACATAAAAGTTGTAGAGTTTCTCCTTGGCTTCAAGAATATATATATTATATTATATTATTATTTAATTTGCTCAAGTTTCTTCCCTCCTTGATAAATGGCATGACTTGATAGTGACCCGCCGTGGTGCACTCTTAACATGATAACTTGACCTGACAAATTTGACATGATAACTTGGCATGATAATTCTTGATAGTGGCCCGCCGTGGCGCACTCTTGACATGATAAACCTGACATGATAGCTCTCGAAATGCTGTTGCGACGGCTAACACGACTTGACAAGATTGAATAACTTGGACACCGTAGACGATTGTGCTTGTACAAATGAATCCGTCTTGTCTTGCATCATGTCTAGGACGGGGACCCCTGAGTACCACGGTCAGGGGCACCCACTGAAATCGACCAAGGCTAATTACTAGAATAATCCAGTAGTCATGAAGAGATTTCTCAGCTACAGGCAATCCCGTTATCTGGGCGCCCCACTTGGGATCTGTAGCCTGCCGTCGAGTAGGGCACATTTCCAGCACACTGTCATGTGTTGCACCCTCTAAGTCACCTAAGGGTACATGCGTTTCCTGGACGATGTACCCACTTGAATTCAACTCAAATTGCGTCCGGATAGCCTGGATGGTCTGCAGGGCTTGTGGCTGTGGAATAATCTCACTGCATCTTGTTAGTAATTATGCTTGTGATAACCCTAGTTAGTTAAAGTATCAAGCCGTACTTATTGCTTGGCCGTGAAATGTTGAATGAAGTTTACCAGTCTATTCTTGTCTTGATCCTGTACAAGATAATTACATGACCTGTTTTCTTATTTTATCTTGCCGATAAATGGTGGGAAAATCCAAGTTCCGTTCAGACGAAGGGTTACAACCCCGGTCCTTGTTTGGTTTACGGGTTGTAACCTGGTTATCTGAATAGTCCCATGGTTATCTCATCGTATATCACCTTTCATGTTTTCTTTAATTACTGTCTTTTATATATTATTACTCTTGTGCTGATTTCTGGTTTTAGTTCCTAAGTGAAGCCTCCTTTGTGGCACTTGCTCTTTCTGGGATCTGACCCAGCTGGTTTTGTATGGCCAGATACCATAGCAGCACCAAGGGATCCACCGACTTTCTAGCCCGATGGTGAACACCAGGCGTAACCAGGGCAACGAGTGTGTTTATTTTTGCTCTCCCACTCTATTGTAAAATTATTTTTTTGAGGCGTTTAGCCGCCGAGCAAGTGTTAGCTCGTGTACATTTTATTTACTGTCTGCCTACGGGCTGTAACATGATTGGCAACCTAGGGCTGATCATGTATGACTAAAACTCTTGCTAGTCTTCACATTTTGTAACGACTAGCTTCATGATCAGCTGAATATATAATGTTTGGGACGCCTTACTATTGTATATTTGGTGATCTTACATCTTGTAACTCTGTTTACTTGCTTGTGATTGAGACACTAGGCTTGTTATTGACCTTAAGAGACTGATGGCTTGTAGATAAACCCTCATATATCTAGACAGCCGTGACCGTATAGTGGAGTGGATCCCATTTCACTATACGTAACTGGCTATGTCTGCTCCCGCTCTCCAGTATTCTGGTTCTGGGGCATGACAAGATGCTATCCTGATTTCTTTAAGCCATTGAGCAACACAGAAGTGATGAAGTTGATGGAAGAAAGTAGCGATTTTGATAAAGAGATGAAGGATGATTATCAATGTCCTCCTTTGAAGAAAGGAGATACTCTCGAAAGTTATCTGAGAGTAGGAT
The DNA here is from genome assembly GCA_029216955.1 of Iris pallida. Classification (NCBI taxonomy): domain Eukaryota; kingdom Viridiplantae; phylum Streptophyta; class Magnoliopsida; order Asparagales; family Iridaceae; genus Iris; species Iris pallida. The sequence continues at coordinate 8,808,074 of JANAVB010020396.1, read as the reverse complement.
ATAGACCGATGTCAAAAGAAGCCCAATTAGCAGGGTTTCTGACACATTGGCTCCGTCGATTTGTAGTCCCGGGATCCAGTACTGTAGACCGCTTCCATCGCGGTATTCTTTTGCTGCCGTTAGATTAGTCTTCGGCTATAAGATGGATCTTTTGTCAGCAATGACTTGTAAGCTGAATGCTGGTCTTCGTCTATACGTCGATCTGATGCTGAAATCCAAGGGTGAAAAAGAATTTCCACGATTGGAATTACCATATACATATCTATTTGGGTGGTTGCTCCTTCACCATCCCACTTTGATGGATCCCGGCATGGTACCGGTCGACGACAGCTTTTTACGGAGATACTCTCATGGTAAGTGGAAATACACTGCTCTGAGAGATTGTAGATATGCTCTGAACTTGAACAAAGGATGGAACTTTTATTGCACCCATCCTCCTGCTGGTTACGAACAAATGCCAACAAATATGATTGACTCGAAGATGCATCCTCTGAGCCGTGCAGCTTTTGAGTGGTTGAAAACAATTCGACCGTCCCATTTGGTGTACCGGTTTGAAGATGAATGTTATCTAGAGCCATATCTTCCCAGTCGATTTGCTAGGCAATTTGGGTACGACCAATTTCATGTGGGGAATGCTATCACATGTCTTCAAGGAAAGGGTTTTTTAATAGATGGGGCCCGAGCATGGGCTTATTATAATGCTCGAGATACGAAAGCGACGTTCTCGATGCCTGTAAACAGCAATCATGGCCCTCGGATGCTATTTACGTACTCAGTATTTTATACATCTTCAAACACTTTTGCTGAGAATTTCAACCTCGCGGATAGCTTCGCGTCTTCAACAAAATTGAAGAGGGGAGGAGTCGTTATGTCGCTCATAGGAAATGATGAAGTACATGAGCCAGTAGACGCGCCCTTGGAAGCTTCAAGGGATGTTATGTTCCCTCAAGAAGTTAACGCGCCACTACGTGTCTCTTTGAAGGTTGGCAAATCTCCAGCCAAGAAGAGGAGAAGAGAGGAGCCTCCCGCTCCAGCAGCAAAGAAGAAATTGATCTTAGATCATTCTTCTGAAAAGATTACCACTAGATCCCAATCTCGATAGCTGGCCGAGACAATCCAGCAAGAAGAGGCCACCACACCGACCTCTGTCCAAAGACAAGTCGAGACTGTAAATATAGAGAGCCCTGAGAGGCCTCTGAAAAGAAAGAAACTGGCCCAAAGAAGAAATCGAGCCCTGTCTTCAATGGTAATGGATGCTGCAGCTGGATTAACTTTACCATCTTCCACTCCTATTTTAGAGCCTAGGAATAAAACTCCTAGTCCAGAATATGGAGAAGAGATCGAGCAGAGGAAAGATCTTGATCCGAGAACTGAGGCCGAAGAGCCTAGAGGAAGTATTATGGAAGAAGTAGAGGAAGAGCAAAATGTTGTACACTCTCTTCCACCTGCTGCGGAGACGACTCAACTTCCGCCTACCCCTAGAACCCTCCGCGAAGAGGAAGATCGCGAAGTGATTGCGGCTCTAGAAGATTGCAACTACAGCCCGCTGGATGACTATTGTGACCAAGCTGCAACTACCAGCGGGAATGCACCAGAAGAAGATGAAGATGAAGAGAGCTCTTCGTCTGAGAATATTGATGAATGTATGCAAGATCTCGAAAGAGATGATGAAGTGCATATAACTCCTAATGCTGTCGATGATACCTTAAATCCTGAAGAGGATGTTGAGGCTCCAGAAAATGCTGCTGATACCTTAAATCCTGAAAAGGATGTTAGGGTAGAAGTATCTCCAGAAAAAGCAGCAGATGAAGAAGCTCCTAAAGAAACTCCCGCTACTGACCCTCAAGGTATAAAATAAAATTAGCAATGTTCTCTTAAATAGTTTGATAGCTAACGTCTTTATTTGTATTTCCTGCAGATCTTGAGACTCTTCTAGCACCTCCGACGTGCACGGACATAGTGCCTATAACGACGGTGGTTGTTAGTAGCAGTCATCATTTATCGTGTGGTTCTGAAGCGGGCAGTAGCCAAGCTGTTATGGCTGAAGCTACCTCTGCTCGACCAGAGTCTATTCCAGCAGATGATAGGCTCATTGCTGGATTCAACCATGGTAAGATAATTTACATCTTTATTCTTCTTGGATAATAGCAAACAACAGGCAAAATGACAATTTTTACTTTTTGCAGAAGAATAACCGGGAGGGGCAACTAGCTCCACTTTGGCTCCTTTGTTCAAAGAGCCTGCTGTCCAGACGCGAGAGATTGAACGTCTCACGGCCTCATCATCAACAGGAGTGGCTGCAACTCCTGGTGCTATAGCAACTAATAATCTTGTGATCCAATCATTTACCAGATGCTTTTTTGAATCTTTGAAACCTCTAGTAAATAGAATGATGGAAAAAGAGGGTACTGATTTTTTCATGGTTAGAGGTCCAACCTCTCTCTTAGTAAGAGCTATCCTGAAACAAGGTGATGAGGCTCAAGCCACTCTCCTGGATCATATTTTGAATGAATTAGAGATTTCCATCAAAAGCTATAAAGAGCTCAACCAAGGAGACGTAGAATCTCTAGTGCAGGCAGAATTCGAGCAACTGGCTCAAGCAGCTGACATTGAAAGGGTCAATCTCCAGAATCTTTTGGAAGCCTTCTCTGCAAAATCTGCTGAATATAACTCCAAGCTGAAATCAGTAACCTTGATGGCCGAGAGAAAAGAGAAGAGAGCTGCTGAGCTGAGGACAGAGATTGCTCGTCTCCAGAAGGAGTTAGAAGATGCATTTGCTGATCATCAACTTGCAACCCAACAATTCAATACTCTGATTCAGGAGAGGGATGAGTATGTGGAAGCTCATAATGCTGAGATTACTCGCCGAATGGTGGCCATGCCTGCTTTCAATGAAGAAACCGAGATGGAAGAAGCCAGAAGGAGGGTGATGTCCACTCGTGAAGAACGGCTGCAGACTCTAAAGCAGCAGATTGATAATCTGATAATACCTCCGTCTTAGTGGAACATTTTTATATCTTTATGTCTTTTGAAGTACATGTGTTTTTGTAATGTCTCATATTTTGATTAATAAAAGATATTTTTACTGTGGCTCCATTATTTGTTGCATATCTTGTTCAGATATAAATAATAGAGATAGAAAATATATTCAGAGGTACAAGACATGATATATTTCTTGATAATTTTATAGAAAATAATTATATTCATTATATCTGCTCAGAGGTAATATGGACGTGGCAGAATATACTGAATATTATTATCTCAATTGACAACTTAATCGAAACGATAAGTTGCTGATGTGGATGTGAGATGAACGGGAAAATCGTCAAATGATGGAATGAACGGACAAACCGTCAAAATGGATAATAATGAACGGATGAACCGTCAAATGATAATGAATGAACGGATGAACCGTCAAATGATGATTAATGAACAGGTGAACCGTCAAGTAGATATGAATGAACGGGCGAACCGTCGGATGAATGTGAACGGATGAACCGTCGGGTGATAATAAATGAACGGGTAAACCGTCACGTGAATGTGAATGAACGGATAAACCGTCGGATGAATGTAATGAACGGACGAACCGTCAAATGAATGTGTTGCTTCGTAATCTGCCCATAAATAGAACAGAATTTTAGCAGAAATGAGCACTTCCCCTTTTCTAACATAAAAATGTCATCTAGAGATGCATCTAAGAAGGCTGATCTTGCCCCAAAGGTTGAGAAGGGCACTGAAGAATGTCCTGTCAATCCAGTTCAATCAAAGGAGGCAGAAGTAGGCAAAGGTTCGTCTGCACCCAAGCCACCGCGAGACATCCTGGACTTTTTGCTTGAACCAGGAAGAACTGAAGAAGAGGAAGCCATGAGGATGGCCGCTTGCAAGTTCCTAGTGGGTTCCAGCAAGGAGGTTTTCGGCTCTTTTGCTGACCATGTTTTTGAAAAAGACAGCAGTGGTCCTCGTCCAAATGTAGAGAAGGATGATAGTGACCTTCCTTAATATCATGTACTATCATTCATAATAAAATAAAATTTTATTTATGAACTTGAACTTGTCTGATGATTTACAAGCATTTATATTTATACATAATACTTTTTAAGGAATTTGCCATTGATAGGCATCATTGCAATTCGTCCATCCAGTTCTGAGAGTTGATAAGCTCCATTTGAAAAGACTTTGCTTACAACGTAGGGACCTTCCCACTTTGCATCGAATTTGCCTTTACTCATATGAGTCATAGTCATAGGACGTCTGACTGTTAAAACAAGTTCTCCTTGTTGAAAGGCTCTGACCTTAACTTTACGGTTGAAAGTCTTAGAAATGCGAGCTTGGTATAACTCAATATGTTGTTGAGCCATTAACCGCTTCTCATCAAGTGCCTCCAATTCTTGAAGTCGAAGAAGATCATTGTTCTCTGTAGTGAGCTCGTTAGCAATGGCAATCCTTAAAGAAGGAATTTGAAGTTCCAGAGGAAGAACAGCTTCACAGCCATATACCAAAGAGAAAGGTGTAAAACCTGTAGGGTTACGGACCGTAGTTCGGTAGGCCCATAGACATTCGCCAAGCTTTTCACTCCAATTTCGTTTGTTAGTGGATACAAACTTTTTGAGGAGCTTGATAATAGTTTTTTTGAAGGCTTCAGCTAAACCATTAGCGGCAGGATTGTAGGCAGTCGAGGCGACGTTGTAAATCCGATGATCATCGCAGAATCTGGTGAATTTCTGGCAGATGAATTGCGGTCCGTTGTCATGAATGATTCGTCGAGGGACACCAAATCGATAAATGACATGGTGTTTGACGAAGTTGATGACACTATTGGTATTAACTTCAGCCAAGGGTATAGCTTCAGCCCACTTAGAAAAATAGTCTGTTATTGCTAGAATGAACCGATGTCCTCTAGAAGAAGGAGGATTAATAGGACCTATGACATCCATACCCCAAGCTTCGAAAGGCCAGGAAGCAGCTGTCGGATGTAAAAATTCTGAAGGTTGATGAATGAAATCTACATGGATTTGACAGGCTCGACATTTCCTTGCATATTCGATGGCATCTGATACCATAGAGGGCCAATAGTAACCCATTCTTCGGATGCGATCTTGTAGTTTAGGACCGGGCTGATGTGCTCCGCAGACACCGTCGTGAGCTTCACGTAACACCTGTTTTGCTTACTCACCAGCTAGACAGTGTAGAAGGAGACCGTCATAAGTCCGCCGATAGAGATTCTTGGTGGTTTGATTGTAGTAGAACCGTAAAGATCGTCGTCGAATACTTGTAGCTTCCTTAGGATCTTCAGGGAGTATGTCGTGAACCACGAAGTCGATGAAAGGAGTTCTCCAATCTTCATTGATAACATTAATTTTAGCAAAATTACTGAACTCGATGTTACGATTGTTTTCGACACAAAACAATTCTCGATTAGAGATAACCACCACTTGTTGTCTTCTGATGGGAACGGCTAAGACTGCTGCAAGATTGGCTAAGGCATCTGCTTCAGTATTGAAAGCTCGGCGTACATATTCAATAAAGAAAGCTTTAAATGATGTAGCCATGTTGATTGCTGCTTCAAAGTAAGGTACCAGATCTTGATGACGGACTTCATAAGTTCCTCTAACCTGGTTGACAACCAGCTTAGAGTCGCCGTAAACTTCAAGATATTCGATATTCAATTGCTTGGCTAATTGAAGACCGATAAGTAGAGCATTATACTCTGCTATATTATTGGAACATGATTCATCTAGAGAATAAGCTCTTTGGATAGTTGATCCGTCTGGAGAAACGAGAACAACTCCAACTCCTGCTACAATAGCACCATTGGGTCCGATTCATGATGCTCCGTCAAAGAATAGACGCCAGGTTGGAAATTCTTCAGAGATCATGTTGACTTCCAACGTTTCGTCTGGAATTTCATCGTAAAGCTTGGATGTTTCTGGTACAGGATGAGCCGCCAAGAAATCCGCCAGCGCTTGACCTTTGACAGATTTTGAGGAACATACACCATGTCATATTGGGCTAGAAGAATGGCCCATGTAGCAAGCTGAGAGTTGAGTGTGCTAGGCTTCTTCATCAGTACCCAAAGAGGATTGACTCGGGATATGACATGAATGGTTTGACCAATAATGTAATGCCTTGTCTTTTGAACGACGAACATAAGGGCTAAACATTCTTTTTCAACCGGAATATAACGGTGTTTAGCACCAATCATAGTACGACTGAGATAGTAGATAGCTTGTTCATGACCTTCTTTATTCTTTTGGACGAGTAAAGCACCCAATGAATGGTCCATAGCACGGACGTACATTAAAAATGGAGTACCTGAGATTGGTGGCACCAAGACCGGTGGGTTCATGAGATATCGTTTGATGTCGTCTAATGCTTGTTGACATTCTTCAGTCCAAATAAAAGATACACCCTTCTTCATTAGTTGAGTGAATGGTCTGCAGCGTCCAAACAAGTTCGAAATGAATCTCCTAATGTACGCAAGTGGACCTTGGAATCCTCGTAGCTCTTTTAGGTTGCGTGGAGGAGCATCTCTTGAATGGCTTTGATCTTCTCAGGATCCACGTGTATACCTTTAGAGGTAATGATGAAGCCGAGAAATTTGCTACTAGAGACACCCAAGAATGACTTGGTAGGATTCATCTTGAGCTGATGTTGACGCATGAGATTGAAGATTGTTCTTGGATGTGATCTTCTTTCAGACGACTTTTAACAGCGATATCGTCAACGTAACATTCGACTATTTTACGAAGATGTTCCCTAAAAATGGTACTCATGGCCCATTGGTAAGTTGCACCAGCGTTCTTGAGACCAAATGGCATCACTGTATAGCAATAGACTCCCCGAGGAGTGCGGAAAGAAGTATGTTTTTCATCTTCAGGATTCATCTTGATCAGATTGTATCCAGAGAATCCATCCAAAAAAGATATTCGCTCAAACCCACAGGTATTGTCAATCATGACGTCCGTGATAGGGAGAGAAAATTCATCTTTCGGACATGCTTCATTAAGATCCCGAAAGTCGATGCAGACTCGAACTTTGCCAATTTTTTTCAGAACTGGAACAACGTTGGCTACCCAATCAGGATATTATTCTTCTCGAATAAAGCCACAAGCTATAAGTTTCTTGACTTCATCATCGATTGCGTCCATCATTTCAGGCTTGAATCGCCGTTGCTGCTGTTTGACTGGTTTAGCATTAGGCAAAATGTTCAGTTTGTGAGTAGCAATTTTGGGATCTAAATCTGGCATGTCTTCGTAACTCCAAGCAAAGATGTCAATGTATTCTTTAATGAGAAGAATCAACTCTTGCTTATCTGCTTCTGGAAGATTCTTGCTAATAAAGATCGGACGAGGTGACTCGCTTTCTCCTACATCAACTTGAACTAGTTGATCTTCAGTAGGAGGTTCTCTTTGTTCAAATCGGAGTACCCACTGATTGTCCATCTGTTGAGCCCAAGGATCTGTTTCAGAACTTTCTTCAATATCTTCATCATAACCTTCCGGAAGTTCAGCGGAGACCATATTAGAAGATACGATTACACGATGGACTTCACCAATGCTAGTGTCAGAATCCCATGACCTGGAATCAGAAGAGTTAGAACGCTCCTCGCTATTAGATTCAGAACCTGCTGGGGATAACATCGGAGGAGAAGCATATCCGAGACCACTTTTGGTCCTGCTGTAATACATTTCTGACTTTCCTTGTGGAACAGCGGTACGGAGAGGAGTCTTTCTTCCCTTACTGTAGTTGAGGCCGCTTTTGAAGTCGTAACCCATCTTTCGGACGATGTCTTTTGATTGTTGACTGTAACGACGGAATTGAAGATGTCCCGTGTCGTTAACTTTGCTATCATCCATATAGCTGAATTTTTGTTCCGGTCTTTTACTAAAAAGTAATGGACGTTCACCTTTCTTGTGAGCAGGAACAATACGATATGAATCTTTTGGGTGTTCACATGAAACTTCTGTTTGAAGAGATTGCACAACTCCTATTGTAAATGATTTGAAGCTATCTAACATATCCAAATAGCATTTAGTATGATAAATAACATCAGTATACTGGAAAGTAGATGCTTTTTTATTAATTTGTACATCTGTATTTACAGCAGGACCTCTAGCCTTAGCAGGCTTGGTCAGATTGATTACAAGAGGGGGAGAAGAAGAACGTGGAGGAGGCTTGTTACGACGGAGGTCAATAACAAGTGGCTCAGAAGAGGTGAGCTCCCTTTTTTCCTTATTGTGAGTTAAATCAACAACAAGTGGCTCAGAAGAAGTGAGCTGCTTTTTGTCCTTGTTACGACGTAAGTCGATAACAAGTGGCTCAGAAGAGGTGAGCTCCTTTTTTTTCTTGATCGTCATCAGTAGATTGCCTCTGGACTGGCAAGTGAATAGCCAGTGGTTTAGAAGATTGAGGATGAGAAATGCGTCCTTTGACAGGTATAATGAGAGTGTCATTGGGCACTGCTTCTTGATCTTCTTCAGTATCCATTGCCAATACTACTTTCATAAATTACTCCTTGTACATACGAGCGTCGTTGTAATATGCTTCGACACCCTTGAAAGGATAAAGGTCTGCAACTTCTTTGTGAACTTTTCCTTTGTCATCAACATATTTAAAGCATTGATGAAGAGTTGATAGAACAATGTTATGTTCATGAAGGAAAGGTCTTCCCAGAAGAGCGTTGTAAGAACAACCATGATTGTCGATGATATAAAAGGTCACCTTTGTGCGAAGATTGCCTATTTGGAATTTTAGGCGAATCTTACCCAAAGGTTCACTCCTTCCTTGGTTGAATCCCAAGATAGTGGTGATTGTGCTTGAAAGACTATGCACTGGTATCTTTAATGCGTTTAGCATTGTCTTTGGCATGATACTGAGTGCAGACCCTGGATCTATCAGGATACGATCGACTTTCATCGAATCGACATATCCTGTATAGTAAAGAGGACGATCATGTCTATTATCCTCCAGCAATATATCATCCTGAGTGAAAGTGATGTTTAGAATCAACTCCAGGACACTATGACAATGACGACAAGAGACCGGTTCGACTTCCGGCTTTTTGAGAAGGGTTAGGCAAGTTTCAGCCTGCATCAGGGCTTCACTTAAAGTTTCTCGAGTCTCTTTAGAAAGGCGCAAGAGCTCGAAGATTGATAGCCTAGCCGGTGTATTGGCTAGTTGTGCCAATATATCAAAGTTGTATGGCTTTTCAAGTCCTGTAGGAGATGATTTCTTCAAGGGTTTGTCAAAACGGACTTGTTGCTTGCCTTTGTCAGCAACCACCGGCTTGGGAGGAATAGGTACTACAACTGGTGAAAATGTGGAAGGAATTTCTTCAGAGGAAGTAGATTGTACTGGAATAGATTCAGAAGAAGAGGTAGGGTTCTCTTGAGCTTCAGAATGATCTTTCAAATAGGCTTTCCCTGATCTGGTGCCTAGCAGAATTTCTTCGTCAACTATGGGGTCAAAAGACACCATGTTGCAAATCTTTGTCTTGCCTTTAGAACGACCTTTCTTCTTGGAAGAAGAGGGCACTTCGAATTCCGGAGCAAGATCAGGATGGATCCACATAATTTCGCCATTGTCAAGAGACAAGGGAACAAGACCTTCACTTGGTGGAGGCAGGAGATTCTCAATCTCAAGAGTAGCTTTGGGAATAGGAATGACACCGTGCTGTAATATCTGCAGAGAAAAGTTACCGAACTGGACCGAAACCATGTTTGCAGTCACGGTCTTCTCATCTTGCTGCAGAGTGACGACACCAGCATTGACAAGCTCTTGAATTTTGCCTTTGAGCACGTAGCATGCTCGAGTAGGATGTCCAATGAACCTGTAGTAGACACAATATTTAGGATGATCTGTCTTACCGACTTCATAAGGTTTCTTTGGGTCTGGGAGCTGAATCTTATTGCTTTTGTGTAAACATTCAAAGATGCTTGCAGTGTCATTCTCGTCGAAGGAATATTCTACTTTCAGACGAGGTTCCCTTGGTGGAGCTGCAGAAGGAGTCGGAGTGGATGCAGGCGAAGCCACATTGACAGCCAAAGATTCTTTATTCTTATTCAAATTGATGTTCAAAGTCTCTTTTGCTTTGCGGTTGTTCTGGCGGTTGCCACCACCTGATGTCTGGTGTTCATCTCGATCGGGGTTAGACATCTGTACCCCCAATTGCTTGAACTTTTTAGCACTCACTTCCGCAGCTTTGGCGTTGACAATGAATGAAGGCCAATCTTGGAACTGGGTAGATCCTGTCCACATACTGATGATAGGAAAAAGATTTGCCTTACAAGTATCAATAGTAATAGCAGCTGGAGTTCCGGGAGGCATCTTTAAGGCTTCACGGCGGAACCGTTCGATAAAACTCTCAGCAGTTTCATTGTGTTTCTGTTTGATTTTGTTGAGAGCCGACATAGTCATGTCATTGAATCCTTCATAGAATCGTTCCAGGAAGATTTGCTTAAGACCTGAGAAGGAAGTGATACAACCATCGGGCAAACTTCTGTACCAGTCATATGCTATGTCGGCTAAACAACCGACGAACACTCTGGTAAGAAGAGCGTCATTTGGCTGGAGTTGAACTGTCATTACCTCAAAATGATTGATGAACTGGCTAGGAGAAGTACTGCCATCAAACAAAGAGATGGTTGGAATTTTGTAGTTTGGTGGAAACGGGACTTCTTTCCATTCAACTGGATAAGGCTGCTTGATTCCCAATCTTTGCAAGTTATCTTTCTCTGTGAAAGCTTCGAACTGGGTTCGTAAGAGTTTGACAGCTTCATTGGCGTCTTCAAATGAGGAAGAAGGAACAGGTTGAGTTAGAGTGGTAGGAGGAGGAACAGCATTGTAAGCACTACCCCCAGCTCCTGATTGACTAGGTGTAGTTTGAACTTGTACTTGTACAGGAGGCATTTGAGGAGACACTACCCCCAGCCCAGTATTGGAAGATACCGAAGATGCTATGATCTCTGGACTCGCAGTAGGTACGATCGGTGGTGTAACATGTTGTGCCACAATGATAGAATGTATACTAGCAACCATTTCAGCTATGGTTTTTAGCTTGTCTTCTAGTGCAGCGATTCGCTGTTCCTGATTTGAAGAAGTTGAAGCATCTGGATCTTTATTGACAACATAAGCTGTCACTTCTCTTGGTACAGTGGAAGACACTATCTGTTCAGAGCTTTTGCTATATGCATCATAGTCGGAGAAAGAATCGTCTCCTGACTGAGAAGTAGGAAGATAACCTGAAGGGTTTTGAGGAAGATTCCTTTGACCGATTGTGTCTCGACTTCGAGAACGGGTATGTCGAAACACTCCTTCAGAAGATTCTTGGAGTAATTCTAAATACCATTGACTTGGTTTACGAGGTTTGCCATGCTTAGAGCACCTTCTACCCCCAGTGTCTCGGGAAGTCATGTTGATAGAAGCATACAAGACTTCAACTTCTTCCGACATAGCTTCAGATTTAACAAAAGTCAGACGATCGAAGACAGATCGTTTTGTTGTTTGACAACAACATTGGATGATGACTTTGTGGTTGCAATGATGATCAGATGGTTGAACTGAAGGTGCTGAAACATTGTCTCATTTTTGTCTGAGATGTTCTCGGAGATCGAGAACAACAGCAGGACGAGGAAAACTCTGAGGGATCTGTTCTTTGATAATATTCGGAATATGATTCCGATTCTTCAAATGTTTATTCCCTTGAGTATACAGGGAAGTGCTCACTTCATTGGCATAAGTGTCAGGATTTTTAACCTTGGAGGTTTGTTTTTGATGATGTTTTGTCTTCGGCATTGGCTGTTTGCATTTTACCGAAGTGGGTTTGTTGAGATAAGTTCTGAGATCAGCAAATTCACCCCAGGGGTTTCTGTTTGAGACACCAGCAGTTTTTCCTGTCTGGATCGGGAAATCTTGAGAGTCGGGAGGTCCTGGAATTCTGCTACCGGGGTAGGCAGAATACCTCTTTGGTCAGTACAAGTTCTCTTGTTATAAAGGAAAGAAGAGTCCTTGTTTGAATGAGTTCTAGTACTGATTGGTGCCGAGGCATGTTCAGATTGATCTTCTTCGGTAAAAACTAAAGAAGATTGAGAAAAGACCAAAGGGCCTTTTCCTTTGTTTTGTGAAGAAGGGTTAGCTAAAGAGCATTTCCCGTTGTTGTCTTCCAAGTCATGGGATAAGGAAGTTTGAGAAAAGACCAACGGGCCTTTTTCTTTGTTTTGAAGAGGAAGAAGAATAGCCAAAGGACTACCCCCAGTAGATTGTTCAAGAGCAACAGGGTGTTTGGGAAGAAGAGAAGAGCCTTTTCCCTTGTTATGGGAAGAAGATGATTTAGCCAAAAGGCTGTCATTCTTGGATTGCGCAGGAGCAGTTTGCACATGAATGGATGGCGTACTGGTTTTGGCCACAGAGACTGTGTTTTGCGCATCAGGAGTTCTTGCTATAGAGTACTTAGAGTGGACTCTGGATGCTGGAGCATTGGTTTGTGCAGACATATTGGCAGCCAATTGCGCCAGGGGCATAGGAGTTTTGTATTGAGCCAAGGCAGCATATGAAGTCTTCTGTGTACTGGCAATAGCAGATTGCGCAGCAGTAGCAGAGACAGATTGTGCAGTAGGCTTGATGACAGAAGCTTTGGACTGCGCAGCAATCTTGCTGACAGACTGCGCAGAAGTCTTGCTGGCAGTATTAATAGAATGCACAGCAGTCTTTGGACCCACACTGGGCGTACTTTGCTTGTGGCAGCAGTGGTTGCAGTACGAGGAGTGGTCTTGGAATTGATCATGGACTCGTAGGCTGTCTGGTTGATCTTCACAACCAGTGTCTTCTGCGTCTTTTCGATAGACACTACGTCACATTGAGTTGTCATTTCCTCATCGGAGGAGAAAGTCGTCCCCAGCAGAGTCGCCATTTTATTTGCAAAAAACAAAAGTTGAAGAACTTTATTGATACAAACTTTGTAAAAGATTACAATTTGAATTCTGGAAATGGTACAACTTTAGGAATCCAATTTAGATGACGATTGCTTTATCCCTTGGACGATGTAAAATTTGAAGACGAAGCCTCTGAAGTTGAAAACAACTCTGGAATTGAAGGCAAAAAAAAACCTCGAAAGTTGAAGGCAAAAGCCTCGGAAGAATGCAGCAGCACTTGGGCAAGAACTCCTGAACTCTCTGAACTTTGAAGTCTGATAATCTAATCTCTGATCTCTGATTATTGATCCTTGATCCCCCTTTGAATGGAGACTTGAAACTCTATTTATAGAGTTCTGAAAAATAACTAACTTTTAGTTATTCTGGACTGCGCATAATGGATTGCGCAGCAACTGGATTGCGCAACACAGGACTGCGCAGACAGTTATTGGATCATGGGCCAACTGTCTTAGACACATGGCATCATTTGATTGAAATGCGCATGATCGTGCATAGACAGTTACCACGAAATGAGCAATTGATGGCATGAATGGCACATGTATTTTGTCATTTGTGTTGATAGAACGCGCACACTGAATTGCGCTGGTTTTGGATTGCGCCAACTTGAATTATGCAGGAAATGGATTGCGCCAACATAGATTGCGCCAATATGGATTGCGCTGCCAGCTGTCCTCGAGCGCCGTGCTGCACGATTAAACGAACGGTCGCCTCGTTCTCCGTGCTGTCAGCTGTCAGAATATTTGATTTATGTCAGGTAATAATGGTGATTTGCCACGTCAGCCTGCGCGCTTGAAAGTGTGTGCAATCTATCGTGCGCAATCTGAAGGATGCGCAATCTGATGTCTGCGCAGTTCATCTGAAAGTTGTATTTCTTGATTTTCTGACTTTGTTGATGTGTACAACTTAATTTTTTAGGACCTAAAGACTTTAGAAAGATGAGCTCCTGGGACTTCACGGGCACGGAGGGCATCCTTTATACAGACGACTGGCTAGAGGATGTGCAGAGGAGTATGGAGCTGGCAGAGCTTCCTAGAGCACTTTGGGTTTCGGCCGCAGCCAGCCAATTCTTCTACATTGCGCTGACATGGTACCGTACGGATCCTCGTGCGTCAGTGAGAGGTCTAGCATGGGAGAACTTTCGGAGGCTCTTTAAGGAGAAGTTCTTCCCGGACGTGGCTCTTACAGCATTGGAGAGCCAGTTCGTGGGTCTAGTGCAGGAGAACTCGCCGGTGGACGAGTATGGAGCAGAGTTCTCCCGCCTTAGCAGGTTCGCTCCTGATATGATCCATGATGAGGGACAGAAGGCTCGTAAGTTCCGTAGGGGACTTATTCATGCAGTGCGCACCCGCACCTCGGGTCGCCGTGACGCGACGTTCGATCAGATATTGATGGACGTACAGATTGCAGAGGAGGACTTCGGCCTCAAGCCAAAGAGGAGCGGTGATACTATGGGGGCGAGTTCCAGTACGGGACCGGCCAAGCGCCCCTACTTTCAGCATCAGTAGAAGCCATTTCAGCAGCAGCCTCTGTTACAGATTCAGCAGGCACCAGCGCGTGCCCAGCAGCACCAGGGACACGGCCAGAGACCGACTACTCCGTGCGGCTTCTGCGGAAAGTTGGGGCACAATAGAGAGGCTTGTAGGAAGAGGTTGGGCGTCTGTCTATACTGCGGGGCGCCTGACCACCAGCTGAGGGATTGCCACGCTAGTGGAATCCGAAGAGACTAGGACAGAGTACAGCAGGCTAGAGGAGGCCAGCAGGGGCGTGCATTCGCCATGACAGTTGAGCCCACTCAGGCAGTAGCAGAGCAAATAGCAGGTTCCGATATTTCGAATCTCCTTTCCGTATTTGCCTTCTTATAAACTGTCTTGAACTTCGATTCTATCTGTTCTTTGATCGTTGGATGAAAATTTTTCTTGTGATGTGATTTTCTTCTAAGATAAGTCGTATGGGCTAGGTCGCCTCGATTATGAGATTTTAGAATGCTCTAGGGTCATGCTAGCAGGCATAGCGAGGACATATAGTCGGATTATGGTCGTATTTCTTGGGTGTAGAAATTTAAGGTTTTCGCTGCCAAGCATGCGGCAATACAAAAATTTTAAATACAATAATTCTAGATGTATGTACCGTAGTTGAGGACTCTGTGATTATCGTAGCCTTGCTCACTGGCATGACGGAGATTCTGAGTATCATGATGATTGGACAGACGCATACGATTATCGATTTGCATGATTTTTGTGTTTACTTGTTTTAATTTTTGAGGATGATTTTTTTAAGGTGGATAGACTTGTAGCACCCAGTTTCTATTTGAGAGTAATTTTAAATTTTATAATTTTAGTCATTTAATTCATGCTTTGATTTTTGAGATTTTAATCATTTAAATTTTAAGCCATGACTTGTGATTTTGATATTTACTATTGTTTGGTTTTAATTTCGAGGACGAAATTTTTTAAGGTGGATAGACTTGTCACCCTCACTTTTCCAAGTTAGGGGTAAAATGGTAATTTTCCATTTTATAATATTTTTGAGAATTTTATTTCATGAATATTAATATTTAATTATTATAGGAGTCGGGTTCGAATTTCATCGCATTTCGAGTTAATTCGGGACCCCGGTGAATTTCGACTTGAGTCGTAATTAGCATGTTATTTAACCATGGCCCACCACACTAAACTTTTAGGTTTAGGAGTTTGGACCAGTCCCCCATGAGTAATTAAGTTTAATTATGATTTTTATTTAATTTTAGCTAACCCACAAAACCAAATTTGGACTTAACTTAGCATAGAAGTTAAGGGAGGAGCAAACTAGTAATTTCAAGTGTCCCAACCCTTTCCTTTATGACCAGCCATTCCCTCCCCATTTATTCTTCTTCTCCACTTCAAAATATCACCATTTTCTTCTTCTTCTTCTTCTTCTTCTCCAAGCTTTTCTCAAAAGTTAGAATAGGTTTTCCCTAGAAATCATCTCAAAATAATTCTTTTTTCTCCAATATTCTTCCATCCAACTCTTCCTCTTCCCCAAGTGAAGCTTCTCCAAGCTTTTGGGAGCAAGAAGTGCAAGGATGTGTCCTAAATAATTCGTTGTGTCGGAGACGTGTCGGAGGACTTTCGAATCGAAAATCCATCTCCTGATAGGTATAACCTATTCTCTAACTTATTCCCTTCATCATGATAAATAGTTTGAACCATGTAGGATTTGATTTCCATAGTTGTGTCCTTAGTTGTGTCGAGTTTGAGTCCGTTTGGAGTGTCCTAGGAGAAGTTAGAGTTTGTGACCGTGTCCTTGAGTTTTCCCCAAATTTAGACACTTTAGAATAAATTAGATTTGGCCTCTAAGTGGTTAGGCACTCTTAACTTCATTTATTTAGTGTGTGTGTGTGTGTGTCCATATACATATATATGTGTGTGTGTCCATATACATATATATATATATATATATATATATATATATATATATATATATATATATATATATATATATATATATATATATGTATGTATGTGTGGGAGTGTGTGTGTCCATATGTATATAGATATAGATTTATGTGTGTGTTAATATATATATATATATATATATATATATATATATATATATATATATATATATATATATATGTGTGTGTGTGTGTGTGTGTGTGTGTGTGTGTGTGTGTGTGTGTGTGTGTGTGTGTGATCACATATATATATATGTGTGTGTATTTGTATGTATAATGAGGGGAGGGAATGAGATTTATATGTGTGAGAGTTTATATATATTTTAGAGAGGAATTGAGAGAGATTAGAGATTAGAGAGGAAGAGATTGAGAGATTAGAGAGGAAGATTGAGAGGGTTAGAGAGGGAATTAGAAAGGAAGAAAGAGGGGAACACCATAGCAGCAAGGGGGGATAACGGCTGCTGTTCCCCCCCCCCCCCCCCCCAAAATAGCCCCAAAACAGCCACAAATAGCAGCAGTAGGCAGCAGCCATAGCAGCAGCACAGCAGCAGTTTGGGCAGCAGTAGCACCCCATTTTGACCCCCGTAAACCCCCGTATATACCCCCATATGTATAACAATATATATACATATATATATACCCTATTTATTAGCTCTATATACCCCTAATTAACCCACTAAAATAGCCCCTACAACTAGTCCTAAGCGAGTGTGAAAAATGAGTTGAGTGAGTGAGTGAATGGTCGAGTTAGGAATTAGTGAAGGGGTGAATTTGAGTTCCGTGATTCGAAACGCGTTGAAACTTGGAGGGGACTTAACAAATGTGATTTAGATTTTGTGGGTAGGCTTCAGAGTTGGAATCGGGGTTGTGTGTGGGTTCGGGGAGATGGTATCGCACCGCACCATTCCGTATCTTGAAATATTCAAGATAACGGGTAAACGGGCAATTCGGACCGTAAGATGGACTGGATGTCCAC
The DNA here is from genome assembly GCA_029216955.1 of Iris pallida. Taxonomy (NCBI): domain Eukaryota; kingdom Viridiplantae; phylum Streptophyta; class Magnoliopsida; order Asparagales; family Iridaceae; genus Iris; species Iris pallida. Next base: position 8,790,736 of record JANAVB010020396.1, on the reverse strand, counting down.
TTACCCTAGAAAACTTGGTAGGTAATGGTTGTATAGGCTAGTACCCTACTACCCTAGGAAGTACGGAGTGGAATTCCTAAGGGAAGGCCACTTGGCGTCAAGTTAGAGCGGTTTAAGGGTAAATGTTAAGGGATAATCGGGTAATTTCGAGATACGGAGTTCGGGTAGTCGGATTGACTTGAAACTTGGGTGGCATGTTGGGTACACCCTACAAATGTCATATTTTAGCCGATTTTGGTTCGGTTGACCCAGAGTTGACTTTTTACCCAAAAGTCAACCGTGAGTCAACACTTTGTCTAGATTTGACCAAATCCAAACCAGAGTTGACCAGTTGACCAAAAGTCAACTGTTGGTCAACATTTGACCAATTTGACCTAGGATTGACCTAGAGTTGACCAGAGTTGACCAGGGTTGACCCGTTGATCAAAAGTCAACTGTAGACCAACTCTTGATCCCGTTTGACTTTTTTCGACTTGTTTTGACCTGTGATGACTGGTATGACCTAGGGTTGACTTGGTCTGACTTAGATTGACTTGATATAACTTGATTTGACCTAGATTTGACTTGACAGGACTTAGTGTAACTCAGTGAGACCTAGTTTGACCTAGATTTCATATCATTCATTGTGAATCATTCTTAAACTTGTTTAAACCTAAATTAACATACAGTATCTCATCTTTAGGTTTCTGATTACCGCTCTAAGCATTGATATACCCTACAGCTTAGGACAGCAGGCGAGTACATTCACTGATAGTTTTTATTGTCTTGATATCTGCTATATCCTATTCAGTTGTAGTGTCTTACTCGATTCCAGTCACGATAGTTCACGGACTAGTACACGTTGGATCATGACATGAGATGTTGTTCCTGGATTTTCTTGGTATATATGTACATTTTTTGTCTTGTTCCCTGTACTTGTATAGACACCGATTCCTGAGAGGGAGTAGCTATCCTCTTAGGGAATCTCGTGTCATGACGTGTCATGTCCAGGTCCATTATACTACTCGGGGATGGAGAATTATTAGGGGTTATGTGATCAAAGCCCCATGTCACTATTTTGCTTGTGCCACCCTCACCTCACGTAGGGTGTAGCAGATACCTCCATGTCCATGTTATCCAGGTTGGCCGGCATGACTTTTAGTTGAGGTCACCGCGGATTGCCGGGCCAAGTGGATAACCCTATCATGTTTCCCTTGCCGATCACATAATGCTCTAATAATTCAAGGCACATTTTATATTTACTTTATCTTATCATATATCCTGCTCTGTTCTACATTCAGTATTTTCTCACCATGCTATGATATTCAGTTACTCACATGTTTTACATGCCTCTATGATGTATCTTGATTTGGAGACTAAGTTCTGCTCGGGAGAAGGGTTACAACCCCGGTCCTTGTTTGGTTTAAGGGTTGTAACTCAGCTTTCGAACGGTTCCCAAGTCTTCATATATCTTTGTCTTGTATTTCATTATACTGTCTCTTATAGAATTTGTCAATTCACATGGAACTGCTGTTAGTGCTTGTACTTGCTCATTTTTCTGACAGGATACCGTTATGATATATTACAGATGACTCTGAGGCAGACTGCTCGACCTATTATGGGCTCGAGTCAGATGGAGTAGTCCAGGACCGTGGCCGTATAGTAGAGCCACTAGATTTTGTACTTCCAGAGTAGTATAGATTAGCTAGGTTTGACTGGACTGCGATCCAGCTAGCTTTATCAGACTCTAGCTTCTATATTATATTTTGAGACCCTATGATGTTGTATATATCTGGGCTTGTATTGGACACTGGACTTATTCCTTTTATCTATCATATATTATCCTTTTGCGCTATCTACCTTAGTTTTATTCTGTGATTGAGACTGTATTGCTATGTCATCTCCACTCGGAGTATATATACTGTACAGGTACCTTTATACTGTTAGTCGTAGTATTTACAGAGCTTATATACAGCGTTCTACCGCCGATGCTGCGGCGTAGGCTGGACGTACCCACTTCTCGTGCCCCTAATCAGGGTGCGGGTCATGACAAAACTAATGTCCACTTCTATCCGAAGGGGAAAGCAACATGTTCGACGGAAGTCATCACACAATGCCATCGATATCGCGTATATAGGACAAGTTCCACCTCAACATCATCCGTATGTGTTGAGTACGGAAAATGTAATAGGGGATGGACATTGTGGTTTTCGATGCATAGCCCATACACTAGGGTTGGGGGAGGAATCTTGGCCAAAAGTACGTAGTGACCTCATCCAAGAGATCACACTCTTGGGAGATATATACGGTAGATGTAACTTGATTAAGGGGTCTCCAAAACAGGTACTTGAATCTTTGAATTGCTTCGTGGTACCAATTTTTGACCGCAAGTACTGGTGGTTATTTCCCGATATGTACTACTTGGCGGCGGCGGCCTACAACATAGCCATCATTCACATGCACGGTGATGTCAACGTTATGTTTCTATCCATAAGGACAGAAGTTCCAGCCAATCCTTGGCTTGTATGCATGGCATTTGTTGATACCAATCATTTTATCGTGGTAAAGTTTATTTTCTAATGTAAGCTTGAGGTTGTATCATTTCATCGTTCACATGCACGATTAATGTGTTTTTATTTATTTGTATGCAGGTAAATTTGGCCTCAGACGCACCACTACCACCCATTATCAACAGATGGTCTACTCTGCGTCTTCTATGTACTGCTGGTTGGGGCGAAATTTATAAACAACGGATTGAAAAGTATCGTGAAACTGTTTCCTCCAAAAGCTCATATGTTGATGGTGATCCGATTAGTTTGGACGATTAGTCCTATTGTTATTTAAACGGGTGTTACGATATTGTACTATAAGAAGATCAATGTACTGGTATTATGAGATGTTCATTGTACAGTTCCCTCCAAAAGTGTGTTCCCATTTGAATGTATGTTGTGAAATTTTACTATGAGAAGATCAATGTACAACATTATGAGATGTTCAATGTACTGTTCCTCCCAAAATTGTTTTGTCATTTAAATGTGTTGTGAAATTGTACTATGAGAAGATCAATGTCCTGGTATTATGAGATGTTCATTGTATTTTTATCGAGAATTGTAAATATGAACTCAGCTCTGCATTTTCTCTTGAAAATTATACTGCTCGACCATTACATGTCGAACAAAAACCTTCTGTTCGACCATTATAGGTCGAACACCTCCCTACTGTTCGACAATGACAGGTCGAACAGACCATTTATGTTCGACCATTACAGGTCGAACAATGCCCTTCTGTTCGACCAGTAAAGGTCGGACGTTCGGTACAACTATTCGACCTATAACTGCCGAACAGAAGAATTATGTTCGACATGTACTGGTCGAGCAGTACAATTTTGAGCAAAAAAATAAGCACATAATGGGCACATAAACTGAGTACATTTACAGAGTTCAAAATGAGCACATAATAGAGACATAAACTGAGTACATTTGCACATCTGAGTACAACTTCATATTTACGATTTTGAGCAAAATTCACATAAACTGAGTACATTTACAGAGTCCATAACAAAGCACAAAGTTCATTAACATAGTTCATAACAAAGCACAGAGTTTCAGTAACATAAGCACAGAGTTCATAACAAAGCACAGAGTTCATTAACATAGTTCACAACATAGTTCACAACATAGTTCACAACATAGTTCATAACATGAATCTATGATCTTCGACGCCTTCGATTCCTAATAGTAGACGCTCCCTTCGAAGATTCTGGTGGTTCTTCAGGTACGATCTTCAAAGCACGATAGATGCCGACTAAAGCTGGGACTAGCATCGATGTGTGTGAAATCCTGATTTTCAATTTATTGGATTTTGCCAGTTAGCGATAATTAGTTTAGTTATTAGTTATTATTATTACTATATATATTATTACTATTATTATTATTATATTATTATTATTATTTAGTCAGATTTAGGAAAAATATCATTTTAAAAATTATCGTTGATTTTTTATTTCGGCCCTGTCCCGATCCCGAGTCCGGACTCCGAACCCGAGTTCGAGCCCGATTTCCCGAACCCAATCCCGATCCGTACCTATTCTTTTACTTCTTTAAAATCCTGAATATTTATTATATTAGTTATACATACATATATATATATATATATATATATATATATATAATATATATATATATATATATATATATATATATATAATAAACCCATTGGCTTGGTCACCCATGACCAAGCCAAATTTGCCTATTCTCCAGCCCACCCCCCTACTTCTCTCTACTCCACACGTTGCTCACCCACCCCTTCTTAATAACTCCTACCACCACCTTCTCACTACTCCAGCATACTTCCTTTCCCATTTCTTCTTAACTAAAACACAACACCACCACTTCCATTTCATCAAACCCCGATCTCTCCATAACTCTCCTCTTCCTCTCCAGAGCATCTCCAACCCCGACCGCTCGGCCCTAACTCTAGCCCGCGCCTTCCGGCGCCGCCTTCGACTCCGGCAGCTCCCCGTGCGCCAAAGCTCGCGGCCCGCCACCTCCGGCGCCCAAGCCGCGACCCCAGCCGGGCCGCCCCCACCGGCGCCGCTTCCCCGACCTCTCCCTGGGGGCAGTCTCGTGAACCTCCTCCTCGGCCTGGTCAGATCTCTCGGGCAATCTACTCGATCCAGTGGCCTGCGGGTGCGTCTTCGTCATCCTGGAGACGAATTGAAACAAGGAGATCAATATGGCACATGAGAAGATATTATCAAGGAAGGACAGTTAATTTAATATAAGGGGAGTAATCATGATAATCAAATATCGGAAAATTTTCCTAGGTGTGATTGAGAAACTCCTATCATATCCTAGGTCCTACGTCCTAATCGCAGGCTCGTAATTAGTACTCTAAGTCGAGCACCATTACGAGATTGCACTAATTGCGACACGAGACCTGCGTGGGCCACCACAAAAACGTGTCACGACCCGTACCCTGAAGAGGGGCACGAGCACGTGGTTACGTCCAACCTACGCCGTAGTATCGGCGGTTAGAACGCTGTATATAGGGTCTGTAAATACTACGACTAAAACAGATAAATGTACCTGTACAGTATATACACTCCGAATGGAGGTGACATAGCAATACAGTCTCAATCACATATCTCAAACTAAGGTAGATAGCATGGGAAAGAAATATGATAGATAAAACATGAAATGAGTCCAAGATCCACAAGTCAGAGCTATACACAAACATCCAGAGTCTCAAAATATATAATAGATACTACAAACTGAAAAGTACTAGCTGGCTCGCAGGCCAGGCAAACCTAACTAACTACGCTACTCATGGTGAGCAAAGTCTAGTGGCTCTACTAACAAGCCACGGTCCAAGTCTATTCTATCTAACCCGTCCCCATAATAGGTCGAGCAATCAGCCTCTGAATCATCTGTAAAATATCATAACGGTATCCTGTCCGGAAAATGAGCAAGTACCAAGACCAACAGTAGTTCCATGTGAATTGACAAATACTATAAGAGACAGTATAATGAAATACAAGACAAAGATATAGGCGACTTGGGAACCATTCGAAAGCCGAGTTACAACCCTTAAACCAAACAAGGACCGGGGTTGTAACCCTTCTTTCAAACAGGACTTAGTCTCAAATCATGGTACAGTATAAAGGCAGGTAGTTCATGTGAGTAAATGAAATTATAGCATGGTGAAAAGTACAGAAAGTAATACTGAACTGGAATATAAGATACGACAATAAATGTAAAATGTGATTTGAATTATTAGAGCGATATGTGATCGGCTAGGGAGTCATGGTAGGGTTATCCACTTGGCCCGACAATCACAGAAAAATCTCTGGAAAGGGTCATGCCGGCCAAC
>JANAVB010020396.1:8777386-8779886 GCA_029216955.1 Iris pallida | reverse complement strand
AGACGAATTGAAACAAGGAGATCAATATGGCACATGAGAAGATATTATCAAGGAAGGACAGTTAATTTAATAAGGGGAGTAATCATGATAATCAAAGATCGAAAAATTTCCTAGGTGTGATTGAGAAACTCCTATCATTCCTAGGTCCTACGTCCTAATCGCAGGCTCATAATTAGTACTCTAAGTCGAGCACCATTACGAGATCGTACTAATTGCGACACGAGACCTGCGTGGGCCACCACAAAAACGTGTTACGACCCGCACCCTGAAGAGGGGCACGAGCACGTGGTTACGTCCAGCCTACGCCGCAGTATCGGCGGTTTGAACGCTGTATATAGGGTCTGTAATACTACGACTAAAACAAATAATATACCTGTACAGTATATACTTCGAATGAAGGTGACATAGCAATACAGTCTCAATCACATATCTCAAACTAAGGTAGATAGCATGGAAAAGAAATATGATAGATAAACATGAAATGAGTCCAAGATCCATAAGTCAGAGCTATACACAAACGTCGTCCAAAGTCTCAGAAAATATATAATAGATACTACAAACTGAAAAATACTAGCTGGCTCGCAGGCCAGGCAAACCTAACTACCTACGCTACTCATGGTGAGCAAAGTCTAGTGGCTCTACTAACAAGCCACGGTCCAAGTCTATTCTATCTAACCCGTCCCCATAATAGGTCGGGCAATCAGCCTCTGAATCATCTGTAAAATATCATAACGGTATTCTGTCAGGAAAATGAGCAAGTACAAACACCAACAGCAGTTCCATGTGAATTGACAAATACTATAAGAGACAGTAATAAATACAAGACAAAGATAGGCGACTTGGGAACCATTCGAAGCCGAGTTACAACCCTTAAACCAAACAAGGACCGGGGTTGTAACCCTTCTTTCAAACAGGACTTAGTCTCAAATCATGGTACAGTATAAAGGCAGGTAGATCATGTGAGTAAATAAAATCATAGCATGGTGAAAAGTACAGAAAGTAATACTGAACTGGAATATAAGATACGACAATAAATGTAAATGTGATTTGAATTATTAGAGTATGTGATCGGCTAGGGAGTCATGGTAGGGTTATCCACTTGGCCCGACAATCACGGGAAAATCTCTCGAAAGGGTCATGCCGGCCAACCTGGATAACCCGGCAAGGGGTGTCTGCTACACCCTACTGAGGTGAGGGTGGCGCTAGCAAAATAGTGATGGGAGGCTTTGATCATATAACCCCTAATAATTCCCCCATCCCCGAATAGTATCATGGACCCGGACATGGCACGTCATGACACGGATTCAAAAGCAGTGATCAGCCCACTCCCAAATCAATGTCTATATAAGTACATGAAACATGGATATCACACACCAATATACCAGAAAAATCCGGGAATAATCTCATGACAGGATCCGACGTATATAGTCCGTGAACTATCGTGTCGAGAATCAAGTAAGACACTACACTGAATCGGATATAGTAGATATCAAGACAATGAAAACTATCAGTGAATACTCGTCTACTGTCCTGAGCTGTATGGTATATCATGCTCAAGCGGTATCAGAAGACCTAAATATGAGATACTGTAAGTTAATAATTAGGTTTAAAACAAGTTTAGGAATGATTTACAATGAATGATATGCAATCTAGGTCAAACTAGGTCTCATGACTCACACTAAGTCCTGTCAAGTCAATCTAGGTCAAATCAAGTCATATCAAGTCAATTTAAGAACCAACCCAAGTCAATCCTAGGTCATACCAGCATCACGGGTCAAAACAAGTCGAAGAAAGTCAAACGGGGTCAAGAGTTGGCCTACAGTTGACTTTTGGTCAACTGGTCAAACCCTGGTCAACTTTGGTCACTCTAGGTCAACCTTGGTCAACCCTAGGTCAATGGTGACTAATAGTTGACTTTTGGTCAACCATACAATCTAATGGAAATCGGGACTAATTTGGATAAAGCGTTGACCCATAGTTGACTTTTGGTCCAAAAAGTCAACCGTGGTCAACCGGGGCCAAGACTAGGTCTGGGCGACTATTTCTAACTATTACCAACCTCTACAACCCATATCCAAGTCCATCTTGGACTTCGAAACTCATATCTTGGCCGTAGGCCAATATCCTATTTTACCCTTAAAAGGGTAAAATTCTAGCTTCGGCAACTATCAAGTTAGCCTACCTACGCTTGGTATTTTGACCCGAGCTCCCTAGGGTAGTAAGGTACTAGCCTATACATATATTACCTACCAAGATACCTAAGTAAAATGGACATCTAGTCCATGTTACGGGCCCATTGCCGGTATCTGAATATTTCAAGATACGGAATGGTACGACGCGATACCGGCGCCCTACGACCCCGATTTCCACCCCGGGAGCCTACCCGCAAAATCTAAATACTATTCTTGCCCCACGCCAAGTTATTAACTCAATCCGATACTCCGAGCTCCGTTTCGCCCTCTAACTCGGTTTTTCCCTATTTCCTATTCTAGCTTTCTTC
>JANAVB010020396.1:8564325-8775699 GCA_029216955.1 Iris pallida | reverse complement strand
TTAAATAACAGGCCAATTACAGCTCAGTCGAAATTCACCGGGTCCCGAATTAACTCGAATGCGATGAAATTCGACCCGACTCCTATAATAATTAAATAATAATATTCATGAAATAAATTTCCAAAAATATTATAAAATAAAAATTACCATTTTACCTCTAACTGGAAAAGTGAGGGTGACACCAGATATAAGAGATGCTGCCCAATTTTTCGGAAATTTTTTAAAACGATTTTTCGTATAAAATTAGGGACTAGAAAATCACTTTTGCAAAACGTTTATATATTGGATTTGCCGGCTTTCGGATTTATGGATTTCTGTACCACCATTTAGGCGACGACCTTATAGGTCGAATGAGCCTGGCGAAGCGCAAACGCTACAGGGTTCCTGTACGTTGAGGCGCTAGCCAATAATATGACATTTGGACCAAGTCTGAGACTCATATAATTATATCTTTAATTTATAATTATTATTTTAGTACGGGTATTGCTGTTAGTATTTTTGGTGCAGGCTTCGGCCTGCTGATGGACCGCTTCCCGACTTCAGGATTCACCCAAGTTTTATTATTATTCCTAAAATTCATTTATGTAAAAGTAAGGGCATAAGCCCATTTTCTATTTTCTTTGCTGCACCCTGTATTGTGTAGCATAGCTTTTCTTGTTTTCTGAGTTATTATTTTGGCTTTAAACGCGTAGATTATTAAAATGAGTATTTATTTTAATATAGAAAATTAATAAAGTTTTCTCACAGTATAAATTAGTAAATTACAAGTTTGATTATTTAAACAAATTCACGTTCTTCTCATCTAAAGAAAAGTATTACTTTTATATGATATTACAAAATACTAAGTTTTGTCAAATTAACCGGTAATTGTCATTTTTCTAATTAATCAAACCGGCTTATTTTAAATAATAATAACTAACGTAGAATTGTGACGTTAGACGTCTTCCGGTAGATTAATAAAAAAACTTAAAATCCGACTAGGACACTACTACTAGAGATTGTAACTAGCACACCTAGAATGGTTTCATATTGGTTCTAAGTCAAGTTCTCAACAATTGTAGGATCTCGAGACGAACCTAACTTCTTCTCCGAACCGTCATCCTACCCAGTCATACAATCGAGGCAAGTTACGGTTATGTTTTTCTTGTATTTTATTTAGTAATTGTCTAGCTGCATGTTTAAACCACATTGCTACACGTTCAGATATTGATTGATTGATTGTGGGGATTGGAGGAATTGTAACGTTTGTGCCAATACCCCTCATATTGCATATTGTGCGAGCTTACCCTCTTACACACGGGGATAAGCTGATCGCGTCGCTAGGACGCTATTGTATAACCCAGCCGGTCATAGATGATTACACATTCAAATCACATTATTTTCAATTATAGAATGCTGGAAAATATTGTTTAAAACTGTTTAGCTTGCACTTTTCCATTATTACTTACTTGAAATATAGTTAAATATTCGTACTTGCTCCCTCCTGACTGAGACAACATTTTTAGATGACATTGAGGATGTTGAGCTATTGTACAATGGCTATTATGTCCCGGTTCTGTACCCTGTGGTATTGCCAGAGTCCCCATTGGAGGACGCAGGACCTGAGGCCGACGAGCCGAACGCTTAGATAGTTATTTCCAGTTTCCAGTTCATTGTTTTTAGAATTTTGTTAATTTGAATTCAGCATTTTATTTCAGTTCTTTTACTCCCAGTTGTACTTTACAAATGTTGAATAAAGTTTTAGAATTTTCGTATATTGAGTTGTGACAAATGTATAGATGTTGTTGTGAATACCTACTAATAGAACAGCTTACTGCCGCCGTCTCACAACGGTGCAGGCTGGGCATGATCCGGTTCGACTCAATTATTTGGGATCGGGTCGTGACATGTTTTTAGTGGTGGCCTATGCAGGTCCTAAAACAACAACTTAGGAAAACATATCTAGAAACAATTAGAATACTAGAAAATTGATTTGTCACAACATAGGTCCGAATTTTATATATATATATATATATATATATATATATATATATATATATATATATATATATATATATATATATATATATATTTTTGTTTGGTTATAAACTGGTAGGATACCTTGCTTATGATTGCATCATAAACCTTCCAGAGTATGGCTAAAGGGAAGACTACCCGTTCCGGCCCTGCTGAAGATGAGGTGTCATCTACCAATCACACCCCACCTCCTCAAGCACGCCATTATCCACCTCCTTTGTAGCTGACTGACCGTCCCCATGTTGCACCAGCACCCTGCCCCGTTTACGCTACTACAGCGCAAACGGTAGAACCGGCACTTCCCCAGACTGAGTCACAGTCCCCTGCGGTAGTACCCGCACCAGCTGCCCCACCAGTGCCCGTGGATCCCACCGATCTAGTGGGCATGCTACGAGGAGTGCTTGAATCCCATAGAGCCCAAGCAGAAGCTCATCGTGAACAGACTGCAGCCCAAGCTGAAGTCCATCGCGAGCAGACTGCGATCATGAGAGAAGGCATGGAGAATGCCCACAACGTGGCTATGGCTGCCCTCGAGAGAGGAGGAACAACTTTATTGGAGCCACGACCTGCCAAGGTAAACATAAATCCAGGAGTTAAGTTATGTATCATTTAGGCCATTCATTTGATAAGAGGTATGTTATTATGTGAATGTCGGAGATATAGAGAGTTTCAAGAAGCAAGGCCCTCGACCTTTCAAAGGAACCGAGGAAATCATCTACGCCGATGAATGGCTAGACAGCATGGAGCGTCTCTTGAGTGTCGCTCGACTCCCAGAGGACCTCAAGACCGAAGCAGTAGGACTTCAGCTGCAAGATGTGGCAAGCACCTGGTATCGGAATGAACCCCGACTCCAGGAAAAATAGCTTGATTGGGACACCTTCAAGAGGCTGTTCCGCAGAAAGTTTTTCCCAACATCAGAGATGCGGAAGATGGAAAGACAGTTCCAGGACCTGAAGTAGGGAAACATGACGGTTGGAGAGTATGCGGCAGAGTTCGGCCGACTTAGCCGCTTTGCCCAGAACTTGGTTGCTGACCCCAAGGATCGTGCTGAAAGATTCAGGTATGGACTAAGGGAAGAAATTCGCACCCCTGTGATCGCAGGCGGCGCTAAGACATACGAGAAGATTCTGATACGAGCTCAGGACGTGGAGAAGAGCCAACCTTCTCGTTCAAAAAGAGAGTATCCTGGAACTAGCAACTTCCAGGATAACCAGAAGAGGCCCAACAACAATAATAACAGGCCTTCGCACCACCAGCAGCAGCACCATCAAGCAAGGACCAGTGATAGAACGCCTCAGAAGCATATCTATGTCTGCGACTACTGTAAGAGGCCTGGACACCAGGCGAACATCTACAGGAAAAAATAGGACACTACCTAGTTTGTGGGTCTGCCACCCACCAAGTGAGGGACTGCCCCACAGCATTCAACCGGACCGGAGCAACTCAGCAAAGAGCTCCTCTACCCACTCAGCAACAACGGTTCGGACAATATTAGCAGAAAAACGGGCGAGCTTTTGTCCTAGCAGCAGACGAGCAAGAACCGGAGCAGGAACCCACCGATGATGTCATCACAGGTTTCATTTATGTATTTTTATATCCCGCTCTAGCATTATTTGATTCGGGTGCATCACACAGTTTCATATCATCAAAGTTTATTTCTGCACACCACCTAGATACGGGACTTAGCAAGATGATTAGTAGAGTTATGACCGGTGGTGGACCCATACCCATCCGAGGCTTGTAATTGTCCCATAACTATCTCAGGCCACAAATTCTTAATACCCTTACTTGTGATGCCCTTACCCAACTATGATATAGTCTTAGGGATGGACTGGTTAAGTGAGCAGCATGCGCTGATAGATTGTCACAGAGGATGTGTAATTTTCAGCCCACCAGGAGAACCGAAGTTTGAAATCTCTCGAGCTCCGGAAGACATGAAGAGTGTTACCTACTCCTCTATCACCGAAGAACCCGGGCCTCCTCACCCTATTATAGCGGAATTCATGGACGTCTTTTCAGATAGTCTTCCAGGATTGCCGCCAGATCGAGGTGTGGAATTCTCTATCGATCTAGTACCCGGTTCTTTCCATATTTCTCGGGGATGCAACAGAGTCAACCCCAAGGAGGCAAAGGAGATAAAGGACCAAATTGACGAACTGAAGGCACAAGGATTTATCAGAGATGGGGCTTCACCCTGGGGAGCACCAGTTTTGTTCGTGCCCAAGAAGGATGGAACCGTACGGATGTGTATCGATTACCGGGCGCTGAACAACATCACCATCAAGAACAAGTACCCTCTGCTCCGGATCGACGACCTGTTTGATCAACTGAGTGGAGCCAAGGTATTTTCGAAGATAGATCTCAGGTCTGGCTACCATCAAATCAAGGTCAGGAAGGAGAATATTCCAAAGACGGCGTTCAATACCAAATATGGTCAGTATGAATTTTTGGTCATGCTGTTTGGACTGACGAATGCTCCTGCAGTATTCATGAACCTTATGAACAAGGTCTTCCATGAATATCTGGATCAATTTGTTGTTGTCTTCATTGACGACATTCTGATCTACTCGAAGACTGAAGAAGAGCATGAAGAGCACCTGAGAAAAGTTCTGGAAACTCTAAGGAAGGAGAAGCTCTATGGAAAGCTATCTAAATATGAATTCTTCTTAGACAAAGTGGATTTTCTTGGCCATGATGTCACAGGAGAAGGAATTTCGGTGGATCCAATGAAGATAGCTGCTATTGAGAAGTGGACTGCACCAAGTTCAGTTGCAGAAATCAGAAGTTCTTTGGGTTTAGCTGGCTACTACCGGAAGTTTGTGAAGGATTTCTCCAGGATTGCCGAGCCAATGACGAAGCTCACCAAGGAAGAATGAAGAATTTGTTTGGTCAGAAGCCTGCCAGTCAGTATTTGAGGAACTGAAAAAGAGGCTTACAACGGCACCGATACTTGCGCTACCCTCAGGTACCGGCGGTTTCTCAATTTATAGTGTTGCGTCCGGTAAGGGATTGGGCTGCGTTCTTCAACAACACGGAAAAGTAATTGTTTACGCATCTAGGCAATTACGGACTCATGAGAAGAACTATCCCACACATGATTTGGAGCTTGCAGCGGTGATATTTGCATTGAAGCTATGGAAGCACTACCTTTATGGAGAGAGAGTAGAAATATTTACAGACCACAAAAGTCTTAAATATGTTTTCACTCAGAAGGAGCTGAACATGCGACAGAGACGATGGCTGGAGCTGATGAAGGATTTCGACATCAACCTGCAGTATCATCCGGGTAAGGCTAATATTGTTGCAGATGCACTTAGTCGATACCCGATGGCAATGTTCTTGACCAAGGAGAGTCATTTGCTGGAGGACATGGAAAAGCTAGGACAGGAAATTGTATTGCCCGAAGAAGAAATTAAAAAACTGGGAAGTGAAGCCATTGTACAAGGAGCTGATTCAACAATGATACAGTTGTAAGTGCGTTCAAGTCTAATAGACAGAGTCAAGGAGGCACAATTCTAAGACGAGACGCTTTGCAAACTCAGAGATCAAGTGCTGGTGGGAACACTTGAAGGATTCTCAATCGCCAGCAACGGAGCACTGAAGCATGGTACAAGGCTGTGCGTACCAACTTGCGAACTGAGGAACGAGCTGATGCAAGAAGCGCACCAGTCGCAGTATTCCATACATCCAGGAGCTAATAAAATGTATCGGGATATGCATACTATAGTGTGGTGGTACGGAATAAAGAAGGACGTATCTAAGTATGTAGCTAGATGTTTGATTTGTCAACAAGTAAAAGCTAGCAGACAAAGACCAGTAGGACTGTTGCAGCCGCTAGACATCCCGGAGTGGAAATGGAAACACTTAATGATGGACTTCGTGTTAGGACTGCCTCGATCCCAAGGAGGGAAGGGTGCCATTTGGGTTATCGTGGACCGACTGACGAAGTCAGCCCACTTTATTCCTTTCAAGGTGGTCTATCCACCGAGAAGTTGGCGGCACTGTACATGCGACACATCTACCGGATTCATGGAGTTCCGGTAAGTATTGTGTCTGACAGGGATACCAGGTTCACCTCTCACTTCTGGAAGAGCTTGCATGACAGTTTGGGAACGCAACTGAAGTTCAGCACCGCCTACCATCCCCAGACTGACGGACAATCAGAGAGAACAATCCAGACGCTAGAAGACATGCCGAGATCCTGCGTCTTGGAATTTGAAGGGTCTTGGAAAGACCATTTGTACTTGGTAGAGTTCTCCTACAACAACAGCTACAAGCTAGCATCGGTATGACACCGTTCGAGGTACTCTATGGACGTCGTTGCCGTACTCCACTTGCTTGGGACGACGTAGGAGAAAGAGTATTGCTTGGACCTGAGATGGTGACCGATGCAGCAGAGAAGGTAAGAATGATCAGAGACAAGCTCCGGATTGCCCAGGACAGACAGAAGCATTGGGTCGATAGCAGCCGACGGCCGTTGGAGTTTGAAGAAGGTGACAGTGTATTCGTGAAGATCTCTCCTACCAGAGGAACCATCCATTTCGGCAGAGCAGGAAAGCTAAGCCCCAGGTATATTGGTCCTTTTGAAGTACTTAACAGGATTGGAGAAGTGGCTTATCGGGTGGCTCTACCCCCAAGTCTCGAAGGCGTCCACAACGTCTTCCATGTTTCGCAGCTGAGACGCTACATCCCGGACCCGAGCCACATCTTGGACCATTCGAAGTTGGAAATTGGACCCAGCCTCACAGTGCCAGAGAAGCCAGTGGCAATATTGGACAGAGGAGAGAAGAGAACCAGAAATTCTGTGACGCCAATAGTCAGAGTTATGTGACGGCACAACTCACCAGGCGAATCTACCTGGGAGCGAGAAGACAAGATGCGGGAGCAGTATCCGTATCTGTTTGAGACTTGAGGTAACCCCTAACCCTGCCTTTAATTTCGAGGACGAAATTTTCTAAGGAGGAAAGATTGTGAAACCCTGATTTTCAATTTATTGGATTTTGCCAGTTAGCGATAATTAGTTTAGTTATTAGTTATTAGTTATTATTATTATATATTATTATTATTATTATCATTATTATTATTATTATTTTATAATTATTATTTAGTCGGATTAAGGAAAAATATCATTTTAAAAATTATCGTCGATTTTTTATTGCGGCCCTGCCCTAATCCCAAGTCCGGACTCCGAACCTGAGTTCGAGCCCGATTTTCCCAATCCAATCCCGATCCGTACCCCGAACCTGAGTTCGAGCCCGATTTCCCGAACCCAATCCCGATCCGTACTCATTCTTTTACTTCTTTTAAAAATACTGAATATTTATTATATTAGTTAATATATATATATATATATATATATATATATATATATATATATATATATAATAAACCCATTGGCTTGGTCACCCACGACCAAGCCAAATTTTCCTATTCTCCAGCCCACCCCCCTACTTCTCTCTACTCCACACGTTGCTCACCCACCCCTTCTTAATAACTCCCACCACCACCTTCTCACTACTCCAGCATTCTTCCTTTCCCATTTCTTCTTAACTAAAACACAACACCACCACTTCTATTTCATCAAACCCCTCTCTCTCCATAACTCTCCTCTTCCTCTCCAGAGCATCTCCAACCCCGACCGCTCGGCCCCAACTCCAGCCCGTGCCCTCCGGTGCCGCCCTCGACTCCGGTAGCTCCCCGTGCGCCAAAGCCCGCGGCCCGCCACCTCCGGCTCCCAAGCCGCGACCCCCGCCAGGCCGCCCCCTTCGGCGCCGCTTCCCCGGCCTCCCCCTATCGAACCCGCGCCCGCAGCGCCCCTCCAATGCGCTTGCCCTGACCGGCCGACCTCTCTGGGCTGACCCCGCAGCCCTGCGCCGCTGTCCAACGTGCCCCCGCGGGTTTTTCGACCCGCTGTCCGTGCTTCTCCGTGCCCCGATCTCCGGATCCCGCTGTCCAGCGCAGCCGTACCCCGGCGTGGCGCTGTCCCGAGCCGATCCACTGTCCGCGTGTTCCTTTTCTTTCTTTATATCATCTGAGAGCTCTAGCCGAGCAATCCAAGGTATAATTTCGTATTCCCGTTCCCGTTTTCGTAGTCGATGATGAGATTGGTCCCCGATTCCTTCCCGAGAATTCGGTTTTTTTTTTGTGGACGTAATGGTTTCGGAGTTTTCGAAATTGTTCTGTGATGTTTCTGT
Source organism: Iris pallida (assembly GCA_029216955.1). Taxonomy (NCBI): domain Eukaryota; kingdom Viridiplantae; phylum Streptophyta; class Magnoliopsida; order Asparagales; family Iridaceae; genus Iris; species Iris pallida. The sequence continues at coordinate 8,767,489 of JANAVB010020396.1, read as the reverse complement.
GGTTATTTCGGATTTTTTCGAGATGTGGTATTCTGGATTTTGAGTGCTGTGGTGTTCCGACTTCATTTCGGGATTTCAGATTTTATTTCGGGTTTCCGATTTAGCTTCAGAAATGGTTCTGTGAATTTAATTTTTATGTAAAAATGGTTTTGGAAGTTAATTTTTGGGTTTTCCCTGGTTTGGGATAATTGTTGGAGTTGTCAGCGCATTTTCTCAGTTTTGGGTTGTCCCAGATATAAAGGAGATGTTGCCCAATTTTTCGAAAATATTTTTAAAATGGATTTTTCGTATAAAATTAGGGACTTGAAAATCGGACTTTTGTAAAACGTTTATATATTGGATTTGCCGGCTTTCGAATTTATGGATTTCTGTACCACTATTTAGGCGACGACCTTATAGGTCGAATGAGCCTGGCGAAGCGCAAACGCTACAGAGTTCCTGTACGTTGAGGCGCTAGCCAATAATATGACATTTGGACCAAGTCTGAGACTCATATAATTATTATCTTTAATTTATAATTATTATTTTAGTACGGGTACTGCTGTTAGTATTTTTGGTGCAGGGCTTCGGCCTGCTGAATGGACCGCTTCCCGGCGTTCAGGATTCACCCAAGTTTTATTATTATTCCTAAAATTCATTTATGTAAATAAATGTAAGGGCATAAGCCTAGTTTTTTATTTTCTTTGCTGCGACCCTGTATTGTGTAGCGTAGCTTTTCTTGATTTTTTGAGTTATTGTTTTGGCTTTAAACGCGTAGATTATTAAAATGAGTATTTATTTTAATATAGAAAATTAATAAGGTTTTCTCACAGTAAATAAATTAATAAAATTACAAGTTTGATTATTTAAACAAATTCACGTTCTTCTCATCTAAAGAAAAGTATTAGTTTTATATATGATATTACAAACTACTAAGTTTTGTCAAACTAACCGGTAATTGCCATTTTTTCAATTAATCAATAACCGGCTTATTTTAAATAAATAATAACGAACGTAGAATTGCGACGTTAGACGTCTTCCGGTAGATTAATAAAAGAACTTAAAATCCGATTTGGACACTACTACTAGAGATTGTAACTAGCACACCTAGAATATTTTTATATTGGTTCTAAGTCAAGTTCTCCAACTGTAGGATCTCGGAGACGAACCTAACTTCTTCCCCAGAACCGTCATCCTACTCCAGTCATACAAATCGAGGCAAGTTACGGTTATATTTTTCTTGTATTTTATTTAGTAATTGTATAGCTGCATGTTTAAACCACATTGCTACACGGATTCAGATATTGATTGATTGATTGTGGGGATTGGAGAAATAGTGTAACGTTTATGGCCAATACCTCTCATATTGCATATTGTGCGAGCTTACCCCTCTTACACACGGGGATAAGCCGTATCGCGTTGCTAGGACGCTATTGTATAACCCAAGCCGGTCATAGATGATTATACATTCAAATCACATTGTTTTCAATTGTAGAATACTGGAAAATATTGTTTAAAAATGTTTAGCTTGCACTTTTCCATTATTACTTGAAATATGAGTTACATATACGTATTTGCTCCCTCCTGACTGGAGACAACATTTTTAGTTGACATTGAGGATACTGAGCTATTGTACAATAGCTATTATGACCCGATTCTGTACCCTGTGGTGTTGCCAGAGTCCCCATTGGAGGATGCAGGACCTGAGACCGACGAGCCGAATGCTTAGATAGTTATTTCCAGTTTCCAGTTCATTGTTTTTGGAATTTTGTTAATTTGAATTCAGCATTTTATTTCAGTTCTTTTATTCCCAGTTGTACTTTGCAAATGTTGAATAAAGTTTTAAAATTTTCGTATATTGAGTTGTGACAAATGTATAGATGTTGTTGTGAATATCTGCTAATAGAACAGCTTACTGCCGCCGTCTCACAACGGTGCAGGCTGAACATGATCCGGTTCGACCCAATTTTTTGGGATCGGGTCATGACATGTGTCTAGACCCTCTTCATTCTCTATCCATTGCTGGTAGACCGGCTCTAAATACCCCAAAGCATTTCCGATTATTTTCTATGGTTGTGGGCCTGCCTGGATAGATGTAGTCTGACGGCGGTAGAGATGTTCTCCGGATCCTGCATGATAGGATATGAAAACGTCTTATACCAATGCATATAATCGTCTAAACACTCCCATGCGGGGTTTGCAGCTCTCCCACGGGCTTCGATCGATAGGACATGGCTGCTGCAGAATCGGAAGTAGCCTCCCAAAACATCCCACGTCAGGTTGTACTTCTGGCTCGTATTTTCCCGACGGACAATACTTGAAATCAAAGGAAAATCAGGTATCTTCTGGAGTAAGCCAAATTGTCGAAGCACGCGGTCGGGATGATACGGCTCTACACAGTCAAATGCACGTATGCATCCGTGGTAGAAAGTGACATTGTCCCGAGGATAAGAGTCCCCCATCCCATTGTAGGGTGTCCAATTGACCTACATCATAAAAAAACATAATTACTAATACATAGTACACATAAATAAATGGCGTAAAAGAATATAATAACACTCACACTATGTACTTGGAGATTGTCCAGAACCTCCCTCATGGTCAATACCCGGTCGGCAGTTCCTGCAGAATGGGATCTCTTGGCCCACCTCAAAGCAAGTGGATCGCCCAACTTATAATTGACATTATGGGTTGGCCTTGTGAAGGAAAAATACTCGTATATCCAGGCCTAAAAAAATAAATATCGGAAATATAAACAAAACATAAATATCCACATAAAAGAAGGAGATAATAACATAAAACATGCATATAAGAAGGAGAGATAGCATAAAAAACAAAACAAATATCGAGCATATAATAACATAAAAACATGCATATAAGAAGGAGAGATAGCTACCTCCAATAACGTCAGATATCCACATATTTGTCGCATCCCACTCCGAGATGCTAAACCAAGCTGTCAATACAAGTATGCTAGAGCAACTGCTCCCCAAGCATACTCATTGACGCGGTTGACCGTCTCTAGAAGACTGAAATTTTTTGTGTCCACACATGTGCCACTATTGCCTGCAAATATTGTGCATCCAAGCACGAACCATAAATATGCATGGGCTGCACGTCTTCTTTTCCTCTCATCCCTACTAGTGACATCTCTACTAAATCATGAACGGAGCCACTCAAGCCGGACCGAGCTACCTCTCTGTCCCTGAAGAGCATCGACTGCCTCCTTTTTTGTCACCCCCAATAATCTACTGATCATTTTCTTAGGTTCCTCTGGTCCCCTTGCCGACTCTGGTGCAACCACAGGTAATCCACTAACCGGGAGTCCGGTAAGACAAAATACGTCATCCAACGTAATTGTCATCTCACCGAATGGCATATGGAATGAGTTGGTCTCCGGTTGCCAACGCTCAACAAATGCGCAAATTAGATTTTTGTTTGGCGTCTTATATGAAATCCATCTCAAGTCTGAAATTTTGGAACGAATGATCAACTCCTTAAATTCATTACCCCCTTGACCAAACTTCTATGTCTCCATCTTGGTCGTGTGGCACCAACACCTCAATAAGGGCCTTTCAATCCCATTCCAAATCTGGAACGCCACATGAGTCTTAAAACTTGGCATAAGTCGGGGATCCTGAGGTCCACCGGGACAAGGGCCCGTCAATATATCACTGTCAACACCTTCTTCCTCATCTTCCTCAGCACGTGCTTCCTCATCTTCCTCGGCACGTGCTTCCTCTTCTTCCTCATCATGTGCTTCCTCTTGTTCCTCTTCTTCCTCAACATGTTCCTCATCTTCTTCTTCTCCAGCACGTTGTTGCTCGCTAATTTGACTTGCAACAGCTGTTGGACTAGTACGTGCAGCTGCCTCTTCTTCCGCAGCACATTGCTCTTGTATTTGAATCGGAGCAATTGTTGCTCCTTCTTGACGACTGCTACGTGCAGCTGCCAACTCTTCTAACCGACGCCTCCTATTAGAAGTTGTAGGTGGTCGTCTCCTGATATATGGCATTCCTGCTAAATTGAATGAAATATCAAGAATTAAACAATCTATACAGTCAAAATAAACTGTTCGACCAACACTGGTCGAACAAATATATATTGTTCGACCATTACAGGTCGAACAAGTACTTACTGTTCGATCACGCTGGATCGAACAAGTCATGATTGTCCGACATATGTCTGTCGAACACGACGTGAGTGTTCGACATATGTCTGTCGAACGTCTGCACAAATGTCCGACTTCGTGTTGTCGAACGTACGGTTTTCTGCCCGACCAACCAGGCTCGGACAGAACAGCGAAAATCAAAAAAAACGAAAACGAAGAAGTTCATCCAAGAAAATGACGGATTTTTGAAACCCTAATTCGGTGATCCTAAACGAAAGACTCAGTTCAAAGTAATGGGGAGGTTCGATTTGAAAAACTCACCATATTGTTGGGATTGGGGTTCATCTTGTGATCGGTCTTCGGATTGGCCCGCCATTGTAACGAAACAAACTTCTTGTCGTCGAACGGGACTCTTTGTTGTCGAACGGGGGGGGGGGGGGGGGTTCGGCCGCTTGGTCTTCGATAGAGAGAAGAGAATGGGGTGTTAGTGGAGAATAGAAATGGGGTGTGTTTTATTTTGTATAGAATGGGGTGTTCTTAGGATTATTGGTTTGAGAAGAGAGGAGAGTGGGATGTGCTTAGAAAGGACATTTCTGTCAAAGAGTGGGGTGTGCTTAGAAAGGACATTTCTGTCAAAGGGTGGGGTGTGCTTAGTATGTTTTTAAGTTTTATTAAATATATATGGGATGTACTTAGTAATTGGGATGTCCTTAGCAAGTCTTGGGGTATGTATAGCCGGACCCTTTCATTAATTACTATATTAACGCTCTCTTTCCAAAAGCATCTTGGACTGCGATAGATTGGGAAGGGTAAGTTATTTCTTGGTCGACACAAATAGCTAATGTCTTATGATACAGTAAATTTTTGCACGAAATAACAACATTCGTGGAACTTATGTAAAAATAAGAGAGATTAAAGGGATTTATATGCAATAATAACATTTGGTGGAAATACCCTTTGGTCCAATTTTGGGGATCAAACAGGGGATTTTCCGAAAAAAGTGTTATTCTTTTTTCCGTTACCGTTAAGTCTCTCTTAGACGGCAGTTAACAGCCAGGATGCAATCCAACTGCCGAGCCACGCGGCATATAGAGAATGTGTCCTGTCCAAAGGATCCATCAAACAAAAAGAGTGGTCCCACAAGCTTTATAACCATTAGACCATCTCCAATAGGGGTTTAGACCATCTCCAACGGGGATTTTTATCTTTCCTATTTCTATGGAAGAAATCCATTTTAGAAAAAACTTCTTCCAATGGTAATTTCTATCATCATTTCTATCCTAGGTGGCAATGATGTAGGATGAAAACTTTCTAGGAGGGCTTCTACATGTAGAAACTCTCATAGAAATTCTCTTATCTCTCATGACAATTATTATTGGGCCTCACACCATTAAATTGGTTCTTTTACTATGTGACACATAAGATAGAAATGGAGAATCATTGGAGAACATTTTTGTATGTCTACAATTTCTATGTAGAAACTCTTCCAACTAGGATAGAAATCTCCTTAAAGTACAATGTCAAGTAGGATAAAAACTCAATTTTAGAAATCACCATTGGAGATGGTCTTATATTTTCCCTATTTCTATGGAAGAAATCCATTTTAGAAAAAATTTCTCCCAATGGTGATTTCTATCACCATTTTTATCCTAGGTGGCAATGATATAGGATGGAAACTTTCTATGAGGGTTTCTACATGTAGAAACGCTTAGACCATCTCCAATGGTGATTTCTAAAATTGAGTTCTTATCCTACTTTGCATTGCACTTTAAGAAGATTTCTATCCTAGTTGGAAGAGTTTCTAGATAGAAATTGTAGACATACAAAAACGCTCTCCAATGGTTCTCCATTTCTATCCTATGTCACATAGTAAAAGGATCAATTTAATGATGTGGGGTCCAATAATAATTGTCATGAGAGAGAGGAAAATTTCTATGAGAGTTTCTACATGTAGAAACCCTCTTAGAAAGTTTCTATCCTACATCATTGCAACCTAAGATAGAAATGGTGATAGAAATTACATTGGGAGAAGTTTTTTCTAAAATGGATTTCTTCCATAGAAATAGGGAAGATAGAAACCCCCATTGGAGATGGTCTTATAGAAATTCTCCTATCTCTCATGACACTTATTATTGGGCCCCACACTATACACCATTAAATTGGTACTTTTACTATGTGACACATAGGATAGAAATAGAGAACTATTGGAGACCATTTTTATATATCTACAATTTCTATGTAGAAACTCTTCCAACTATGATAGAAATCTCCTTAAAGTACAATGTCAAGTAGTATAAGAACTCAATTTTAGAAATCACCATTGGAGATGGTCTTAGAGCATCTCCAACCCTATTGTCTTGTTAAGTATTGTGAGTCTTAGGTGGCTCCTATGTGGCATGAGCTACAAAATAATGTCTTGTTTATGTGGCAAAATTATATCTCAAAAGATAATGTGATAGAAAAACTCTCTCCAATACAAAAGTATTGAGGAGACAATAAAAAGTATTTTTTTTATTTTCCAAGACAACTTTTAAGACAATTACTCATCTTCTTTCTTTTTTTCTAATATTTTTTATTCATAATTGATGACATGGAAGAGAAGACATTGTCAAGTGCATTGTCTAGAACAAGACAATCAACTTCACAATGTCTTCTTTAATTTTTGCCACATAAGCTTCACAATTGACTTGACAATTGCATTGGAGAAGAACTTTTGAATAAAATTTTGTCATTCCTATGTGGCATTAACTTTTTTCCAAAGTCACAATAAGGTTGGAGATGCTCTTAAGACGACGTGGTTATGCTGGAATGTAATCGCAATGTAATCAAATGAAGAAATTATTATTTGATTACATTACAACGAAAGTGCAATACAGAGCTGATCAAGCCAGACTGCACCACGGATAAGCTAGTAAAGCTTTGGACTCGGACAACGTCCCTCTACTTAGGACAACCCTTCTTCAAGACAACCCTTCTTCAAGTCCAACATGATCTGTAAAAAATCAGGGTAGCAGGGTGACCCCAAGGACGATCAATGGACAACTAAAATAAGCTCCGATTCGGACAACCCAACCCCCTGCCCACCCTGTAATTAAGTCATCGCTCTGTTTTGTAAAGTTCATAAAAATCCATTCAATCCTGCAACACCTCTTGGGTTCATTATCACCCAATGATCAAACCATTTGAATCATTCTCCAACAACCAATGAAGCATAAAAAATTTGCTCGTTCAAGGAATGACAAAAGACAGCAGATACCAAAGGGCCAATGGATATGACATACAATTGGACTATTAGCCCCTTCATCTGTCAATTTGGTTGGATATGTCAATGTTCACTACAGTTTAACAACATAAAACTTACATTGGCAAATTGCTAATCTGTGCAATCCAACACTTACTTTTGAAGTAAAAACTATTATGGAACCTATAATCTCACACTTAAAGTTACAAAACTTATTTCTGTTACTCGAGCTATAACTATGCACGGAACTATTGGCCAGTCTTCTTACAACAAAGGACTTGAGTTCCGTTTTGACTCACGTCAATAGCACCAGGTGGAGCTGCTTTTTTTTTCCCTCATAAAAGTTGTACTCACTCTCTGCCGATGGAAGTGTGCTGTAGACTGATGATGATGATCATTGCCCGACTCGTAAGTTGACAGGAACAAATATCCTCAGGCTCCCCTGCCCCAATTGATGGCATCCGCTGTTTGAAGTATAACATTAGAAGAGTTCCCTAAGCAGTGGGCATGGCATCTTGGAAAGGCCTTGCCGTGCCACCAGCATCAGCCACCGGTGACAGCTCCTCTTCCCGCTCTGGCTGGATGTTCAAATCAATCTGGGCCTTGAGAGGAGATGACAGCGTCTTTTTCTTCTCGGGCTCATCCTCAATTTCCCCTTCATTAGCCAGATTTTTCTGGGGGGAAGAACTGCCACTTGCACCATTCCCAGTCGATGGTGGAGGGTCACTACCCGCTAGGTGCATCATCTCTGGTGATAGATTATCTGGCTGCTTCTCCCCCGCAGCAGCGGTTTCAGCTTCCTTCTCCGATTGTCGCTTCTCACGCCGCAGCATGAGGGTTTTGAAGCGGCGCTTTACGGTTAGGCAGACATTGCAATTACATGTCGACTTGTGTTTGGGGCCCTTCCCACTTGGCGGCTGGATGCAGACTATGCACGTGCAACCAGGCCTATGGCGAGGATGCTTAGTGGTTGGCTGATTGGATGCAGGGAGTGCTTCACCCTCACCGAGGATCGCAAGGTTGGCAAGTGTGTCAAGTCCATCTGACACGTCAAAGTTGTCACTATGTTCAACTTTGACCTTCAATTTTCTGGACACTACGCAAAATAAAAAGGGTTTATCAGGAAGAGGCAGCATTGAAATAGAGAACACGATGGTGTTGTGTATATATTGTTTTATCTAGAGAGCAGATACAGAGTTTATAGGAGTGTCATTAACACCCACTGTATTTGTATGGGCCTTCAACATGCAAAATGATGATTTATCAGGTTAATATGTGGGTAATGCTGCCTATGTGCCAAATATATCACAAAAGTCTGAAATGTAGAGTGGAGAGAAAAGAAAGTGAGTTGTAGTTCGGATGGTACGAGTACTCCTCTCCAATATAAATATCAAGGCTGAGGGGAACTGTACTCTTTGTATGTTTAACTCAACTCAATTTCATTAAAGAAAAAGATTTTCAGGTTCATGTATTCCAAGTTTGAAGGCTGATAATAGTACTAGAGGGAGAAAGGACAAAAGTGTCAAATGATGACTAAAAATTATTATTGTTAAGACTCAGAGTTTAACTATATTGGATATATGTATAGCACAAAAAAGTGTGGATGTTATAAGTTGCTCTAAATATTGATAAAATTGAGGGAACATCCCAATTATGGCTCCTTATATAATGCAAAAATGTTGCAAGATGATGATATTGGCACGGTTATTAGGTCTTATCTGCCATTAACCAGCAACCAATGTTAGTTAATGAAACCCGCTTAGCACTTACATCCTATAAGCAACCATTAAACAACATTAAGATTCTAATAAAGCAACTTTTATGCAAGAAGCCGCCTATACCAGTTTTAGTAGGAAGCATGTCTGTCAGCTCTGTACTCATTTCCTGGGGAGAAAAACATGAAGACCTAGGAAGGAGAAAGTCAAAAGAACATGTCAGTGCAAAACCATAATAGGGTGGAGATATGACTTAATACTGGTGGTATAACTGATAATATATGTGCAATATACGGAAAATCACATCTTATGGATCATTCCTTTCAAGTGTGTAAAAACAATTTTGAGCTTTCCCAGTGTCTTAAAAGGTGTTGCCTCACGGCCTAAGCGTTTCGGATGATTCGACACCTAGACAACCAGTATGTAAGCAGCGAGGTCCTGAGGCGGCCATTGTGGCACGTGAGGCAGCGACCCCAGGCCTCCAAAGGCCACCTCGACCTGCCTTGACTAAAAATGTGACCCCAGACTAGGCCAATTTATTTTTGAATGTGGAATCTGGTACAGACACGATAACTTAAAGTTGGTATTATTAACAACTTAATATAGATATTAAAGAATAGGAAAGGGAGAATAGCCTTTCTCCTCCAGATTCCCTTCCCTTGAGTGTGTGTCCTAACCGACCAAATCTCATCTCCATCTCCGACTTGGACGTGCTTTGATGTGCACTATCAATCTCTTTGGGTTTCTTCCCCCTTTTTCCACTACTTTGACGGTTATTAATCTCAGAAGTGTCTCTCTCTCCCTCTCTATCCCCTCTTTTGTTCTGACATTTTTTTTGTTGTCTTTCCATGAAGGTGTCTCCCTGGATCCCCTAACCTATGGAACTTTCTAACAATTTCTCCTTGTTTTTTATATTTTGAAACATCAATTATAATGTATCACTATTGATTTATGGTTAGAAAGATCCATACTACAATTATTTTTATTAACTAAAAATTGCTGACATACCCAATTTCGTGGTTGATTTTTATTAAAAATCAACCCGCAGGGTGGGTTTTATGAAATGCCCAGAATCATATATTTCCACATTAAATATTCTAAGATTCCCTTTGGATGTTCTGTATTTACAAAATTGTCATTTTGATAATACCAAAACTACCCCTTCGCACAAACTCAAATTTGTATTGCGATTTTCGTCTTCTTCTTCACGAGAGATCTGGATTCCATTGCTCTCATCTTCAGTAGAGATCGCAAAGATCGTTCGTAAATCACTGTGCTTTCTTCAGTCGAACTCTGATCATCGCTCATCATCATCATTATCATCATCATCATCGTGGAGAGATTTGAAGTTTTTCGACGATTAGGTCAAATTGTGGAGAGAAGATCTCCTTCTTTTTCATAAGAGTTAGCATCGTTTTGAAAGAAGAACGAAAACTCTTGAATCTTTACTCCTAACAAATTTGTTTCCAAAAAAAAAACAAAAAATTAGGTTTCTATCAAGTGTTCTTTATCTTTCTCCTTGCTAAAATGGCCATTCTCCGTGATAAATGACGGAGAATGCATGCTAAAACCACGGAGAATGGTCATTCTCCGTGTTAAAATGACGGAGAATGACCATTCTCCGTGCTAAAACCACGGAGAATGGCCATTCTCCGTGTTAAAATAACGGAGAATGGCTCCGTGTTAAAATGACAGAGAATGACCATTCTCCATTCTCCGTAATTTTAACACGGAGAATGCCTATTCTCCGTGATTTTAACACGAAGAATGACCATTCTCCGTGTTAAAATGACGAAGAATTGTCATTCTCCATCATTTTAACACAAAAAAATGGCAATTTTTCGTCAATTTAATAAGGAGAATGGCCATTCTCCGTGATATTAACACGGAAAATTACCATTCTCCGTAATATTACTACGTCTGCGTGGTTTTAGCACAGAGAATGGTCATTCTCTGTGATATTACCACGGAGAATGACCATTCTCCTGCATTTTATGGCCAGTTGAAACTTTGGAGGGCTATAACTTTTGCCATTCTCCGTGATTTTACCACGGAGAATGGTCATTCTCCGTGTTAAAATAACGGAAAATGGCTCCGTGTTAAAATGACGAAGAATGACCATTCTCTTTAACACGGAGAATGACAATTCTCCGTAATTTTAACACGGAGAATGACCATTCTCCGTCATTTTAACACGGAGAATGGCAATTCTTCGTCAATTTAACAAGGAAAATGGCCATTCTCCGTGATATTACCACGGAGAATTTCCATTCTCCGTGGTTTTAGTACGGAGAATGGTCATTCTCCGTGTCACGGAGAATGAATGACCATTCTCCTGCATTTTATGGCCAGTTGAAACTTATGGAGGGCTATAACTTTTGACTGGGAGGTCGAAACGAGGCCCGGTTTATCGCAAAAGGAGCGTATTTCCGAGGAACCTGAGATAAACATCTTCTTCGTTTGTCGGCCTTCCGAAAATTTAGAATCGCAAAAAATGATGTTTGGACCTCCATTTTAACCGTTTTACCGTTTATCGACCTTTCCGAAATTTTTCGACGAGTTTTTGAAGTAAGGTTTGAAGATTTTGGAGGAGAAAACCTAGATTCGAAAGTGAGCAGCCTATGGAAGAAGAGGAAGTATCGAAACGTTTTTTTTTTTTTGAAGAGTAGGGTTCGAGGGTGTTTTCAATAAATTAGAAGGACAAAATGGTCATTCAGAACACCCTTTATATATTTTTCGCTAATTCTGAGTACGCGATAAAATGTTATTTTGCGGTGGATTTTTCATAAACTTTTACAATTTTTGGGCATTTCATAAATTTTATACTCGACTTGTGCAATTATGTCTATATGCTTAAAAAACTTTACTTAAAATAAGAGCACCAAACCACAACACAGTAGGTTAATTCGGTTCAAACCGAACCGAGTAACCGAAAATCGAATAAGCAAAACCGAAACCGAGCCGAATTGGCCCATAACCAAATCAAACCGAACCAAATTAAATCGGTTCGGTTTTTGGTTTATTCAATTTTTTGGTTTATTTGCGCTTTTTTGTTAATATATATAGTAAATAAATATACCTAAAAAAATTTAGTGTATATATATATATATATATATATATATATATATATATATATATATATATATATTATTTTTTATTTTTTGGGATCAGGTAAATTGTTTCTGGAATCACTCCCACTGGGATTCGAACTCCTGACCACTCGGGCCGCATGCATCTCTCTTAACCACTAGGCTAGAGGTTATCTGCATATATATATTTTTTTTGGAAATAAGGTGAATTTTATTCCAAATGAAAAGCCATAATCTTACAACATACAAACAGAGTGGGACTCTCACTCAACTCTCATCAATTCTCCATAGTATTTACATCAAACTCGATGTTATGGAGAATGCCAACTGGGGGGGGGGTGACTAGCCCCTCAAAGATCCGACGGTTTCGCTCCCGCCATACATGCTAAACCGCAGCAGCCAGACGAACTCTGGTTGTTCGGAACGAGTCTTGCCCTCTACCCCTGCTATCTCGGATCTCCGTGATGATGTCCCACACACATTTCCCGGAGGCGCTCACTCCCAATAAACGACTCTGCTCCGACCAGATCTGCCATGCCAGAGTGCACTCGAAGAAGATATGCTTTATAGATTCAGGCTCCAACCCGCAAAGCACACATGTGGGATCCGGAACCGGCACTCCAAACGAACTCCGGCGATCTCTGGTCAAGAGGCGGCCCAGTAGAAGCTTGTAGACACACAACTGCATCTTCCTGGCCAGACCCTTGCACCAAACGAACTCGTAATCTGAACTCAACGGATAAGCTCGCCGGATCAGGTTATAGCAGCTACGGAATTGAAACTCCCCAGTCCCGGTAGATGCTCTAGTCGGCTCCCAAATCCACCGATCCGCAGGCAACGTCGGATCAATGGCAATAGATAAAATGCTCCCATCCAGCTCCTCAGTGAACCGATACGAATCTAGTCGTCACTCCCCATCACGTATGATGCGCCTGCATGTCAGACCCCGCCTGTCCTCATGATGAGTCGGGGCTCCTCTGATATCCAACAGCGAACGTCGATCTATCCAAGGATTCCGTCATAGGTCCGTGCCCGACCCGTCCTTTATGACCCTCCGGATAGCAGACTTGAGCACTCCCCTGTGTCTCAAGATAGTCTTGAACGTGACTGAGTGGTTGTTGTCAGTAGCGCACGTCCAAAAACTACCCTGCTTCACGTATCTACTGTGCATGCAGTCCGCCCAGAGAGATCTCCTGCTGATAAATCTCCAGGCCAGCTTAAGCGCAGAGGCCTCCCTGATCTCCAGCAACGGTCGGAGTCCCACTCCTCCCTCCTTCCTGGGACGACAGAGCTGATCCCAGGAGATCGCATGCATACCTCCCCTCCAGATGAAATCGGCACATAGCCGCTCCACACGCCGGATAGTGGCCACAGGTAGGAGGATGGACTGCAGCCAAAAATGGGCCACAGCCGAGATCACCAATCTGACCAACTCGATGCGACCGCCAAATGACAGACCTGCTGCTTGCCAACCCTCAACTCGCCTCTGGACATACTCCACCAGACTATTGCAATCCTGATCCCGTGCATAATTGACTGTGAGAGGCACTCCTAGGTATCGCACCGGAAGATCACTCCTTGCGATACCCAGCACATCAGCCCGCTCCTCCTTCCGGGTGCACAGGGAGCTGAAGTAGACCCTACTCTTATCCCTGTTCATCTGGAGACCCGAAAAGGACTTCAAGTCCTTCATAATAGTCGCAAGCGTCTGTAACCCCTCCGTCGAAGGCTGGTTGAAGACTAGCAGGTCATCAGCATAAATAAGGTGAGTAACTGGGAAAACCATCCTCCGAAACAGAGGTATCAGCCGTCCACGGTGCACAGCCAGATCCATCAAACAAGTAAAGTACTCCATAACCAGCGTGAACAGGTAAGGGGACAAAGGGTCACATTGCTTAAGCCCACGGTTGCTCTGGAAGTACCCATAAGGAATGCCTTGGATGAGAACAGAGAAAGTAGGGGACGTAATGCACTCCCGTATCAGCTCAACCCAGTGCTCCGCGAATCCCATAGCAGACATCAGATGACAGAGGAAGTCACGATTGACCATGTCATACGCCTTCCTCAGGTCCAGTTTTACACAGGCTTTCTCCCCTCCGGGTCTGCTGAATCTCCTCACCATCTCATGGGCCAGGAGGCTGTGCTCTGCGATCGACCTCCCCTTGATGAACGCAGCCTGATTCGGGGATACCAAGTCCTGCATGATCCCCTCCATCCGCCGGCACATAAGGTGCGTAATTATCTTACAAAGATAATTACAACACGCAATAGGTCTGAAATTCGCCAAAGCTGTCGCTCCCTCCTTCTTCGGCACTAAGATCAGGAAAGTGTGATTAAGCTCTTTCAGAAGCTTTCCTTTGGTGAAGAATTTCTGGACCACTGTAACACCCAGTTTTCTGAAATTAGGGTATTTTTAAAAAATTTTTATTTTTTATTATTTATTAATGGTATTTTAGACATGATATGATATTTGGTGATTTTTAGTTATTTAAAACTATTTTCTAAGTCACGACTTATGACTTTGTGACTTTACTAGTATAACCCTAGTGTAAACCCTAGAGATTTCATAACCTAGAGACTAACCATGACCATGTGAGCCTAGCCATAGGTTTAGAACATCAAATTAGGGCTTTTTAGCCTAAAGGGTATTTTGGTAATTTTCTAGGATTTATTTGGAATTATTTGTATTTATGTGTTTTTATTATTATTTAATTATTGATTAGTGTCATGTTAGTCCCTAACCTAGTTTAGCACTAATCTAGAGGTTAGCTACTAACCTAGAGGCTTGAGGATAGATATTAGTCTTTGATTAAAGTAGGATAAATATCTAGATATTTCTACATGTGATATTTTGCATGAATTACTCAAAATATCCAAACCTAGGCAAGAAAGTCCTTGCCTTCACCATGAAGGAAAGGCCAAGACACCCCCCCCCCCCCCCCCCTTGCCATGGCCGGCCAAGACACCCCCCCCTAGCAGCCACCATCCTATATTAACCCATTGTATTCATTCATGACCATTTTTACATGAATTAAATCCTACAAAATTCCCTTTTCTTCAAACCTTGATAACTTGATCATTTTTTATCCAAATCACCTCTAGTTTCTTGCATTGGACTCCCCTACACTAGAGGATGCTAGTTAGGGCCTGCTATCAAGGATTTGTGGAGCTTTGGACATCACCAAGAGAAGAGGACACCCCCCCCCCCTACTTGGTGTTTTCTTGAGTTTTCACTCAAATAGGTAAATACCCATAAACCTAGTTAATATTCTGATTTTTCTTCATAAATGCATGCATATAGGACTACCATAACTGTGGGTCAAGTTTGGTGAAAATTAGAGTTGGTTTGGTGTCCGTATCGGACACGTATCCTAGGCTATAAACCCTTGTTTGATGAAATGCCACAAAGGATTGGTTTTTGTGTTTTTCCAAAACAAATTACATTTTTGTGTAGCCCTAGACTTGTAGGTTACAACCCAAGTGGACTGAGCACGTTTTCGTGCTGTGTCCGTGTCCAAAATGGACACGAACCCACTGCACGAGCACACGCGTGCATGCCCTGCTACCACACCCTTCGTGCTCACTGCACAGAGCACTAGGACACGAGAAAATTGACATGGACACGGGGGCAATGTCTGCGAACATGCCCCCAAAGTTTGGTGTCGCGTCGTGTCATGTCGAGTGAGAAATCTCACTCGCACTGGACACGCGCTGTCAGCGCACACGCGCGCGGGGGCAACTTTGCGCGTATCGTGTCGCGCGGACACGACACTTGGGTGTCTCATGGTGACACGAGCGTGTAGCCCTATATGTGGCGTACACGAGGACACGAGTACGAGATGTGTCGTGTCCTGTGTCGCGAGCACGAGACATGCAACCGCGTGCACGACGCGGTCGAAACGTGAGTATCAGTCGTGTTTTTCACGACTGATACGGGTTTCGTGTCGTGTCCAGGAGTGTCGTGGACGCGTGTCAGTGTGTGGATCGTGTAGCCCTATGTGTGGGCTACACGTGTGCATGACCACGAGACGTGTCGTGTCTCGTGGTGTGTCCACGAGCGTGAGGAACGCGTGCACGACGTTGTGTACGCGTGTGCGTATCAGGATTTACCCGATTGGGTTTTTGAGTGTTTGGACACGTCAAACCGTGTCGTGGTGTCGCGTCAGGCCCCCTAGACACTAGGGTACATGTGGGGCATCACTTACCAACCTTTAGATTCGAGTCTTAGCTCGATTTTGTGTGTGAAATTGGGTTTACCTAGTTTCGAGTACACAGTCTCAATATTCCAGATTTTGTATTTATTTCCAGTTTTCTAAAAACGAATTTCAAACCTAATTTTGATATGATTTATACATGTATGTGTGTATTTTTAGTATATGTATACGTAGTATATATGTATGTGTGAGTGTGGGTGAGTTTTGAGGATTTGTAGTTGTGTGTATAGGTAGTTGTGTATGTATATACATATGTATGTATATATGTGCACTGTGTGTGTGTTGGGGCTATTTCCTGTTCTCAGGAAATCTGAGAACAGCCCCCTCCCCTTCCCTGTGTGTGTCTAGCAGTCCCTCTCTCTCACTGTCCTCTCTCCCTCTCTCTAATTCTCTCTTACTTCTCTCTCTATAAATATGTAGTATATATATGTTTCATATATATATATATGCATATATTGATATATATATATATTGTATTAGTTTATATAGTGTGTCATTATATATAATGTGTCTATACATAGATACCTAGGGTATTACATAGGCTATAGGCCTATGTGGTTGTTATATGTAAATGTATATGTATATATATATATATGTTATATATAGTGAGTATATATATAGTATTTTACATATTTGGTTACATATGGTATATATAGTGGGTATGTATATTGTATATTGTATATATATATTGTAGATATGTATATATATATATATTATGGCCTATGTATATATATATATATATATATGGTGTAGATAGTGTATGTGTCTATTGTATATATATAGATACCTATATGGTATTAGCCTATGGAACCTAGTTACTAGCCTATGGCCTATGGCCAATGAGTTAGGATAGACCATTAGGCCTACTAGACCTAGGTTGACCAAAATGTTGACCATGGTTGACTAAAGTCAACTATTGGTCAAACCATGACCTAATTGACCTAAAAATGACTAGTTTAACTAGTCTGACCATGTTTGACCATGTTTGACCCAATTACCTTATTGACTAGTCTTTATTTGACCTAATTACCTTACTGACTAGTTTTTGCTTGACCAATACCTTAGTTGGTCTAAGTTTGACCTAGACTTGACCCAGATTGATCATGTTGACTAGTATTTGACTAGTTTGATTAGAATGTTGACCAATAGTTGACTTTAACCTAGATTTGACTAACCTTGACTTGTTTGACCTTGTTTGACTCTAATTGACCTAGTATGACTTCCTGTGACCTAGTTTGACTGTTGAGTTGACCAAGAGTTGACTTTTGACCAGATTGACCTAGAATCATGTAGTATGCATTGTATACTTTATTTTTACCATTGTGGATACATTATGACTTGAATTGCTCTGATTAGGAGCCAGACACCTCTCCTCAGGCAGTATATCCTCTTCAGACATTCAGTTATCAGGCGAGTACATTCTCTGACCGTTTCATACTTGTTCAGGCTTTACTTCTCGCTCTAGATTACTTTACTTGATGCTGTCACGTTGGTAACACGGATTGGTACTATATGGATCTTTACATGAGATGTTATCCCCCTCGGGAGCATCGGGTACTTCATGTTACGTGTGTTTCACTTTCATCATGTACTCCTGTGCTTCCATCATGCATGTATACTCATGTGATCATGTACTCTCATGTTCACTGAGCCCTCATGTATAACTTCACGTATACTCATTTATGAGCCTCATGTGAAGTAATCATGTATAATAACGTAACTTGTCTAGATTCTTGTGTATTGATTGGGGAAACGGGGGAGTAGAAGTAGACATGTGAATAATTCCAAAGTAGTGTAATCATGTATAAACTCAGTAGTGTAATCATGTATAAATTCTAGCCATTCACATGCTTATCTTGTACTCTACATCACTAGCCACTTACAGTTCTCTATATACAGTAGATATTTTCTTTACAAGCTATCTCTTTTACAGCGTATATTTCCTTTCAGCATTTCCTGTATCTTACTCTATTGCCTGTATCGTATTTCCTAACCTGATATGAACTGCGTGAGATGTATTGTGCTCGTTCCTGTCCTGACTGGACCTGTTAAAAATATTACAGAGGATGAGGATGAGGCCCTGGTGTCTACCTATTATGGAGCAGGACTAGATGATACTTATGTTGTGGACCCTCAGCAGGATCCACCTACAGCTGAGGATGTTGCCCCAGTAGTCTAGGCTAGTTTAGCTAGACAGTCTTTTCTGTATTATCATTTTGTCTCACATCTGAGTTGTATTTTGAGATGTTGAGATATATAGACTCTTAGACTTATTGTATTATGAGTTGACATTCTGATGTTATGTTATCCTAGACACTTGGACTTATTTCATCTATTCTACTGTTCTCTTTGAGTTACTGTCTATCTATCTATCTTTCATTCTTCTACCTAGATGTGATTGAGATTGTATTCTGTTTGTCACCTCCATTCGGAGAGTATAAACTGTACAGGTACTTTTATATTGTTAGATGATTGACCTAGGACAGCGTTCTACCGCCAACACTGCGGCGTAGGCTGGACGTACCCACTTCTCGTGCCCCTATACAGGGTGCGGGTCGTGACAACCACCTCCACGACCTGATGCTTCAAAATGTCCCAATGGCGTTTGAAGAAACCACTGTTGAAGCCATCCGAACCAGGAGCTTTGTTGGGATCCGCCGCCTTGATAATAGATTCCACCTCCTCCAATGTAACAGGGGCAAGAAGAATGCTATTTCCATATGGGGTCACCAATCTCTTCGTAATAACCTCTGGAAACACGGACAGGTAGTCAGTCTGAAAATATAACTCAGAGTAGTACCTGACAGCCTCGCCCTGAATCTCAGCCGGTGTCCCCACCAGAGTGCCATCAGCATCAAGCAGCTGGGAGATGTGATTCCTATTCTGTCTGGTCCGGATAACATCATACAAGAACTTGGAGCAACGGTCGCCATCCTTCAGCCAGGAACATTTGGCTCGCTGGCCCGAGCTAACTCCTTCTGCAGCCTCAGGATGTTGACTTCACCAATCAGTTCCTTCTCTCTAGCCGCCAGATCCCCATTCAGCATGTCATCTTGCATATCCTGCTGCAAGGTCCGCAACTCCACCTCCTTATCTTCTAAGGTGGACTTGGGCAACCCCTTCACCCAACTCCTGAGGGCTCTCTTCGTGGCCTTGAGACGACGAACCAAGCGGAATTGGACCGTCCCCTCTTGCCCGCTAGTAAGCCCCTCCGTGACAGCCTCCAGGTAGCCCCCTGAGAGATACCAACTGTTGTTATACTTGAACGGGCGAGACTTCCCAAGAGACCGAGCCGTGAAGCCAACCCGGATAGGGGAAGGATCGCTCGTCCCAGCTGCCAGACCCTCAGCTGAAGTGTTGGGGAAGTGACGGAACCACTCCCCATTGCCCAGAGCTCGATCAAGCTGACAAGCAACCCTGTTATGAGAAGCTTTGTTGTGCCAAGTCCAGATGAAGCCTGAGCGAGTCAATCCCCGAAGCCCCGCAAGCAGGAGACATCTCTGGAAATCATAAAGGATAGAATCTGGGACCGGACGACCTCCCAGCTTCTCTCCTTGGTGCAGAAGGGCATTGAAGTCCCCAATAAAGAGAAGAGGAAGGCACGACGAGTCAGCCACAGATGAAACACGGGAGATGTCGCTCCATAAGGACTCCCATCTCCTTCTGTCATTGTGCCCGTAGACAGCCCCCAGCAAGAACCGGAAGCCACCCTTGTTCACGAAGGAGATGGCAATCAACTGCTCCGTCATCAATATCAAGTCACCATCCCAACTCTTCAAGCTCCAGCGAACCCAAATCCTGGCCATGTCACAGAGAGCCAGGTTGTGCAGTTGGGCCCAATGAGAAGGAGTCCGTCGAGTAAGAGTCTTCTCACCTTTGATTTTGGACTCTAGAATAACAGAAATGTCACATTTCTCTCTGTGGAGCACCCCACAAATCTCTCTCCACCTCCCCAGCGAACACGCCCCCCTCACATTCCAGGCGATAATGGCCATTAATTAACGAGAAGTGGGGTCCCCAGTGAAATATCCCGGTTCGGCACCTGGGGAAGGTGCCACAACCGACGCTAACGAATCCTCCTCCATCCCAGTCGGAGCCGCCTGTTGGGGTGCGACCTGAGATAGAACCAACGCCCAGGCAGGGTTGTCAACACATACCGCCTCCTCTCTGTCTGTAGTATGTCCCACCGCCGTGGAAGGGCCATCTCTCAACAGGCTAACATCACGCCTCTTCCTACAGTAGACCTGCCCTCCAGATGATCCGCCCTCCCCTCGTGCCTCAATCTCCGACGCTACCATGCCTCTAGTAACTATACTACTCAACCCCTGGCAAGTGGACTTCGCCCCGCCCGTGGAAGCAAGCTGAGTAGATACAACGAGGCTCAAACCACCATCGCTCACTGGATGAGTATCCTCCCCTTCCAAGACCTCCTCTCCGCTATCATCTCGGAAATCCATATCGCAGGGGGCTTCTGGAACCGTACTCGGAGAGATAATAGGCTCCACCGAAGGTCCAACCGCCGAACACGCACTGGCCAGATGTCCGAAACAGGAGCATCATGAACAGGTAGGTGGAACCCACTCATACTCCACCTTCTGGGTGAGCACCTCCCCAGAAGGGATCTCATATTCCACCATCTGTGGGAGCTCCCCCCTGCCCGAATCTCCACAAAGATCCTAGCGTATATCAACCGCGTCCGAAAAGCAGTAGCTTCATCTGCCTTGATCGGGGTACCCACCAAGCTGGCCAGCCGCATCAACAAAGGTATGCTCCAGAACCGGACCGGGAACTCAGGAAATCGAATCCATACTGGGATGGCATTCAGAACTTCCCTCTCACAACGCAGCTCCGGGGTCCACTCCTTGAGAATGATCAGTCGGCCGTCGAACGTCCATGGGCCGCCTTGAAGGATCCTAGCGACATCCTCCGCCAGTCCGAACTTCACATAATAGAAGCCGTTCTCGCGAGCAAAGAACTCCATACTCCCCTTAGGCTGCCATACACGCGCATCATAGCCCCGGATCTGCCCGTAGAAAGGCTTGTTGCCCAAGACATATAGGACGAGGGTATTCTCCCAGTATGCCGTCACCTTCTGGATCTCCTCCGCAGGGAACGAGGCCCGGAAACCCCTCCCTGCCTTGATCGGCAGGACGTACTCCATCGAAGTGGGGGTTTTCGGCCCCACGGGTTTACAGATCTCAGCCCAGGACCGTCCAGCAGGCCGAGGGGAAGTCCCAAGAGGCCTCGGGGCAATCACCGGGCGCGGAGTCCCAGATCCCTGAACATCCAGATCCACCACCTTACTCTTCCCCTTGTCCGCCGCCGTCGCCTTAGGCCGCCAACCCACCGTTCTCCCAGCAGGCATCCCCTGACCCCGGCCAGATGGCCGAGACCCTGACCCGTTCGGACGGCTATCAGGAGGGCGTACCCTGACCTGACCCTGTCCGCCTCCCGTCTTCCCCCCGGACTTCACCACGCGACGCCGCGTAACCGTCGTCCATCCACCCTCCTCCGATTGGCTCCCCAGCGATCCTGAGCCTGCACCGAATATAAAGTTCGGATCAACGGGGCCACCCCGCAACGAATCCGACCCTCTCGTCACCGTGTGGAGGACACCCGGCCCCCCACCCGTAGAACCCCCCCCCCCTCCGCCTGGGGGGGTCATCGACCACCTAGGGGGGTTCACCCGACCCCCCCCCCCCCCCGGTTCTCTCGCTCCCCCCCCCCAACCGTCTAGGGGTATTCTGCTCCGTCGCCGGCGTCGGGGGGTCCGCCCGACCCCCCCGATCGTGATCACGCCCCCCCCCCCCCCCCAACGCCGGGGGGAGGGCCGCCCTTCTTCGCCGAGGCACGAACCCCGCCGGCCAGGGGGTCCGGCGGCCGCGGGGGCGGCCCACGCGGAAGCCCTAATTTTTCTCCCGAGTCGCCAGCGCCAGGTCGCGTGGAAACCATCTTTTTTTTTCTTCCAATATATATATATATATATATATATATATATATATATATATATATACTAAATTTTTTATTCGGTTTTCGGTTTTGGACCGAAACCGAAACCGAACCGAATTTTTTTTAAACCGAACCAAATCTCTTATTCGGTTCGTTCGGTTTTCGGTCCAAAATCGAATAATGCTCACCCCTACAACACAGAGTCTCATAAGCCACAAGCGTGTCTCGACTTACTACTATAAACCCCTAATTTTAGCCCTGAGGCATTCGTCTCTCTGCCTTGAGGCGGCCTTTTGGTCCCTGATGCCTCATGTCACCTTAACAAGTTCAGCTCCGTCAAATAATATCCTACTTTAGTGATTGGCATTCATTTTCAGATTTTTCATCCAGTAAACGTCAGATAGTCACATCTAAGCGTCCTAGACAACTGCTTTTAGAAAACTTTGGGAAGCTACATATGTGTCAACGGAAAATGTTTCCTATCCTATTTTATTGTCTCATACAGGAGAAACAATAACAACCAACCAAGCAGCAAGAGGCATCGCATAGGATCAAATGAATTTACAAATAGCTCCCAACCCAACATCAAGCTTCTAGTGTGCCAAATGAGGACATGCGAACATAAGAAATGATGCTAATAAGTATTTAGTTCGCTTCTGAATAATCCACAACATTCTATCAGCAGATGTTTCACAAAGTAGATCACCTTTACCAAACCAATTATCTATAACTGTGAACCAGTAAATTTGGGCTGCAGAGTAAGGCATCAGGAGAGTTGAGCAAGTAGTACAAAGAAACAAATGACACAATTTGCCTAAAATGTAAGACAAGGGTAAATGTTTCCACCAGATCCCCCTTATGACATCTGAGAAAATATTCATGCTTTGACTGCAAAATTTCTTCATGCAACCAGAAATGGTTTTTGGAGAAGTGACTTAAGGAACTAGTTATGGAAAACCCCAAAAGCTAAAAAAAGAGGTGAGAAGTCAAAAATTAAATGTGAGGAGGCATTTGCCTAAGCGTGGATCAAGTATGTTTGGCCAAACTCTACTACAATATGCCAGACTAAATTTGTAAGCTCTGTCAATCAATCTGTGGCTGACACCAAAACCATTATTTTACTGTACTAAGGTTGCATATAGCATTCTCAGTAACTTTACAAAAGAAAGACAAAAAAAGGCCCACTACTTTACCTTTCAGGATTCCATCTGTTCTCTGAACACGTCCATCTAGAAGGCAGAAGAGCATCAACTGGCAGTTTGCGCCATTTTAAGCACTCCTCGCACTGAGCCCATTGGTTATTGTCACTGGATGACAAAGTGTGAATTTTTTTAATTTATATAAAGTAAGTCGAAATTGCCGGTCATCAAAAACTGAAGGTATATGCCAATTAACTCCAGTTACATCCTAAAAAATTCATAGCTGAAAAAATTACATCTTAAGCATGTAAAATATTCATCATAGAAATCAGAGCAGTTTGAAAAAATCGGAAGAAGATAGCAGATAGGTACTGTAAAACCATAGTTTGTAGTATCGGTCGATACTCATACAGTTTGGCATGTGCTGGTCCGATATCGGGTGCTTCCGATATTTACTCATACCGATGTTGGGAGTCTATTTCCCTGCCAATTCGTGAGAGAAAATTGAACGAAAAAAGATCAACCAGCAAGGGTGTTGGAGGTCACTTTCCCAGTTAATTCGGTCGATATCGACGTTGGGGGTCTCTTTCCAAGTCATTTCGAAAGAAAAAATTATGCCTAAATGTATAAAGTATCTTTTTCTACATTTTTTAACAATTATTTGTTTTCTGGTCCAAAAAATCGATACTCCGATCCGAGGTAGTGTTTGGTTTGCGGAAGTGGGCATGTGAAGTTGTATATTGTATATATAGAAATGAATGAAACCTAATATTGAAACTGTATATATAAAAAAAATTAGAGTGGATGAGATTTAGTTTAATAGTCCAACTCTAGTATGTTTTTGGATCTATTTTGAAAACAGAAATGTAAGATGATGATAGTATGTATTTCTGAGACTGAATTGTATATATATGGATTGAATTCAAAAATGAATGTTTTAAGAGTTTCTTAAATTGATATCTTGAATATATATATTTATTGTATTTGAGATGGAATTTTTATTCTAAAATTAAGGAGAAATTGAGTAGTATTGGAAATAATTGGAAAATACTTGATTATTATTTTTATGATGCTTTGAAAAATGATTATACATGTACCTCATTTATAATGCTTTGAAAAATAAGTGTTATATATGTGCATCATATTTATAACACATTGAAAAATAAGTGTTATATGTATGTACATCTCATTTATAACACTTTGAAAAATACGTGTTATATATATACATATAAAATTATTACGTTTTAAAAATACTTTAACACTGGTATTTATAACACAGACGCTTGCTAAAAAGCGTTATACTACTTATAACGCTTTTTAGCCGTCATAAAAATGTATATTTGTTATAGTGCACTCAAACTTAGGAAAGACATAACTCCAAAATTAAGTACAACTCCTCTTGCTAATGTGTCTAACAACATTGATTTGATATGGTAGACTAGTAAAGAATTTAGTCATCGGACGAGAAATAACATATTTGGATCACTCAATAATAGAATTTTATTGATCACAGAAAATTTGTATAGCAGATAACACAAGTTCTAAACACACAACACTTAGCAATGATAAATACTAACAAACATTTATTCAAGCTTTGGGGGGCTTTACATCATACAATAGTAGTTTTAAGCCGAGTGACTTAGCTCCCTCTATGTTACATATATATGTTAACTCAGATATAGATACATGTTAACTCATAGTTGGAAGTTTGTAGTGTAACTGGTGTAACAAAGACACCATCCTCCCTAGCTTCCTGAACCACATTGGAGAGGACTGTCGGTTCGTCTCTGATGAAATCACGTCAACGTCAGGACGAAAATTTGTATAGAAACCTTCGTTCTTGTAGCATGCTTGACGAATTCGTTCCTTAATAGTTCTGAATCGTGCAGCCTCGGAGAACATTTGAATAACCATTTGAATCAAAATGATGAGAGAATGAGCCAAAGATGTTTGTTTCTTAACCATAGAAAAGTAGTAGAGATACAAAATTGAATGGGCTAGTTCATTGATTCCCAAATCAATATTAAGTCTATTATCTCCTGTAACACGTTGAAGGCCTGTGTAGCTGCCTTCAAAAGAATTCCGAAGTTGATTGTTTTTTACAATTGAGGATTGTCAGGAGTATCGGCAAGTAACAAAGAATAACTTAAAGCTTGATAAGCTATCAAGTATGCGTTGGTGAGATTCAGCACTAACGTGATTAGGTCGTCATCCCAATCAAAAAATTATACAAAGAGAACCTCCTAATAAGAACCGTACGGAGCACTGTAGGTATCTGCGGTGCACCCCACGACACATAACTCCAGTTTGTCTTTGTCTCCAATCACCGACAAAGTCTTCAAGCACACCCAAGATAATGGTCCAACAAGGACAACCCACGAAACCCATATGGTTGACAAGACCAATCACATATTCATATTCACTTTCTCTACACAATATTAATGAATAGAATTAATATTAGAATTACAATGTTAATGAACAATGGCCAGGTAATACAACTTCGACATGTTTTCCAATTTAATGGATCTGTCGAAGAAGACAACAAGCCAATGAACCGACACAATATATCTACAACTGAATATAACTATCAAGCAAGTCTATATCTCAATCCAATCAATAAGAATCTAAAGAAGTAACATTATGTTTAATGGTATGTAGCCTATAAAACGATGAAAATCATTCAAAATATTAATCTAGATGGTCTTATTTATTGAATACGCTATTTTTGAAAAAAATAGACTGCCAAACTTGCACACATGATTGGTAAAGATAATCGTTAGTGCAAGGCCTAGAAAGTTCATTGGTTCCTACCAATGATGGACCCGTTGAAGTATACTACGTTGTCAATGAACCGGAACAATATATCTACAACTGAATATAACTATCAAACAAGTCTATCTCAATCCAATCAATAAGAATCTAAAGAAGGAACACTATGTTTAATGGTCTGCAGCCTATATATAAAGCGAAGAAAATCATTTAAACTATTAATTGAGGTGGTCTTATTTATAGAATAAACTATTTTTGAAAGAAAAAAAAATTAGACTGCCGTACTTGTACACATGATTGGTAAAGATAATTGTCTAGTGCAAGGTCTAGAAAGTTCATCGTTTCCTACTTCAAGAGATAGGAGAGTCAACATAATGTGTACAAGCGTGTCAGACTAATTTTTTTCAAAAATAGTTTATTCAATAAATAAGACTGCCTAGATTAATAGTTTAAATGATTTTCATCGCTTTATAGGCTACATACCATTAACATTAAACATAATGTCCCTTCTTTAGATTCTTATTGATTGGATTGAGATATAGACTTGCTTGATAGTTATATTCAGTTGTTGATACATTATCTCGGTTCATTGACTTGTTGTCTACTTCGACGGGTCCATTAAATTGAAAAACATGTCGAACTCGTATTACCTGGCCATTGTTTATTAACATTGTAATTCTAACATTAATTCTATTCATTAACATTGTGTACAGAAAGTGAATATGAATATGTGGTTGGTGTTGTCAACCATATGGGTTTGGTGGGTTGTTCTTGTTGGACCATTATCTTGAGTGTGCTTGAAAACTTGGTCGGTAATTTGAGATGTCAAACTGGAGTTCCGTGTCCTAGGGTGCACCGCAGATACCTACAGAACTATAGTGCTCCGTCCGGTTCTCGAGAGGAGATTCTCTTCGTATAACTTTTTGATTGGGATGACGACCTAATCACGTTAGTGCTGAATCTCACCAATGCATACTTGATAGTTTATCAAGCTCTATGTTATTCTTTTTTGCTTGCCGATACTCCTGACAATCCTCAATTGTAAGGTAACAACCGACGTCGGTATTCTTTTGAAGGCAGCTACACAGGCCTTCAACGTGTTGCAGGAGATAATAGAATCAATATTGATTTGGGAATCAATGAACTAGCCCATTCAATTTTCGATCTCTACTACTTTTTTACGGTTAAGAAGCAAACATCTTTGGCTCGTTCTCTCATCATTTTGATTCAAATAGTGATTCAAATGGTCTCCGAGACTGCACGATTCAGAACTATTGAGGAACGAGCTCGTCAAACCATGTTATAAGAAGGTTTCTATACAAATTTTCATCCTGATTTTGACATGATTTCATCAAAGACAAACCGGCAGTCCTTCTCCAATGCGGTTCAAGAAGCTAGGGAGGATGGTGTCTTTGTTACACCAGTTACACTACAAACTTCCAACTATGAGTTAAAATATATCCATATCTGAGTTAATATATATCTGTAACACGAAGGGAGCTAAGTCACTCGGCTTAAAACTACTATTATATGATGTAAAGCCTCCCAAAGCTTGAATAAATGTTTGCTAATATTTTTTATTGCTATGTGTTGTGTGTTTAGAGCTTGTGTTATCTGCTATACAAATTTACTGTGATCAATAAAATTCTATTATTGAGTTATCCAAATATGTTATTTCTCGTCCGATGACTAAATTTTTTACTAGTCTACCGTATCAAATCAACGTTGTTAGACACATTCGCAGTAGCAAGAGTTGTAGTTAATTATGGAGTTACGTCTTTCTTAAGTTTGAGTGTACTATAACAAATATACATTTTTATGATGGCTAAAAAGCGTTATAAATAGCTTTTTATAACGCTTTTTAGCAAACGTCCAAGTGTTATAAATACCAGTGTTAAAGTACTTTTTTAAAACGTTATAATTTTATGTGTATAATATAACACATATTTTTTAAAGTGTTATAAATGGGATGTATATACATATAACACTTATTTTTCAATTTGTTATAAATATGATGCACATATATAACACTTATTTTTCAAAGCATTATAAATGAGGTACATGTATAATACATTTTTCAAAGCGTTATAAAAATAATAATCAGGTAGTTTTCAATTATTTCCAATCTTGCTCGATTTCTGCTCAATTTTAGAATAAAAATTCCATCCCAAATACAATAAATATATGTTCAAGATATCAATTGAAGAAACTCTTAAAACATTCATTTTGAATTCAATCTATATATATACAATCCAGTCTCAGAAATACATACTATCATCATCTTACATTTTTTTTTCAAAATAGATCCACAAACATACTATAGTTGGACTATTAAACTAAATCTCATCCACTCTTAAAAAAAAATTATATATACAACTTCAATATTAGGTTCCATTCATTTGTATATATACAACTTCACATGTCCACTTCCGCAAACCAAACACTATCCGAAACCGCCGATAGTACTGGTACTCATAGGAAGGGTCCCATACCGATTCCGATACTGTGAACCTTGGGTAAAACAAAGTCATGCATTGCAAGCTTCATAACAAAAAGTAGTACTCCGATAAACAATGGTAGCTCAGTGTAAGGATAGGATGACAAACCCTTCATAAAATCTTATACTATGTGGCACTTAAAGAGGAAGGAGAGAATTTCGTTCTTCTAGACCAGAACCTCAGAACTTCAGCATACTTTCATCACATAATATTTATATATAAGTCATCTATAATCTTGATCACCCACTTGCATCTTGTTCAGTCAAAATACACATGCTGCTATAACAGCTAAAATGAAAGATCAAATCGACATATCATATATAGGCACATTTCTATTTCAAGGGTCCATTATAATTTCATTTCTGTGACAGTAGCCATCAATAGTTTGAGTCATGGACCATCAAAATAGATGATGTATTAATCAAAAACCTTATAACTGATTGAATGAGTACCCAAAATGAGGTCTTCTAACCACCTATATGTTTCTATTGCATGAATAATACAAACATCTGAAACAATACCTCGCCAGCTAATAGCAATCTCTTAGATCTTATAGGATACTCATTTCTTCATATGTTGTTATTTCATCACCAGAATTTCTCCCTACCTGTGATGTTACATATGTGGAAATCCATTTATCACAAACCACCCAACCCCCCCCCCCCCCCCCCAACACACACACACACCCAAAACCCCCCACCCACTATTTGGATATTGTAATCCTCTCTATACATGGTATTTGGATCCATATTAAAGCTTGGATGGTATGGGGCCGGATACTCTGCACAGGAATGTGGCCGTGCCTTAGGCCGCTGTGCCGACATGGTCGGACATTTGGCCTGGCCTGGTACCGTCAGTTTCCATGTGCCGTGCCAGCCACCCCCCCCCCCCCCGACATTGATGCGGCCCGGAATTACGAGCCAGGTGTGTATGGACATGCAACAACATCATCACAAGGGGGGGGGGGGGGGGGGGGGGGGGGGGGGGGGAGGGGGGGTGTTGCAGGAACCATGTCCCAAGTGTGACGAGATAAAAGAGCATCCATCTTCTCAGTCATGGCATGGTTCCAGGAAAGCACATTGGGTGTCTACCAACATGCAACAACATCACCACAAAGGGGGGTTGCAGGAACCAAGTCCCAAATGTGACGAGAAAAAAGAGCATAATTCTTCTTAGTCATGGCATGCTTCCACGACAGCACATTGGGTGCTCCTGATAGGTCCTGGGAATAGAAACAGTAGAGAGAGAGACAAGGCATCCATCAATATCCATCCTAAAATTTACTATCTATATCTGATGGCAACTAAGATAACTTTGGATATATATTCTTTTTATTCACTTCTTTTACATAGTAAGACTTCATATATACGAGAGAACTTTATTTTGCTACATAACCCAACCAAGTATCCCCAGGTTTCGTCCCCTAGCAGAACCATCAATAACAAGACGGCATTATAAGTTTTCATGTGGGCTTCCCTGTACATGACCATGCAAAAAGAAAAAGTGAAGGATAAAATTATGCTTGTCAATCATGCCAAAGGACATAAATAAGGGAAATGGATGCTCTTCAAATCAAAGTTCGCACTATCAGTACCAGAATCGGTTTCGGACACCTTATAAGTATTGGTATCTACGGTTTCTGTAGTTTCGATGGTTTCCGGTCGGAGTTTCACAGTTCTTGGTTTAGGGGAGTCAAAACTTACTAAGAAATTGTTTGAAAACTAAAATTTATTTGATACATTTAGGGATTATCTTATGTATCGCTTGTTGTTTCTCGTTAGTTATGGATGAAGTAATATTCAACATTGTTGAATTATTTACTCACAGTAGATATGGTTGTTCATTTCAATTGCTTTTAAAAGAGTACCTCCAGAATGTATAATTTTAAATGGAAAATATTAAAATGTATGTATATTGTGAATGTAAGATACAACTTCAACAATTGGTAATAGTTAGATTGTGTCAGTATAGAACTTTATCTACACACCTTCGTATATTGATCTCCAACATGATCAAATAATTGTGTCAACATTGTTTTTCCATAATTCTCTCTTTTTCTTGTAATTTTTTCTTGCTAAAATGATTGAGAAAGAGAGCCGAAATTCCGGCATCGTTGGAGATGACTATCGGATTGGACATGCAAAATAATGATATGATAGGGTCGATATGTATTTGTATCAGGCCAATACTGCAAGCCTTGATTTAAATGCACTTTATAGTGGCTTTCCGCATTTCTCACCTCTACTGGAATGGTTAGCTTCCTTAACATTCTAGAAATAATGCTCGTCACAACTGGGAGCAATTTCAAGAACTATACCCTTGATAATGGATATCAATAAAAGTTTAGCAAATGCAACCCTTATAATCACAAATGTAAAAGTAAACAATTGAACCAAATTTCTTAGGCTGTGAAACCATACAAGAGAGAGATTACCCGGCCTGATTTGTAGTGAAAATGGTAGGCTTTCCAAGTACTGGAGGTTCCTGTCAAAAATGGCCAAATTACAAGTGAAATAAATCCATATTCCATGTTTATGCTACAAATTGTGGCATGGATTTTTATGATTTTGGAAACACAATTCCAATTGCTTGGGATATTGTTTCTGACTAACTAAAATCACAATCTTAATCAGATGAAAATGAAAACAGACCTTGATAGTAAGAGGCAAGGAAGGCTACTAAGAAAGTTATATCAAAAAATAATAAATAATTCAAGTTTAAGGTGACGTGTCCTTTTTTGACACATGCTTTATCCATTGAGAGTAGCATGAAATTGAAATCCAGAAGTGCACTTTAAAGGAAAAATAGCCGAAGTTCACTTTTTGTGCTTATGCAACATATCATTGTACAACAATCAGAAAACATGGCAACAAACTGTTTACTTTTCTAGTCCTTTCAAAAGCCTACATGCTTTAAAACTGCTAATATATAATATTAATTATCATCATCCAAGCCTTCTCTCATTAGAATGGGTCCGCTCTGGAGCATAAGTAAGCTTCAATAAGGATTTTACAGCTTTTTATGACCAATTTTCGACCTGACTAAAACCCTCTACAGTGGTGCCAAATTCCTACCCAAGGTAGCTATGGAAACGAGAGGATCATGCCAAGAAACCTAGGCTGCCAATTGGCAAGTTGTTAGACCTACCTTTTGGATATGCACTTTAAGCTCATGCAACCAAGGGGCACCCTCCAAATTCCTGTAGACTATAAAAGAGTCTAAACGAAGAGGTATGATGATACAATTTGCTATAGTGAATTGCATTCATCTCTATGATACATCAAGTCAAGGTTGAAAAGGATGGACAATCCCCATTTAAATCATTACAGTCCATATCAGAAATGCAGCCAAAATTGCTGTTTCCACCTAGAAATGTTGGTAAAAATATTTGAATTACACACACATACAAAAGAAGCAATCATGATTCTGGAAATGCTAAATGCTACAAACATGCTATGATGTACTTAGTACTCTAACACTAACAACATTTGAATAAAAACACCCTTTAATAGGAATTTTATCCTACAATTTCCATTATGGTGGTCTAACAAACCATTGACATTGGCGTCTCTTTCTTACGAATCTCTAACCCAGCAAGATTTCTTTCCTCCCTTTTTCTCCACCAAACTGCGCATAAGATGCATGACCTTGGAGGAGCAACTTTATTCTTAGTTCTTGGTAATTAGGCTACCAAAAATAAGTAATCCTTTTTACAAGAACACATTACAAACTATAAAGGCCATCCCCCTTCCATTGTTACACCATTCACTAGTATTATGTTTCAAACAAAACATATGAATTAACACTGTTCCTCAACTTACCTGACACTGATCCTAAGCCATTCACAATATATGTTTAAACTTTACCCTTAGTTTTTGGCTACCTATTATATGATCTCTAGGTGTAAAATAAAACTATATATACAACTGAATGCAGATTTGTGCAGTGTAGATATACCATAAGAGCAGCAAAAAAGGCTATACTAACAGACTTGGGATTATAGATTGAAAACTGAATAATTACTCTAAAATTGCATACCTTATATTCTTCAAACTCATGACCTTCAATGACAACAACACTTGGGACATCATTAGGATGTGGTCGGAGCAGCTCCTGAGCCTCTTCCCATGTTATCTTCAACTCAATTGAGTCCTCATTTTCAATCCGTAGGCGTTTACTTTTGGAACCAAAAGCACCAGTTTTCCTTTTACTAGGGCCTGGTGAAGACTTAGCAGTAGAGCAATCTTTTTGTATAAATCCTGCTTTCTCAAATTTAGACAAGTTGGATTGATCTGCTGCATTGACTGGGTTCTTTGATTCTGTGCTGCCTTTTTGAGGTCCAGGAGGGCCATTTGCAGTGACATCAGCAGTGCTTTTACAGACCTCTGGAGGTGTTGATAAACCATTTCCAGTTTTGACTGTTTGGGAGTCCTGCTAATTGATAGGAAAGGTTCATGACTGAGAATGTAAACTTTAATATCTATCAACTTTCCAACCTCCACACAATCACACGTAAGGACTAGTTTGTTTAAAAAACAGAACTTTGCATACAAGGGTTCATAAGAACTAATGCAAATGTCAAAAACAAAGATGATAACTATATGAAATTATTGTATTGTCCTTACCTTTCATTAAGAAACCACTGATGTTTACCCATGTTCACCCTATTAGTCAACTTAAAGTTACTTGGCTAGTTAATGATGTGTATAACATAAACATTTGGCATTAATGTATTTTAATTACATATGAAGCATACATTAAATAAAAGGATCTCATACTTTTCTATTAAGGTGACTGATAAATATGTAATTCAAATAAGAAGTATGCTAAAGCATTGGCAAAAGCATATCGAAACAAATCACAATATGTTTACATGTAATGTTCATCCATTAAAACCTGAAAAGGAAGCACATGAGAAAAATATAAGTATGCACATATAATAGAATGAAGAAAACCGCCGTACCTTAAGTTACCTAACCCAAAAATGTTACCTGAATGTAAAAATAGTTGATAGACGGACCAAATTCTACATCTAAGATTTCTTTCAAAATATTTATAGGGAGATGTGATTATCTTAGCTTACAGTTACCTGTTCAGTTGAGATACCAGAAGCCTTCCTAAATCCCATGACTAGTTTCCCTTCCGGATCTATCCGACTAAATGTTACTGCAAACACACATTTCTTATTAGTTCTAGTTAGAGGGAAAACATTTTCTTACACAAGTCAAAAAAATGAATTGTCTGAGAAAATTTTACTATGGTACAATCAGAATAATGCGGCCATCACAGAAGAAGAAACACAATAGAATGATAAGATGGGTATTTTGAAAACTTTCTAATTTATATCATGTACCAGAAGGAAAAAGTCTGAGCGAGAGCAAAACAGTAATACTGCAACACACAAGCAGTATTTGATCTGCTTAGGGATGGCAAATTAAAGTTAAAAAGAAACAGAGGAATTCCTAAACCTCATTTTATCTGATTAACACATGCAGAAAAAAGGTAAAGAATACAACTTACTAAATTTAGTATAGCATCACCATCCACATACTGAAAGAAGAATCAAACTAGACTATAACATAGGAAATTTAAGTTCACAAACCAATTCTTCAACATGCCAGAGGGATATGCAGCACTGCTTCTTCAACATGCCAGAAGTATGTGAAAATGATGATAGAATACAAAAAAGTAAAATAGCAATGAAAAATACAGGCCCCGACACAAATTGTAGAAGGCAGGGGCACAACAACCACCACGATGACAACAAAGCCATTTCCCAAATTTTGGGGGATAATTGTAGAAGGCACATTTACTAAATGTAGAATATATCAACCATCTGAGATAATAGAAGATTATAACAAATTGGGAACTGGTCACTAACTGCTACAATTTTCAAGGGAGGAGGGGGAGGAGAAAAGAGGAGGAAACTAACGATGTACCTGTGTCACCTGCTTGTAATTGCATTGACTGAATGCACGGTGTAACCCCCTCCAAAACATACATCCTGCTATTATTATTTGGCCAAAAACGAAACTGAAATATCCACTCCTTGCCACCAGCATCTTGTACTTTTAAAGGAAGTCCTTCTGGATGAGAAATTGCTGGGAAGTATGCCTGTTTGTGATAGCAATCCATTTTTAAAGCATTCCACTATAATCATTAATTTCCTACTTAATATAAGATTCTTTATGACATTAAACTTTCATGCCATAAAGGTTGTAAAAAAAAAACTCGTATAATACTCAACGTGGCAGAGAAGGCACTTCAAAATATAAGAAAGCAAATCAAATACATTACTAGACATCAAGCCTTATTATCTCATATTTTTTGTCGTCAGCTGGATGAACTTTTTCCCCTTCCATTTGACCCAATAATAAAAGGACATCTCCTAATTTATATTAACAACCATCATGTCACTTAACAGCTTTAGTCTATTCATATTGATCTATTATGCTTCCCCATAGAAGAACATCAACTACAACCTCACCGGTCCTAATTAGCACATCCAACGACTTTTGGTGGACATGTAGAAGCCTCCTCAAAATAACCACTTTTGCATCTTATCCACAATTAAAGCTACTTTTACAACGTATCCACAGTTAAAGTTACCTCTAAACCCCACGAATAAGCTCCGTTCTTAATATATCATTTATATACTCCGTCTTTGTCTGACTTGACTATCGGCAATGTTAACTTAAAAAACTTCTCTCCACATAACTCAGAATTAAATGTCTTCCTCTAGTTTCTTGTCAACAGATCACCTGATAATTGATAAAGAATAGACTAGCCAAGTATGCAACCTTGCAAAAGATGCAAAAAGCATCAAGGCTGTGCAGGTGTTGGGGGCTTAGTTGGACATACTCGACAGTATATATATATATATATATATATATATATATATATATAACAGCTTCAACTAGCAGAGTGCAACTAACTCAGTTAAACCTCCCACCACATACGTCATGAGATACTCAGATGGCAAATTCACACCCAACAAAGTGATCTTTATTCCTTAACTATATAAAATGAAAATTCAAGTGGATCAGCAATTTTAGACTAATGCATTAAGTGGTCTATTTAATTTCTATTACTACTTGATTAATTGGTTAAATGTCTTCAAATAAAAAGATCTTTCACTTTATGATCAGAGATCCATATATTACTTTCAAAGGTCTTGATTAAAGGAGCATCATAATCAACTTCAAACAAACTATAAGGGTGCGTTTGATTGCAAGGTGGAAAATACGTGGAAAAGAAATTAATTCCATGGAATAATTTTTCTAGGAAAAAAATTCCATGGAATTTTAAAAACATTTCATGGAAAACTTAATTTGGGTGTTTGATTGCCATTATTTTCCACGAAAAATAGTTATTTTCCATGGAAAATGATATTTTCCTATGCGTTGGACAAGTTTCATTTTCCACCATTTTAGATGAAAATATGGAAAATGATAGTTTTTTGGAAAATAATTCCATGAAAAATATAAGCTATCAAACACTACAATTGGTGGAAAATTTATGATGGAAATATTTTCCATGGAAAAAAAAGCCCAATCAAACACAGCCTAAATAGAAAAAAGATACAACTAGAATATAAATGAATGACCATTCATTTTGACTAAATGAGAGCAAGTGCATTAATTAAAAGAACTATTTATTATTCGTAACAATGACGCCTAAACGAGAGTAAACAGTCTGATGGGCTAAGGCAGGGCCTAGGCGGATGTATAGTACCCAAAAACAATTCAGGCTGCCACAACAGCTAGTGCAGACCCTAGGTGACATGAGTTTGTGCCCAAGGGGGCCTAGGCCCTGTAGGAAGCCCACTTCTAACAACACTTAAGTGTGTCTACATGATCTTCACATTGTAGGGACAATAACAAACTATGCACTTCAAGTTGTAGGCTTGCTATAAGTTACTCCACCTTCGTCCTACTAATTATGACTGCCCAAGTTTCAACAGCTTCTCTTTAAATCTAATATCGTACAGTCAACGCCTTCTCTAGTCTTGCCAAGTAAATAATCATGCACATAAACTTCAGGAACTTCATATTAAGATAAACTATTTTGCGCTTAAATAACTATGGCAGTGTCTCTCGCATAGCCACATGTGATTCACATAAATATAGATTACTACAAGTATGTCTAAAAGAAAAATTCAAGTTGAAGAACTAGGAAAATCTACGAAGTATGTCTTCCTTCCATAGTGGTATGGAACATCATTACAACTGTGCTGCACCGGCACTAAAACCCAGGCGTGGATCCAGAAATTTTATCAGTGAGGCTTCCAAATTCGAAAGAAAAAAAAACACTGTAAAAAATAACTAAAATGTGGGTGGATCAAGCTTTGAACCAAAGATCTATGTAAAGACTAAGGTTGCGTTTGGTTCATTGTAATGTAATCGTAATGGAATTGGATTTGTAATGTAATTGAGTTTGTAATGTAATGGAATTACAATTACATTACTATGTTTGGTTGAAACAAGGAATCAAACCATGTAATGTAATATCAATTGCATTCATAAAATATAAAAAAAAAGTAGATCAATAAAAAAATTAAAATTTTAAAAATAAAATAAATAAATAATAAATAATAATAAAATTAATGGAAAAATTGGTTGTCTTTCTGCTAAAAAAAAAAAAAAAAAAAAAACCAAAAACAAAAAAGATACCAAAAATGACATACGAACAAAACAAAAAAAGGAAAAAAGCGATAAAAATGAAAAACGACCAAAAAAAACGAAAAAAATTCAAAAATAACAAAAAAGGAAAAATAACCATCAAAAGTGACGAAAAATGATTAAAAATTCCAAAAACAAAAAATGACTAAAAAACAACAAAAAATGAAAAAAAAAAGACTAAAAACGAATAAACGACTAAAAACAAAAAAAACAAAACGACAAAAAAGACCAAAAATGAAAAAAAGATCAAAACAGAAAAAGTACCAAAAGGGATCAAAAACAAACAAAAATGACAAAAAAGAAAAAGATAAAAAATGACCAAAACGATAAAAAAAGAGCAAACAACATAAACCGACCCAAAACGATAAAAAAGAGCAAAAAACGAAAAAAAAAATCCAAAAACAAGAGATTAAAACGAGCAAAAACGACAAAAAAGATTACATAGAACTTGCAAAAAACGACCACAATGGACAAAAAATGAACAAAAACGACAAAAAAATGGAACAGGACAAAAAAGGGTGCAGAAATGAGAAAAAACGACCAAAAATGAGAAAAAGGCAAAAAACGAACAACAACGACAAAAACGATAAAAACATGCAAAAACAACAAAAATGACCAAAAATGATAGAAAAATGCAAAAACGAACATAAATGATAAAAAATATGCAAAAATGGCCAAAAATTAAAAAAGTGCAAAATCGACCAAAAAACGATAAAAATCGTGCAAAAACAGCCAAAAGCGACCCAAGCCGATAACAAACGTGCAAACATGGTCAAAAAAGAAAAAAAACGACCAAAAACGATAAATAACGTACAGAAACGGCAAAAAATATGCAAAATCAACCGAAAACGATAAAAAATATGCAAAAGCAACCAAAACGATAAAAAAAATTGTGCAAAAAGGTCAAAAATGACAAAAAAAAGGTACAAAATCGACCAAAAAGGGCAAAAAATATACAAAATCGACAAAAAAATAAAAAACTTGCAAAAGCGACCAAAAACAATATAAAAAAAATATATGCAAAAACGGCCAAAACGATAAAAGAACGTGCAAAATCAACCAAAAACGATAAAATGGCCAAAAACGACAAAAAAAGGACATAAAAGGTGAAAAAATGGTCAAAACGTACAAAAGAGACCGAAAACAATAAAAAACCAGTGTTGTAAAAATCCCTCTAGGCGGCCGACTAGTCCCCGACTAGTCGCTAGTCGGCCGCCGCCGACTCGACTAGGGACTAGTCCCCGACTAGTCACTTGTCGGCCACCGTCGACTCGATTAGGGGCTGGTCCATCCAAAAATTGGCTAAATTGGTACTAGTCTGGACTACCGTCGACTTCATCAAGGCAGTCGCCGTCGACTCTTTACTTTGTTGCTGACTTTTTTCTATTTTTGAAAAAAGTGACTAGCCTATTCTTTTTTTATTTTTACTTTGTCTTTGTTATCTCTTTGCTACTGTTGTTGTGGCTCTTTTTTTAATTTTTGCTTGTTTTTTTTTGCTTTTGCTTGCTACTGTGGCTGTAACTCTCCGTGCAAAATAGTAAGTTGTTAACATATTATTTAAAGATTTATCGAAATAAAAATTTGTGCAAAATAATGAATAAGAAAATGCACTACAATAACTAAAAGTTCAACAATTAACATATTATTTTTTAAAATATTTTTATAACATATTACATATATATATTCATTAAAAATTCTAAACCGACTAGTCCCCGACTAGTCCTCGAGTAGTCCGATTAATCCGTAGTCCCCACAAACCGACTAGCGGCCGACTAGCGATTTTTACAACCTTGTAAAAAACGTACAAAAAAAATCGAAAGTGACCAAAACAATAAAAAAAAAGTGCAAAACGACAAAAGACGTGCAAAACCAAACAAAATCGATTAAAAAACGTACAAAACGACAAAAAAAAACGTACAAAATCGATCAAAAACGATAAAAAACATGCAAAAGTGAACAATAAGGGAAAAAAAATGTGCAAAAATGACCAAAAACGGAAAAAATTTCAAAAAACGAACAAAACGACCAAATTACCAACCTTCCTCTTAAGTTGTAGTGTAATCGAGATTACATAGGTTTTATGATGTAATTGATTTTCGAAGAAACTGATGTTATGTAATCAAACTTGTAATCGCGATTACATTACATATAGTTTTTTTGGTCCAACCAAACACCCGAGTTAGATTAACAACGTAATGTCAATTACATTACGATGTCCAATCCTACAAACCAAACGGGCACTAAGTAGCTTACCAATTGGACTACTATTCGATACTGAACTAAGCACTGGAAAATCAAATTTACTATATGTTTTTGCAAAAAAAATATTAAAAAAAAATATATAATTATTATTTTTCACAAATTCAGTGGGTGCTTGAGCGCTCACTGGCTTAGATGTGCATTGGCCCCTACTTAAACATCCAAAACATA
The DNA here is from genome assembly GCA_029216955.1 of Iris pallida. NCBI lineage: Eukaryota > Viridiplantae > Streptophyta > Magnoliopsida > Asparagales > Iridaceae > Iris > Iris pallida. Next base: position 8,727,674 of record JANAVB010020396.1, on the reverse strand, counting down.
TATCAAGATTTCATGAGTAGCATTGCATATGTGCATGGATCCATAAGCCCATTCCTAATATCTATAATACTTTCTCAACTGCCAGGATTATATATATTTTTCTCATTAATGAGCTTCTATCTGAACTTTTTTACCTCTAGACTCTATCCCAAGTACCTTGAACATATGTTAGCAAAGTAGAACATGCCAAGACAACCAAAAGTTAAAAGGATATATGTTTCTCTCGTCATATCTTTCTTGAGCCAACAGTAGCAAAGTTGCCAGTAGTTTATTATGCTTATTTATTGTCTGTAAAACTCCACCATTAGGAATTTAAATAGACTACATATCTGAAATTTTCTTCTCATTTCTTGAAGTTGAACCATGTGACTAATGAAGCATAAATCACGGATGACGTTAAGAGCACTATAAAGCCAATGCATCAACTTTCTAATAGATTCCCATCAAGCCACAACCACATAATGATAGGATACAAGTTTATGTATCATATATTTCATCTTAAGCCAACAGTATTATAACATTTGCAAGTAGCTTTTCATAACTAATTTAACTTGTCCATATCAAGTCAATAGTAGAAGTAGGGTTAGTGGATTCATGGTTCAGTTTCTACCTGTTCAATAGGGGTACACATACAAATGTTAGATACCTCGTTACGTGTAGGCTTAGTAGGTTCACATCATAAGAACTCGGTACTTTTAGGAGTATGTTACAAGATTTCACTTTCAATGTACATGTACAAAGAGGTTATACATGTGATCGAATCGCAACTAGCATCTCATTTCTCCAACTTCAGTAAACCATCTCCAGGCAAGACAAGTTCTAAAATTATACAAAAGACATATATAAAACAAAATCTCTTTTATATTTTATAAAAATATTGCTTCTTCCTCTTTTTTTCCTCTTATTTTCCTTTTTCTTCAATTATTCATTATTTCCATTTAGTTTTACTGATGTTTTTCTGAGTTTCTGAATTCTCTTTATTCAGCTGTTCTATCTATATTCTATAAAAAATATGGGCTTATTCTTCAAGCTTTTTTTTTTTTTTTTGGGGGGGGGGGGGGGGGGGGGGGGGGGGGGGGGGGGGGGGGGGTCTTCAGCATTTGGGTAGTGATTAATTTAGATTAAAATATGAGATTTCTCTTATTTCTTCAATTATGTCCATCATTTTCTAATATTTTCTTTTTTCTAGCTTTCTCAAATTTTTCTTTACTTGGCTGTTTGTCATATGTTTCTGTAAATTATTTGTTTGACTTTCTCTTAGGGTAGCGCATCTAGGTAGTCAGTCATTTGATTATTTTTCTGTATTTTCTTTATATGTGGATATGCTTATATTTTTTATGTTGGTTATTTCTGTTAGCTATGCCTTTTATTAATGGGAATGTCATTCCTTTTCATGCTTCGGCTTAAATAGTTAGAGGTGAATGCAAATACTATAGTCAATGTATCAAACATACCTCTTCGTTTAGACTCTTATTTCTAGGGGAAATTGGAGGGCACTCCTCGGTTGCATGAGCTTAAACTGCATAGCTAAAGGTATGTCTATCTAATCAATAATGGACGTCAAGGTTTATCATGGCCTCTCATGCTCATAGCTATGTGGCTAGCAATCAGGCACCACATAGAGGTTAACAACAAGTCGACAGTAAGTCATAAAAACTATGTCAATTTTTCATGGTGCATCTTATGCTCCATAGCCGACCTCGTTATAATGGGAGAAGACTTGGATGATGATGATATACAAAATATCTTAATATCTAGGCGGTACTCTAATTCCAGAGCCCCGTTATGATGGGAGAAGGCTTGGATGATGATGATATACAAAATAGTTCTTGATATCTAGGGGGAATAGTGTGGGAAGAGACACCCCAGCCTTCCCCCACCCCCGCTCGCTAGCAGACGTGCAAGTTTCAGGGCATGTGACCAGTTTGCGAACTTGAGGGGTCAGTAACCCTGCAGAGGAGTTTAGATGGACTAAATATTGGAAATTATTTGAGTTGGACCATGACTAATGAAGAAAATAAAATCACTTAGTGAGGAAGTCAAAATGGAAGCTACAATGCCATTATTTCAATTGTCTAAGATGAATGAAGCATGATCTGGGATTATGGGTGTTAAAAAGGAAGACACGACCTATAAGATGACAAGTACTTTCTTGCAACTACTGTGTCTGTTTCTGAATGAATGAGAGAACAGAGGAGAGAATATTATACTTACAGATTTTGGAGCTTATTTACATCTTTAACTTCAACGCCATCCAATCATAAAATAAGTACAAGTACTGGGAGAATGTATTTAATAGGCTTCGAGTTGCAAAAAAGAACTAGACTCAAACAATTAAAGCCAAAAAGTACCTCAGCACATTTTTGGTAGCACCAAACGTCCAATGCGACCAGCATCACTAGCGCTAAGCATCTTTTCAAACAAGGGTGTGATGACAGAATTTGAGCTTAACATACAGTTAAAAAGTGTGGGAAATAGAAAGGTCAAATATCAGAAACCTGACCTCATATGTGAAAGTTCAGATTTGAAATTGACATTATAAAAGGTCAATAAAATGCAAATAAAAAAATGATGCTGATTACGATAAATGGATACTTTCCAGATATTTGCTGTAGTTCTTGATCAGTTATCCGAGGCCAATAACGAGGAAGCAACTGAGCACGTGTACGGGCATCAGCTCGGGATCTTCCATTACGTACCTCACCGAATGTCATCAGATTATGAGGGTTGGGAGGTTTTGATTATCGACGGAGGAGCCATTTGCCTTTGGGCCTGGGTAGTGAGATCTGCCTAGATCAGTTGCCCATTTGGCGATGGCAAAGGAGAAGCCATGCGAAAAGTTGACTGATCTCCCTTAAAATGGAGGGCTTTCCATTTGAACTTGGATGTGTCTCAAAATTAACTCCAGGAGAACCGCTGTGCAGGGGTCTGAAATCACTCCTTTTCTTGTTGACATTGGATTATCTCCTAAAATGGCCAAAATCTTATAAAAAATCAGCATTTCTTCTTTATGATAAATATAAATGTAAAACTAGGCCCAAACCTGTGGTTCCATTTCCATATCTGTCACGCACGATGTGATTAGGGTTGCTAGATGCTTGTTTCTCAGGCACATCTGTCATTCTTCTATCCTGAGTAGAAATAGAAGGGCGGCTAACAGAAATGAGCTTTTCAGCATTGGAGGCCTGTCAAATTCAAATGCTAGTCGTTGCTGCAATTCAGACTGAGGACCAATTGCACTCCACATATGTGATGCTTGGCGCCATTGTCCAGGAAATGAACCGGTCCCCTGGTTCCAGGTTTTAACAGGATATTCTTTGGGCTCTCAGGCACTTGTGTCTGTTGGGGCAGAAGCAAAGAAGGTGGCCACATCTGATTTGCGCTGAAGAAACAAGCAAACCCATTAACCAAGTGGAGACATAATGAGACATGTTCTCAAAAATATAAATATCTATCCTGGAAGTGAGATCTAGGACCTTATATTCAAATGACTTTTAATCATCAACGAGCTATAAATCAGTTAAGAAAAAGTAGCTAGAAAGTTCAGTCAAGAAAGGAGCTCCAGAAATTAGTTAAGAAACACGCCCCAAATTACGAAGCTGACCATTAATCATGAAAGACGCTTTTAGGAGGAAACACACAACACACACACAGATTATATATATATATATATATATATTATGCAGAGACCTCTAGCCTAGTGGTTAAGGAGATGCATGCGGCCCGAGTGGTCAGGAGTTCGAATCCCAGTGGGAGCGATTCCAGAAACAATTTACCTGGTTTCAACAAAAAAAAAAAATATATATATATATATATTATATATATATATAATATAATAAAGCTCCCATAGATTAGTTGCTCTAATTCAGAACCTTAGCACAACTCTCAATGTATTGTATCAATCTATGATTGCTCTAAATTCAAAAAAGAAAAAGTAAAAACCTCAAAATTTGTGGGAACTCCGTGACTACTTTTCACTTACACAACCTTTACACAATTATATGCAGCATGCAACAAGAGAACTCAAGGAAGTAAGGATTTGGGTCCTAATGAGAGCTTACTGTGGAGGAACTTTTGCCTCATAAAGCAAAGGTGTTATTCTCTCAGGCATACGATTCTCTCAAACTCTAGGAGTATTTTAAACATGCTATAGAAGCCTCAACACACACATTAGATTCAATATCGGAATTCTGACCTGGAAGTTTGACCGGCTTATCTTCACAAACTTAAAGAATTTAAATATAAAAGGTTTGTTGAAGCTCCCATTATCACAATATCTCTTGAATCTTATTAACTCATAGTAAATGCATTGTTAAAGCTGTAAAGATGCATGACATGATAAATTGGTGTGTTAACTTATCAAGCATCAAGCAACTTTATTTTTAATACCAAGTTAGTATCATGATAATAGCCAAAGTCAAAAGTAAGTATGTATAAAGCTTGCGGTACTAAATTGCATGAGGAAATATCTATAATAGATAATAAATTATGATAATAGCGACAAAAACAAGTCCACAAGAAAATGACACACCAGCATGGCTATTGCTTCCCTAGACTTGCCCTAGTCAAAGAGCCATCCTAAACAATGTCACATTAGAAATTGAATTTTTATTAATGTCTACATCCAAGACATTATAAGGAAATAAGAATCCAGAAATTTACTTGAGACACATTTCAAATTATTAAAAACTTAAATCTAATGCAAACGCTACTTGGTGGACAAGCGTGGACAGAAAATAAAACCAAAGCAGGATTATATAGAAAACACTTCATCTTTTTGTGTGAAATGCAGACACCCATATTTGTAGTCACGAGAAGATTGTTGGGTATAGTTTCACAGATTCTTTAATTGTCAAATTCAGAGAAAGACCAAAGTTTGTCAAAATATCATGACATAAACAGAAAATAACCAAGTTAAATGATATGGAGTCTTTTGGAGAACTGAGAAATTTATCAATATCTTATTAACGATCAAAATTTCAATATATGAGGATATTGGGTGTAGTAATAAATAAAAGATCATGAGATACTCCTTATTGTATAAGATATATTATGAAAGTAAAAGGGCAAAGGTATCCTATATACAGGGTCTGATGTTACAAAGGGCTTATAAAAAAGGCCAAACCAGGAAATTCTGCCCTGTGTTCCACAAGCCTGATTCTCACTTCCCCGAAATAGTGAGATTCGTGGCATAATTGTCAGATCAGAATACACCATTCCTAAACAAAGAGAAAATTCACAAATCGAAACTAGAGCCACCTTTTAAACATAAAGAAAACTTATTCTGAAGGAAAAGGATTCCACCTTCCTTCTCTAGTGGTAATGTAAATGGTCCATCATTAAGAGTCGTTATGAGGGGACTTCTCTCATTATGGGTATACACTCATATCCCATCACCTTGTAAGACTACGCCCAACGTAAGGTGTAACACCTAAACTAGTGTATCTCATGCCCGTATTGCCTGCCACAATGTACAAGAATTTGGTAATCTTGGGCTAAACACCACGCAGAGCGTCTTCATATTTTTGTACAAAACGCATAAGCTTCAATTGTTAAATGAAGACTACACATGAGTTACAGGACAATATATTATACAATGTTTAAAAGGTTTAGCTACTGGTATGAGAATTATGCATGTACGTAAGTTTTGACAATAGGGGACACAGCAATTGTGTCCCAAAATGATGCTAGCCATTATGTGTCACTAAGAAACAAAGCATTCACCAACAACCCTCCAAACCTAAGAATTCCTAGAGGAATTAAGAACGAATCAATGTTTTGAAAGTTGTTGATAGTCATAGCCTCTAGGTGTTCCAAAAGATGTGCTCATAATCAGAGGCATTCTATAAAAGTTTATATATCTAAAGATGTATGCTTTAAAACGGGCAAGATGGTGAAGTGTACACCCTAAGCCTCACCTAATGCCTTGTAGACAAGGCAGTGCTTCAAAAAACCTGGTCTACCATGAGTTTTGCATGTTCATAAAATATGTTCTATCATGACTTCATGCATGCATGTACATATCAAGGTTCACAGTATCGCCATTACCAATACGTATCAGTCTTATTGTATTGGTTGGTTCTGGCATGTCCGAAATGATATTGACCCCTACTAACATTGATCTATACCAAAATTGGGGCTCTCTTTCCTGCCAATTCAACAAAGCATAGCAAAAAAAATCAATATTTGCATAAACGTATCAATCATGCCCAAGATCACATGTTACAGGTGTCAATAAAAATTCCTCAACAGATACACCGTAACCATTATCATTTTCCAAGTTGTATAATACATATTCACAACGTTCGTACCAATAACTCCAAAACTCAGATCCAAAACCAAGAAACTGTCGAAATACCAAACTGATACCCATAAGAATGGTCCGAAACCGATTCGGATACTGCTGCTGCGAACCTTGGTCCATATAGATAGATACGTAAACGACATGTTTGGGTATGTCAAGGAAGTAGCAGCGAAGGATGGCAAAACAAGAAATTTTGTGGAGTTGCATCAAGGATCAGTTTAAAGATTTCAGTTTTACTCTCTGGGAAATAGATATTAGATTAGGCTAGACTAACATTATGGTTTTGTTTACATGACTTACAATCTTTAACTGTCTCAGAGCACAACAATCTTAAGCTAACCGGTTAAATTTAACTCACCACAGCCGAAGTCTTCCTAGCACAAGCCATGCACTCGACTCCTCCGCATCTAGAAGGAGATAACTCGACAACGATACAATGCATCCACAATGAAGCCTCTGAAACAAAACAAAAACAAACATTAAAAAAATCCAAACTTATCAAACACATAACTAATTTCAATCCCAATCCTCACCTTCTCGCACAATTCACACTTCCTCCAGCCAGCCGTATCCGAGTGGAAAGTCTCACAAAAATTCCCTTGTTCATACGCATGGCTAATAATACAAATGCACGTAGAGAAATATCACAGAAGAGTAACAAACATAACAACTAATTCACTTCAAATTCACCAAAAAAAAAATGGAATCTTTACCGCGAAAATCCCTAAATACTCCCTAAAGGCTACGGATTTGAGACTCGAATAGGACGATCTACACAAAATTTTCACGTAAAAGCAGAGGGGAGTGAGAGGGAGAGCATACAAGCAGCGGTCGCAGAGTTCGGCGTGGTCGCCGGAGCGGAGGCGCCAGCTCCTCCGGCGGGGCGGCTCTTTCGGGTCCTTGCAGTAGGAATTGAAGCAGATCTTCGCCGAGGCGGAGGGGGAGGCGCCGGCGGCGGCGGAGGGGGAAGCCGCCGGAGAAGAAGAGGCCATGGGAGAGATCGGGGAGAGGAGATTCTAAACCCTAGAGAGAGGGAGAGGGACGGGGGACGTGATTCTATTCTCTCTCCATTGTTGTTGTTGTCGTCGCTGCTGCTGGTTTTTGTAGCTATGACTAATTTAGTTGGGGATATGGTCACCGCCCGTCTTTATAATTTTAAGGCTAATTTTAAAATGGAAAAAAAAGAAATTCTCTCAATAGTTTCCACAACCGCACTCTTTGGACTTTACTTGCTTCTTATCACTTGGCCCTATCCAATATATAAGGCATCTACTAAATCTAGGGTTTCATTCTTGTTTTGGCCGGTACGAACCGATATATCGGATAATTTTTACTGTTTTTTTGTTTTATATTCTGCTCAGAAGGAATCTTGGATGCCTTTTCTTAAAAAACTTGTATATTTGGGTTAGAATGTCCACGTGATTGTGAATTATGGATTATTTATCTTCACTATGAATTAGATAATAATGGTATATTTTGGCTTGGTACATTAGGCATGCATTATATTTAAAAGTAATTGAAGAGATCGACCACTAAGGGCTCGTTTGGATCAAGTTTTTGGATTCTAGAAATAGATTTTCAATTCCTTTTCATGGGAAAGGAATTCAACATTTTCATACCCATGTTTGGTTAGGTTGGGAATAGGTAGTTCAAAATTTAAAAAAAATTATTTTCATGTTTGGTTCACACATGGATAGGAATCTTAATTTATTTAGTTTTACTTTAATACCCTTTCACTAATTTCATGATGATTCACATGTTTGGGATAGGATTTGAAAATTTGAAAATAAAGAGAGGGTATAACCGTCCAAACAAAATAGTCAAACATCATTCTAGGAAAGCAAATCTATTCCCAAGGGGGAGCTTGGGAATAGCTTTCCCACATCCATGGGAATATCTTTCCCACATAACCCCTCCTATTCCCTCCTCATTCCCAATCTTAAACATATCAAACATGGATAAGGAATTCAAATTCCATTCCCAAGCCAAAAAAAACTTGAACCAAACGCCCCCTAAGAGCTATATTGTATCTTGAAAATAGCGTACCTTTGGCATTTTGGTCAAATTGAGTGAGAGAGAGAGAGAGAGAGACATGAGTTCCTTGATTGGTGAAAATCTCTCATGAAAATATGCTTCTATTTATAATAGTAAGTGGTTAGGAGATTGTTACAAGATATGATTATACAGGATCATGAAGAGATAAAGATATCTATTTGTTTAGTTGAGAACAATTAACCAGGTTAGTTACAATTAACTGCATTATTGTCTCTTGAGTGTGTACAACTCAATAAACGATCAGCATCAGTTTTAAGGAATGATCAAATCAATCTTTAGAAATGAGATTGACGAGTTTATGGAAATATACAGATATAGATGGACTTCATCAAAACCTTGATTCGAAAAAATGCGATGGAAGAACTGTAATCGAAGGAAAAAGTGAGATACGCCTTCAGGACGTAAAAAATATGTATAGGTATGATAATCCTGATGTGAGTGCCTCGTTAACATCTTCTTAGAATATGTCAAAAAAAGCTAATGGAAAATGCTCCTAAGTTAAGAAAAAAAATTACATTAAGGTCAAGTAAGCATACTTCTGGATACTCCCCCTGATTTCAACATTAATCCCATATGAGTGCTATAATTTAGAAAATCTTGCAATCCGTTACAACAAACGATCTTCTAGAAAGTGGACTTTGAAAAAAGACGTCGTGCACAAGTCAACCAACTTGTAGTTCGAATAACAGCTCGCAAAAATAGGCACTCTCGATTGGTATCATAAAGGGCTATGAGCCCATTATGATTTAAATAAGTGGCGACCATGGTTTGTTTGGTAGATTTTTAAGATATTGTTGTATCCTAAATGGTAAAGACATAACCACTTTGGGATCTAGTCTTGTACAGTTTACATAAATAACCGATATCGGCATAGCCGACAAGTCGTACATTATTCCGAAGATCAAGAGGGTTTGATCAATCCTGAGATGCATTGGGATAGAAGAAGCCTATGTCACTACAAGAAAAATGATCATTTACGGCACGCAAAGCACGCTGTAAAAGATCTTTCACGGCGTACATTTTGGTGCCGTAAAAGGCCATGCCGTAAATGACCATATTATTTACAACATGCGTTTGAACGCTGTAAATGACCATATTATTTACGACATGTATTTGAACGCTGTAAATGACCCTCTCCTTTTTTTACAGCGCGCATTCGAACACTGTAAATGACCATCTCCATCTTTTTACAACGCACATTCGAATGCTGTAAATGACGGTTAGAAATGGAAAAAAATATTAAAATGATTTGTGACCATATTGAGCCTAAAAATCAAATTTATTTTCTTAGACATTAATGATATGTTGGGCATTAACCCTCAGAATTTTGGATTATCTTTTTTACTACAATTATATGGCCATGACTTATGTGTGCACAAGCTTTTTCTATTCAAGTGCTGCTAAAAACGTATACAACCATAAGTAGCAACAAAGTTTTCTCATTATTTCTTGAATGTACAATATTTTTGCTTTGTAAAAAAATTACTACGACACACTGAATCCTTCCATATATCATGATATTTTGTGTCCCTAGAACATCGATTACAGGAAACAAACAAATCTTACAAATCATTGCAACCAAAAATACAGTAGAAGCGGCAAAAAAAAAACAAAAACAATATTCCTCTGTCTCCTAGAGGATATTAAGTAGGCTACAATCTGAACCAGCTATCACCTCGCCTTCATTGACTTGTGGAAGAGCATCCCCGACAGGTTGATTGGCATGGAGTTATAGCCCTTATCAAGGGTGTAGTAGCATTGGTTCAGTTCCTCTATTATGTAGGAGACATCTCGTCTTTGCAAATATAGATAGGAGTGGCACATGATTAAACGCATATTAAACCCATCAAAAAAATAGGGTTGGTCGAATGGTCAGTATAAATATATATAAATGATTTACTAAATTAAAATTGCTAATTAATTATAACTTATTGTTTTCATTTGTTGGTAGGCGTTGGTGGTGTGGCCGTCCCAGGAGTTTTAGAGCAGAGATGACGAGTTGTTGGCTGCGGCTTCTTTGCCGTGGGTGGCTTCGAGCATGAATTCCCTGAGCAGGAGCCTTCAGAGACGGGAGCTGATGCCGTCTATCACACCGTGCGTACGACACCAGCGTCCAGTCCATCAGCGGGTACCTGCGCTGCCGACGACCCACGTATCCTTCATCGCCCCGACGGTCGTGCGCTGGACAATGCCGACTTCTCGAGGACCTGCTCGTCCTGCATCGACCTGGGCCAGCCGATACAGACGTCGGTGAAGGCCCCGACCGAAACTCAGCTTCCTAGAAGTCCGGGTGGTTGCAGCTGTCCCACCACGTGGTGGATCGTTCCTTCACCCTCGACGAGATCGAAGGGCCCTTCGAGGGAGAGAGATTGCAATTGCATTGAGGAGTTTGATTTAGAGAGGGATGAGAGTTAGAAATGATGAGAGTCCTCTCTCTCTTGTACCAGGTTCAGTTTTATGAGGAAAATAAAATTTTGAATGAAAAAGAGGGAAATGAAAATTTAAATGAAAAGAAGGAAATGAAAACTTGAATGAAAAAGAGGGAAAGGAAAATTTGAATTTATAAGAGGGAAAGAAAAATTTGAATGAAAAGTGTATAGAGGGAAATGAAAGCTTGAGTGGAAACATAAAGATTTGTTTTCAAAAAATTGGATGTATTCCAATGACATATTCCAATAAATAATTTGTCCTCAAAATATTATCATTATATCCCTTAAGAATATAATTATTTATACTATATATATTTAAAATTCTTATTTATTTATGTTTATTGTTTTGGTTTTTAGTTTTTTATTCTTGTTTTCATTTGTTTAAAAAAGTTAAATAGTTTTCCTTTTTTTTTATTTTTTTAAGAATGATTTTTGTTTTTTTTTGTTTTTTTGTTTTTGTTTTATTGTTGCTTTTTTTGTCTTTTTTTGTTTTTTTTGTTTTGTTTGGTTTTTGTTTTTGTTTTTTTGTTTTTTTTTGTTTTTGTTTTTTGTTTTTTTGTTTTTTTGTTTTTGTTTTTGTTTTGTTTTTTTTGTATTTTGTTATTTGTTATTTTGTTATTTTTTTTTTTTATTTTGTTATTTGTTTTTTAGTTTTTTTTTTTATTGTTTTTTTATTATTTTCTTGTTTTTTCTTTTTTTTAAAGATTTTTGTTGTTGCTTTATAATATTTTGTTCTTTTTATTTTATTTTATTTTTACATTTTACCTGAAATATTTGAGAGGGAAACTAAATTTTTAATAAACAATTACAATTATTTACAACACTCAAAAATGCTTGTCGTAAATGAGTCTTTAATTACAACGTGCACAAATGCATGTTGTAAATGAGTCTTCAATTACAACGTGCACAAATGCATGTTGTAAATGAGTCTTCAATTACAACGCACAAAAATGCCTGCCGTAAATAAGTCTTCAATTACAACGCACAAAAATGCATGCCGTAAATGAGTCTTCAATTACAACGCACAAAAATGCATGCCGTAAATGAGTCTTCAATTACGGCATGCATGTCAAACACGCCGTAAAAGAGGCAAAAAAATAACTCTTTTACGGCACACATATTTGCACGCTGTAAAAGGGTATCATTTACAACGCGCAGCTACCGCGCACCGTAAATTGTGCGCCGTAAATACTATTTTCTTGTGTGTGTCCGTAGTGCACTTAAGGTAACGAAAGATGTCTTAACGCAATTCCAATGGCACGCGTGTTGAAGCAATGCTAAATCTAGCCAAAATATTCACAGCAAATGAGATGGCCAGTCTAATGCATTGAACTAAGTACAATAATGCACCTATTGTACTTAGATATGGAATTAACTTCAGGTTCCAATACGTCTTCATTGTCTTCCTTAGGACATAATTGATCTCATTTAGCATCTAGAGAACGAATGATAATAGGTGTACTAAAGGGTTTTACTTGTCCAAAATACTATCATACAATGCTTACGATGCAAGCCTAAGAAAAAAATATGGTTTTTTTCTAAGATCCTTCATCACAAATTTTGACTTCAGGTGCGAGACAGTTTGTCACGTCCTATGACCGCATAATCGGACAGGGTTGTGAGCGCATCTAACCTACATCGCAGGATCGGTGGTAGTCAACTGTTGTAGACCTCAATAATCATCAAATATTCGTAATTATCTATCTTTCTCAATCACAAAAACTAATAAAGCAGGAAAACCAAAACCCCGTACACACGATAACCACAATCCACTATCATTTTCAATACACCATACATCTCTCTCTTCTCTCTCTCTCTCTCTCTCCAAAGACAAATCCAGTAAAATATAGCCACAAAGAAATAAAGATGCATCTTCTTCTATAGAATATATTTAAGTCTTCTAGAATCTTTCATAACCATCCTATGTGCTAATCTCCATGACCTAACATGTCAACTGTCCAATCAGGACTGGAGCAAAGTACATCCATACAAAATGTCGCACTGTACAAAATAAAGTATAAAAATAAATGCAGAAACCGAACAAGAAAATGAGACACTTAAATGTAATAGGATACAACCTGCAACTAGGGGTGAGCATATAACGGTTTGGAAATGAAAGCTTACCCGAAACGAATCAATACTATGTTCGGTTTTTCAAATCGGTTCAAATTTGGATTTAGGTGTAAGGATTTTGGATTTCGGGTCCATCTCCAGTTATGGGTTTTTGAGACCCACCCGAACCGCAAACCGAGTTATAGTAGTATAATTACTAGTTTACCCCCCTCCTCCCATATAAAAATCCAACTTGCAGCCCTAATTTCTCTCCTCAATCATTTTTTTTAAAACTAGCCGCTCTCTTCCCCTCCCCCCCTTTCCTTTGCCCCAAGTACCAACCCAACTAAGCCCTATGCGCTTAAGTCGTGAGAGACATTCGTTTCCATTCTCCACTCCTCTCTTCTTTCGTGAGTACTCTTCTCCTTGTTGGATCCGTTTATGGCATGGAGTGGAAAGAGATATGTTTGTCGGTATCTTCTCCAGTCTAGTTCTCTTGTAAACATATTAAACTTAGATCTCCAGAAGAAATAACATCTAAACTTAGATCTCTAGAAGAAACAAGATCAAACTTAGATCTCTAGATTTGGACCTTTGGTAAAGTTTTTTCTCGGTTCAGTTCTCTTCTCAACAAGATCTAAAATTATATTTTTGTTTGTTAATATCGTATTAATTTTGTTTTACAAATCTGTATATTGGACCATATTGGCATATTCTCGATCTCGAGACTCGTGCTCTAGGTCTTCTATTTTGTCTCTTACATTCTCAGTTCAGAGTTCACTGGTTATTGCCTTACTGGTATAATTTACTGTCACTTAGTCACTGTTGCTGTCAAAATTATAAATCGTGTTGTATTATCTAACTTATGTTAACTGTTGTCTAAACACTGTGTACTCTGCACACTGACATACGCTCTTCACACTAAATAAACTTTGCATACTGTATAATCTGGCACTCTGCACACTTATACTTCTACACACAATGCACACAATGCATACACTGCACTTTGCACACTGCACACCCTGTATAAACACTATGCACACTCTACACATACTGTACATAATGCATACACTCTACAGTCTGCACTCTGTACACCTTGTATAAACACTCTGCATACTGCACACTCTGGCACTCTTCATACACTACACATTGCTCGCTCTGCACACTGTACACTGCACACTCTGGCACTCTCATACGCTACACACTGCACACTGCACAATGCACACTCTGTACACTGCACACTCTATAGACTACACTTTTGTAGGAGATTTTCTTGTTGAAAAAAATAATAATGCTTATTACAAGAGATTTTCTTGCATATAACAGCAAAAATTACTTGCTAAAAAAATGCTTGCTGCAAAAATACTTGTTGCTGGATATTTGCTTGCAGTTTTATGATATGTTTTTGTTTATGTATGCTTGCACTTTTTAGTTTATATTTGTGTTTATTATTTTTTGTTTAATTTGCAAAAAAGTTTTGGGTTAGCAATTAGCACTTAGCACTAAGATAGTGTTTGAACAAAAGACCAATGGCTTTACAAGTAAAATCATATTGTGTGATGTTTATTAGGTAGCACCAAACCAATCAATGGCAATAATTTCATATTCATGCAATGTATTTATTTTTTTCTATAGAAATTTGTTATATATTTCATTTATTGGAAGTCACAAATTCGTTATTTTAGATGTCGCAAGAAGGTGATCCTCCTCAACCACCAACTAGTTCGCAAGCTACAATTGTGCCAATTTCTAATCCTAATTCGAGGCTTCGATTTCACATAAAACCTACAAAAAAGGAGCTCCATTTTGGATAGATTTTGGTCAATTTGTGGATGCGAAGGTCGTTCAAAAGCTAGTTACAAGCATTATAGAAAAGAATACTATTGTCATAGTAAATTAAATGGAATAAGTAATATGAAAACTCATTGGAATGTAAGTCCGATAAATTCAAAAAATCATGATCCAAATCAATCACTACTCAACTTGCAATCAAATACAAAGGGCACTGATAAATACTCACTAGATGGAAATTTAATCAAGATGAGGTGAGAAAGGCGTTGACATGTATGGTGATTGTTGATAAGCTTCTTTCAAATTTTTGAGTTAAAGGATTTAGAAACTTTATGAGTGTTGTGTGTCCCATCTTTCGTATTCTAATATCAATGGCACGAAATTGTTATAAAATTTACTCTATTGAAAAGAGAAATTTTAAAACATACTTGAAAGAGTCCCAAAAAATAGTTTGTCTTACGACGGATACGTGGACTTCATTGTAAAAGATCAATTATATGTGTCTTACGGTACATTACATAAATGAAGATTGGAAACTAAAGAAAAAATTATAATTTTTTGTCCAATTTCTAGTCATAAAGGTAAGGACATCGGAAAAGCTGCCAAAATGGGATATTGACAACATATCACTATCACGGTTGATAATGTTAGTTCTAATGATGTGGCTTTTTTATTTGAGCAAGAAGATCAAGGATTGGGGAAATAGCATTCTACATTGCAAATATTTACATATGTGGTGTATTGCACACATCGTCAATCTTGTTGTAGTGGATGGTTTGAAATTGATGTCTCCTTTAGTTTCTCATGTTAAACATGCGATACGATATGTGAGACATTCTCCTAGTAGATTTCAATTTTAAAGATTGTATTGAAATCGAAAAATACAAAGCTAAAAATTATTGTGTCTTGATGTTAGCACACATTGGAACTCTATATTTATGATGTTGGACACTACACAAAGATTTGAAAGTGCCTTTAAGTTATTTACTTCTTTAGATTTGTGGTTTAAAGTTGAGCTAGCGGAGAGTGGTGGGTATCCTGTGAAGATGATTGGGCTAATACAGAAAATTGTGCACTTTTCTAGAACATTTTTATGAACTTACCATGCGTATTTTGGGTTCCTTGTATGTCACTTTCACTATAAATTTTTTTGATGAAATCACATCAATTGATATTCTTTGGCACACTCAAAGGATAGTGATGACCTTGACTTAGCTATCATGGCCGATAAAATGAGAGAAAAGTATTACTTGCCAGAACCAGAATACTGGCAAGTAGGGACGGACCAAGACAACTACATTTACCAAAGCACTCCATACCCTGAGATACGGTCGAAGTTGTAGATATGGGGGTTACTGCTACAAGCCAATAGTCAATCCTAGGTCAAACAATCCGAGATATCTCAATCACAGGCAAATAAGTAAAGTACAAGAGTATGATCATCAAGCATATAAGACAGTAAAGCGTCTCAAACTATAATATAAATGATCATGAAGCTAGTAATACAAAATGAAGAAGTAGTAAGAGTGTAAGTCATATATGATCAACTCTAGGTGTAGTCTAGTATAAACAAATCATGTCTATGCCCGTAGGCTAAATTTCAAGTCTAGAATACGAGCTAAACACGTGCTTGGTGGCTAAACGCCTCAAAAGAATATGTACATGAATCTAATGGATGAAGGGAAAAAAATACTCAGACACCTTGGTGCTCCAGGTGGTCACCATCAAGTAAAAGGTCCGAAGATCCTTGGACTCCTCTACCAAATCTGGCCAGCATGCAATCATAACCATACTAAAGTAAAAAAATAGTAAAATTGGGCAAAAATAATGTAAAAGTACCACAATGTATATGAAAGAAAACTAGAAACATATGAACATATACATGGTAATGTAAAAGAATAACAAGAATATCATGGGTGAAGCCGAGCATGTATACATGTAGTAAAGTCGAGCATGTAAGCATGAATGATAGCATGTACATGAATAAATAGGATTCTAAATACTGAAATAAACAAGTTGAACCAAGACTAGACTTAGACAAGACAGAAATGGACTCCATCCATGAATACGACCAAGTAATGAGCACGACTTGATACATTAGTTAATATCACAATCCTAATTACTAACATATGCAGTTTGAGAAATCCTATCTGGCTACCGCCCTGCAGACTACCCAACTTATCTAGGCCGCAGACGTAGGGATATATAGTAGATACACCGTCCAGGAGACGTGTATCTAATGAGTAAGCTTCACATGACGACGAGCTAAATATAGTAGTACATGTATACAAGATTGCCCCACTCGACGTGTACTAGAAATGTCCCTTACGACGGAGAGCTACAAGTCCATTGTATAGGCCGAAATAAAGGGCTTGCAAGCAACTAGGAAAATCTCTCCTCCCAATGCATCTAGATAATCAAGCTAGTTGTTAGTTCTCAACATTTTTATTCAATATTTCGGGTGTGACATTCCACAGAATCCACCTAGACATGATACATGTAAGACTAGACAAGCAAGAGTGCATCATAACAAGCCACAACAGGAATACAAGTATCAAGACAAGAGTGAGCTATGACGAGCTACTATATTAAGCTAGACATGACAAGAATCAAGAGTACGCCACGATGAACCACTATCAGATAAGCTAGACATGTACAAAAAATCTAGGAATATGGCAGTACATAACAAAAACATGGTATATAATATACATGAAGGCAATAAGCAGGAAGAAATCAGGAAAAAAATTGGAACAGTATACCAGCGGTATACCGGTCTGGGACTACAAAAACTCTTTGTTTGAAAAATATTATCGCACCAATGTACCATCAGTACGGACCAGGCCAAACCTGCTAGCTCCATGGGCCGAGTCGGGTCGGTCCGTTGACCGGGTCTAGACCGACACAAACCGCGTTGATCGGCCAGGACTTGGCTAGGTTCTGGGCTGCCTATTCCATTACACAGCATGAGATACTAGTGGATAAGGAATAAAAATCCACTTAGGTAATCTGGTGCTCCTTGTGGTCATCATCTAGTAAAAGATAAAAAAAGATCCTCCGGCTCTGCTACCAGATCTGGCTATACAAAAACCAATGGGGTCGACCCAAATATCAAGGACCACAAGAAAGTAAACTAAGAACTAAAACCCAACATGCAAGCATAATAAAGACTGAAGGAAAAGCAACTAGTACAATTATGCATAAAGTAAAGGTACCTCTAAAAATATTAAACAAAAATGGAAACACGAAAATAAAAAACATGCGAATAAACTAGAACATGTAAGATAAATTGGAATAGCATATAAGTAAAATATAAGTAATCATGGCATGAACAATAAAATTATACTGGAAACAAGGCAACATCAAGGTACGGGACCAAGGATGACATAAATAAAAAATGGACTGCATCCATCAATTATGGTCAATCAAGTAGTATGGCTTGCCATATTAGCTAAATAGGGTTATCACAAATCCTATTTACTAACATGTGCAATTTGAAAATTTATGTACGATGCATGAGATACAGTCTATCGAAGCTATAACCAAAACTAAACAAGTATTTACATATTAGATGCACCATCAAATCGACCTTCATCCTAAGGAAGTGGCATTACACAACGATGAGCTAAAGTATGTATCACACAACGATGAGCCATGTATGCTCCACGCGAGTAGTAAGCTATAATAAACAAGTACATGTACATATTGTCCTACTCAACGGTGTGCTAGAAATTTGTCCTTCACGACGGAGTGCTCCAAATTTATCTAGGAAGATTAACAAGATAATGTGACTGTATGTAACCTAGAGATTTTTCCCTTCCAATGCTCTAGATAATCAAACTAGCTGTTAATTCTTAACATTTTTATTTAGGATCCCAGGTGTGACATTTTGTAAAATCAATCCTAGACATGGTACTCCCCTCGATATGCAAAACTGGACAAGATTTAACAATCACAAGTACAAGATAGAAGATCAACCACATTATTTCAAGAAGACATGGTGCACTATAACAAACCACAATAGGATATACAGGAAACCGGTATCATGACTATACTATGTCGAGCCACTATCAGGAATCATGACAGTATGTCACACCCCGATCCCGGAGGATCGAAAACTAGCCACTAGGATGATGTCGTACAAGGCAAAACCATTACAGTTTTCGGTATTTCTCAGAAAACAACGACAGCGCAGCAAAACCAAGCAAATAAATTGAAGTCACACAAGATATGAAGAAATGTATCTCTTTATTGATAATTACAATAGATTACAAGACTTGCAGCGGAATACAGAATTTATATCTAGTTACAAGACTCTTGAATAGTCAACTGAATATATACACTTGTCCTTTAGGCTACAACTGAATATACCGACTTCTTTACAATGAACTTGCTAATTTGGCTAATCTTACTGGTACAACTGAGTTACACTGTTCCATACATTATGTCCCGTATAGCAGAAAAAATTATCTTAAAAGAAGAGCTTCTGCACACCCATCGAATCATCGATGCCAAGCCGATCAAACGATTTTCTCATACGCAAGCATCTGTAATATTTTCCACAACATGGGTCAGTACATCATCAATAAACTGGCGAGCGGTGTTGGCCCAACTCACCTAACAAGAAAACACTAAGTAATCATGTTATAGAACATTGTTAACAGTGGTTTTTCTCGTTGCCTTAGGGTAAATTTCATGTTTATAGCCGACAGAAGTAAAACATGCAATTCTCATAGCCAATATAATTTGAAGCAATAATAATATCACTCTTTGGTGATTCTTACCCACGGTCGTATATCCATCCCTGTATATTCATACTTACTCAGCCTGCACAAGACATTGTTAGAACAATATCATAATTCAATATAATCGTCATCGTTTAGGTGATTCTTACCAACAGTCGACATCCTTTCCTGTAATTGAGTAATAACTTACTATGCCTATAAGACATCATTAGCACTGACCTATCTATATGAAGGTCACGGCGACACGCCATCTTGGACCATCTTACAGGTATACGACGCCCCTTACAGTGCGTAGCTAGCCCCACTGAAGGTCCATACGTGCTACTACTTCAGCACGAGGTTTCTCCAAGACGAATCAGTTTCCAAGGCCTTGGAATACCGTTCGAGGACCACTTTGTCGACAAGTTGTCCATGACCATGCAATTATATGCAACTTATCTAAGAAGAAAACATATAATGCATGATGAGGAAAACTAAGTAATAACTCATATTATCATTCGTATTGCCATCTTGCCTTGAGCCAATGCTCATATTATCATCTGCCCAATCCAGGGTCTTAGTGAAATCTACATTCTACATCGCACAGATAATAGAATGAGTTACCTAAGCCCTTCTCACATCTTTGATATTATACATCTTTCCAACCAAACTTAATGTACTCACCGCCCAATTCCTGTGACTTAGCATCTGTTTAGCATACGTTCATTTGGCCATAATTCAGCATACTCACTGCCCAGTTCTTGAGTCTTAATATTTGTGTTACCATCTATTCGTCGAGCTAATGCTCGATATACTCACCGCCCAAGTAATTGGGACTTTGCCTTCACCTGTCATGTAATTATCGCAACATCGTACAAGCATACAGTTCATCAGCAACAATAATTTACGGTCATGTGATTAATTATCTTTTATTATCTTTCTAACTTTCATGCAAGGTGTTATTCAACAAACACAAGAGTAAACATAGCATACTATCCTTTATTTTAAGCATGAAGCTAAAGGATCTTCGAAGGGTTCAACACTACTCACATTTATAAGATAATTCCTGCCACGATCGCCTAGCCTTCCAAGCGATCCTTTTAAATTTTCAAGTCCAACAAGGCTTCATTGAACCAACCATTCATCATAAGGCATCTTGCGGGTCGAGACACTACGCAGTATGCGCTACTACGATCCATATAGGAATGAGGACAAGGACAATATAGACATGTGCCATCTCAAGTATATATATAGGGTATACAATCTCTCCATAATTATACGGGATCATAAGATCATAATAAGGAATCAACACAGTCGAAGAAAATAGCAAAAACGAACAAAAATATGGAAAACAACAAATTTTGAATTATTCGACGAATTTTTACGGATTACCACCGGATTACCCGATACAACAAGTTTTCAGGGTGATCACTAAAAGATTCGGCAGATTTTCGCGTATCACCTTCGGATTTTCGAAACTACTTAGCAACCGAAATTCAATTTTTTTAAAAACTTCCTTCGTCCATAAAACTTCATTTTAAATCGTAATTTTAACTTTTCAGTAAACAAAATTGCATGAAATTAAATTTCCCATAATATGGTAGATTTAGATTTCATAATTTCTGAGATTTGATATAATCAATTCCTCAAAATACTCTAACAATAAATTTTCAAGAAACTGAAACGTGTTCGGATTCCACTAAACCCAAAGCCAATGAAGGTACAAGCTAGGAGAGGTCCCATGTAGCATACATATGGCAAGTCCATAACGGTAACTCCAGTATCACTCTTGATACTGAGTTATTCTACTAAGGAAATATCTAGATTTCTAAAAAAAATCAAAATCTTGCTCAAACCAAATTCAAAAACATATAAATAATTGAAAATAATAGGAAAAAACATATTTAACAAACTAAATTTTGGTTAATTCTAAGCATTTAATACCAAAAAATAGAAATAAAATAATATTGTTCAAGAGTTCAGCAAGATGTATTTGCCTAAGGTCAAGCTTCTAGCCTAAACTCTCTACTCCACCGCCAAGAGGGGTTCTGACCACACTCTTAGGTCTCAATACCAAGCTATTAGCAAGCTCCAAGCTTGAGAAAGAGGAATGGAAGTGAGAGAGAGAGAAGAAGAAAAAAGTGAGAAGAAAGAGAAAATCAAAAGGTCTATATAGAAGGGGTGAATTAATCATAGCCGGTAGATCTACCACGTCAGTGATCCACGACATGAATGGGTTAATCGCATCCATCCATCAAGAAAAACAAGAAATTAATTAATAATAGAGTGAATCATAACCAAGAAACCAATGAACGATAGGATAAATTAGACAATATTCACCACAAATATCTGACCATTTGAACTTTTCGACGAAACACCATGGAAGTGCGACGGATTTTCGGAAGAAAGAAAAATTCCCACTTCGAGAAATTTCAAGGTTCTTTGTTCTATGCGCAGGTTCAAACACATGCCTATGTGTAAGCCCCCTAATTTTTGAATATTATTTTTAATATTTTAATTATTTTAATTATTTAATATGGATATTTAATATTAAACTATATTTTAAATCAATGTTGACTATAGATGTACTTTATCGTACCTTTGACTTTTGAAGCACAACAATTATCAATTTCTTAAAACAAGTTCCATATTCGTGTTATAGACGAGTCCACCTTCATTTTTATACATCATGTCTCACTCAAATATGTTCTCTTTTACTACATATTTTTTGTACAACGTTGGGATCAAAATAGTCATTTTAGCTTTTACCGTAAAACTCAATGTATTTTCCAATCTCAATTTGAGGCCCAAATCCGATCCAAATATTTCGACCAAATATAATTTTGACCTATCTTGAGCCTACTACACAAATACCAATGGTATCTCCACTCAATTGAGTTCCTATGTGCTAGTTATTTTCAAATGGCACACAAGACCCATTAATTAGCCTTTCAGAGTCAATTTCGATTCAAAAATCATACCGAACTAGAACTAGTCTAACTAGCCTTAGTTGAGCCTATAATAGGTTACCATAACTTATTAGGATGAATTTATAGGGATTTTTGGAGATTTTGCAACAATACCATAGTATAAACAAACTCTATGTTGACTTTCCCAATTAGGAAACTCAATATTCACCTATAGATTTAATCTTGCATATTTTTATTGGAGCAACCAAACCTAACCAAACTTTCCTAAAACTTTCTCTACCCAAACCCTAACTCATCTAGGCATAAACCCTTATATATACAATAACATGTGATCGGCCACCCCTTTCCCAAGACCCCAACCCGAGCGCCCCCTTTCCCCTTGAAGCCGACGGCTACAAGTAGCCCTAGCCACCACCACTACCACTTCACCCCACTTCTAAACCTTCTACCAATTTTCAGAGACCCCAAGGCACCCCTCTAACATCCTAGTAAGCCCCTAAGATCCACGACAACTTTGTAAGGAGTTACAGATTTTAGAAGTCACCCGAAGTTGGATTCCAAGTCTGAATTCATTCTAGCAGGTACGCTGTTTTGCATCTAGGGTTTCGTGTACTTTTCGACATCTTTTTTATGAAACCAAAACTAATGAAAATATATTTATGTCTATTTTCATGTCCAATTGGACATTCATGGAATTCTTTATGGTTTGTCCGGGACATCCGTTCTACGAAAAGGTGTCCAGACTGAACCAAATCTTTCATGTGCGAGTTTTCGTCAACTTTCGGACCACTTCGACCCTTCCTATATTTTTATTAAGAATCTAGATATCATAAACTTTCCAATGAATATATTTTTGTAGTATTTTACTGAGGTTTACTATTTTTTATAAATTTGGACTTGTCACCATAATGCCGGAACACCAAAACTTATAGATTCTATGTGTCCATATGCTTCGAAACTTCATAAAGACTTGTCCAAAATAATTGTTGTGTATGTTTTGATAAGAAGAACATATTTTTACATATTTTATACTATTTTTCCAAACTACGGAACAAGTCTAAGTATATTGATGTAAGAATCAACAAGACTTGTATACATTTTTTCTATGGATAAAATATATTAATTATTATTCTATAATATTTATAACTATTTTTTAAAGAATTAAATAGTATATTTTATGTTATGAAAATATTAGTTTTGTAGGTAGATTCAATGTTATATACGTTATATTGAGTAGGATAGTTAATATGACTAGTTTAGTATATATAAACTATTATGGTCTATACATGATAAGTCCATATATGGTAAGCTACTAGTGTGATATTAATAGATAATATTTTATTATAGGTGTACATGACGGAGGTAGCAATGACATTGGAGCCTGACCGTCGTTTTTCAGCTATAAGTTGCAGCAAGTGTACCTTGCCAACGCTACAGATTAATTCTTTCTTTTACTGTTGTTTCTATTTTAGTTTATCATGACGTAGGATTTAGTCGATATTTAGCGTCGGATTGGATTCGGATGCCGATGTCTATTTATTGACATTGTGTATCCATATTAGGCATTGCTTGCATTATGTCGTGTTCATTGACACGATTGACCACATGACACCGACACATTCATGATGCGAGGTTTACATAATTATTTATGGTATTAACTTTGCATGCAGTAGTTTACTAGAGATTTATTGTTCTTGTTTATAGATATATTTGTTTGAATTAACTTGCTAGACTCTAGACATGGGATGGAAGAACTTGACTATGATATCAGACTATTTATATTATGGCATGTTATTATTGTGTACCTTTATCTTTATAGCAGAGTTCTGACAATTTTTATTGATTATCCTTCCATGACATGGTATTGGGGGCAATAGCCTGCTGAGGAGCTTGTGAGCCTCGATAGTAAGGTCTGATATTCTAGGACATGTTCTCACATGCATATCACTTAGACCAAATACATTAGATTGCCTTAGATATTTCTAAATATGTACATTGGCATGTATATTATGTACCTTGTTATGGCCCCTGAGGACCTGGTTATTATCCAGGCTTAGACGAAGAGGAAGGCTATCCGAAGGTATATGGTTTTGGAGTCGAGACCGGAGACGTACCAATGTTGGAGGACGAGATAGTGCCAGAGAATTTCTCTTTAGATATGTCATTATCTATTTTAGACATTGCTGCCTTATTTCTCTATTTAGTTCAGCAGACTTGCAGTTTGGTTTTATTTCTATTTTATTTGTTGTGACAGGTTATTTTTTTGTACATTTATTACTTATATTTACTGCTGGACAGTTGACATTATTATTATTATTATTATTTTGGACTTGGATATCTTATGTCTTGATTATTCTGCATGGATGAGATTTAGCACTGTACCCTGTAATCTGTGACTTGTGATGTGTTGTTGTTATGGATTTATTATCATGATTTAGCTTAAGCATTACTAATGGCTTGTTATAAGGTTTGGCCCATTAGTGAGGTGTTGTTGGCATGTATTCGTATACCTAGTCCTACGTATTTTAGGACTCGGGCGTTATACTATGAAATATCAAAAGGTATTCTACAAGTCTCGGACAGTCTGATGACAAATACTGATGTTAAAAAACTCAAAAAATCAAATTATTGCATAAGTCATTAAGTATTTTCTCTGTAACACAAAACCATAAAAACACAAGATACGATAGATGAATACGTATCTGTATTTAAATATATACTGTGAGACAAGTCTCACATGTCAGGATCCCAGTGGTGCAGAAGATGCTACACATGGCAGCTAACATTGACGTGGTAGTCGAGGAGCTGGAGACGACGGAAGATGCAAAGCAGCTTGGGGGATTGCGATTAGTGACAAGGGGAAGTAGAAACTTTATCACTGGACGACAGACATAGAGTCCAGTTGAGGAGCCATTGGGCCTCTCATCAGACTAGAGGGGAGATTATTGGAGTCTAGTGTGGTATCGAGGCAATTCTGCAAAGACGAGACCGAAATAGACCAAGTTCGATCTAGGACGAACTCTGCCCGAGTTTTATCATTTTGTTCTAAAATCTATTGGAAGGGTCCATCAATTCTGTCTGAGTTCGGTGTCGTCAAGGATGGACATTTTTGGGTTTTAATTAGCATCGTTGGATTTATTTGATGGTCAGATCTGATGGTAGGCTATTTTAGAACTTCTAATATGACCTAAAATAGACTTCTCATCCTATTTATATGGGTCGAGGGTGGAGGCACAAGATCAATCTCAAGAGCACAAGGTGGGAGATTCAGATGCTTGTCCACATAAAACCTACGAGAGTCTGTACTTTGCTCTTAGGCATCGTCATCCAAGACAACAAGAAGAGAAGATATATGCGGGAATCGTCGTCTTCGTACATGATATCTCTATGCACTACCAGAATCTGTCAGATTAGCGACGTTTGTAAACGTCGCTAATGCCGACCAAAACGTCGCTAATTTAAGTTAGCAACGTTTCTAGCGTCGTTTTGGAAACGACGAAAAAAGCGTGTCGCTAATCGGTAAAACGTCGAAAATGTCGCTACGGTGACGTTAATTAGCGACGTTACAAAAGTCGCTAAGTAGCGACGTTATGTGCACGTTCGTTTGTGGTCGCCATTTAGCGACATTTTAGCGACGACGATGTGGTGGAAAGATTCTTCGCCACGTCAGCAATTTAGCGATGTTATTAGCGACGTTCATAAACGTCGCTAAGTAATAGCGATGCTAAGAACGTCGCTAAATTAAAAAAATATAGAATCCAGAATGCAAATGGAGTTGGAGCTAGAGCTGGAGGTGGAGATACAATCCAGAGATTGACATAGTACTAATTCATATGTTTTGTAATTCCAAAAAAGAAACAAACTAGTAGATAGTCCAATATAAAATATATCCATAAAGCAAGTACAGCTGGTAATAAGTACTAGTCCAATACAAATATATCCATAAAACTATACTACACTAATGACGACCACACAGCTCACGCAAACGCTCAATGATACAATCACGCAACCACTTCGAATAAGTAGGATCGATGGCGACAGGAGAGATGCAGTCCACTGCAGGTGCTGGATGAATGGAACTCCCAGTCTCATTAGCTATCGGTGCCACTTCCTCCTTAACAGTAGGAGGAGCCACCTCAGCATTCAGAGTTTCCCTCAAATGACGTGCCGCTGCTCGGGTCATGGGTGCCATCTGGTAAGATCGATATTCACAAAGAATATAATTGTATAAGCAAGCTAACTAAAGGAATCATCATCGTTTGAGTACATTTTCGAAAGCAGATAAAAATGTTATATTCAATTTTTTGCCAAGTGTGAGAACGGATGGCTCAGAACACAACCCAAAATTCATTCTAGCATACATTTGTGTGAATCATCTTTTTTCTGTACATATGGTGTAGTATATGTTCTTATCGAATCTAGTATCTGAAGGATATAACATAATCAAGATGAACCCACATAATGTAATACTAAGACATCATCTACTACTAAAAGATATAGTGATAGGTTGTCGTATCATCATTGCCGAGGGATGGGGGTCGGAGGATAGTCAACTTTATCTACGGCTACATACTTACTGCCTCGCCAGTCGAATGGCTGCAGGGACTATGTCCTAATCACCATGTCGTACCGTAGATTAATGCAAATTCCTTATAGAAGCGACGTTTATGAACATCGCTAAGAACGTAGCTAAATTAAAAAAAATACAGAATCCAGAATGCAAATGGAGCATGAGCTAGAGCTGGAGATACAATCCAGAGATTGACACAGTACTAAATCATATATTTTGTAATTCAAAAAAGAAACAAACTAGTAGATAGTCCAATACAAAATATATCCATAAAGCAAGTACAGCTGGTAATAAGTACTAATAGTCCAGTACAAAATATATCCATAAAACTATACTACACTAATGACAACCACGTAGCTCACGCAAACGCTCAGTGATACGAACACGCAACCACTTCGAATAAGTGGGATCAACGACGCCAGGAGAGATGCAGTCCACTGCAGGTGCTGATGAATGGAACTCTCGGTCTCAGCAGCTAGCGGTGCCACTTCCTCCTTAACAGTAGGAGGAGCCACTCAGCATTCAGTGTTTCCCTCGAACGGCATGCCGCTGCTCGGGTCATGGGTGCCATCTGGTAAGATCGATATTCACAAAGAATATAATTAAGAACGGATATGTGTGAGAACGGATATTCACAAAGAATATAATTGTAAGATCGATAATTTTTTGCCAAGTGTGAGAACGGATGGCTCAGAACACAACCCAAAATTTATTCTAGCATACATTAGTGTGAATATCTATGTTATGTACATATTGTGTAGTATATGTTCTTATCGTATCTAGTATCTGAAGAATGTAACAGAATCAAGATGAACTCTATAATGTAATACTAAGACATCATCTACTACTATATAAGATATAGTGGTTTTCATATCATCATTGAGGATGAGGGTTAGAGGACAGTCAACTTAATCTATGGCTACATATTTCTGCCTCGTCAGTCGAATGGCTGCAGGGACTATGTCCTTATCACCATGTCGTACCGTAGATTAATACAAATAGAGCTGGAGCTGGAGCCAAAATACATAATCCAAAATACAAAATACAGAATCCAATCCCTGAGTTCGTCAAAAATACAAAAACAAAGATTGACACACAATACTAATTAATATCTGTTTTAAGTGTGAGAACAGATGGCTCAGAACACAACCCAAAATTCATTCTAGCAAACATTAGTGTGAATATCTATGTTCTATACATATGGTGTAGTATATATTTTTATTGAATCTATAGTATCTGAAGAAAGTAACAAAATCAAGATGAACCCACAAAATGTAATACTAAGACATCATCTACTATAATAATAGAATCAAGATAGGTTGTCGTATCATCATTGCCAAGGGATGGAGATTAATTGGAGAAAGTTACTGCAGAAAGTGAAGACCACAAGTTCTTCAACGATATATTTCACATGCTTAATTGTCAAGTGCGGGGACGAATGGCTCAGAACACAACCCAAAATTCATTCTAGCTTACATTAGTATGAATCATCTATATTCTGCATGGTGTAGTATATGTTCTTATCGTATCTAGTATCTGAAGAATGTAACAGAATCAAGATAAACTCACATATTGTAATACTAAGACATCATCTACTACTATATAAGATATAGTGATAGGTTTTCATATCATCATTGTCGAAGGATAAGGGTCGGAGGACAGTCACGACTACATAGTTTCTGTCTTGCTAGTCGAATGCTGCAGGGACTATGTCCTGATCACCATCAACTACTAAAAGATATAGTGATATGTTGTCGTATCATCATTGCCGAGAGAAATGGGCTGGATTACCGTATCTAGAATAATACCAATCCAACCCATTTCATGAATAAAATGTTACCAATTAACCAACCAACAAAACTACTTGTTACAAATATCGGTACTATCTGTGCTTTCGAATCGGAGTATCAGATTTTTCGGTGTCGAAAATAAATAATTATTACTAAATTATCAGATTTTTCGGCACTATCGGTGCCCCTGACCAAGCCCCCCTACACCACCCCTAACCCTAACTCGAACCCTATCCCTAATTACCCCTCCCCCACCAGCCCCCCTCCCCTCTCCACCCCCTCTCACACCCCTGCTCCCCTCCCCACCAACAACCCCTAACCCTAACCCGAACCCTAACCCTAACCCTAACCCTCCCTCCAGTCCTCCCTTCCTCACCCCCAGCCGCCCTCACCCCCTCCCACCCCACCCCCAGCCACCCCCACTCACCACCCGCATCCCCTTCCCCTCCCCAGCCCCCCACACCCCCTGCTCCCCTCCCCCACCAACACCCCTAACCCTCCCTCGCCCCAGCCCACCTCCTCACCACCGCCCTCACCCCCCCGCCCCTCACCCTCCACCCATCCCTAACCCGAAACCTAACCCTCCGCTCCCCCCAGCCCCCTACTACTAAAATACAGTAATTTGGCGATGGACCATTAGCGAGGGATCTTATCTGTCGGTAATAGCGACGGACTAGCGACTACCTTGTGATGGACTACCGTCAGAAAGTAATGGATAATTTTTTATTTTTTTGTCAAAATCAGTCGCACATCATCGCTAATTTAACAAAAATTTAGCGACGGATTGATGTCCGTCGCTAATATATCGCACATGGCGGCAAAATCTGGAAAAGAAATGGCGCGATAAATTAGCGTCTAATTAGCGACGGACGTTCTGTCGATAATCTAGTGGGTATTTAGCGACTACCTAGCGACGGATATATCCGTCGGTAGTCCGTCGCTAAGTACTGTAACCTAACTTAAATTAAACCGACGGGGGAATTTTTCATTCCCCCAAAAAGACTCTCTTCCCCTCTCTCTCCTCTCTCTCTCTCTATCTCTCTCTCGACGGTGAGCTCTCTCCGACGGGTCACATTCTCGGCAAAGCTATCTCCAACGGGTCTCTCTCTCTCTCTCTCCTCTCTCTCTCTCTCTCGCTCTCTCCCTCTCTCCTCCTCCTCTCTCTCTCCTCTCTCCTCTTTTTTCTGTTTTTAGCATAACAATAGGTATAGGGTTTCGGGTTGGTGGGGGGTCGGCTGTCGCTGGGGTCGACGGGATGGGGGGAGGGAGTGGGGCGGGGGGAGAGGTTGTTGAGGGCGGGGGCAGGTAGGGTTTAGGGTTTTGGGGCAGGAGTAAGGTTTCGGTGGAGGGGTCGGCTGTCACGGGGGCCGGCGGTGAGGGGGGGAGGGGGGTGGATGGTGTTGGGTGCGGGGCGGGGGGCAGGGATAGGGTTTAGGGTTTGCTGTCGGGGGGTGAGGGGAAGGGGGTGGGTGTTTGCTTCGGAGGGGGGAGGGGGTCGAGTGTGGGTTTGCTGTCGGGGGGGTTGGGGGGGGGTTTGCTGTCCAGCAGGGTAGGGGAGGGGTGGGGTATCGGTGGTTTCGGATCGGACCATTCCTATGAGTATCGGTGGTTTCAAATCGGAGTATCGGATCGGGGGAGGGGTATAGGTGGTTTCGGATCGGACCAATCCTATGAGTATCGGATCGGGGGAGGGGGTATCGGAATCGATATCGAAATCAGAATCGATATCGGACCGATACTGACCGATACCGGTACTTTGGTATGTCCTCTCCGATATGACCGATATCGATCTGATACGTTCTGATACTGATACAGTTTGGCATGTCCCGGTTCGGTATCGGACTATCCCTATGAGTATCGCATCGGGGGTATCGATAATATCGGTGGTTTCGGATCGGAGTATCGAATTTTTGGTATCGAAAATAAATAGCTATTAATAAATTATTAATATTAATAATTTATTAAAGTATCGGCCGATACCGATACCGATCGGAGTATCGGACTATTCTTACGAGGATGGTTTAAAGTATCGACCGATACCGTGCGATACTGCCGATACCGGTACAGTTTGGCATGTCCGCTCCGATACTGACCAATACCCGATACTGACCGATACCGATAAGATACTGTCCGATACCGATACAGTTTGGCATGTCCCGGTATCGGTATCGACTATCCCTATGAGTATCGACATCGGAGGTATCGGTAATATCAGTGGTTTTGGAACGGAGTATCGGATTTTTTGGTATCAAAAAACAAATAGCTATTAAATTATTAATATTAATAATTTATTAAGTATCGGCCGATACCGATACCGATCGGAGTATCGGACTATTCTTATGAGGATGGAGTACGCACGGCAACATGTCTTGTCCAGCATACGGTATGCTGTCGGGATGGAGTACGCACACAACATGTCTTGTCGATATCATAAAAAATAGTAAGGCATTTCGCCTTAGGCATGGAAGGAAAAACTTCTTTTTTTGACTGTCACCGTCAATTTCTGCCGTTGAGCCATCCTTGGCGAAAGAACAACGACGCATTCAGATCTGGAAAACAAGAATTTCTTGATCCTCCTGCCAGATTGTCGGGATACATATTTGGAAAGTTGTAAAGGAATTGCCCACGCAATGGAAGATCCATCGAACAATCGTGTCGAGGGGTTCGGACAAAGCCATAACTGGACCAAACGGAGTATTTTCTGGGACTTGCCTTATTGGAAAGATAATCTTAAGGCATAATCTTGATGTCATGCATATCGAAAAGAATGTGTTCGATAATGTCTTCAATACCGTCATGATATTAAAGAAAGACAAAGGACAATCCAAAAGCAAGACAAGACATGGCCGAGATATGCAAACGTCATGATTTAAACTTGATAGAAAGGGGAGCTTGTGGATAATTAAGTAAGCCTATATCGCCATATACATTGAGCAAGGAAGATAGATTAATAATCTGCAAGTGGATATCTACTTTAAGATTTTTGACGGCTATGTATCGAATTTGTCTAGATGCGTTGATCTCAATGAACGCAAGCTAACAGGAATGAAGAGTCATGACTGCCACGTGTTTATGGAAAGATTACTGTCCATTGCTTTGAGAGAGTTGTTGCCTTCTGCTGTATGGGTTCGTTGGCCGAGCTGTCTACATTCTTCAAGGATATGTGTTCAACGAAGCTAACGGTGCACCATATGGTACAACTTGAGGAGAAGATTGTCTTAACAATTTGCAAGTTAGAGAAAATATTTTCCACCAGAACTTTTTCGACAGCATGGAGCATCTACCGATTCATCTACCATACGAAGACCGTGTCGGTGCATCTGTTCATTATCGATGGATGTACCCCTTTGAAAGGTAAATAAAATCGATATAATTTAAGTGGAATTTATAATTCATTGTAAATTCTCAAGATAATTTGTCTTTCTAGGTACCTACACCATCTAAAGAAGAAAGTTGGCAACAAGGCTCATATAGAGGCTTCGATATGCGAAGTATATCTTATCGAGGAGGTGTCAAACTTCTGCTCCATTTATTTCGATACTCATGTCGAGACAAATCGAAATAGACCTTAAAGGAATGACGAAGACGTGAGGATGAAGGTATATTCAATTTAAGGGGCAAGCCTATTGGGGATATAAGAATCGGTGGTTGACTGACGATGAGTATGATACCGCACACCGATATGTATTGTTAAATTGTGACATACAAGAAGTGAAAATTTGGAGAAGTAAGTGATTACACCTTGTTATAATCTCTAATTTGGTGAAGTAAGTGACTACACTTATTTTTATTCTCTCTAACAGTGTATTTAGAGATGAAGTCAAAATAATGACACCTGATATTACCGATGAGGGACTTCAAAGAGAGGTTGATTGTACATTTTCGACCTGGTTTCAAAAATACGTAAGTAACTGAGATAATATGTTATGCGGCTACCATTAAATATATGCAAGTAAAATATTTAAATTATCTTTATTTGTTTATAGGTTTTAATGCCTGAAACAACACTCATAAATGAGAGCATTTGTTATTTGGCATTGGGACCGAAGAAGCATGCGAAGACTTGGCCAGGCTATGTCATTAATGGCTTCAAGTTTAAGACAACTCAGCATGCTATAAATGTCAATTTGTCAATGACAACTTCAGTACTAAGGATTCTGGTGTTTGCATAAGAGGCACCATCTATGACGACGAGCCGACTTTGACTATTATGGAGTGCTTCGGATATTGTAGATTTACAATATAGTGCCCCATATGATATGCATATTGTGATGTTCAAATGTGAGTGGTTCGATACGACACCAAATATCGTTGGAGAATCGATAAACAATTTGGATTCGTCGATATAAATCCTCGCAGGAGGTATAGAGGGTCCACGTTTGCGATAGCAAGTCAGGCTGTTAAGTCTACTATACAAGCTACCCAAGGCGTCGTAGAGATCGATTTGACTGATGGGCAGTATGCAAGATTAAATCTAGAAATACATTCAACGTTGGAGACCCAGCATACCAAGAGGACGAGATCGAAAAGCCCTAATACTTAGGACAACAGTCGGATACCATGGATGTTGAATTAGAGGTTGATATACCTCCTGCTGAGAAAAATAGAGGGAAGAAAGAGGTTGATATACAAGACTTAGATGTCAACCGAGAGAAAGAGGCGTCTTGTCCCAAGTATTGAGACTGAAGAAGAAGAAGAAGAACTTGATGAGGATGAGGATACAGATGAGTCGACGATGAGGATAGGATGATGATGAGAATGAAGACGAGGCCGAGGACGGGACGAGGACAGGACGAGGACGATGATTAAATATCGGTATATTTAGTTCATATTTTTGTCGAGGCCGAGGCCGAGGATGAGGACGATTCAGTTTAAATTAAACTTCTGTATTCTTCTTTCAGTTCATATTTTTGTCGTTCGATCATCTACTTATTGTATATTTTTTTTGCAGATGGCACTCTAGTCCTACTCCTCTGGCCGGCACTCGTCGCCCTGCTGCTGGTATATATATTTTTAGTTTAGTTTTATATTCATTTATACTTCTATATTATTAATTATGTTTATGTGTTCTATTTACAGGGCATGGTTGCGAGCACTCGTGCTGGTGGTGCTGGCCGTGGTCGTGGTCATGGTGGTGGTGGCGGTGGTCGTGGGCGTGGGCGTGGTGGTAGCGGTCGTGGTCGTCATACGTCTTCTCGGATGTGACCTCCGATCGCGACCTGGAGATCCCGGGCACAAACTCTTCCCGTCGTCAATCTACCTCGGTGCCACCGTCATCTTCGTCGAGGCCTGCGACTCCATCCGCTAGCGGATCCGTTCCTCCATCCGCTAGCGGATCCGTTCTGCCACCGGATGCACCAGCGGACCAGCAGTTACTGTACGGTCAGCCTTGGAGTACCCCCGAATTCAGTTTCATCATGTTACCGAGAGTACATGTGTGGACCCTCGGATCCTCCGACGCCACCAGAGAGGCCGATGGGCGAGTTCCGACGAGAGATATGGCCTGCGGGTGAATCGTAAGTAAATTTATTAAATGTGTTTCATTTATTCAAGTCAACAATCCAGTCGTTGCTTCTTTATAGATTTTTCCCGTGGGATGTTTTCCGTAATCTAGGGTGCATTATCCGGAAAACTACTATGGCCCCTACCTCAATTTTTCTAAGGTGCCTCAGGACAGGCAGTACGTCTGGCTCGACGAGATGAGAGTATATATCTTTTGGTTAATTATTAATTATTCTTTAATTTTAATTTTTTAATTACGTAATTTTGAATTTTTGTGTCAGAGGACGGTCTGGTGGCCCCTCCATCGCGAGGAGGCGATCCGCAAGACCTATAAAGCCGTCGTCGGGGAAGATACGGGATACGGTGTACGACCTTCGTACGGCGCATACGAAGACTGGATCTGAGCGATACTATGAGAGATGTTGGAGAAGATGGATACTCCTCAATACAAGGAAAAATCAGAGAAAGCTAAGGCGAATAGACAGGCCGTGGGTCTGCATACGGGGGGATCAAGGCCCCACGCACGAACGCGTTCAGATTTGTGAGATACCGTAAATTCATTCCACTATTTAATTCGGTACTATTAATATACGAAGTTAATTAAATTCTACGTATGCAGGCCCAACAGGCAGTGAAGGGGAGAGAGGCGGAGGCGGTCACCGCTCACGACGTATTCGTACATACGCACAAGAGACGGAAGGACGGAAGCTTCGTCGACGCGAGGGCCCAGGATGATGTAAGTACTTACGTTTATGAGATTTATGTTAGAAATATAATTATTGTTAACTTAATTAGGTAAACTTAGTATTAAAACTATAACTTAGGAAAACATAGAATTTAGATTATAACTTAGGAAAACTTATAGTATAAACACATTTATTGGATATGCTGCGTATCATGAGGCACTCCGTCGGATTGAGCCCCCTGCCGAGGATGTCGGCGAAACGACGCCACCCAGACGCCCTCTTCTATGGTCGCTCGCTACGACGACGTATTCATAGAATCCGTCGACGGCTTTAGGAAAGGGCGCATGTACGGCTTAGGTTCCATGGCAGATTTTTTGCAGACGTCGACTCTGAGATATCCACCACCTCCGCCTCCTCCCGCACCCCCAGACGATGTGATGATGCAGCTTGCGACTCTTGCCACGACGGTGTCAGATTTGTGGTCGATAGTGCTGGGGCACTATCCGTCCTTTTCTACTCCGATCCGTCTACTCCTGGTCCGTCTACTGCCGCTCCGTCTACTGATGCTGCCGGTGCTTCGGATTGACCTGGTCTTTCTTCTACCGGACGGCTTTCTTTTGACCGCTCTTTCGAGGCCCGCCTGGTACTAGATGCTGCTATCGTGACGCTCCTTGACATGATGTCGTCAGAGCAGCTACGCTCGCTTCCAGACCATGTCTTGTCCCAAGTGCTGCCACACATGGTGGAGCATATACGCAGAGCGAAAGCGGCAGAGAGAGCACGACGATCCACCTCCTCCTTTTCAGTAATTTTGTTTATGTTTTTGGACATTTAAATATTTGGATATGTGTATATTTTGGATATTTTGTTTATGTTTGATATTTTGCTATGTATGTTGGGATATTGTGTTGGATATTGTGTTGGATATTTGTTGGTCATTGTGTGGATATTGTTGGGATATATTGGATGTTTGGAGATATTGTTGGCAATATAGATATTTGTTGGATATGTTGGATGTCGGATATGTTATATTTGTGTATGGTGGATACTCGATATGTTATATTACAGGAAATAGTCTCTTTCTTGCAATTTTTCAAAAATATTGCAGTTAGCGACGGGTTGCGACGGAATATTGTAGGTAGCGACAGATTGTCGAAGGATTATCCGTCGGCCTGTTTCTGGAAAATACATAGCGACGGAATACCCGTCGCTCAGTTTCTAGAAATATGAAAGATATCCAGAAGCATGGCGAGGATTATACATCGCCAAATCGCTGCTAATCCGACGAGGTACTGTATTTAGCGACGGACTCGCGACAGGATAGCGACGAAAAATCGTCGCTAACTGTATGAATAACAGGATAGCGACGGATGGCCGATGGATTATCCGTCGGCCTGGTTTTGAAAAACACTAAGCGACAATTTTTCGTCGCTCAGGTTCTGAAAATATGGAAGATATCCAGAAGCATGCCGACGGATTATCCGTCGCTACTCCGCCGCTAATCCGACGACATTACCGACGGATTAGCGACGGATGTTGCGTATCAGAAACCCTCTGATACGCGTTTAGCGACGTATTATCCGTCGCTAATCTTTGCTACATTAAAATTTTAGACTGTCGAAGTTGACGGGAAGCCATCGGCTAGTTGTCGCTAACTGTTTTGATTTAGCCAACGGTAATCCGTCGCTAAGTAGTCGCTCAGCGATGGACTAGTTTTAGCGACGAGGTTATTTCCGACAGATTTTTTCAGCCCGTATCCGTCGGCGCGCTAAGTCGTTGTATTTTAGTAGTGCCCCTCCTCACCCCCAGCCGCCCTCACCCCCTGCTGTAACTCCACTCCCGGTTTCATTTTTATATAAATAAATTTTGATTTAAAAAACATATAATAGTTATTGCTAGCTTTAGATAATAAATGGTTTTAAATAATAAATTTTTGGATGATAATATTTTGGAGGGAATTAATTTTTGGGCACTTTTCAAATTTGAAAAGTTGTTATAACCACCTTGGGTCCACCATGTGGGTTCTCAACTGTTTTTAGCTATTTTCCTAAAAAGTGAAAAGGCAGAGGGTTATATTGCAAAAATTACTTGGCGGGAGGGGATCCTTGCTACATTTGCTAGAGGGAGGGGTTTAGTGCAAAAGTACTTTTGCCATTTACTTAACCGTTGTCAGAGAGAGAGAGAGAGAGCCATTAATTTTTTCTCTCGAACTCTCGAGTGCTCTCGAGTGTCTCGAGTTCCCAAAACTTCTCGAGTCTTCCGCTCCTCTCACCGGCGGCGACGACTTACGGAAGGCGACGGCGGCGACGACTTGCGGAAGGCAACGGCGACGACACATCTCAGGCGGCGGTGGCTGAGATCGAGTTGTGCGGCCATCTCAGCTACGGGACAACGGCTTCTCGACGGTTCCTCGGCTCGACGAACACCGTGCTTCGTCGAGACTTCATCGGCTTCGAGTTCATTTCCGGCGGTTCGGGTGACGACTACGGCGATTTTTCGGCGAACATCGAGGAGGGTGAGTTCGATTTCGTTCCTTCCTTTCTAGTCCAGATCTCGACCGACCTAAAACGTTCAGATCTAAATTTTCAGGTCGATCCTTGAGTTGCGAACCCTTCATTTTCGGCGACAGCGCACTCTCTGACGACTGGAGGACGACGACGTCGGAACGTAAGTTTTCCGACATCCTGTTCTTGTTCTTTTCTTAATTTTCTACACAAGTAATTTCCAGTTTTCCGATCAGATCCAAATCGAAGGGGATTGGTTGGTTATTCTAGTAGATTCTTGATTTCCTTCTAGATCTAGAATATGAATCGATTCCTCTGGAAATTGTTTAGCTGACGAATAATTTTTCTGATCTATATTTCCTTTAGTTATTGCTGACCTAATTTCGAATGGAGAATCTGTGAGGAGAATCGAGACCGAGATCGAATCCAGTAGGTTTTGTTTGATTCTTGTTTGAGTGTGTGATCCTTTTCTTCTTCTGGAGGAATAGCTAATTTGTTCTTGCAATTCTTCAGGCCACTCCCGAGAAGGAGTTGTGTTAGGTTGTTGTGTTCGTAGCTATCTACAGCAACCAACAGGTATTTTCTACTCCAAACTTCTTTAGAATTTTGCTGGGAATTTTTAGGAATGTAATTGTGTTTTGGGTGTTGTTTCATGTGTCGTGTTTTCGTGTCTACTTCTTCTGCTGATGAATCGAATTGTGTCCGAGGGAGGCGTGGGTTCGTGTTCATTGATCGTGAGTTCGTGATTCTCGTTCGTGGTTCGTACCTATGTGTGGGGTGTTCGTGTCCCTCTTGCTCGTGTCAGACTAAGGTTCCGACCGTGTCCAGTTGATTGGGGTATTGGGTGCAGTGGCAATTTCTTATTTTATGGATTTGATTGAGTGTATATTCATTTCTATTTGGCATGTTCTTTCTTAAATTTCTCCAGTTTTGTAATATTTATAAGTTTGTGTTGGGTGGAAGGGTATAACTCTGCTCTATTCTTTTTTCGAAATCTATATGTTGACAGTGAGGGGTTGAGAGTTGAGTTATTTTGTTTGTCATTTTTCTGTTGACAGAGAGGAGCTGGATTGAGAGTTGAGTTATATTTATTTTGTTAAGTGACTGTTGGCAGTAAGCTGGGTTTGGAGACTTGAGTCATAATTAATTGTCATTTTTACTGTTGGGTTGAAATCAATCCTTGAAGTATTTTGATAGCAAGGGTTCGGTTGGATGATGTAAGGACCATATTGTGGTTTACATTCTTTATGTATCTTCTGCTAGCTGTTAAATCAGTTGCTGGTTGGAGAAGTTATGAATTCATTATGAGTAAGCTAGCCTTGGGTTCTGTGGAGTTGGGCTTGCCAACTAGAGTAAGGCCGAACCAATGTGGTTCCTGGAATGACAGCTCATATGACAAATCTAGGTTATCAATTAGAGTAGAACAATTGGTATATTATAGGGTTATATTCTTATTAAAATTTCTTACTTACTTATTTAGCATGGTGAGACTTGCTGTTTTTACCATTCAGTATATGTTATTAAGTCTAAAGATTATTTTTTAAAATAAACAAAAAGTCATTATCTCCTAAAGAAGATTAGATTAGAATTTTTATAAGTAGAACTACAATACCAATTTAGAGATTATGTTTAGTTCATAACCAACTTGTACGAATTATAAATACAGGAAGACATCCAGTTCCTGATTACCAGTACTTTCCGAGCCAGGCAAGTACTTTTCTACGGTTTTGTGCATTTACATTCATGTACTCTTTCTTGTGACACGTCATGGCACGATATCATGTACTCCTGTATTCATGTACCCTTGTTCTTGTACTTATTAGTATCGGGTGGGGAAATACACTAGCCATGTGACCAATCCGGTTACTATATATTCCTGTACCTAGCTTAGGCCTCGCACTGTGCACGCGGGTCCTAAGTCGTACCA
Source organism: Iris pallida (assembly GCA_029216955.1). Classification (NCBI taxonomy): domain Eukaryota; kingdom Viridiplantae; phylum Streptophyta; class Magnoliopsida; order Asparagales; family Iridaceae; genus Iris; species Iris pallida. The sequence goes on along the minus strand of JANAVB010020396.1, from coordinate 8,688,413 downwards.
TATTCATGTACTCCTGTGCATGCTCCTGTACTCACCCCAGCCGGTCACATGGACTAGATGTATTTCGATATTGTGCACTTGTCATGTCTGGTACTGCAGGATTATAGTTTCATTCCTGTACTTTACATTCCTGTACGTTATATTTTCCTATACTTTACATTCATGTACTATAGTTCATGTACTTTACATTCATGTACCATATCTCCTGTACTCAGTTCCTGTACTACTTTCCTGTATTTACCTGCTCATTCCTGTATTTCTTTCTTCTGTACTCTTGTATCCATTTCATGTTCATGTTTCATTACCTAGAACTGTACTTTGCTCCGCTCCTGACTGGATAAGTTGCAGGTGAATTGGAGGCTATTTGCGACACCTTCTATGGACGGGATGTTGCTATTATTGCTGAGCCAGCTGGAGCTGTGCTGGACCTAGAGGCCAGAGGCTTAGTACCTTTCCTTTATGTCATTTCTTATTTTGAGACTTAGTCAGACTTTTGACATTTCTGGATGAATGTAATAAAACATATAGACTTGTACTATTTCTGGGATTTCGTTTATAGATGCTGTGATGTTACCTTACTTCATGATTACTTGTTAGTTTCCCTAGTATTGGTACAGCTTACTTCGTCGTGTCCAACGACGAAGGCTGGGCGTGTCCGACTCGTGTCCGATTATTCGGGAGCGGATCGTGACATGTTTTTAGTGGTAGCCCATGCAGGTCTATCCTAATGGTACCTAGATTTTAGCGTACTATTGGAGGACTTGATTTACACTAGAAAACTTGAATCACAGCATAGGAAAACGGGTACATCGGGTACATATGGTTATTATATAAACAATTACATTTTTTTGGTAGGTTAGGTTTTTATCAATCACGAAGTTTTCTTTTTATGCAGGATGGTCGCCACTAGGAAGACCGCAGATCAGCCAGGAGTTGCATGCGGTTCAGGAGTTGCAGTCAGCACTGGAGTTGCAGGTGGTTCAGAGCAGGCCGCACCGGACGTTCAGACAGATCCGCTTCCGCCAGCGCCTCCTATCTTTCCAGCACTGCAACCGACGATGATGTTCGACGGCGCTCAGGTGATGGCGATGTTCCAGCAATTTATGGAGGCCCAGAACCACCAGGCTGCATAGTTCAGGAAAGCCCGAGTCAGCAGGCAGCGCAGTTCAGAGCGACTGTCGTTGACGCACTTAGGACCAGAGAGCCGACAGCTCCAGTACCAGCTCCAGCAGCAGTTCCAGCGCCACGAGACCGAGACCGGGGACAGCCAAGGAGTACCAGAATCTTTGCCCGATGGACTTCTGGGGACGAGGGGATCATCTATGCAGATGAGTGGCTGGAGAATGCAGAGAGGACCTTGACCATGGCAACATTCCAGAGGACCAGAAGGTGTCAGTGGCTAGCATGCGACTTTTTGACTTGGCGAGAGCTTGGTACCGGGAGGACCCCCAGTTGGCGGAGCCCCGGGTGTCTTGGACAGTTTTCAAAACACTGTTCAAGGAGAAATTCTTTCCAGAGGTGGAGCGTGATGAGTTGAGGATGCAGTTTGAGGCGCTGCAGCAGGGGACGATGACGGTTGCGCAGTACACTTCGGAGTTCACCAGACTCAGCAGGTTCGCTGAGAACCTGATTAGAGAGCCAGAGGACAGGGCCTGGAGATTCAAGAAGGGTCTCACCAGGGAGCTGCGACATGCGGTAGCGATTAGTCAGGCGACTACCTACTCTAGCATCCTTAAGATCGCCCAGGCAGTTGAGAAGGAGGCAGATCCAAGGCTGAAGAGGGACCGAGACGTGGGCAGCAACAGTTTCCAGACACCGACGAAGAGGGTCCAGACCCAGACTCAGGCGAGACCCCAGCAGCCGGCACAGCAGCAGCATCGACCAGCCAGAGCTCCTGCACATCAGCATCAGAGACTAGCAGGGGATTACTTGCACATTCTGCTATCGGCCGGGACACCGTTTCGACGAGTGCCGCAAGAGGCTCGGACTCTGCTTATTCTGCGGATCAGACGCACATCAGATGAGGGACTGTCCACAGGCTGCGGCTAGACTGACTGGAGGACCGAAAGGAGCTGGAGGACCACCACCTGTACCATCCAGAGCTCTACCAGCTGTACCACAGAGGGGACCAGCTTTACCCACTCAGCAGCAGCAGTTTGCATAGCGTCAGCAGAGGGAAGGACAGCAGCAGGGACGTACTTACGTCATGGCGGCAGTTGAGGAGTGAGGCAGTACCGGATGTGATCACAGGTTCTATACTTTTACATTCTTTCCCTGCCATTGCATTATTTGATTCTGGAGCCACACATAGCTTTGTATCATATGAGTTTCTGCATAGACACGGCTTCACACCCAAGCCCACTAGGCAGAACTGTCGGATTATGACAGGAGGAGGGTTAGTGCCAGTGAGTGAGATGGTAGAATGCCCAATCCCTATTGCTGGGAGAGAGATTCGAACTCGACTTCTAGTGATGCCGCTGCCCGAATTTGATATAGTCCTCGGCATCGACTGGATGAGCGAGCAGTTTGCCGTAATAGACTGCCATGAAGGGAAGGTGATCTTCAGTCCGCCAGGAGTACCACCGTTCGAGATCAGCCGGCGAGTTGCAGAGAGGCCAGAGGGAGTCTACTTCAGAGCTGTTGCAGAAGACCAGGAGTTGTCGCATTATCGTAGAGTTTCTCGACATCTTCCCCGATGAGCTACCAGGATTGCCGCCGGATCGAGACGTGGAGTTCGGCATTGACTTATTGCCCGGATCAGCGCCGAAGTCCCAGCACTGTTACAAGATCAACCCGAAGGAAGCGACAGAATTGAAGGCGCAGATTGACGAGCTAGAGGGCAAGGGATTTATTCGGTCCAGTGCTTCACCCTGGGGAGAACCGGTGCTTTTTGTGCCCAAGAAAGATGGGACGGTGAGGATGTGCATTGACTACCGTGCGCTCAATAACATCACCATCAAGAATAGATACCCTTTGCCGCGAATTGATGAGCTATTTGACCAGCTTAGTGGAGCGAAGGTCTTTTCTAAGATTGATCTTCGATCGGGGTACCACCAGATGAAGGTTCAGGAGCAGAATATTCCGAAGACAGCCTTCAACACCCGATACGGCCAGTATGAGTTCCTGGTGATGCCGTTCGGACTCACTAATGCCCCAGCTGTGTTTATGAACCTGATGAATAAGGTTCTCCACAAATATTTGGATAAGTTTGTCGTAGTTTTCATTGACGACATTCTGATCTATTCGAAGACAGAGGAGGAGCATGTAGAGCACCTGCGGATTATTTTGGAGATTCTACGGAAGGAGAAGCTGTACGAAAAACTCTCGAAATGTGAGTTTTTCTTGGACCGAGTGGAGTTTTTGGGGCACATAGTGACTGGAGAGGGGATTTCTGTGGATCCCAAGAAGATTGAAGCAGTGGAAGCGAGGGCACCTCCCAAGTCAGTAGCAGAGATTCGTAGTTTCCTTGGTCTAGCAGGATACTATAGGAAGTTCGTGAAGGACTTCGCCAGGATAGCAGAGCCTATGACGAAGCTTACGCGGAAGGACGAGGAGTTCATATGGAGCGACGCCTGCCAGACAGCATTTAAAATTGAAGAGAAGACTCACGACGGCACCAGTTCTAGCTTTGCCATCAGGATCAGGAGGATTCGTCATCTACAGCGATGCTTCAGGGAAAGGCTTGGGATGCGTGCTGGAGCAGAACAAGAAGGTTATAGCATATGCTTCTAGACAGTTGAGGCTCCATGAGAAGAATTATCCTACACATGATTTGGAGCTTGCAGCAGTCATATTTGCCTTGAAACTGTGGAAGCATTACATATGGAGAGAGAGTGGACATCTTCACGGACCACAAAAGCCTGAAGTATGTCTTTACTCAGAAGGAGCTGAATATGAAGCAGCGCAGATGGCTGGAACTCATGAAGGATTTCGACATCAGTCTGTAGTACCACCCTGGGAAGGCGAATGTGGTAGCAGACGCTCTCAGTCGATATCCTATTGCTATGTATCTCACCATGGACCGGCATCTCTTTGAGGATCTAGAGAGTCTTGGGATTGAGGTTGTTCTGCCAGGGTATGGAGGACAGATGATGCACATGCAGATACAGTCAGGGTTGCTAGAGAAGATCAAGGAGGCCCAGCTTCTTGATGAGGAGCTCCGATGTCTTAGAGCTCGGGTGGAGATGGGTTTGCTTGACGACTTCACCATTGCGGAGGACGGATCCTTGAGGCACGGGAGCCAGCTGTGTGTGCCCAAGGACTTGCGGGAGGAGGTGATGCAGGAGGCCCATCAGTCGCAGTATTCTATACATCCTGGATCTACCAAGATGTACAAGGATTTACGTGAGTATGTTTGGTGGTATGGGATGAAGAGAGAGGTTGCTAGATTTGTTTCCAGATGCCTTGTATGCCAGCAAGTCAAGGCAGAGCGCCAGAGACCAGCAGGACTACTCCAGCCTTTACCTATTCTGGAATGGAAGTGGGAGCACATTACCATGGACTTTGTCTCTGGATTGCCGCGTACTCCCAGTGGCAAGGATGCTATTTGGGTGATCGTGGACAGATTGACAAAGTCTGCCCATTTCATTCCGTTCAAGGTTGGGCTGTCGACCGAAAAGCTTCAGACCTTTACATACGTCAGATAGTGAGGATTCACGGAGTGCCAGTTAGCATCGTTTCGGATCGAGACAGCCGCTTCACATTGCACTTTTGGAGGAGTCTACAGCAGAGCTTGGGATCACAGTTGAAGTTCAGCACCGCCTATCATCCACAGACGGACGGACAGTCCGAGAGGACCATTCAGACCTTGGAGGACATGCTGCGGGTTTGTGCACTCGACTTCGGCGGTTCGTGGGAGGACCATTCGCACCTTGTGGAGTTTTATAACAACAGTTATCAGGCTAGCATCGAGATGACCCCGTTCGAGGCACTGTATGGACGGAGATGCCGCACACCGCTATCTTGGGACGACGTTGGTAGAGAGCTTTACTTGGACCAGAGATGGTGGTAGACTCAGCAGAGAAAGTCAGACTGATCAGAGAGCGTCTCAGGGTTGTGCAGGATCGGCAGAAGCATTGGGCGGACAGCAGCAGACGGCCACTTGAGTTCGAGGTTGGAGACAGAGTGTTCCTGAAGATCTCACCGACCAGAGGCGTCATTCGGTTCGGTAGAGGGGAAAGCTCAGTCCGAGATTCATCGGACCCTTCGACGTGACGCGCGGATTGGCGAGGTGGCTTATCGTTTAGCACTTCCAGCTAGCTTGGAAGGAGTGCACGATGTCTTCCACGTATCAGCTTCGATGATACATTCCAGACCCCAGCCATGTGGTGGACTATTTCGAGCTAGAGGTGGGCCCGAGATTGACTTACGAGGAGCAGCCAGTAGAGATCCTCGATCGGAGGGAGAAGCGCTTACGAAACCAGACTATTTCTCTCGTTCGCGTCATGTGGAGACATCACTCTCCGGGAGAGTCCACATGGGAGCGCGAGAACGAGATGCGGGAGCGCTATCCCACTTTATTTGATTGATTTGATTGTATTCTGCTTGTGGGATTCTAATTCCAATAAATAACTGGTGTTTGGATCTTTCGTGAATTGCTGAGTTTTGGTTTTGGTTCTTTTGAATTTCGAGGACGAAATTTTTTAAGGGGGGAGATTTAACTACACCTCCCGGTTTCATTTTTAATAAATAAATTTTGATTTAAAAAAATCATATAATAGTTATTGCTAGCTTTAGATAATAAATGGTTTTAAATAATAATTTTTGGATGATAATATTTTGGAGGGAATTAATTTTTGGGCAACTTTTCAAATTTGAAAAGTTGTTATAACCACCTTGGGTCCACCATGTGGGTTCTCAACTGTTTTTCTATTTTCCTGAAAAAGTGAAAAGGCAGAGGGTTATATTACAAAAATTACTTGGCGGGAGGGGATCCTTGCTACATTTGCTAGAGGGAGGGGTTTAGTACAAAAGTACTTTTGCCATTTACTTAACCGTTGTCAGAGAGAGAGAGAGAGAGCCATTAATTTTTTCTCTCGAACTCTCGAGTGCTCTCGAGTGTCTCGAGTTCCCAAAACTTTCGAGTCTTCCGCTCCTCTCCACCGGCGGCGACGACTTGCGGAAGGCGACGGCGGCGACGACTTGCGGAAGGCAACGGCGGCGACACATCTCAGGCGGCGGTGGCTGAGATCGAGTTGTGCGGCCATCTCAGCTACGGGACAGCGGCTTCTCGACGGTTCCTCGGCTCGACGAACACCGTGCTTCGTCGAGACTTCATCGGCTTCGAGTTCATTTCCGGCGGTTCGGGTGACGACTACGACGATTTTCGGCGAACATCGAGGAGGTGAGTTCGATTTCGTTCCTTCCTTTCTAGTCCAGATCTCGACCGACCTAAAACGTTCAGATCTAAATTTTCAGGTCGATCCTTGAGTTGCGAACCCTTCATTTTTCGGCGACAGCGCACTTCTCTGACGACTGGAGGAGGATGACGTCGGAACGTAAGTTTTCCGACATCCTGTTCTTGTCCTTTTCTTAATTTTCTACACAAGTAATTTCCAGTTTTTCGATCAGATCCAAATCGAAGGGGATTGGTTGGTTATTCTAGTAGATTCTTGATTTTCTTCTAGATCTAGAATATGAATCGATTCCTCTGGAAATTGTTTAGCTGACCGAATAATTTTTTCGATCTATATTTCCTTTAGTTATTGCTGACCTAATTTCGAATGGAGAATCTGTGAGGAGAATCGAGACCGAGATCGAATCCAGTAGGTTTTGTTTGATTCTTGTTTGAGTGTGTGATCCTTTTCTTCTTCTGGAGGAATAGCTAATTTGTTCTTGCAATTCTTCAGGCCACTCCCGAGAAGGAGTTGTGTTAGGTTGTTGTGTTCGTAGCTATCTACAGCAACCAACAGGTATTTTCTACTCCAAACTTCTTTAGAATTTTGCTGGGAATTTTTAGGAATGTAATCTTGTGTTTTGGGTGTTGTTTCATGTGTCGTGTTTTCGTGTCTACTTCTTCTGCTGATGAATCGAAATGTGTCCGAGGGAGCGTGGGTTCGTGTTCATTGATCGTGAGTTCGTGATTCTCGTTCGTGGTTCGTACCTATGTGTGGGGTGTTCGTGTCCCTCTTGCTCGTGTCAGACTAAGGTTCCGACCGTGTCCAGTTGATTGGGGTATTGGGCAGTGGCAATTTCTTATTTTATGGATTTGATTGAGTGTATATTCATTTCTATTTGGCATGTTCTTTCTTAAATTTCTCCAGTTTTGTAATATTTATAAGTTTGTGTTGGGTGGAAGGGTATAACTCTGCTCTATTCTTTTTCTTCGAAATCTATATGTTGACAGTGAGGGGTTGAGAGTTGAGTTATTTTGTTTGTCATTTTTCTGTTGACAGAGAGGAGCTGGATTGAGAGTTGAGTTATATTTATTTTGTTAAGTGACTGTTGGCAGTAAGCTGGGTTTGGAGACTTGAGTCATAATTAATTGTCATTTTTACTGTTGGGTTGAAATCAATCCTTGAAGTATTTTGATAGCAAGGGTTCGGTTGGATGATGTAAGGACCATATTGTGGTTTACATTCTTTATGTATCTTCTGCTAGCTGTTAAATCAGTTGCTGGTTGGAGAAGTTATGAATTCATTATGAGTAAGCTAGCCTTGGGTTGTTCTGTGGAGTTGGGCTTGCCAACTAGAGTAAGGCCGAACCAATGTGGTTCCTGGAATGACAGCTCATATGACAAATCTAGGTTATCAATTAGAGTAGAACAATTGGTATATTATAGGGTTATATTCTTATTAAAATTTCTTACTTAATTTAGCATGGTGAGACTTGCTGTTTTTACCATTCAGTATATGTTATTAAGTCTAAAGATTATTTTTTAAAATAAACAAAAATCATTATCTCCTAAAGAAGATTAGATTAGAATTTTTATAAGTAGAACTACAATACCAATTTAGAGATTATGTTTAGTTCATAACCAACTTGTACGAATTATAAATACAGGAAGACATCCAGTTCCTGATTACCAGTACTTTCCGGAGCCAGGCAAGTACTTTTCCACGGTTTTGTGCATTTATATTCCTGTACTCTTTCTTGTGACACGTCATGGCACGATATCATGTACTCCTGTATTCCTGTACCCTTGTTCTTGTACTTATTAGTGTCGGGTGGGGAAATACACTAGCCATGTGACCAATCCGGTTACTATATATTCCTGTACCTAGCTTAGGCCTCGCACAGTGCACGCGGGTCCTAAGTCGTACCATATTCATGTACTCCTGTGCATGCTCCTGTACTCACCCCAGCCGGTCACATGGACTAGATGTATTTCGATATTGTGCACTTGTCATGTCTGGTACTGCAGGATTATAGTTTCATTCCTGTACTTTATATTCCTGTACGTTATATTTTCCTGTACTTTACATTCATGTACTATAGTTCATGTACTTTACATTCATGTACCATATCTCCTGTACTCAGTTCCTGTACTACTTTCCTGTATTTACCTGCTCATTCCTGTATTTCCTTTCCTGTACTCTTGTATCCATTTCATGTTCATGTTTCATTACCTAGAACTGTACTTTGCTCCGCTCCTGACTGGATAAGTTGCAGGTGAATTGGAGGCTATTTGCGACACCTTCTATGGACGGGATGTTGCTATTATTGCTGAGCCAGCTGGAGCTGTGCTGGACCTAGAGGCCGCAGAGGCTTAGTACCTTTCCTTTATGTCATTTCTTATTTTGAGACTTAGTCAGACTTTTGACATTTCTGGATGAATGTAATAAAACATATAGACTTGTACTATTTCTGGGATTTCGTTTATAGATGCTGTGATGTTACCTTACTTCATGATTACTTGTTAGTTTCCCTAGTATTGGTACAGCTTACTTCGTCGTGTCCAACGACGAAGGCTGGGCGTGTCCGACTCGTGTCCGATTATTCGGAGCGGGTCGTGACACCTGCCCCACCCCCCACTCACCACCCAACCCGTATCCCCCCTGCCCCTCACCCCCCATCGGACCATTCTCACCCCCCAACCACCCGCACCCCCCAACCACCAACAACCAAAATAGAGAGGAGGAGTCATGTACCGGAGAGGGATGTGAGTCGCCGGAGAGAGTGAGAGCGCCGGAGGGGGGAAGGAGAGATAGTGAGAGAGTAAAATGGGGGAAAATGAATCATTGGGGGGGGGAATTTAATAGAATTTAGCGACGTTCATTTTAACGTCGCTAAATTAGTCGCTATTAGCGACGTCATAGCGACATTTCGCGACGACTAGCTCATGTAACTAATATACATCGTTGTCATGTCGCTATTTTCGTTGCTAGTAGCGACTATTAGCGACGTTTCAATTAAACGTTGCTAAGGTGCACAATTTAGCGACGTTATTCGAGCGTTACTAAATTTACGTCGCTAATGGAGCAGATTTTAGTAGTGATGGGATGGGTGAGTGATTTCGAGTTATAATCTTCTTCTTTCTACTTGAGTTTGGTGGGTGAGTTAATCTTTGGACAAAGGGTTCAACATTATTCTTATTCAATATTGTAATTTTACCGAGTTATATAGATTGGGATAATATTATGTTCTCATCTATCTTGGCACTCGTAGTTGATTGGTTTGTTGTCTCATGTGGTTTGCCTAAGTTTTGCTGCGATCACGTTTCAAACTTGGTATCGGAGCACGATATCGATGTTTCGGTTCCAACAAGTCGTTGGTTATGCAGGACGAAGACCTAAAGAAGAGATATAATTTATATGGAATTAGAAATTTTAAAAAAAATGGGTGCAAAAACTTTAAATGAATTGTGAACAATCAACTATTATAAATTTATTACAAAAATTATAATATAAATAAAAATAATAATAATTAAGAATTTGATTTTGGAAACGTGTAGGTTGCATTGGATCTCGAAGAGACGACTTTTGTACTTGAGACTGAGCATCAAAGTCGAAGGCAAAGAAGGAAATAAGATAGAGAGATCAACTTTAGAATTTTTGCATCATATCATACAAACTCAAAATTAGATTTCTTATTCTCCAATTATTTCATTCATAATTTATGAATTTACAGTCTATTTATAAACTCTCAAGAAATAAAAAGAAGATAAAGCAATCTCTAAGGTAACTTAAAGTCATAACTATTAAAATAGAAGATAAAAATCTATATCTAAAACAATAAAAATTAACAAAAATAGGTAGAAAATCTAAATTGATTTCCCATTAGTTCTTATGTCGATAAGTACGCTACTTGTGTGAGAATATACATTGCATTGCTCACACAAACTTATTTGCTAAGCGAAGACCTTAATCATATGAACTTATTTGCTACCAAATCTGAGTGACCCATTGTGGTCAGCGGAGAGAAGCATAGAAGTCCTGATTGGGTGGCGGAAGATCAGCGTATATTCTTTCCATTTATGGTGGGAGTTGGAGGACAGTGGGCCCAAAAGACATACAATAAACATAAAAAGATGATTTACAACAATATGAACTTTGTCAACATACAATAGTTGAACATTTGCATATCTTCTTGAATAAGTACAAAACTTAGATAATACTAGTAAATGCACATGGCACGTAAAATAATATTATTATCTAATTATAACCAAACACCTTTTTTAATTCGTGTGGTTAAGGTTGAAGGTATTCTTCTTGGTTAATTGAGTTTAATTCCCCATGTTGTTATATATAACAAATTTAAAAAATTTAAGTAACTTTTTTAAATTAATAAATGATGATATACTTACGACTTAGGCGACTCATTTTTGAGCCGTCTTCCAGCATCATTATAATCGTAGAGATATATCAACAATAAAACACTAGTGTCATGGCACACGTAATGCATGTGCAATATGTTTTACAAATATTGATATCATTTTATGTAGCAAATTTAACATACAACCAAACTAATTTTAAAAAAATATTTTTCGATATAATATTTTTTATGTTAGAAAATCTTGATACCATCTTATTTAAGAAAGAAAACATTCAAACAAACTTATTCAGAAATATAATTTTATGTAGATTTTAATCTAATCTAATGAGGATTTAATCTCATTTAAAAGTTAAGCTAACATAATTAAAATTTTATCTTTTGTTAATTAAAATATTTTAAATATGAATGCAACTTTAAGGAAAAAAATTACCAAAATAATATAAGTTATATCCAATGTAATTTTGATAAAACTTTATGTAGTCTACCTTTATCTATAAAAGTTAATCTAATTTAAAAGTTAAGTTAATCTAATAAAAAATTAATCCAATTTAAAAGTTACTTTAGTCTATTCTAATTAAAATTTAATATATTGTTTAAAATATTTAGAATTGAAATGAGAGAGTTAATTTGTCATAGAAGTTGTTGTTCTTCTAGACACCTATGGTCTGCAGTTCTGAAAATGAGAGAGTTTGAAAAAACTTTTACCTCCACTACTAAAATAACCCATTTTAGCGACGTCAGGAGACGTCGCTAAATAAGGAAAATACGTCGCTAAAACCAATTTGCGACGTATTTAGCGACGAAAACCGGACGTCGCTTATAGGCAAGTCGCAGATGACACTTTAGTCGCTGAACGTCGCTATTTGCGACGCGAGTTCATTGTCGCTAGACGTCGCCAAATTAGACAGATAGCGACGTATTTCTACGTCGCCAAAATTGCGACGTAAAGCGACCACTTGCGATGCTGTAACTTTATATATGATGACATGGCGTGGCAGCCACGTGGGCAACTTAACGACGTATATTAGTGACGTCTAGCGACGTTACGTCGCTATTAGCGACGTATAGCGACGTCTACGTTCCGTCGCAGTACGTCGCTATACGTCGCAGATATTATAAAAAAATTAAAAAATATAATTGATATTTTTGTTATGCTGTGTCTGTGTTTACAGTGTGTGTGAAGTGCAGTGTTCGAACCATCGACAGTTTCGCTTACTGTTCTATGTTTTATCTTGATAGAAAGAGCAACAGTTCAGGGTGCACTTTCAGAGCTTCCTCTTCACGTCCTTCACCTTCTCGGGAACCTTTACGACGTCCCGAGAAAGTGAAGGACGTGAAAATGAACCTCTCAGAAGTGCACCCTGAACTGTTGCTATTTCTATCCAAGATAACACATACAACAGTAATCGAAACTGTCGATGGTTCCGAACACTGCATTTTACATTCACTGTAAACACAGACACACATCATAACAAAAATACAATTATTTTTTTAAAATTTCGGCAGCACCTCCTTTGTATATCAGATCATCGCTTATAACCCAGCGTAGGTATATTTGTCATCACCGTCGCAGATATCACAAAGTAAATATCAATAAAAATAGGAGGCAGTGCAAAGTAAATATCACAGACACACATCCTCACAAACATCCAATAGAGTCAAATAAAAATGGAAGATGATAAAAAGTCTCCCACCAAGTGTATAAACAACAGTGTATGAATAAACAATTTGTCCATAGGGCCAATACATACAAGTCAAAAAAAATCAATAAAATTACTACGGACCCCTGCCGCGCAACTGGGATAGAATGTAGTCATACTGCTCATGGGTGAGCTGTACCATAGGGGCAGTAGGAGGCAGTGCAATGTTTGGAGTCGGCGTCGGAGGCAGTGCAGTGTCTGGAGTCGGCGCCGTCGATGGACCGGGAGGACGTATCTGCTCCAGCTCTCGCAGTCGCTCACCATGCAGCAAGGGTACTCACCACCCTCTCAGTATACTGAGCGAGTGAGGCAGACATGCTCCTCTGCGATCCCTCCAGCTCGACCTGTCTACGCTCTGTGCGCTGCGTAGACTCGGTGAGCGTCTGCAAGCTGGCAGCTGTAGCCTGATGCAGACTCATCAGCTCCTGTATACTGCTCTCGACCGTATCAAATCGTCCGGTGACGATCGGAGGGTCGGATCGTCGCTCGACCACATCAGAAATCTGCTGCTGTAACTGTGACGCAGCTCCTCGATCTGACGACGAACATCCTCAGCTCGTGACGACGCCTGCGTAGCCGGAGACTGCGCACTGACAGAGGGGACCCGGGATGACTCCGAAGCCAAATACGGCCGTAGGATCCCGTACCGTAGTACGTACCCTTCTGAAGACCGCCAACGGCGGTCATCCAGAGCTCGTCCGGCGATGGATCTGTAGGCGGCTGGGAGGAAGTACCAGCCCCTCCCTCTGCTTGCGCACTAGCAGCAGCAGCAGCAGCAGCCGCCTCCTTCTGTAGCCGAACAAACTCGGCCTAGAACATGTTTGCTAACGTGTAAGTGTTTGCTAAAGTCTATATTGATATCTATTTTCCTGTTTTCTAAATTATATAAATTAATATAAAGAATAGAACGTACATATGCCTGCGTCGCCCTCTCGTCAATGAACTCCCCAGCCCTCCGATGGGTGACCAGGAAGACGGTCACCATGTTCGGGTCCTCAACCTTTTTTATCTGTTAAAATATTATCTATTATTAGTATTAAACATTCTATCGAACTATATATAAATTAATGTCCGTCATAGGAAACGTACCAGACGACAAAAATGCTCCGTCATCGGAATGGACCACCAACCACTATACCGGCGCTCGACCGCGCTACATTGGCCTTCTCAGACCGCTCCTGGTAACTGCGCTCGCTGAATCTAGCCTTCATCGCAGTCCACTGCTCTGGCATAATCCAACCCTGGATCGGCCCTCCGGAGCGATCATGACGCTTCTGGTCGTCGATCGCATCACGGATGAGCTTGGCTGCGATGGCAGAAAATTGGCCCTCGATCCTCGCCGCCCGGTGTGGTGGATAGAAATAGGTCCTCTACAAGAAGTAAATACAAAAGTTGTATAATATACACAAATGATTATTAAAATTTAAAATTAAACAAATTTTTTACCTTGAAGTGGGCGAACCAAAAGGCCTTCCTATCTGCGGGAGCATCTGATAGTTAATCCAAGCTCCACCATAGTTCTGCCTCAGAAATGTCCCCAGCTGTCTCTGTACTGCAGAAGGCCGATATCTATACATAATAATTTTTCATGAATATATAGTAATATAATCATTTGAGAAATATATATTAATTAATTAACTTACTTCATAGGCCCGTCCGTCCAAATCTCCATACGCGTCTCGTCCGGGGAGAGCGCATGGAGGGTCGCTCTCACCTCCTGCCTGGACAGGATCAGTCTGATCGCCGTCCTCCATATGCTCGGCGTCGGCTCCCCATAGAGCCGTCGACAGGAGGAATGCTGGACGGGGGATCAGGGATGCTGGACGCGGGATCAGGAAGGCTGGACGACGAGGGAGGAGTCGGCAACCTGCTGGACGCGGGATCAGGAAGGCTGGACGACGAGGGAGGAGTCAGCAACCTGCTGGAACTGCCCTGTCCCGGTAATGGACCGGGAACAGAACGGTATAATGGCTACTCGGAGATGAGGATGAGGGTATGGAACTACCCTCTCCATCCCCACGCCGAGGCTGACGGGACTGGCTAATGTAAAATCCTCCACGTCGTCCAGATGGTCTAGTCATACCTGATAATAACATATGACAATAAAACAAAAATACATATTTATATGATAGGCATCACAGATTTTTGAAAAATATCATGGTCATGGATAAAAGTGTCACTAAAGTGTCACAGATTTATTATTTCAAAAATACATATTTATATGATAGACATCACAGATTTTAATCCTCTTCTAAAAATTCATCTAGTTCGTTTAGCTCATCTTCTTCTTCTTCTTCTTCTTCCTCCTCTACATCTTCACTTTCATCTGCATCTTCCTCTTCAGATAATTCTACTTCTTCTACACAATTAGATGTGTAATGAGGAACTTCCGTCATGTCCACTTCTATAATATTTGTTACAAGAGGTAGTTCATCCTGTTGATAAGCTATATCGTCAACCTCAAAGGTATTTCTAGCTTTGGTCTTGGATACTGCCCACCAGTCCGACCTTGTTGTTCCCCGTTTAGGATAACTTGTGAAGTACACGAGCTGAGCCTGACTTGATAGGACAAATGGTTCATAGGCTTGATATCGACGCCGATAGTTTATATCAACAAGACCGTGCTTGTCTACTTTCCAACCTTGACCTTCAATCGAATCGAACCAATCACACCTGAATAACACAATCTTAGCAGGCTCTATTCCATAACTATATGTCAGCTCCACGATCTCCCGTAGCACGCCATAGAAATCGTTGCCCGCATCAACATCTTTGTAGTTCGAAGATCTGATACACAAACAGCTATTTTTGGTGGAGTCGAGATCCACAAAGTTGTCTCTGATCAGGCAAGTTGTTGACTTGAACCTAAACCCATTAACACAGTAGCTTGGCCATATTTTTGTAGCATAAATTGGTCCCTTGGCTAGCGTTCTAATAGACTCATTCTCAAGTCTTGCGTATGGACGATCGACCTAAATACCACGAAAGAAGTAATTAAGCTCATTCTCAATCAAGTGCATATACAGAAAGGTAATTACAGAGTTCTCAAGTCTTACATATGCACTCAACCATGATGGAAAATAATGCCTCATTTCTTGTTCTAGTTCTTCTTCTGTTATGTGTGGCCTACCTGACCTCACATTATCATTAAATATGCTGAAAATAACATCATGCAATTAATGTAATAGTATCATTCTCAACACTATTAAAATAATGTAGACGTATTATTTACTTACCCCTCCAATTTCTCTACTTCCTCCTCGTCGCAGTTGAGTAATACATACACCTGAGCAGCCCTTAGCTCATCATCGTTCAGATATCTCTTCTTCATCTTACCCGATGGCTTTCCTGGAGCATTGAATACCTTCAGTATTGTATCATTACTTTCATGATCTCCCTCGTCATTTCTGGAAGCTCTCGTTCTATTAGTTGCAACATGAGGCTTGAAATATATCGAACAAAAGTTTGTAATCTCCTCGAGAACATAGGTTTCACAAATAGAACCCTCGACCCGTGCCTTATTTTTCACCTTTCTTTTTAGGTGATTCAAATATCGCTCGAACGGGTACATCCATCGATATTCGACGGGTCCACCAACACGTGCCTCATAGGATAGATGAATCGACAAATGCTCCATAGAGTCGAAGAATCCAGGAGGAAACACCCTCTCTAGCTTGCATAGTGTTACCGCAATGTCCTTCTCTTGCTTTTCTAGACGATCAACGAGCAATTTTTTAGAACAAAGATCCCTGAAGAATATGCTAAGCTCCGTCAATGGATCCCAAACTGTCTGCGGTAAGAATTCCCGAAATGCAATCGGAATTAATCTCTCCATGAATACGTGACAATCGTGGCTCTTCATACCCGTCAATTTGTTTTCCTTCGGATCGACACATCTTCTCAGATTTGACACATATCCGTCTGGAAATTTTAGGCCCTGGATCCACCGACAAAGTCTCACTTTATTCTCCTTGTCCAGCGAGAAAATTGACTTCGGCAGGAACTGTTTTCCATTCTGCTGTATCAAATGCAACGCAGGACGTTTGCATATTTCTTCTAAGTCCAATCTGGCCTTGGGATTGTCTTTCGTTTTTTCCTTTACGTCCATCACAGTATTAATTATGTTATCAAACACATTCTTCTCAATATGCATGACATCAAGATTATGTCTGATCAGATTGGTACTCCAGTATGGCAGATCCCAGAATATGCTCCTCTTTGTCCAGTTATGATCTCTACCAAATCCATCGCACTTGTACCCAATTGTAGGATCTTCGATAGCACTTGGAAAATCTTTTACCTCCTCCCACATCGTGGCTCCGTACCACCTTGGCGATGGATCACCCTTCTCTACAACGTCGGCACGGAATGTATTCCTGTTCCTTCTGAACGAATGATCTTTTGGCAGAAATTGCCGATGACAATCAAAAGAAGCACGGTTTTCCTCCATGTTTCAAGCGAAAAGCCTTACTACGGTCCATGCAATACGGACATGAGAGACGGCCATGAGTGCTCCATCCAGATAATATTCCATAGGCCGGAAAGTCGTTGATGGTCCACATAAGGGTTGCCTTCATCTGAAAATTCTGCTTCCTGGAAACATCGTACGTGTTAGCGCCTACTTCCCATAACTGATTTAACTCATCTATCAAAGGCTATAAGTACACGTCAATGTTCCTCTTGGGATTGTTCGGACCAGGAATTATAACGGTTAGAAACATGTACTGAGTCTTCATGCACATCCAAGGCGGTAGGTTATACGGAGTGACAATCACAGGCCAGCACGAATACTGGGATCCCGAAAGACCAAAAGGAGTAAAACCGTCAGAAGATAGTCCCAACCTGACATTACGCGGATCTGAAGCAAAATTGGGATACACTCGATCAAAGTGCTTCCACGCTTCTCCATCGGATGGGTGATCCAACACCCCTTCAATTTGTTCTCCGCATGTGCCAACTCATATTTTCGGCCGTCTCTTTCATTATAAATAATCTTTGCAACCGCGACGTTAAAGGCAAGTAGTGCATTGAATCGGTCGATCTTCTTGCACCGGTAGACCTTCCTGTACTAGTTGTCTTATAGCGATCAGCACCACAAAATCTGCACACATCTGCGTCCTTGTCGTCTTTGTAGTACAACATGCACCCATTGCGACAGGAATCGATTTTCTCGTATCCCATCCAGAGCGATCTCACCATCCTTTTAGACCGGTAGAAGTCTTTAGGAAACTTAGCACCCGCCGGCAAGATCTCTATAATCAACTCCAACATTCGGTTGTAGCATTCTTGCGACATGTTAAAATCTGACTTAATGCTCAACAGTCTTGTAACCACCTCCAACGGTGAATGATCCTCACAACCAGGATACAATGGAGTGCTTGCATTCTCCAGCAACTCCATGAACTGTGCAGCATCGGCGTTCGGTGCCTCCTCAGGTGCATCATGAACGAAACTAGGCCCCACAGCGTCGAAAACTATGTTCACGCACCCGTCGTCGTATGCATGATTATCTGAAACAAAATTAGGTCCCGTATGCATATATGGCTCAACAAAAGGCTCCGGCTCTGATGCTAAAGACACAAGTTCTCCGTGTGCGGTCCACTGATAGTAATTAGGCGTAAAACCCCTCGAGTACAAATGATATGTCACTTCCACTTCTGGATAATATTTCACGTTATGATATTTCACACACGGATACTTAATTTTGGTGCCGTCCTTGTACTGAGGGAACGCCTTAGCAAACTGCAGGAACTGTTCTACTCTCGCTATGTATTCATCCCGCACACCACACATATCATCAGGACGACGATTGTACATCCATGAACGATTCCGCAAGTAGTAATTCATATCCATTTGGAAATAATTCTGCAAAGATGGACACACATTATCCAACAGGCACAAATTCGTATATTATGTCTTATTAGGGACACACATTAGTAGCGGACAGTTACTAATATCAATGATATTCAATCTAGGTCAAACTAGGTTATACTAAGTCAAACAAAGTCAAACAAGGTCAACCTAAGTCAAACAAAGTCAAACAAGGTCAAAGTAGGTCAAGGGTTGACCTATAGTTGACTTTGTCAACTCTTAGTCCAATCTAAGTCAAATATCCTATTTCTAGTCATTACCTACCAAGGTACCGTTTATCTTATCGCTATTGGTATCCCAATACCAATACCTTAAGTTGGTACCCTTTACCTTATCGCTATTGGTACCCTTTACCTTATCGTTATTGGTACCCTTTACCTTATCGTTATTGGCATGGACTGATGCATGGTAGGTAGGTGACTAGACACTTGATGTTAGGGACTGATACTCAAGTATTTAGTCAAGTGACCTCAGGAACTGAACTCATATTCAATAGGAGACTGAACTAACCAATAAGCAATCTGGGGCTGAATAATTGATTCAAAACTGATTTAAGGACAGGCTGGACATCTAAGTTGATAACTAATGTCGATGTGCAAGGGTGGAATGAACTAAAAAGGTAATCCTTCAACCAAACAATACCTAATCTATATGTCAGTCATGGGATTGAACAACTGAATACAAGACAAATAATAGGACTGGAACTAAATAAATGCCTGGACTGATATGAAGAGATAATATGGACTGCAATATGCCAAGCAAGACTAATACACATAGTTGATACCAAATGGATATGGGACTGAACATTACACTGTGGTAATCCCCCAAACTGGACTGTACAGTGGTAAATGCTAACATGTGGATCAAATGTGGCCTGTTCAAAGCTCACTGACTGAACAAAGCTAAGGGATTGAATCGATATAAAGGCAATGGACTGACCTACTAAGAGACTAACAATGTATACATTCACACTTACAAACTTGAGTCTATATATATATATATATATATATATATATATATATATATATATATATATATATATATATATATATATATATATATATATATATATATATATATATATACAACGACTGGACAGTCATACATGGTTGATCACATATGGAATAAACAGCCCACACAAATACACACCCACAGTCCACTTAAACCACAAATCCCCCAATCAATATAACTACTTCTATTATACTCTTGTATGCTAGATTATCATACCAATGCTAAAGCTATAGCAAAGCACTCCTAAACTAAAGGTTAAAATTTGAATTTAGAGCATTGATGCTCTTTGAGTCATTTTGACAAACACTTGGCGTGCATATCAATGTCTGTGTGTGTGTGTGTGTGTGTGTGTGTGTGTGTGTGTGTGTGTGTGTGTGTGTGTCCGTGTGTGTCCGTGTCTGTGTGTGTGTGTGTGTGTGTGTGTGCGTGTGTGTCCGTGTGTGTGTGTGTGTGTGTGTGTGTCCGTGGGAGAGAAGGAGGAGGAAGGAGAGGAGTTATGTTAGGGTTTACCTGAGGAAGAGGAGGAGGAGGTCGGATTGGGGGAGGAGGAGCTCGAGGAGGAGGATCTCGAGGAGGAGGAGCTCGCCGGAGGGGGAGGAGTCGCCGGAGGGGGGGGGGGGGGGAGGGGGTCGCCGGGGGGGGAGGGCACTGACAGAGGGGGAGGGAGTCGCCGGGGGGGGGGTGGGAGGGAAATTAAAATTTTCGGGGGTTTTCGAGTGAGAGTGAGGGGGAAAGAAGGCAGCGGCGTGCCCTAAGTAAAATAACTTAGTGACGTCACGTGTTGACGTCGCTAAACGTCGCAACAATGGCGACATATACTTATAATATGTCGCTGAACGTCGCTATTCAGCGACGTAGTATACTTCTGTCGCAGAACGTCGCTAGCCAGCGACGTTTTGCGACGTGTTTATAAAGAAGTCGCTACTGGCGACGTAATTTCTTGCCGTCGCTACGTTACGTCGCTATTTGATGATATTTTAGTAGTGCTCTACGTGTTGCTATTCCTTCAGGATTTCCATCATACAACAAACTGTTATAAATTTGTGGGAAGAAATCAAAATGAAATGAAAAAAAAGTAAAAAGATGGAAACCATATTTTGAAGTTCACCCACTATTCATGTGGCATTCTTCAGATTTTTTTTTCTTATAAAAGTAATAAAAATAAAACAGATGTGCTAACCTGAAGCTAGTAGAAGAAGTTTGAAAAACTTTCTTTTCTCTTTTTTATTTTTTATTTCCTCTTTAAGAAGAGAAAACTTATGTTAATTACTTTGATATTTTATATAAATAAATAAATAAAATTAGTAGGATAGGGAACCAACGTCAGATCTACATAATATTTTCTGCTCTTTCTTTCTTTTGTTATTTTTTTCCTAAAGAATTAAAACAAAATAGAAGAGGAACCGAGAGGTTACCATCAATTTAAAATTTAAAATTAGTAGAGTGTAAATGACTTTATTATATATATATATATATATATATATATATATATATATATATATATATATATATATATATATATATATATATATATATATATATATATAGCTAAAAATCTATATAATCCAAATATTCTTGATATTTGGATTATATAATAGTATACATATAGATACATGGGCGAATCCAAGGGTCCCTTGGGGTGGGCTGGAGCCCACCCCCAAAAAAAATTTTCATTTTTTTTGCATATAATTTTTTTTATATATATATGGATTTATCGACTTGCAGCCTACCCAAATTTTTTGGTATCCCATTCCAATTATAATTTCTGGATCCACCCCTGTATATATATATATATATATATATATATATATATATATATATATATATATATATATATAGATAAGAATTCAAATCACAATAGACCTCAACCACGTCCAAGATTAATGCACGTCCAAGATTAATGCAATCTCCTTATCCTTGCATCCAACCAACGATCTGGGAATTGACCGATATCCAAGAACCATGAGGATTTATTGTGGAGATCTTAAATAATTAGGTTTAGTACACCATTCTTTTGTCCTTTTTTTGTTTTGAAAAAAACAGCAAAAAAAGTTATTTAACGAGATCATGCGCTTATTTATTAGATAAATTAATTCATTTTAGAACAATTTTTGCAAGCATGGAAATATTTCGAGATATTTTTTGGATTATTTAGTAATATGATCTCGTATAATAGTTAAAATTATGATTTGAGTCTTAAAAATGATCGACATTAGAATTTAGACTTCAAATTAGTGTTCATTTGTCGATTTGGATATCCAAATTCTAATATCGATCATTTTTTAGACTCAAATAATTAAATTCTATTATTCACTATTACGTAACTCCTATTACTAAATAATGTTTTTTTTTTTCCAATAAACCACGATGCCCTGACACGTACGAGTACATAAAATAGTAACTGCTGCATGGCGAAGCACTCACCTGGCGGTGAGCAGAACCGAGATATATTATAGTTGGCATCTTACCCTCTCCTCCTCATTTGTCTGACACGCTGTCGCGGTCCACTTTTCCCCATAAATCTACACTAATTTAATTATTTCCATTCTCTTCAACTTTTTTCCCAAAACAATACAAATACTTCTAAAAGCAGGGGCCTAGCTTCATATTTGTGCATGTCCCCAGCAAACATCATGCCGGCACGTAAAAAAAACCCCTTCAACGAGGGAATCGTGTGAGTCATGCAAAACACACATCACAGTATCGTGACCCAACCAGAGGCCGCCACGTGGTCAATCGGGCAGATTTTCTTCCACGTTTCGACTCTGCGTCTTCACTAAACAGCGTTATTTGTAGCTGGTCTCCGCACCTCATCATTTCGAGCGGGGTTGGTAGTGGGACCCACTTACTAACCGTGCTGCTGGGACAAATCCGGGCCGCCGGATGGAGGATGTGAATAGAATATCTACGGCTGGAAGATTATGTGGAAGTTCCGGAAAACGGACGCACCGGACCACGTGATACGGACGTTGGTGGGGATGGGTTCGGACTTCGGAGCGCTCACGCTCAGGAGACCCGAGTTTTTAGCTGACCCGCGGAGGAACGCAAGCTAAAGTGCTCCTCATCACACGTAAAAGAGGAGATTGAAGAATAGAAGTATATTTTGAGAATTTTTGACTTGCCCCCCATTTTGTTTATCCAAATTAAAGGTGCACCCCACTGTTTTGCATTAATGTACATCACCCTCCACATTGGACGGATTCTGTCAAAAATATTTTTTTGGACCAAAATGCCCTCGTCTTCTTCCTTCCTCTTTCCTCTTTCCTCTAACCCCCCTACCCCCCCCCCCCCCCCCCCCCCACCCCCCGTGCGGCCACCGTCGTCGCTCACCCGCCTCCGCTCCCCCCCTCCGCCACCGCCACTTGCCTGCCTCTGCGCCTCCGCTCCCCTCCTCCGCCACCGCCCCCCTCCCCCCCCCCTCCCCGCCTCGCTCCCCCCCTCCGCCACCGCCCCCCTCCCCCCCCTCCGCCACCGCCCCCCTCCCTCCGCCTCCCTCCGCTCCCCCCCTCCCCTCCCCGCAGCCGCAGCAGCACTAGCAGCAGCAGCAGCAGCAGCCGCGGCGGCAGCGGCGGCGGCGGCGACAGCAGTGGGGGCGGCAAGCAGCGACAAGCGGCGGAGGCGACGGTGCGGGGGCGGTGGCCGTGGGGGTGCGATGGTCGCCGAAGGGGAAGGAAAGAGGAAGAAGAAAATAGAAAGGACATTTTGGTCCAAAATTTTTGGTCAAAACGTTTGACCGTTAATTTTTGACGGAATCCGTCAAATGTGGGGGTGATATACATTAATGCAAAACATTGGGTGCATCCTTAATTTGGATAAACAAAGTGGGGGGCAAGTCAAAAATTCTCTATATTTTATAGAGAAATTATAAGTCTCATCCAAATTTTTTTTTTTAGATGTCCTTTCGTCCGAGCCGACCAGCAACGTCAAGAGATATTCGAATCATACTCATACTCATACTCATACTCATAGGATCTTTTAGTGTATTCAACAGACTATATCCCCACAGATCTCACTTATTTTTTCATAATTCAATATGCACCTTACTTTCAAAAAAAAAAAAAATAGCATTCAACTTGTTTTACCATAATGCATGAAATTCTCCACTTTAATAGAAATCGTCAATGACTAAAAGTCAACTACTTTAACCATCCACGTTGATACTTTTGAGGCCAAAATATCCTTAAATGAGGCCAAAATATCCTTAAATGAGTTGCTCTCACTTGTCATCTATCTATTCACATCTGATGGTAAATCTATTCACATCTGATGGTAAAGCTACATGGGACCAAATCTACGCACATCTGAGTGTGCAGCTACATGGGATCAAATCGTTGTACATCTGAGTGTGTACTTGAGGCCAAAGGAGTTTTAGTCTTAAAAGTGCCTAAGTGAGAGTATTTTTGCCTAAAAAGTGTCGACGGGGTGGGTCAAATAGTTGACTGTTAACCATTGACAATTTTTATTAAAGTAGAAAATTTTATACATTATAATAAAATAAGTGGAATACAACAAAAAATAATAATAATAAGTGAGGTACATCTTGAATTGTAAAATAAATGGATGTAACTCAAAATTTCTCTATTTTATATTTAGTGCAAGTGCAAGTGCAACCAACTTGCATGTTTGTTGGGTTTTAGTGTCTTATATATTAATTACATTGCTAATTAGCTGATAGCTAGTCTGCTAGTGAACATTATTAGGTTCCTCTATGAATAATTTTTTACGGAATACGCACAACGATGACCATGCAGCAGCAAATATACTTGTTCAAAGAATTTGTTTAAGAATGGATTCAAATTGATCCAAGAAAATAAATTATATTCTTACTATAAAGCTAGACAAACTGACGCACAAAAATATAATTTGTTTCAACTTCGCTTAACTAATAACGATATGAATTTTGGAATTTGTATTCTCTCATTAATCCAAGGTTAGAAATAGAAAGACAAATGAAAAGAGGAATGAAAAAGAAAGGACTTTTTCTATGGGCACCACAATATTTACTGGGGACGTCATTTTACTAGGGGACAACCCAAGCTTGAGAAACTTTTACTGGGGACGTCCCGAAAATTGCTTGGGGCTATACCAAACTTAGAATTTTTTCCTCCTCTTTCCTCCTCCTTCCTCCAGCCGCCGCCTCCTTCCTCCTCCTCCTCCGCCTCCAGCCGCCGCCTCCCTCCTCTCCTCCGCCTCCTCCTCCAGTCCCTCACCGACTCACTAACTCTCGCTGGTGAGGGACTGGAGGAGAGTCCCTCACCGACTCCGCCTCCAGTCCCTCACCGACTCCGCCTCCAGTCTCCTCCTCCAGTCTCCAGTCCCTCACCGACTCCGCCTCCAGCCTCCTCCTCCAGTCCCTCACCGACTCCGGCGAGGGGGTTATGGTGCAGCAGCATCTCCAAGGACTGCCAACAAGTTGACAGTCCAAACGTATGTTAGGACTGCCAACTTGCTGGCAGTCCTAGCATGTGTTAGGACTGTCAGCAGGGTGGCAGTCCTAATATGTGTTAGGACTGCCAACCTGCTGGCAGTTCTAGGACTGATTGGTGTGGTGTCCCAAGTAAAAAATTTTGATGGCAAACTTGTAATTTTTCCAAAAAATTTTGGAATAGCTCCAAGTAATTCTTGTGGTGCCCATAGAAAAAGCCAAAAGAAAGACTAAGAAAAACAAGAAATAAAAAAATACTGAAAAAGAGGAGAACTTATATTATTTAAAGATAAATAATAAAAATGACGGATCTATATATAGGCTGAGATGGGCTCCGATCCAACTATATTTTTTTTCCATATGATACCAGCTTACCCTGTCTAAATTTAGACCTAGTCTAAACTTATGTAGCCTAATCCAACTCTTATCTCAACCTACAACAACAAATTGTTCCAAAAAACAATAATAAATAAAAAGATAGTTCGAATTTTTGGTTCCGTCTTGGAAGACAAAATTGACAATATATAGTAAAGTAACATAGAGATGATCGCGGATGAATGAGTTTCTAAAGGCAATAAAGATGATAACGGATTAAATGGAGGATGTGAGCGAGAGTGCTTTGATATTACCGATGGAAAAAATGCCCTATTATTACAAGGAAAGAAAAAAAAAATTGCCAAGCATGGTCTAAGTTCACATATGATATTCCCAAACCAACGAGACGCTCGGGTCGACAAGCAAGCTGGACTCCACCGGAATTAAGATTAGTTATAACTTTACAACTTGGAAACATTTAAACTATAATCCTAAATCAAAATAGAAAAATTATCTCAACTAAATGATGATAAAGAGCTACAAAAATATCTTAATTAAATCATACCAAATGATTCAACCAGATCAGTCAAAGGTCCAGCATCAGAAGAAAATAGTCTTGTTCTCAGGTCAAAAGAATTTTTCCTGCATCATCACTAATTTTAGAAAATTACTAAGTTTACAACCAAAGGCCTACAATCCTCTCCTCCTGCTAACATGGGCCCATCGGGCCCAGTGGAAGACCGCTACGTGGTGTTTGTAAGCTCCTACAACGTAGCATTGCATGTGGCCTTACAGAATATCTATGCACCGGTTAGAGGCATGCTGGTCCGACTGATGCGTCAGTAGCACTGAATTATTCATAGATCAAAGACGACTATGAAAATTTTCTCTGCATGCTAAATTTGGTACTTATGTTATATAGTTATGACCCAAAATTCCTGGACCACTATGAGTCCATGTTTCTAAGATAACAAGCATTAGAAACAAGAGCAGAATTTAATCTCGAAGTGACTAGTAACGGTTAATTGTGCTACCACGCATTGCCTTTAAGAAAATTATGAATGTAAGAGTAAGGCAAGGATGTAGCTTTATGCGTACTTGACCTGTGTTGAGTATACAGATAGACACAAATAAAAGCCCCAGAAAAATTGCACAAGGGAAAGAAGAAGATGGAAGAGTATGGATATCATCTGGGAGTGAAAATGGTGGCCAGGCCGTTGTCGATTGTCATCTGAATAGGGCCATACGACATGAGATCCTCACGCTGGTGGCACTGGTACGTGCCTTCTCCCCTAGCAAGAACCTCTCCGTCTGAGTCGATGATGCCTCCTTTCGTGGGGCTCCCAACACGTTGCCCTGGCGCCAATTTGAATGCTTTCACCTGTAAGATTAACAATATATTGAACCCGAGTCAGGCTCACGATCCACATGATTGGCCAAGGGAGACGGGAAGATTCGGAATCGACAATACTGATGGCAGGATCAAAGCAAAAGGTGTCTTGCACACGCTAAGGGCCTCGTCTGGTTCGCGGAATGGAAATGAAAGGAAATCAATTCCTTCGTATTTCCTTTCCTTCGGGAAAATTACAATTCCCATCGATTTTTCTTTCCGGTGTTTGGAAATGTCAAGAAAATTGGAAGGAAAAGTAAATACTTAAGGCCTCGTTTGGTTCGCGGAATGGAAGGGAAAGGAAATCAATTCCTTTCCTTTGGAAAATTTTATTTTCCATTGGTTTTCCTTTCCGATGTTTGGAAATGCTAAGGAATTTGGAAAGGAAAGTGACTACTTCAATGTAGGAAAGTGATTCCTTTCTTGGATGGATGAAATCACTTTTCTTCCTAATTTTTCTTCTATTGGAAATCATTTTCCTTTCCTCCTCAATTCCTTTGGCACCCAAACATAGGAAAGTAATCACTTTCCTTTTCAAACCCGGATATTCCGCGAACCAAACGAGACTTAAAGGTGCGAAAGTGAATCCATTGGGAATCACTTTCCTTTCCTCAATTCCTTTGACACCCAAACATAGAAAAGTAATGGCTTACCTTTTCCAACCCCAACCCCATGATTCCACGAATCAAACGAGACCTAAATGGAAATATGCAACCGGGCCACTTTATTGTTAGGTTTAAGTAACAGGTAAGCTCCATGGCACATTTCCTTGAAACTAATTTCAAGTCCTAGTATTATGTTTGCACGGAAGTGACATGGGACACAACGCGACATGGACACAGTTAGACACATTTTCCTAATTAGACACGTTAAGGACACATCTTTTTTTTTTTTGGGGGGGGGGGGGGGGGGGGGGGGGAGGTGGGGGGAGGAGGGTAAAATTTGGTAAGATCCACTGTAGTGGAGAGCCTTAACATGTGTGTGGTAAAGGAAGCTCGAAAGGTGATCCCATCCGTCCCTGTCAGAGGAGATACCAAACTCTCTTGCCTTCAGAGCAAATACAAGGACAGGCTCTATATATACTAGTAAAAGCACATGTGTTGCACGTAAAATAATTTTTTTTTCTTTCTAATATTATCAAAAAAATACTTTAAATATTTAAATTTGCAGTAAGATTTGTTATATATATTAAATATTTTCTTTCTTTCTAATCTCATAAAAAAAATTAAATATTTAAATTTGAATTAAGATTTGTTATATATATATATATATTTATATTTTAATTAAGATTTGTAAAAATTTAATTATAATTTGTTATGGATATATGTGATAAAAGATAGGGTATTCCGTTATGCAGAACCGTAATGAGAAAGTTTAAAATTATAATCTTCCGTAATTTTTTTTTAAAATTGAATGGATGATGATATACATATGGCTTGGACGACTTACTTTTGAGCCGTTTCCAAGCCGCAAATTTTTTTTTAATATATATATATATATATATATATATATATATATATATATATATATATATATATATATATATATGGAAAATAACTATTTGATTTATATGAAATCAAAATGTCGCAACAAAATATTTTAAGTTTTATATTCGACTTTTATCCTTATTTTAAGGACTATATGTGTTTGACATGTGTCCTTATTCGGAGTGTGTGTCCGATTTCAAATAAAATACGATGACACGTAATGACACCTTCCCTTATTCCGAGAGTGTCCGTGTCCGATTTCAAATAAAAATTCGAAAACACATAAAAATGAGTGTTCGACACGTGTCTGAGAATGTCGGAGTCTGATACGTGTCTGACGTGGAAAAGTTTACTAAGATGACATTGTTCGTGTTGCATAGCAGTATACAATGTCTACTATGAGTCCGTTATATTTACTATCCTTACTGTGAATCTTCTCTTGTAATCAGTAAAAATTACCTTTAGAGACATTAAGGTATGCTTTTCCTAGTTACAAACTGTTGGTGTTTTCCTAACTCTAAATCAGTGCATTGTTACCCTAAGCATGGGGAAAAACATTATGAAGAGCATAGTACACATTATTGAATTGGTAAACGTTTTCCTAATATCTAAATCCAAATTAGAAGTTCTAGTGCTTAACAAACACTAAAAATCCTTGCAAGCGTTATGTATAATATGTTCCTTAGGGTAAATTTATCTTTCCAAAAAAGTATGGGCATAACTGATTAAAATACTACTTCCCATCACTGCACTATATTGCACGGATACTTCTCACGATAACCGTAATTGTGCCCTGTATCCGTATCCGACACGTATTGGCCATGATTCTTCCTTTACACTTGTGTCAGATATGGCTTGCCATGTCTAGGTTCCAAAAGGACCAAAAACATAGTCGGGGTGATTTTGCAATATTCGTGATCGTGCCAAATGAAATTGAGACACGAGAAGTAACATTTCTTTGCAATGAATCCTTTTTAGAACTTTTTGGAACCCAGTTACTATTCCAATTATGCTTATATACATATACAAATATTATTAAGATCTAATATATAGAATATGCATATAAATATGTTTCATGAGTACATATAACTGTATCCATGCCATACCCCTATCCCAAAAATTTCTAAAATGCCATATTCCAAAGCCATATTGTGTCCGTATCCGGATCCGTGACTACGCAACCTAGGATCTGCATGAATGACATACCTTGAAATACATAACATGTGGTGAATTGGCATGTGTTCCATCAGCCATCTTCGTCAACAGTGATATGAGGGCTGACTTTGGACAGTCCTTGATTATGGCGGCATCAAGATATCCATCTGAGAACTGCAAAAAGTTCAAGTAGTGGTACGATGAAGACACAGATTTGGCACCTAGAAAAGGATTATTGAGAATACTTAAAGAAAACCACCTTGGCTTCAGGTGCTGGCATAATCTTTTCACTAGCCCAAGGAACATTGTTAAGCCAGACAGAAATGAAAGGGCCATCAAGTGACCTCCACTGTGAACTCTCCAAGCAAGACGGAGGACCGCTGTAGCCACCTTGAGAAACACTTTCACCATCCCCTTGGACGTGCTGCTTTGAGATGTTAGGGATCCCTGTGTTTCCCTTGTATTCACCATCATGCTGTATTGGTTCACCATACATTTCATACCCGGGAGCAGGAACAAATTGGATTTTTCCATTATATCTTCGCAAATTTGCTAGGCGTAAAAGGCTCTGCACTCAACAAACATAACAAAAATATAAAATATGAACAAACTTATGACTATGTTCAATGATTTGCATGGTAAAGAAGCAGTACATTTGCAAACAATCGCAAATGCACTAATCAGGAGGCAAGTGCAATGTACTTGGAGATATAAAACTGATTTTATTTTTTAATATGTTAACTATAATGCATGACACTCTTGTGTCTGATATATATATAATATGAACCAATATAATGTTTTGGCGGTTATATCGGTTTGTATCAACGGACCAAACCGATATTATAAAGTTTGACCAAGCTGTTATATCAGCAAACGAGAACACTGATGTTGCAACAAAAGGTACAATCATATTTTTTAAGTAATGTAAGGAAATTATTTATATTTGTATGATTGTATTCTACCTCTTGACAAAAGTTTTAGTGGACACCTCAAAATATAATTACTGTGTATTGAATTTGAACTTGTGACACATACTTGACTAGAAAGAGATGGAGAGTGTCCAACGGAGGGGGTGGGGCGGTGGGACCTTATAATTTTGTTAACTTATACAGGATTGGATTAGGGTACTCGAATGATAAGGACAAGTCTAGTCTGAAAATAAAAAATGGGCCCAGGCTGGAAGAGGATACCTGAAGTCATGAAAGAGTGGACAGTCACAATTAAGGTGGCTACTTAGTGGTGCTGGTAGCTACTGACCAATTATATTGCTTTGCCGTGCTTGGTATTCTGGTCACTAGGAAAAGTAATATAATTGCACACGAGCAACCAGAACTAAAATACTCTTGTGCTCCACAGAAGGGATGTAGTATAGTAGTCCTGATCACTAGAGACCAATTATATAACTTCCTTAGAAAAGTTATATAATTGGTCACTAGACAAGAACTACTATAATGCATCCCTACTCCTGCACAATCACGAGCGTAGGCACATTTAACTTGACCGTCCCTTCTTTCATTGTTGTGACATGGATGTTATAGATTAACATGGTACTAGTCAGAGTGCTCTAAGGGTGTTTTATAAAACAAAAAACAAGACTAGCTACGCTTTATGGGTCCGAATGTTGGACAGTAGAAACAACAAATGAGCGTGTTGAGATGGATGAGTGACAATACATTAAAATGTAGAATATGTACGGAGCATTTGCGGGAAGTTGGAGGTAGTGTCAATTGAGGATGATGGGAAAAGACATTTCATATGTTAGACTGAAGAGAACTTGGATTGAGGCTGTCAATAAGTATATGCTGTTTGCTAATGTGAGAGTAGAATATGTATTGACTACATTTGTGGAAAGTTGGAGGAAGCGCAATTGAGATAATCAGTAAAAAAAGTTTCCTAGGTTAGACCGAAAAGAACTTGGATTGAGGCTCTAAAAAAGGATATGATGTTTTCTAATGTGAGAGAGAAGAGGGCCTTTAACATAGTTGAATGGGAGATGAGGATTCATGTAGCTAGCTGACCCAAAGTTCTGGGATAAAGGCTATGTTATTGTTGTTACCACTCATGCCTTTTGTAAGGCCAGCCGGCAACAATATGGGCAACCATCACGACTATGAACCTCTATAGGTGTATGTGTATCGTGCAGGATAGTCCTAGGGAGGAGGGTTCAGGAAACACAGGTTGGTACAGAACAACATTAATTATAGAGGAGACAAAAAGGCACATAGTTACCGTAGATAAGATTTGATATACAGATGAGCCAAAAGATATCTTTCAGAATGTGAAGAAAGATGAAATAGTTAGGTCATTCGGTGTCATATATTGTTTACAATCAGATTACTTACGGTTATTTCTATAAGATAGTGTATCAAGAATAGATAGATGTACTCACGTAAAAGTCAAAACGAGCACTTCCTAGCCATCGATACTTCTCAGACTCGATATCAATATCTGCCACTAGACCTGCATGGGGCACCTAATCCGTTTAGATATATGGCAAATTTTAATCCACAAGTGTTCTTTTTGAATTCAATCTAATTTGGGAAGATAAACATTGGGCATCTCAATCTTAATTAGCAGTCTGCACAGAGGAATTCTATTAAAAACAAAATTGCCTCCAATATATATCATACCCCATGTGAGCATCAGAACGCTAAAGAACTTTGTCTCCCCTTGCATGACAGTAGTAACGTCAAGTGAGCGTTTATGACCTGTGCAAAAGTTAGGGTGATTGAAGAAATATTCATCTCAATAGACATAGAAAACTAAGTACAAAGTAAACAAAAGGTGACCTCTGATAACTGAGAATGTAGCATGTGCAATTGAATACATTTCATTGGCTGCATCCAAAAGTGACTTTGCCATGCCATTCCCTGAGCCTGCATTGATCATTCTACATAAAATTAAAATTACTTAGCTGTATAAACCCTTCCGAATTGAGTGATTTGGAGTCAAATACAAAAGAAACATCAACCTGATTGAAACAATCCATCAACAAAACAGACAGAAAAAGAACAAAAAAAGACATCTCCACCTAAGATTCCATAAAGGAAGATACGGCAAAAATTGCAACATGTTAACTGAACAATTCAGTAAACACAACTTTGTTAGTAGTTAGTACCTTCTACAGAGACCAGCAAGTAATTTCTTCGAGAACTTGACAGAAACCCCATTTACCATCCTAACAATGTCCAACAAATATGACAGTACTTCTTGTACCAAAATGGTATCCCCTGGAGCCAATATACCATTATTCTGGCACTTACCACAAACATCTTCTATGAAATCACTACTTTATATAAAACATTCTGCAAACAAAGCACCAGCTGGCAAGCTAGCGCTAGTAACTCAGTAATTCTTGCAATTCCTAAGATGTCAAGAGATGAACATTGAAGGGCCAAAAATAGTGATTAATAACTCCAAGGATTTCTGACTTGTAACTTGTAAGCAACTCGAAGAATACAAGGACTCAGGCACAACCATCTTGGGCTAAACAGTAACTGTACTCGTAACATATGTCAGGGTCTGTCATCAAACTAGCTAGGAACTGGAAGTTGTTCTCTAACATTCAGCTAATGTATTTCCTAATGGAAGCCATCTTCCGTCCTGAAGTGCAGGAAATCTAACAGGCTTAGCTGCATCACTCTAGTAGTGCTAACAAAAAGTAACATATCAAGTACTCAGGTCATGAAGTTTATAGTTAGTTTCACCCAATGCTCAAGTTCCCAGTAGTTTCAGAGTGGATCAGACTGATCAAGCCCATTCTTTTTGCTAATCTTCGTAAGCCTAGGCCACCATTGATTATAAATTTAAGTAAAATCATGGGTAAAAGCAAGCTCATAAACATATAAGTTCCTACTACAATCCAGACAACGTTTATGCACCGTAGAAACCATTAATCAAATTTGTTACCCAGTTAAGCCTATCTTTACCTTATAAATTAAAACCAATAGCTTTTACTTAATTAGGCCAAACTCAAGATGAGCTCTGCCCTTTCTGCTAATAATGTTTTCCGCAAAAAGGTCTTTAAAACAAAATTGCATTTACTTTGTAAGATTCACAGGAAGCGATATATATTTAGAAACCATGAGGTTGTAAAATGTTGAAATTGCAAAAATGAAACTTCAAGCACTCGCCAATATCATTTTAAAAAAACATAAACACGGCCTTAATTTGTATGCAGGATTAAAATATTAACTGACCTGCCGGAATTATCCCAAGAGGCACCTTAATTGCAGTTTCCCAATCATCTCTTTTAAGCAATCCATTTACCACCTAATTAAAGGATAAAATTAACTAATTCAGACCCAGAGAAGCTGAGATAGAGCAAGTTAGAGAGAGAGAAATAAAACATGAGAAAATCCTAACTCAACATATATGTGTGAAGTTAAGAATTGGAAATTCAAACTACAGTTACAACCAAATGCGCTCTCAAAGAGTTCAAGTGTGGCTTGCATAACTAACCTCCACAAGGACACCATCTCCACTGACGCACACAATTCCGTCATACTTTAGAAGATCCAATTCTCGGGCAATTTGCTGAGCATGAAGCTGAAATTTGGTTTCTGAAAGAAAAGATGAGGATGATAACATTTACAAAGAGCATACTACCAATTAAGATTTTATGTCATTATCACATTAAAAAAAACAGGTGAAACAAGCTCACCAACCTTGCAAAGTGTAATGGACATCGGCAGCATCGAGTAACGGCTTCACCTCGGAGTGGAAGATATTTTGGGCACACTTCTTTCCGCCATATGGGTTTAGAATAATAAACAACCTCTTTGGTCTCCCTATCAATCAAAATGTGGTGAGCAAATATTTACCAACACTTCCCTCAATTATCAATGATAAATATAATTAACTTGTATGAATTTGAGGAAGCAAAAAAGCACACTTGAGTTAATTTTGAACTACCAACAAGCTAAACAAGATTATCTGCTCAGCAAATTCACATAATTAACATCAACAATGCTAAATCATTACAGAAAATAAATTGAAATATGAAGAAAGAAGTATTAAAATATGGTACAAACTGCCACACACACAAAAGGTCAAAGTTTAAACAGCACTACTTACAGATTGAACGTTGATTAAAACATCTTCATTTCGAACAGAAATTTCCAAAAATTCATTACTTAAAACAGAATTAAATAAAATTATCATTCAAAAAACGTCAATAAAATACTGCAAATATTGTAGCTAAAACCCATTATTTGTTCAAGAAAGAAAGCAGCAAATTCCTCATCTAGAAGAGAATTTCTCAAGAAATTATAGACTTTTGAAGGGACTCAAAACAGGCTTTTGATTTATATAAGAGAAACACTATCTTTCCCCCCAAATCATCAGAAAACTAAGAAAAGGAGCAATCTTTTGCCAAGCCAATTGCCCATGTAGGATACGTGTCGGACACGAGATTACAAAAGGACACTAGGACACAGCTCAATCATCGGGGAATCCGAACCTACCAAAGGAATCGATGCAGTTCTTCAGCCTCTCGCTCCAGATCGACACTGACTCCTCCGTCGGCATCTCGAGCATGAAGTCCTTCCTCGTCCTCTTCCCGGTGCTCCCTCGGCCGCCGCCGGCGGCGGCGGCGGAAGCGGCGGAAGAAGCGACCCCTAAGTCGTCTACGAACGCTCTGACCCTAATTTTTCTCTCCTGTTCGATTCCGAGTCCGAGAGCCTCCGTCTCGAGATCCAGCGACCTCTCCGCCGGCTCCCCCTCCACCCGCCACGTCAGACGCCCGTCCGCCGTCAGGGTCGCCTCGGCCGGAGACCCGTTAATTTGGATCCAACCAGGTAGGGTTAGGGTTTCGTGCGCCATTTTTTGAGCTGGAGTGGAATTGAAGAGAGAGGGAAGAAGAACTGAGGGGGGTTTATAAGGAGGGGGAGGGAAGTGTGAGATGGGAATATGGTAGCAAGGAAGGGGTAAAACAGAAATTTCCAAATGAGACAAATGGTGGGGTCAGCGGCCTTTTTTTTTTACATTTTACATTTATTTATTTATTATTTGCGATAATAACATTTTGTATATATATATATATATATATATATATATAGGGAGCGGATCGGGAGCCCCGTCCGCGGAGCCCCGCCGAAGCCCCGCCCCCCCTTAGCCGTTGGATCGCGCGGGCTTGCGCGGGCCCCACGCGGGCCCCGCGCGATCCGATGGTGCAGGGGGGGGCGGGGCTTCGACGGGGCTCCGCGGGCGGGGCCTTTGATCCGCTATATATATATATATATATATATATATATATATATATATATATATATATATATATATATATATATATATATATATATATATTGAAGAAAGGGTAATTCTATTTAATAAATCAGGTAGCCAACTTACAGGGAGATATATCTCTCCTTAATCAGTCCACACACACAACTGATCTCTCTCTCTATATATTATTTAACAAAGCCCCTACCGACATTCCACTACCTTCGAAGATCCGCCTATTTCTTTCTCTCCATACATGTCAGACTGACTGCCGAGAGTAGTCATATTCTCGCTCTTCTGTGTGCGCTGAAACGTCCCATGCCCCATCATTGATGAGCACGTTCAGGTGCTCCAAGCTTCCGATTAGTTCGAACGACGGCCACCCCAGCTTGTCGATCGAACTCTTGTGATTCAACCAAGGGTCTATCCATAGACTCGTGTCTCTCCTGTCATGAATCACACGCCTAATTTTTTCTTTCAGCTGTGTTCGGATCCGCAATATGTTTTTAAAAGTAACAGAGAAGTTGTTATTAATCTCCCGCACCCAGTAGTTAGTATTTTGTAAATAACCGTCGCTAGTCCACCGATCCCATAAGGATTTGCCTTCTAAAAATTTCCAGGCCAATTTGTGCAGAGCAATGGTCCTCAACACCTTAAGTGATCTAAGACCGACTCCCCCTCGTCCTTAGCTCAACAAAGTCCCCCCCAAGCAATCGAGTGCATACCCCCACGCTAGATGAAGTTAGCACAAAGCTTCTCTATCTTCTTAATGGTTTTGTCTAGAATGTGAATCGCTTGAAGCCAGTACCCTGCTATTGCCATGATGACCGATCGGATAAGTTCGAGTCTCCCTCCGAAGGAGAGCAATATTGTGCTTGCCACCCTTCCAGTCTTGTTTGGACATGTTGTATTAAGCCCTGACAATCAACGTCCCTCACATAAGTAATAGAAAGCGGGAGCCCAAGATACCTGACTGGAAGTAGACCCGTGTCAATCTGCAAAAGGTTAGCCCAGACCTCATTCTGAGGGCAGTCTCTACTGAAGTATACGTAACTTTTCTCCCTATTTAGTTGTAATCCAGTAACCTTCCCAAACTCCTCCAAGAGTTGATTCACAGCAGCAATGCACCTTTGTCACGTCCCAGAACTAGAATACTGGCAAGTGGGGACGGACAAGGCCAGCTACGTAATGCCAAAGTACACCAGTACTCTGAAATCACGTATAAGCTGTCAAGACATGGGGGTTACTTCTACAAGCCAACAGTCGATCCTAGGTCAAGCAATCCTAGGTATCTCAATCACAGGCAATTATACAAAAGAACAAGAAATATGATCATCAGACATACAATAGTAAAGCGTCACAGACCATATATACATGGATGATCATGAAGATAGTAATACAAAATAGAGAACTAGCAAGAGTAATAGTCATACATGATAAGTTCTAGCTATAGTCTAGAATACGCACATCATGTTTTGGCCCGTAGGCTAAATGTCAAGATCCAAAAACATGAGCTAAACACGTGCTCGGAGGCTAAACGCCACAAAAGAATAATATACATATCAAGTGGAAGAATGAAACAAGAAACCTACTCAGGTACTCTGGTGCTCCGGATGGTCACCGTCGAGTAGATGGTACGGAAGATCCTTCGGGCTCCTCTATCAGATCTGGCCAAACAAAACCAGTGGGATCAGACCCCAAATAGCAAGTACCACAAAGGATGCCAAACTTATGAACTAAAAACCAGCAATAACTAACATATCAACGGTTAGAGATACAAATAAGTAGATGTGGATCGAGACTCGTGCACTACCAATGCACTTATCCTGAGAATAGAAAAGACAATAAATAAAGCATCATGTGACGTAAAGTAATTAACATGTGACATAATGTAAGTGTAGACATTCTAAGTAAACGGAAGCTTGAGAATATGTAAAGTTAACTGGTCATGTAAGCATGTGAGCCAACCGGGTCATGAGAGCATGTTGACTTAGCATAGGGATCACGTAAAGCTTGTAAGATAACTGAATATGTGAGCATGTGAGAACTATATAGAACGACAATGATAGGATGACATAGGAACTATTCCGGAAGTCAAGTTACAACCCGTAAACCAAACAAGGACCGGGGTTGTAACCCTTCTCCTGAACAGAACTTAGTTTCTAATCATTGTACAACATAAGTTCAGGTAGAACATGTGAGTACTGAATAGGACGACAAATAATAAGATGACTTTGGAGCTATTCCGGAAGCCAAGTTACAACCCGTAAACCAAACAAGGACCGGGATTGTAATCCTTCTCCTGAACAGAACTTAGCCTCCGATCATTCATCGACAGAAGTAAAGCATAACAATAATGTACTAAAATAAACATACAGACACTACCTAGACAAAACTAAATTGGAATGGACTACATCCATCAATCACGGCCAAGCAATGAGTACGACTTGATACTTTAACTAACTAGGGTTATCACAAGCCTAGTTACTAACAAGATGCAGTTGAGATATCCAGCAGTCACAAGCCCTGCAGACTATCCAGTTATCCTTTCGCAGGTTGAGAGAGTTGATTAGGTGACTTGGGGGTGCAACACATGACAGCGTGCTGGAAATGCGCCATAATTGTCGGCAGACTACAAGTCCAATTAAAGTGTCCAGATAACGGGATCGCCTGTAACTGAAAAATCTCTCTATATGAACTACTTGATCAATCTAGTCATTAACCTAGTCAGATTCAGTATGAATCCCTGACCGTGGTAACCAGAAATTCATGTCCTAGACATGATGCAGACAAGACATGTAGCTTGTTCATGCATACACAATAAATTCAACCACGGTGTCCAAAAGAGTTACATTAGAAAGAAAGGATAGCCGTCGCAACAACATCTTGATTAAGCATGTCATGTTAGGTTTACTTGTCATGTCAAGAGTGCGCCATAACGGACCACTATCAAGAATTATCATGATAAGGTTTACTTGTCATGTAAAGAGTACTTATTAGGAGTACGCCTCGACGGGCCACTATCATGTAAAGCAAAGAAGTAACATGTAACATGAGTGCACCACAACGGGTCACTATCTAGAATAAGTAGAGAAGAGACATGTAGCATGAATGCACCACGACGGGCCACTATCTAGATTAAGCAAGAAAGAGACATAAATCATGAGTGCACCCCGACGGACCACTATCTAAGAATAAGCAAACATGACAATAAGGATCGCATGTAGAAAGAATAAGATAAAAGACGTATCATGGCATAGGAGAAGGAATAAATAAAAAGTACTACTTGACATAAAATAATAACTGAATCTGTGCTAGTGTTAAGAATATAAAGGGGTACAATTATTCTCTAACTGTACAAAATTATCTAATCATGATAAGAATTTATTACAGTCGAAGGAAACCTAAAAAATATCAAGTACAGAAAATATGCCAAAAAGATCAAAACTATGATTGAAATTATCAATCACATATGAACTCCAATTAAAGTGAAACAAGAAGATTCTTGAAGCCAAGACAAAAATCTACAACTTTCATGTTTTGAATTTTTTAAGATTTTAGCTCCAAAACAGCTCAAACAAGCAAAAAAAAACCATCTAAGGCAATCTGCGCACAGGCGCACTGCGTGCGCGGGCAAAAATGCCCACGGCGCAAGGTGCGTGTATGCACGATGCGCGGACTGTATACTGCGTGCGGGCAAAACGCACTACGCCCGGGCAAAACGTATGGTACGTGCATGCACGGTACGAGGACTGCGTACGACAAAAAATCATACGGGTGCGCGGCGCGCAAGTTGCGCAGCACGCACGGGAAAAAATGCCCATGGCGCAAGGTGTGCGCATGCACGGCGCGTGGGCGCGCGACAAAAAATTGTGCGGGTGCAAGGCGCGCAAGTTGCGCAGCGCGTGCAGGAAAAAGTACCCACGACGTACGTTGCGCGCAAGCACGACGCACGTTGCGCGGCAGGGAATCCCGTGCGGCGCGCGACGCACAAGTTGAAATGCACGCACGAGGGCAAAAGTGCCCACGGCGCACGTTGTGCGCAAGCACGACGCACGTTTTGCGGCAGAAAATTCCGTGCGGCGTACGACACGCAAGTTGCGATGCGCGCGAGGGCAAAAGTGCCTACGTCGCACGTTGCGCGCAAGCACGACGTGCGGGCACGCTGCAGCAAAAACACTACGCGCGGCACTGTTCATCGTCCCGACAGTACCAAAAGGTGTGGGAAACCCATGAACACGAAAATGGCATAAATTCCTCATATGAAGTCGAAATCCAGCGGTTCAAAAGCCAAAATTGGGTAGAATAAAATTTTCCACAACATGAAACCATTAGATTTCAAAAATATCAAACTTTAAGTGATCAAAACGAAAAAAAAAAAAAATTTAAAACTTAGATCTACAAAAACATAACCATCAAAACATAAAACTCAAAGTTCTAAAGAGGCTTAGAATCATGAAAGTAGGAGAATAGAACAAACAAAAATAACAATGTTCAAGATTTAGCAAGATGTACTTGCCTAGGTTTTGGAGGAGGAGCGAATGGAGAAGAAGGAGTAAATGAAATGAATGGAGGAGAGAGAGAGAGAAGTTGGTTTTTATACAAAACCCTTCTCATCTCAACCCAACCCAAACCAACTCATGCCAAGTTGAACCAAACCAAAATAAAACAAGTACAAGATTAAACCAAAGCAAGGCTAAGAAAGAAAAGTCAAAACACGGGCCACCTGACAAATGTCAGAAATCCGTATACGTACACTGAAAACACGTATAACGAAAAATGGGAGTGACAGGTATACCGTCGGTATATACTGGTGTACTGGTGGTATGCCGGTCAAGGAAAAAATCTATAAGTTGGAAACATTTTAAAGCGTTCCGAAAATCAAAAAAATATAAAACACAGTACAAAAATATGTATCCATATATAAATACCAATACAGTGAGACGAGTCTCACAACCTTTCTGATGGTACAATGAACATCAGAAAATTGTCTGCATATATTAGGTGGGAGACTATGGGAGTGACTCGCCGGTACAACGGAGTTATCTGATTACGATGGACCGTAAGATCCATCATACATGTAAAATACTCCATCACTGTAGTGAACAAGTACGGGGATAGTGGATCCCCCTGACGCAGACCTCTATTACTTTCGAAGTAACCGTGAGGCTGTCTATTGATAAGAATCGAGAAGGTTGATGTTGGATTGTATCTCGTTTTCGGTTGAGCGCTCAAATGGGAGATGACAATGGAGTTAGTAATTTAGTCCCACATTGATTATGAGGTGGGATCATGTGGTGTAAATAATTGGAATTGGTTCAGGCCTTACATGAGAATTCTTTTTTAAGGCATATGGGCCCAATTTAATATCGTACCTCATGGGCCAACTCCGGTTCGGGTCACACCGCGTTCCCAACAAGTGGTATCAGAGCCCATAGTTAAGGGACTGGTTTGAGTGGTTCTAATTGGTTCGAGACTGATGGTGCTGAACGTTCATGCGTATACACGGATATACGGGCTCTCTTCTCAAGATAGAGTTATGAGCATATGCAACTACACGGATTGGCTTCAAAAGGTGGGTTTGACGAGCCCAAGGTGGAGCAAGGCATTATGGTTAGCATACAATGGTGGTGTGGATGAACTTGTTGTTTTGTTATGTGGTCGAACGGATCGAGATGACAATATGTTTGATCTCCTGGGTGCTCCGCTGTCGAAAACGAATAAAAATGTAGCAAGGAGTTCTAAGGTTGTTCGGCTGGCAGAAACGAACAAAAGGTAGCAGGGGTGCTAAGGTTGTTCGATTAGCGGGAATGGACAAATGTAGCAAGGTGCTAAGGTTATTCAGTTAGCAAAAATGAGTTAAAATGGAGATTGTTGGGTTGTATCTCGTTTTCGGTTAAGCGCTCAAATGGGAGATAACAATGGAGTTGGTAATTTAGTCCCACATCGATTAGGAGGTGGGATCATGTGGTATAGATAATTGAGATTGGTTCAGGCCATACATAAGAATTCTCTTTTAAGGCATATGGGCCCTATCGTACCTCATGGGCCAACTCCAGTTCGGGTCACACCGTGTTTCCAACAGTTGGCGTGGTAATGCATTCTCCGATCTTATTAGCCCACCAGTTATCGAAGCCCATGCATAGCAATATTTTTCCTCACAAATCCCCTGTTAACTGTATCATAGACTTTTCTGAGATCCAATTTAATACACCCTTTATGCCCGCCCGCCCACTATATTAAACTCCCTTATTAG
Organism: Iris pallida; assembly: GCA_029216955.1. Lineage (NCBI taxonomy): Eukaryota > Viridiplantae > Streptophyta > Magnoliopsida > Asparagales > Iridaceae > Iris > Iris pallida. Next base: position 8,646,868 of record JANAVB010020396.1, on the reverse strand, counting down.
CTCGTGAGCTAATAGGCAGTTTTCTGCAATCGATCTGCCTTTGATGAACACAGATTGATTAGGTGATATCAGCTCACTCATGATTGCTTGCATTCTTGAGCATATCAAAAGTGTGATTAGCTTATAGAGGTAATTACAGCAAGCTATTGGACGAAAATCCCCCAAAGCGGTAGCCCCCTCCTTCTTTGGAATAAGAGTCAGGAACGTGTAGTTCATCTCCTTCAGAAGTCTACCCGTTTTGAAGAAATCTTGTACCACCTAGAGAACTTGATCCTTCAACTAGCCCCAATATAGCTTGTAGAATGCAGTGTTAAAACTGTCTAGTCCTGGTGTGTATATATATTGTTGGTGTTTTTGCCTTTGGACTAGAAAAGATAGTCCCACATCGGCTACACCAAATGGTGAGTATCTCAATATAATGCATTGCTTGTGTTGAGGTGTGCACATGAGGTGTAGTGGGGCACAAGTTTATGCCATGTGAAAGTATTTTCCTAGAAGGAAAAAGGATCAAATCCAACAAGGATGCAAGTTAATTTTTGTTGTGCGGACTCGGACTCGGACACGGACTCTAGGATGTCTCGTGCATGCACGAGAGTGTTCGGGGGGTAGGCGTGGACTGACACACTTCTATGCTGATTGTGGGATGATCTAAAATATCAAACTCTATTTTTGAGTATTGGTATTTTAGTCCCACATCGGATAGGAGAAGAGGTGAAGTCTCAACTCCACTCTATAAATAGAGCCCCTTGGCCTCCTTTGAAAGATGCACCAAGAAGAGAGTTGAGGGAGTCTGTTAAGTCCAGGAAGCCCGTTCAAGTCTCAAATATTGACTTACGAGCGTTCCAGAAGTTCTTCGTGAACTTGCTGGTTCCTGGAAGCTGTTCGTTCTCGTGTGGGGCGAATAAAGCTTTGAGCAACGGTGGTTCATTCACCCCAGCATCTCATTCTCGCCTGTCATCGCTGCTGTTGCCTTTTACAGTAACTTCTTTTTAGAAGCTCTGCTGCCGATAGTTGCTTGCACAAAGTCTCTTTAGATTTTTTGTGTATTACGTAGAATCTTTTTAGATCCTCATAATTCAGAATCCTCCAGGATCTCTGTTGCACATCTTCTTTAAGGTGCTGCATTTGAAACGTTGTGTGTACAATTGTTTCAGTTTCAGAATTTTCCATCAAAAATTGTGCCTCGGCACTTACAATCTCAAAGCTTTATTGAGAAGATGGATAATTCTCGTGCTTCGCTCATCGATACCGGCTTTAACAAGTTGGAAAAATTCGATGGCGAACACTTCCAGATATGGAGACGAAAGGTCACTTTAAATCTTCAACTCGTGAATGTTGATCACGTGCTATCAGAAGAAGAACCAATCGTTCCAACCACTGGATCTGCTGCGGCTGTGGCCGCTGCTACGACCAAGCAAGCGAAGTGGAAGAGAGAAAACAGTATATGCAAACTACTGATACTCAATTCCATGGAAGACTCTCTGGCAGAGTCCTACTCCAAGAAGACATCTACCAAAGAGATATGGGACTCCTTGGGAAAGCTCTATGAAGATGACGAGAACCGGTCCAAGATCTTCATGGTAGAAAAATACCACAAATGGACCTTCGAAGACGAGAAGGCGATGTTGCCCCAAGTGAAGGAGTTTCTGAAGTTGCGTCAGAAACTAGAAGACGAGAACATGCACCTCGTCGACAAGTTTGTCGTTGGAGGGATCGTCGCGAAACTTCCTACAGAATGGAGCAACTTCTATGCAAGGATGCATTGAAAGAAGATGGAAATTAGCTTGGAAGATTTCTTGCAAGATATCCATGTTGAGGACGAGATGCGCTCTCAACAGAAGATGGATACTCTGTCCAAACAACTGGCGAAGGCAAATCTGGTCTAAACTAGAGAGTACCAGGGGAAGCAGGCTGCTTCTCATCGCAAAAAGAAGGACTTCACGAATCTGAAATTGAAGGGTCCTGCTTTCAAGCAGCAGAAGTCCAAGTCCCATGTGACTTGCTTCAATTGTGGCAAGAAGGGCCACTACAAATCTGAATGCAAGTCCAAGCCCAAAGAACAAGGTGAGCCTAGTAAGGTTTCTATGATTACTAATCTAGTTGCCATGATAGCACAGGTTGCAACTGTGGGGGCTGACTTGGACTGGTGGATAGACACTGGTGCGACCTGCCATATCTGTTCAGACAAAGACTGGTTCATCTCTTATGAGCCAACTTCAGAGAAGGTCATAATGGCAAACTAGGCACAAGCTGAAGTACTGGGGATCGGGACGGTGGAGCTGAAACTCACATCGGAGAACACTCTGATGCTTCAAGGTGTGAAGCATGTTCCAGTAATTGCTAAGAACCTGATCTATAGAAGTCTGCTCTGCAACGCAGGCTTGAGGATGGACATCAATACTGGCCAGTTGGTGATGTCCAAGAAGGGTACATTCTTCGGGAAAGCTTTCCAAACTGAAGGAATGTACAAGATTCAGCTTGTTGTAACCCAGCATGATAATATAAATGCAATCACTTTTTCTGATTATTCTTTTGAGTTGTGGCATAATAGGCTAGGACATGTTCATTGTAAAAGGATTAACAGAATGTCTAGTCTAGGACTTATCTCCAAGTGTGGGGATAAGGTAGAGAAATACGAAGTATGTGCTCAGACGAAGATCACAAGAAAACCCTTTCACATGGTCCATCGAAGCACAGATCTTCTGGAGTTGGTTCACTCAGATATCTGTGACTTCAAACAATTCTCTACAAAGGCCGGGATGAAGTATTTCATTACTTTCATCGATGACTTCTCAAAGTATGCTTTCGTCTACTTGCTCAAGTCTAAAGACGAAGCATTCGAGAAGTTCAAGGAGTTCAGGGCCGAGACTGAGCGGCAAACTGGACAATAACTCAAGAGGTTAAGGAGTGATCGAGGCGGGGAGTATCGGTCTCATAAATTCTTATCATTCTGTAAAGAACATGGAATCATCAATGAGACAACGGCTCCGTACTCTCCTCAATCCAACGGAGTAGCAGAAAGGAAGAACAGAACGTTGACAGAGATGATGAACTCCATGCTGTTGACTGCGGGTCTTCCAAAGTGTTACTGGGGAGAAGCTGCACTAACGGCAACGTTCATTCTGAACAGAGTGCCATATGCAACTTCCGACATAACTCCTCATGAACTCTGGTTCAAAGTCAGACCTAACTTGAATGTCATTCGAGTGTGGGGGTGTCTGGCTTATGTGAAGCTCCCGGATCTGAAGATTCAGAAGCCGGGGACAAGGACTACGAAGGCGATCTTCTTGGGGTATGCCGAGAAAAGTGATGCTCGGAGATTCCTTGATATCGATTCAAACCATATCATCGAATCTCGCGATGCTGAATACTTTGAAAACAAGTTTGTAAAACATAAGAATATTGTTCTCGCAGATCTTCCGGAGAATGATGAGGGTACAAAGCAGACAAAAGTCTTTAATAAACCAGTAGTCCAAGATGAACCTGTCGTCAAGAAGACACCAGCTGAACCAGAACTCGCTGAGCCGTCAACTAAGCGAACGAGGAGGCCGAAAGACTTCGGAGATGTCTTCGTCACCTATCATGTGGAAGCAGATCCGCTTATCTATGATGAGGTGATGAAGACCAGAGATGCTGTATTCTGGAAGGAGGCGATAGACAACGAGATTGACTCAATCACCTCCAATAACACATGGATATTGGTTGACCTGCCAGAAGGAGCAAGACCCATCGGATGCAAATGGATCTTCAAGAAGAAGATAAAAGTAGATGGAACCATTGACAAGTTCAAGGCCAGGCTAGTGGCCAAGGGGTTTGCTCAGAAGCAGGGGATCGACTACTTTGATACTTATGCTCCAGTAGCTTGGATGACAACCATCAGATTGTTAATTGCTCTAGCAGCAATACACAAGCTGGTGATACATCAGATGGATGTAAAAACGACATTCCTTAATGGCGAGCTGACCGAAGAGATCTACATACAACAACCAGAAGGTTTTGTCGTCAGAGGTCTGGAAGACAAAGTCTGCAAGTTGATGAAGTCTCTGTATGGTTTGAAACAAGCTCCCAAAATATGGCATGAGAAGTTTGACAAGGTGATAAGGTCAAATGGCTACAGGGTCAGTGAAACAGACAAGTGTGTCTATACGAAGTTTGCTGACGGAAGAGGAGTAATCGTATGTCTTTATGTGGATGACATGCTAATCCTAGGTACGGATTTAAGCTGCGTCACAGAGACAAAGAAATTCCTCTCGACCAAGTTCAGTATGAAGGACTTGGGGGATGCCGACGTAATCTTGGGGCTCAAGATCATCCGGACAGGCACTGGAATAGCGCTATCACAATCTCATTATATTGAGAAGATGCTCACTCGCTACGGGTATCAAGATCTTCCTTTTATTGATACACTGTACCGGAGTGATCAGAAGCTGGAGCCAAATTCGAGGGAAAGCGTCAGGCAGTTGGAGTACGCTAGCGTCATCGGAAGCTTGATGTACGCTACTACTGCCACAAGGCCTAACATAGCTTTTACAATGGGAATGCTGAGTCGGTTCACTAGCAATCCAGGCGTTGAGCACTGGAAAGCTGTGAAGCGTGTTATGAGATATCTCAAGAAAACTCAGACATATGCACTTTTCTACAGCGGAGATCCGTCAGTAGTGGAAGGCTTCAGTGATGCTAGCTGGTGTTCAGATATGGAGAGCGAGTATTCCACAGGTGGATTTGTATTCGCCATGGCGGAGCTGCTATATTGTGGAAATCGAAGAAGCAGACTATGTTATCTCGCTCCTCTATGGAATCTGAATTCTTTGTATTGGATGCTGCTGCAGATGAAGCAGAGTGGCTTCGGAAGCTCATGTATGATCTTCCGGTGGTTGGGGCTCAGATACCGACAATACCGATATACTGTGACAACCAGGCGACAGCAGCAGTGGCATCAAATGAACTCTTCAACAGGAAGAAGAGAACGGTGCGGTTGAAGCACAGAGCAGTACACGATCTTATCAAGAGAGGTGTTATTGCAGTGATTGATGTTCGAAGTCAGGAGAACCTGGCGGATCCGTTCACCAAGGGCCTCAAGCGCCAGCTGGTCGATGACACAGCTTGTAAAATGGGCTTGAAGGCATTCTGAGATATTGTGTTATTACATTCCTACCATAAAGTTTTATGCTATTAGTTCAAAGAGAAATCTACTAGGCATCTAGCTTTTGGATCAAGGGAGGACTATTAACCAGAAGAATATCAGGAATGGTGGGTACTTGTCCTATGTGACATGAAGATGTTACGGATCTATAACCACTGTTGTCTACTATTGTTTTCTGCAGAAAACGGTTTCTGTGGGAAGGTTGGCTTAAACGCCTTAATGAGTTCTCAGGCAGAGTGAATGCCTGGTATGCTTTACAGGAAGCACGGTAGAGTAGCACTACAAGGAGTGAAACTCCATGCTACAGTGGGGTGACTCCACCATGAGGTTCCTAGGTAGGGGTAATGCCTCGGCTTTGCAAGCCAAGTCACAGCGGCGTAGCACCGCAAATAGGCATGTAGCCTAATGCTGTATGACGTAATTAAAGAGTTGTAGACAGCACTACAAAGGGGAGGATGGCCCCATGTTACAGTGGCACGACACCACGATGAGGAACCCAGGTAGGGGTAAAGCCTCGGCATTGCAAGCTATGTCGTTGCGGCATAACACCGCAAGGAAGCCTTAGGCTTCATGCTGGGTAGTTTGGCACTACAAAGAGGCTTGTGACCTCATGCTACAGTAGTATGACACTACGATGAGGTTCCCAGATAGGGGTAATGCCTCGGCTTCAGGCCATGTCATAGCGGCGTAGCACCGCAAGGAAGCGCAAGGCTTCATGCCATATCTCTTTAATAAAGAACTCACATATAGTGTATGGACAGAGATATCAGGCCGTCTCTTGAGGATAAACTTGTAGACGCCCAAAAATTATACACTGAAACCAGACTGGCACAAGGCCTTCAATGTACAGCCAGAAGCACAGTTGATGTCATTATGTGAGTAGAAAGAATTGCAGTTATGGTGCAGAATTCAAGGCTTAATCCATTCTTGTATCATGCTGTTATTTAACCTATGCGAGAAGATTCAAGTCGTAGCGACATCTCTCCTAATGCATGATGGACAGTCACTGTGGGGAACGCTCAACCCATATATTGAGATATGTGGGGGATTGTTGGTATTTTTGCCTTTAGACTAGAAAAGATAGTCCCACATCGGCTACACCAAATGGTGAGTATCTCAATATAATACATTGCTTGTGTTGAGGTGTGCACATGAGGTGTAGTGGGGCACAAGTTTGTGCCATGTGGAAGTATTTTCCTAGAAGGAAAAAGGATCAAATCTAACAAGGATGCAAGTTAATTTTTGTTGTGCGGACTCGGACTCGGACACGGACTCCAGGATGTCTCGTGCATGCACGGGAGTGTTCGGGGGGTAGGCGTGGACTGGCACACTTCTATGCTGATTGTGGGATGATCTAAAATATCAAACTCTATTTTTGAGTATTGGTATTTTAGTCCCACATCGGATAGGAGAAGAGGTGAAGTCTCAACTCCACTCTATAAATAGAGCCCCTTGGCCTCCTTTGAAAGATGCACCAAGAAGAGAGTTGAGGGAGTCTGTTAAGTCCAGGAAGCCCGTTCAAGTCTCAAATATTGACTTACGAGCGTTCCAGAAGTTTTTCGTGAACTTGCTGGTTCCTGGAAGCTGTTCGTGCTCGTGTGGGGCGAATAAAGCTTTGAACAACGGTGGTTCATTCACCCCAGCATCTCATTCTCGCCTGTCATCGCTGCTGTTGCCTTTTACAGTTACTTCTTTTTAGAAGCTCTGTTGCCGATAGTTGCTTGCACAAAGTCTCTTTATATTTTTTGTGTATTACGTAGAATCTTTTTAGATCCTCGTAATTCAGAATCCTCCAGGATCTCTGTTGCACATCTTCTTTAAGGTGCTGCATTTGAAACGTTGTGTGTACAATTGTTTCAGTTTCAGAATTTTCCATCGAAAATTGTGCCTCGGCACTTACATATATATATATATATATATATATATATATATATATATGGAGCCGGATCGGGAGCCCCGCGGGGGAGCCCCGCGGAAGCCCCGCCCGCCCCTTGGCCGTTGGATCGCGCGGGCTCGCGCGGGCCCCACGCGGGCCCCGCGCGATCCGATGGTGCAGGGGGGGGCGGGGCTTCGACGGGGCTCCGCGGGCGGGGCCATTGATCCGGTTCCATATATATATATATATATATATATATATATATATATATATATATATATATATATATATATATATATATATATATATATATATATATATATACATTATATTCTAAAGTTCATTCACAAGATAGTAAACGATCGGCTGCAAGGAACCCATTCTCAAAATCATAAAAATTTGAGATCTGACTGACGTAATGACGACCAAATTTGTTCCTCGATTTGCAACAAAAGCCAACATGTAGAGTTAGAATACCAGGTAAGGACAACACGAGAGATGTTGGACATACGAAAAAGGTCGGATATAAATATGTAAATTTTGCTATTGACTTTCTCTCCAAAACATACAATCGTAAGTAACACTATGCACAAGCATGTATGATCACTTAACAAGACTGTGTGTAGTATTAAGTATGGGTGAGCATTATACGATTTTGGACCGAGAACGAAAAAAATCGGTTCGAATTAGGTTGTAATACTAAAATTCCTTGTTCGGTTTTGGTTTTTTGCTTTCGATTTCAATCCAAAATCGAAAACCGAATAAGAATTATAAAATTATGTAAATATCTTCAGTTATATGCATATTTTATGATTAAATATGTGTATATTTTAAAATTAACAATTTTATGCATGTGTTCTAAAGTCTATTTTGATAATTTAACAACTAATCCAAATTTTGATACAATTTTAAATTACAACAAATATGTGTATAAAAATTATAATGTTTAGAAATATCCTCCGAACAAATCAAATAAACCGAATCGATTATTCATTTAGTTTCGTTTTTGGCTAATTTGGATTTGGTTTCAATTTTGGATTTTTAGAATTTCTGTTTAGTCGATTTTGACTATTACAGTTCGGTTGAAACTGAATAAACCGAATGCTCGCCGCTAGTATTTTGGATTGAAACTCAAAACCAAAGCCGACATTTACAACAGCCTAAAATAAATCCATACATGACACAAACGTACCCAAATAAAAACTACGAGACATCCTTTGGACAGAGCAGAGCACGGATACATTCCCAAGAGTTCCACAAGGATTTCAAGTGTCAGAATTGTGTTTAAAAATGTTACTATTATAGGCTGTTTGGTTCGTGGAAGCAGCGAGAAGTAAATTTTTTTGGAAGAGAGTTTACATGCAAATTGCATATGCAAATCATGCATACGCATATTTTATAAGTTCCTTCGTTTGGATGGTTGTTGGAAGCTAGTTGAAAAGTTACATTTTGTAGTTCCTTCATTTTGATGGTTGTTGGAAGTTGTAGTTGAGAAGTGACATAATTTTTATTTTATTTTGTATGGATTAAAAATTTATTATTATTATTATTATTATTATTATTATTATTATTATTCTTATTATTATTACTAGTCTACATGCACGTGCTTTGTACGTATTTTAATTAGAATATCATAAGGTCAACTGTCGTCTTTCTGTCTTTTCCAAGTGACTATCCATGTGTGTGTGCTTTTTTTACAATGCCAAGAGATTCGAAGTACAAATTTTATTTTGTTTTAATTTCTATTGCGAATAATAACCCTTGAAAAATGGTAAGGACACAAATTTTTATTACCATTGGAACATGAAGATTTGTATGAAAAAAGAAAACTTCATAGCATTCAAACTTTATTATTTTGACTCTTAAACATAAATGACATGCAAGTCTTTATAGTGGATATTTTAGGAATTCAAAAGTTTTACCACCAAGTTTTCATATTATATAGTAGAATAGATGATGATGATGATTATTATTATTATTATTAATTTATTTTCGGAGTTTCAATTTTTTTGGGAATCCAATGAGGAGTTCCAGACACTTCGGCCAATTTATTTCGGAAGTTAAAAGTATGAACAGTACACTTTTGGAACTACTATTCATAGGAGTTCTGATTTTCTTGAAATAACTAACCAAACAACGGAAGTTAAGCTTTTCTCGGAACTAGCAATGAATAGTGCAAAATAGGAGTTCCGGAAAACGGACTTTTGCGAACCAAACACACCCTTACAGTCACAGTAGAGATGTGAATGTGCTACCTAGCTATGAAGTTATTGAATATATCTATATAAACTTTCACCCAAGCACTTGACAACTTTTAGACAACATGTTCAGTACTTATAACTTATGTGGAAAGCAGCATGAACACCAGACGGGATCGACAAAATTTGAATTCTCAATCATAAGGACGTGTAGGTATGTGTGGATATATTGTAATAAAAAAATCTTATAGGCAACATGAATTATGGTCACCTACAAACTATTCCAACAACAGTTGCGTTAGTTCAAGGTCTGCACCAATTGACATTGGAGCAGTCATTACGTCTATACACTTTTTCATAATATAATAAAAATAATTCCTGAAGGGTACACTGAATTCTTGAGGAACATATTCTAGATTTGTTTAAAAAAATTTATAAAATAAAGGCTAAATTACAACTTGATACCCTCAACTATCCAAAATGTTCAACTTGATACCCTCAACTTTGATAGGTGCTAACTTAATACCCTCAACTATATAATAATTTTTATGTTGATACCTAAAATTTTAAAAAAGACAAAAAATACCCCTTCCTTTCAAACCAACAATACCCTCTCCCCCCTCCTTCTCCGGCAGCACCTCCCGTCTGGCCGCCCTACCCCTCCGCGACTGCCTCCGCACCCGCGTCCTCCGGCAAAGCTCGTGCCCCCGCATCCCGCCGCTCAGTGCGGCACCCCCGACCCCGCAGCCCCGTGCCCCCGCCTCCGGTGCTTCACCCATCCGCGACCCTGCTGCCCCGTGCAGCTTTGGGCCGGCCCACGCCGTGCCGTGCCCCGCCCCACGCACCCACCTCCTGCAGCGTGCCCCGCCGCCCCGTACGACGGATGCCCCCTACGGCGACCCCGCTATCCGGGGCGGCTTCGCGGTGACGCCCAACGCAGGGTGGGAGTAGGGTTGGGGGTTGGGGGGTTGGGGGGGAGGGGGTCGCCGGCGGGAGGGGGGAGTGACGGCGGGAGGCGGGATGGAGGCATTTGTTGTGTGTGTGGATGGAAGGGACAAATTTGTCAAAAAAATTCAGGGTATCAAGTTAGTACCTATCAAAGTTAATGGTATTAAGTTGAAAAACTGAAATAGTAGAGGGTATCAAGTTGTAATTTAGCCTAAAATAAATAACGTAGAATAGGTGCAATTTCCATAAGTTCATAGATTTATATAACTATCTTTAGTTTTGCTGCTTTTACATATTCAAATTTTAACGTTTATATCTCTACTATTATAAAGAGGCTTCAAAACGGCTCAAGATTGAGCTGTCTAAGCTGTGCGTATATCATCAACGATTTATAATGCGACTTGGAAATTGCCCAAAAGTGGGCCGTTCCAGCCCGTTGTAAATCACGAACCATTTAATTCAAAAAAAGTTAATTTTAAACTTTCTTCCTTTTGTTCCATATAACCGACTCATTTTTATTCACATATATTCATAACGGATTATAATTAAAATATAACTAAACATTTAACAAATGTTAATAAAAATATAAATATATATATAACAAATCTTAATTTAAATACATTTAAATTATTTTTTAATAATATCAGAAAAAAATTATTTTACGTACAACTCACGTGAATTTACTAGTGTATATAATATGCCCTATAATCAGTCATCAAAGATTAATGATTTAACATCTTTGCCAAATTATTATTGGTGTCATTAATAAACAACAAACATTTTCAAATTTGACGAACCCTCCCGAGCATCTAAAGCTCCAGATCAAAGTAGGTTGTTGGATCTAGTCCAAGAAAAAAGTCAAATAGATTTAGTCTATTGATCCTCCAAGAGGGTAATTTCACTTGAAAATCCAATGGAGATGCCAATTAAATAATTTGATAATATTTGTAAACGAAAATATTTCTAATTTCCTAGCAATTTACGGAGATATTATGCTAATTAACTTAACAACCACAATGTGGTTAGACTAAAGTATAAAGGATCCGTGGAATAAAGCATTGAACACTTTGATAAAACTTCAAGAAGCATTTCTAAGCTTCTACAATCATGATTATCTGTATAGTTTTAATCTTCGGAAAGCTTCAATGGATTTGTTTTAACGCACCTTAACGAAAATGCTAGCTTTGCTGGCTTTACATATAAGATAATTATCATATTAAAATCTATGATTATATGCGTGTTTCTTTATCATTAATGAGAGTATAATTAGGAATACTTGTCTAATCATGATACTATCACTAATTGGTAAAATATTTAGCCTTTTGGTGTTCTGGTAAAAGCTAATAGTTCCAACAAACAACTTAGGTCAAGAATAGTAGTTGGTGATGCACTCATCTATTATAGAAAATGAATTATACATGAAGCAAAATACATGCACTAACATAGTTCAAAAATGACATGTTTGTTGTAAAGTAGAGAGTATAAGATAGAAGATGTAGAAATGTATTTCTTACTTATGTCCATTCAACTAAAGAATATCCCTTTTATAGGCTTACAAGTAATACCAAGGGACATAAGTTAGGAAACCCAAAGGCCATAGGTTATGGAAATCAAGATCCATGAGTTACATGAGTTAAAGAATACAAATGGACATTGGACAATCTACCATATTTATAACACTCCCCCTTGGATGTCCAATATTTATAGAATATGTCTCGTTAAAATCTTGCCAAGAAAAATCTAATGGAATAAAAGCTTAGCCGAAGGAAAAAGAGTACATATTATACAAAATAGTAAGCGTGATAACTGCCTCGTTAAAACCTTGCCAAGAAAAATCCGGTGGGATAAAAACTTGGACGAAGGAAAAAGAGTACAATGTGAAATATTAGTGATCACGTTCCACCTGATGCTGGCAAGAGTTCCTTTAGCCGACGCATTCCAATATTTTGAATCATCTTTCTGAATGTTGTGGTTGACAATGCTTTAGTGAATAAATCTGTAAAATTATTACTCGATTGTATCTGCCAAACATCAATGTCACCATTCTTCTGTAGCTCATGAGTGTAGAAAAATTTAGGTGATATATGCTTCATTCTGTCACCTTTGATATAGCCATTTCTAATTTGTATAATACAAGCAGCATTATCTTCATACAATATTATCGGAGTATCTTTTGCTGAAGGTAACCCACATGATTCTCGGATATGATGAACCATTGTTCTCAACCATATGCACTCTCGACTTGCTTCATGCAGTGCCAGAATTTTTGAGTGATTAGAAGAAGTAGCTACTAATATTTGCTTCACCGAACGCCATGATATTACAGCACCGCCACAAGTAAATACATATCCACTCTGAAATCTTCCTTTATGTGGGTCAGATAGATAACCGGTATCAGCATAACCCACAATTTGTGATTCTAAATTTTTTGAGTAAAACAAGCCCATGTCGGTTGTTGCACGAAGATAACGTAATATGTGTTTAATACCATTCCAATATCGTTTTGTTGGTACCGAGCTATATCTTGCCAGTAAGTTTACTGAAAATGCTATATCAGGTCTTGTACAATTTATAAGATACATCAAAGCTCCAATAGCACTAAGATATGGTACTTCTGGACCTAATAATTCTTCATTATCCTCTCGAGGATAGAATGAATCTTTCTTTACATCTAACGATCTAACAACCATGGAGCTACTCAGTGGATGAGCTTTATCCATATAAAATCTTTTTAGAATCTTTTTTGCATAGGTAGATTGATGGATAAAAATTTTATTTGATAAATGCTCGATCTGCAGGCCAAGACAAAATTTTGTCTTCCCAAGATTTTTCATCTCAAATTCTTTCATCAGATAATTAGCAGTTTCAGTGAGCTCTTCGGGAGTTCCTACAAAATTTAAGTCATCATCATATACCGCAATAATTGAGAATCCATTTTTAGATCTTTTGATAAAAACACATGGACAAATTGGATTATTTATATATCATTCTCTAACAAGGTATTCGCTAAGACGGTTATACCACATTCTTCCAGATTGTTTTAATCCATATAGGGATCATTGTAATTTGATTGAGTATAACCCATTATACCTTTTGTTATTTGCTTCAGGCAATTTGAATCCTTCTGGGATTTTCATATAAATGTCTTTATCCAATGACCCATATAAATATGCGGTAACAACATCCATAAGCTGCATATCAAGTTTTTCAGTAACTATTAAACTGATCAAGTATCGTAATGTGATCATGTCGATCACACGAAAATATGTTTCATCATAATCGATTCCGGATCTCTGTGAAAAACCTTGTGCAACAAGTTGTGCCTTGTATCTCACAATTTCGTTTTTTTCGTTGCGCTTTCGTACAAACACCCATTTGTATCCAATAGATTTCATACCTTTAAAAGTTTGAACTACTGGTCCAAATACTTTATAATTTTTTAAGGATTTTAATTCAGCGTGTATCGCATCTTTCCATTTTTGCCAATCATTTCTATGTCGACATTGTTCAATGGATTTTGCTTCAGGATCCTTATTTACTATATCAAGTGTGACATTATAAGCAAAAAAATTGTCTATAGTAATTTTCATTCTATCCCAGCTTTCCCTTGTACTCATATAATTTAAAGAGATTTCTTCTGAAATTTGTTCATTGTCATGTGTCTCTTCAGGAGCTAGTTTAGACTGATCAGTCAAATTTTCTATATCGCTTTCATGTTTCTCTTCTGGAGTAATTACTTGTACCCTTTTCTTTCGAGGGTTCTTATCTTTAGCGCCAACATGACGTCCATGTTTCATGCACGGTTTTAGTGTGCCATCATGTTGTCCTTCAGGAATATCAATCTGTGCTGGTACATTTATAGCCAGTACAAGAGATTTTGTCACTTTCTTAATATCAGTGAATGCATCTGGCAATTGATTTGTAATATTTTACAAATGAATGATCCTTTTTACTTCTTGCTCGTATCTACTTGTGCGTGGATCAATAAAAGATGGTAAATTCTATGTAATTTCATGCCGTTCTACAGGAAGTAACATTTTATCTCCCCCTAAGGGCGGGAAAACAGATTCATCAAAATGGCAATCAGCAAACCTTGCCTTAAATAAATCGTCCGTCAGAGGCTCAATGTATTTTATTATAGATGGGGAATCAAAACCAACATAAATTCCAAAACGTCTTTCTGGTCCCATCTTTGTTCGTTTAGGTGGAGAAATAGGGACATAAACAGCACAACCAAACACTTTTAAGTGTAAAATATCAGGCTGCTGGCCAGAAACAAGTTGCAATAGTGAATAATGATGAAATGAACTTGGTCGAATACGGACCAATGCACCTGAATGTAATATTGCATGTCCCCACACAGAAGTGGGTAAAGTTGACCTTAGAAGTAACAGTCTGACAATCAATTGCAACCTTTTAATAAAAGACTCTGCAAGTCCATTTTGAGTATGCACATGTGCAACTGAATGTTCAACATTAATGCCAATTGACATGCAATAATCATCAAATGCTTGAGATGTATATTCACCGGCATTGTCAAGACGGATAGTCTTGATGGAATAATCAGGAAATTGAGCCCTTAGTCTTATAATCTGAGCAAGAAGTTTGGCAAAAGCAACGGTTCGTGTTGACAGTAGACTTATATATGACCATCTAGATGATGCATCTATCAAGACCATAAAATAACGAAATAGCTCACAAGGTGGGTCAATAGGTCCACAAATATCCCCTTGTATTTTTTGTAAAAACATAGGGGACTTGTCACGCCCCAGAACCAGAATACTGGAGAGCGGGGGCTGACATAGCCAGCTACGTATAATGAAATGGAATCCACGTCACTATACGGTCACGGCTGTCTAGATATATGAGGGTTTAACTACAATCCATCAGTCTCCTATGGTCAAGATCAAACCTATTGTCTCAATCACAAGCAAGTAGTAACAGTTATAAGATGTCAGAGCACCAAATATACAATAGTAAGGCGTCCCATACATTACATATTGGATGATCATGAAGCTAGTCGTACAAAATGTCAGGACTAGCAAGAGTTTTAGTCAATACATGATCAACCCTAGGATTTGTCAATCATGTTACAGCCCGTAGGCAGACAGTAAATAAAGGTGCAATACGAGCTAACACGTGCTCGCCGGCTAAACGCCTCAAAAGAATAATTTTACAAATAGAGTGGGAGGACAAAAGAAACCCACTCGTTGCCCTGGTTACGCCTGGTGGTCACCATCGGGCTGGAAGACAGGTGGATCCTCTGTTGCTGCTCCGATATCTGGCCACACAAAACCAGCTGGGTCAGACCCCAGAAAGAGCAAGTGCCACAAAGGAGGCTTCACTTAGGAACTAAAACCAGCATATCACAAATAAATAGTAAAGGTAATTTAAGATACCGATAATAACTGAGATAACAATTATATATTGAACACGGAGAAACCATTCAAGTAGCCAGACTGCAACCCTTAAACCAAACAAGGACCGGGGTTGTAATCCTTCGCCTGAATAGAAACCCGCCTCAATTACTATTGATAAGGTAACAAGACAATAAACGAAGAGAGGACACAGAACTGCTCCGGAAGCCAGGTTACAACCCTTAAACCAAACAAGGACCGGGGTTGTAACCCTTCGCCTGAACAGAACTGGACCCCTGATCTTTATTGTTAAGGCCAGTATAAATAATCATGGTATTGAAGTAAAGGTAAAACATGACGAGCATGACAGGGGTTACAATAAGACAATAAACGAAGAGAGGACACAGAACTGCTCCGGGAGCCAGGTTACAACCCTTAAACCAAATAAGGACCGGGGTTGTAACCCTTCGCCTGAACAGAACTGGACCCCTGATCTTTATTGTTAAGGCAGGCACAATAAGCAGGACGATATATGATAAGATAACCATGGAACTATTCATATAGCCAAGTTACAACCCTTAAACCAAACAAGGACCGGGGTTGTAACCCTTCATCTGAACAGAACTTGGTATCCCATCATTTATCGATACAAGAAATCACGTCCTGTTACAATCTTGTACATGATCAGGATCATACGAAGCTGGAATAAATCTCATCCAATCAATCACGGCCAATCAAGAGTACGGCTTGATACTTTTAACTAACTAGGGTTATTACATGCCTAGTTACTAGCAAGATGCAATGAGATTATCCCAACAGCCACAAGCCCTGCAGACCATCCGGTTATCCGGGTCGAATGTCCGTTTATGAAGGGTGCACCACATGACTGTGTGCTGGAAATGTGCCCTACTCGTCGGTAGGCTACAAGTCCACTTAATGCGCCCAGATAACGGGATTACCTGTAGCTGGGAATCTCTTCATGACTACTGAATCATTCTAGTTAATTAGCCTTAGTCAATTTCAGTAGGTAACCCTGACCGTGGTACTCAGGGATCCCCATCCTAGACATGATGCAAGACAGTACCAGTTTATTTGTACAAACACAATCGCCCACGGTGTCCAGGTCATTCACACTTGTCATGTCAGGCTAGCTGTCATAACAACATGTCGAGACATATCATGCCAGTTTACTTGTCCAGAGTGCGCCACCGCGGGCCACTATCGTGTTCTATTTTTACATTATCATGAGTGAGAGAACTTGCATAAAATAATTAGTGACCTATTCTTGAAGCCAAGGAAAAGATCTACAACTTTCATATTGGGAGTTGGGAGAAATTCGAGCAATAATTCAGTCAATTAGGACATATAACAGTTAGTAATAGTCAAAATATGCATTATGCGGCATATTCTGTGACATGCATGCAACTGCGACACCATATGCGCCTACTGCGACATGCGCCTTAATGCGGCTCATACGCGACATGATATGCGCCTATCGCGACATGCACCTCATGTGGCTCAACTGCGACATGATATGCGCCTACCGCGATATGCGTCTCATTGCAACATGCGCCTACTGCGACATGTGCCTTCTGCGACATGATATGCGGCTACCGCGACATGCGCTTCATTGCAACATGCGCCTTCTGCGACATGTGCCTTCTGCGACATGATATGCGGCTACCGCGACATGCACTTCATTGCAACATGCGCCTTCTGCGACATGCGCCTTCTGCGACATGATATGCGGCTACCGCGACATGCGCTTCATTGCAACATGCGCCTTCTGCGACATGATATGCGGCTACCGCGACATGCGCTTCATTGCAACATGCGCCTTCTGCGACATGCGCCTTCTGCGACATGATATGCGGCTACCACGACATGCGCTTCATTGCAACATGCGCCTTCTGCGACATGCGCCTTCTGCGACATGCTGGTTATGCTGCAGATGAACCTAGAAATGACCAGAAATTATTTTGGCCATAACTTCCTCATCCGAAGCCGAAATCAAGTGAAACAAAAGCCAAAACTGTATGAAATTGAATTCTCTACAACATAGAAACACTAGTTTTCGAAAATAACCAAGTTTTAGAGATCAAAACCAAGAAAAACCGAAAAGTTTACAAACTTAGATCTACAAGAATCCATCCATCAAATCCAAAAATGTCAAGTTCTAAAGAGACTTAGAATCAAGTAAGGAAGAGAATGGAACAATAAAACTTGAGATCCATCATGAAGCAAGTTTGCACTTGCCTAGCTCTCTTTCCTGGTAGGTGGAAGAGTAAATGGTGGAGAAGAAGAAGTGAAGGAGAAGAATAAAATAAAGAGAGAGAGAGTTAGGTGAAAATATAAATGAGGGTGGTGGTGGTAGGTGGGGGTTTTCTTTTGGTTCATGATGAACCCAAAAGCAAACCAAACCAAGCTAAGCCGAACCAAGCTAAGCCACAACCAATGACATGCCAAAATAACCATGCAAAAAAATACGCAATACGAGTCAAGAATACGTACACGTATACCAAGATACATAATACGAACCACAGGCATTACAACTCTACCCACCTTCAAAGAATTCTGTCCTCGGAATTTAATCAAGAGGCTAGAATTGCAAGGACAAGCTATACTAATCGTAAGCTATAACAAGCAGTCTATCATGCAGTCATTTATTCAAGCAAGGAATTGAAAGCATAAGGCATAAGGAAGACATTATACCTTACGAGTCAAACAGGTCGGGATATCGCGATCGGATATCATCCTCATGCTCCCACGTCGACTCACCCAAAGAGTGATGACCCCAAGCAACTCGGACTAACTTGATAGTCTTGTTCTTGAGTGTCTTCTCTCTTCGGTCCAATATAGACACGGGCCTCTCCTCATACGAAAGGTTGGTACCAACAACCAATTCCGAATGATCCAGGATGTGGCTCGGATCCGGGATATACCGTCGCAGTTGGAATACATGGAATACGTCATGCACCTCACGTAGCGACGGTGGAAGAGCGAGACGATAGGATACATCTCCTACTCGCTCCAGAATGTCGAATAGCCCTATAATACCTAGGACTAAGCTTTCCTCGTATGCCGAAACGAATGACGCCGCGGTTAGGCGAAATCCTCAAGAATACATGGTCGCCGACAGAAAACTCAAGAGGACGCCGATGAGAATCGGCCCAATGATGCTGGCGATCTTGGGCAACTCAAAGATGATCTCTGACTCTTCTGACCACTTCAACGGTCTGAGCAATCATTTCTGGACCGAGCATCTGCCTCTCTCCGACATCGTCCCATGCTAGCGGGGATCGACACTTCCTACCATATAGTGCCTCGAACGGTGCCATCTGGATACTAGCTTGGAAACTATTGTTGTACGAGAACTCCACTAGGTGCAGGTGATCTTTCCACGAACCACCGAAGTCGAGCGTACATGACCGCAACATATCTTCAAGAGTCTGGATCGTACGTTCCGACTGGCCATCTGTCTACGGGTGATAAGCTGAACTGAACTGGAGGTGAGTTCCCAAACTTTCTTGCAAGCTACGCTAAAAGTACGACGTAGATCTTGAATCTCTGTCTGAAGTGATACTGACTGGTACACCGTACAACCTGACAATCTGCCGGAGATACATCTCCGCTAGCTGAGCCATCGACTGACCAACTCTGAATGGAAGAAAGTGAGCCACCTTCGTGAGCCTGTCTATGACAACCCAAATAGCGTCTCTGCCAGCCGGGATTCTAGGCAATCCAGTCACAAAGTCCATGGTTACATGCTCACATTTCCACTCGGGAATCGGCAATGGTTGAAGTAGTCCAGCTGGTCTCTGATGTTCAGCCTTAACTTGTTGGCAGACTAAACAACGAGAGACAAACTGGGCTATCTCCCTCTTCATGCCATTCCACCAAAAGTGCTGGCAGATATCACGGTATATCTTCGTGCCACCGGGATGAATGGAATACTGCGAACTGTGAGCCTCCGTCATGATCTCCTGTCTGATATCTCCACTGGGTACACAAAGACGCTTACCATGTCGAAGTGTACCGTCTTCATGGATACATAACTCTGGTCTTCGTCCTGCCTCACACTCTGCTCTAAGTTGCTGAAGCTTGGAATCTGCTGACTGCGCCATCCGGATCCTCTCGACTATAGTGGACTGAACTTGCATGCTGGCCATCAATGCCACCCTGGAAGGGAGGACAACTTCTATATCCATCTTCTGAAGATCGGCTAACAGTTCTGGTTGCGCTGTCAAGAAATAAACTCCTGTCCTCCTGCTCAATGCATCTGCAACAACGTTGGCCTTCCCTGGGTGATACTGCAGGTTGACATCATAATCCACAAGCAGCTCTAGCCATCTTCTCTGACGTATGTTAAGATCCTTCTGGGTGAAAACATACTTCAGGCTCTTATGGTCGGTGAAAATTTCCACCATATCTCCGTACAAGTAGTGCCTCCACAACTTAAGTGCAAACACTACTGCTGCCAGCTCCAAGTCATGGGTTGGGTAATTCCTCTCATGATCACGAAGTTGTCGTGACGCATAGGCTATTACCTTCCCATGCTGCATCAGAACACATCCTAAACCTCTGCCCGAAGCATCACAATACACTGAGAATCCTCCAGTTCCATCTGGAAGCGTGAGAATAGGAGCCGTCATCAAGCCTCGCTTCAACCTCTCAAAAGAATCCTGGCATTTTGTTGTCCAAGCAAACTGTACATCCTTACGGGTCAACTGGGTCAATGGCGCAGAAATCCGAGCAAAGTCTGAAACAAATCGCCGGTAGTAACCGGCCAATCCAAAAAAACTACGGACTTCTGCCACTGTGCTAGGTACCGGCCACGTTTCAATGGCCACGATCTTCTGGGGATCCACTTCTACTCCCCCTCGGGTGATGATATGACCCAAGTACGAAATACGATCGAGCCAGAACTCGCATTTACTGAACTTGGCATACAACTGGTGCTCTCTGAGAATCTGAAGAACAACTCTGAGGTGATGCTCATGCTCCGCTTCACTCTTGCTGTAGACCAGGATGTCGTCTAGGAATATAATCACGAACTGATCCAAATAAGGCATAAAGATGCGATTCATGAGGTCCATGAATACAGCCGGCGCATTGGTTGCTCCAAATGGCATCACAAGGAACTCCCAATGCCCATATCTAGATCTGAAAGCTGTCTTCGGGATGTCCTGCTCTCTGACTCTGATCTGATGGTATCTTGAGCGCAAGTCGATCTTCGAAAATACTGACGCCCCTCTAAGTTGATCAAACAAGTCATCTATCCTTGGGAGAGGGTATCTGTTCTTGATTGTCACTGAGTTCAAGGTACGATAGTCAACACACAATCTGGACGTACCATCCTTCTTTTTCACAAGAAGCATCGGGGCTCCCCAAGGTGATCCACTAGCACGAATGAATCCCTTGGTTCTGAGTTCTTCAATCATCTTGTACAATATCTCTAGCTCTGACGGCGCCATCCTGTAGACTCTTTCTGACACTGGGGCTGTCCCGGGAATCAAGTCGATGGTAAACTCGATCTCTCGCTCTGGCGGCATCCCTGGAAGCTCTTCTGGGAAAATATCTGAAAACTCTTCGACTATCCGAGGCAACTGCACTGCTGCTACTGCCATCCGCAATACTGGAGGAGAAGGTTCAACTTCGCCTCGGGAGAAAGAAAACTCCGGCTCGCCTGGAATGCTAAAAATAACCCTGCCTATGTGGCAGTCTATCCTAGCATACTGGTCCCTCAACCAATCCATCCCTAAGACCACATCATAATCGGCCATCGGGAACTCTATCAATCTAGCGGGAAATTCTCTACCGCTAACTATGATCCGATACGAGGAAAACACTCTATCTACTCCCACAAGTCCATTACCAGTAAGTATATTGAGCCTTACTGATAATGACTCGGGCTCCAGTCCTACCCGTGTCGCAAATCGTGCAGACATAAATGAATGCGAGGTACCAGAATCAAATAATACTGAAGCTGGAAAGGTGTTGACGAGAATAGTACCTGCTACCACCTCACCTGGTGCTATTCCTTCTTCTCCCATGGTCAAAATCAGCACTTGACCATGTCCTCGGGGTGCGGGTCCCCTCTGCTGAAAATTCCTCTGCCTGCTCTGGATCAGGGCTTGGGCTTGGGCATACTGTTGCGGTCTCTGCTGCTGGAATGCCTGGGCCTGCGTCGGCAATGGCCTAGGGAACGGGTACTGCAGCTGCTGGACTGGTGCTGGTCCTCTAACTGAAGGACTAGAGAAAGCGGATGAACTCCCCCTATTCGGGCAGTTCCCAACCCTGTGGTCCGGGGCACCACAAACCAAGCACAAACCCTGTGCTCTACGACACTCTGACACCACATGTCCTGGCTTCCCGCAGTATGAACATCCCACTGCGGAAGACTGCTTCTGCTTCTGCTGCTGAGGGTGCGTCGGGGTGGAATGCTGAACCGACGTCACTGAGGCCGCCCGCCTCGGAGCTCCAATGGTCAAAGCCCTGGCTGCCGGGGCTGGTGCTGATGACTGGTTCATCTGGCCGTGAGATCGCTTCCAACCTCCGGTCCTATCCACGATCCTCTGGGATGTATACTCATGCCTCCGGGCTGCTCTCAATACTGCATCAAAAGTCTGATGCTCAAACTGCTCCACCGCCAATAGAATCTCCAGATGAAGCCCCTGCTGGAACCGCTGGGCTCTATCGAACTCGGTCGCCACCAAGGTGGGAACAAACCGACTAAGCCTGGAGAACTCGGTCGCATATCCATCGACCGTCCTGCCCATCTGCTTCAGATTGGTGAACCTCGTCTGTAGATCATACCGGGCTACAGCATTAAAATACTTGGTCTGGAATCTCTCCCTGAATACTGCCCATGAAATAGGGGCCACTAATCCATCGGCCTGCGCTGCCCACCAGCTGCGGGCAAGATCTAGTAACTGCAGGCGCACTACGGCCACCTTCTCGTTCTCTGGAGTCTTGGCTGCTTCTAGAATTACCTCTGTGTCCTGAAGCCATGCATCTGCAGCGATCGCATCTTCACTGCCGTCGAAGAAGGGAGGGTTCAAGCGTTTGAAGCTGTTGGCCGCGCTATTACCCTGATGACCTCCTCTGGTCAAAGCGTCTGCCACCGCCTGGTGTAAGGCATCTCCGCGACGATCCTGGGAAGCTAATAGGGACCTGATGAGACCCACCAAAGTGCCATCATCAGGCTCTGCAGGCTGGACGGGCTGAACTGGTGGTTCTCCTTCGGTGGGCACGACTCTGGAGGCTACTCCTGAATGCTGGGCTTGATCTCCAGGTTGCTGCTGGTCCGCGGGAGATACTCCGTCTTGCTGTTCGGCAGGTCCAGAAACAATGTCGCTGAAGAAGACGACATAGGGAACAATAAGGAAGGACCAGGACAGATCAATGATACAAGCATGTGATCAGGTCAAGATTACAGGGATTCAGAAGATATGAGCAGAGATCAAGGGCGAATACTGATTGAGACATCTATTCGGTAAACCCTCACATATCTTGATTTACAAGACCTGCATGGGCCACCACTAAAACCATGTCACGCCCCAGAACCAGAATACTGGAGAGCGGGGGCTGACATAGCCAGCTACGTATAATAAAATGGAATCCACGTCACTATACGGTCACGGCTGTCTAGATATATGAGGGTTTAACTACAATCCATCAGTCTCCTATGGTCAAGATCAAACCTATTGTCTCAATCACAAGCAAGTAATAACAGTTATAAGATGTCAGATCACCAAATATACAATAGTAAGGCGTCCCATACATTACATATTGGATGATCATGAAGCTAGTCGTACAAAATGTCAGGACTAGCAAGAGTTTTAGTCAATACATGATCAACCCTAGGATTTGTCAATCATGTTACAGCCCGTAGGCAGACAGTAAATAAAGGTACAATACGAGCTAACACGTGCTCGTCGGCTAAACGCCTCAAAAGAATAATTTTACAAATAGAGTGGGAGGACAAAAGAAACCCACTCGTTGCCCTGGTTACGCCTGGTGGTCACCATCGGGCTGGAAGACAGGTGGATCCTCTGTTGCTGCTCCGATATCTGGCCACACAAAACCAGCTGGGTCAGACCCCAGAAAGAGCAAGTGCCACAAAGGAGGCTTCACTTAGGAACTAAAACCAGTATATCACAAATAAATAGTAAAGGTAATTTAAGATACCGATAATAACTGAGATAACAATTATATATTGAACACGGAGAAACCATTCAAGTAGCCAGACTGCAACCCTTAAACCAAACAAGGACCGGGGTTGCAATCCTTCGCCTGAATAGAAACTCGCCTCAATTACTATTGATAAGGTAACAAGACAATAAACGAAGAGAGGACACAGAACTGCTTCGAAAGCCAGGTTACAACCATTAAACTAAACAAGGACCGGGATTGTAACCCTTCGCCTGAACAGAACTGGACTCCTGATCTTTATTGTTAAGGCCAGTATAAATAATCATGGTATTGAAGTAAAGGTAAAACATGACGAGCATGACAGGGGTTACAATAAGACAATAAACGAAGAGAGGACACAGAACTGCTCCGGGAGCCAGGTTACAACCCTTAAACCAAACAAGGACCGGGGTTGTAACCCTTCGCCTGAACAGAACTGGACCCCTGATCTTTATTGTTAAGGCAGGCACAATAAGCAGGACAATATATGATAAGATAACCATGGAACTATTCAGATAGCCAAGTTACAACCCTTAAACCAAACAAGGACCGGGGTTGTAACCCTTCATCTGAACAGAACTTGGTATCCCATCATTTATCGATACAAGAAATCATGTCCTGTTACAATCTTGTACAGGATCAGGATCATACTAAGCTGGAATAAACCTCATCCAATCAATCACGGCCAATCAAGAGTACGGCTTGATACTTTTAACTAACTAGGGTTATCACATGCCTAGTTACTAGCAAGATGCAATGAGATTATCCCAACAGCCACAAGCCCTGCAGACCATCCGGTTATCCGGATCGAATGTCCGTTTATGAAGGGTGCACCACATGACTGTGTGCTGGAAATGTGCCCTACTCGTCGGTAGGCTACAAGTCCACTTAATGTGCCCAGATAACGGGATTGCCTGTAGCTGGGAATCTCTTCATGACTACTGAATCGTTCTAGTTAATTAGCCTTAGTCAATTTCAGTAGGTAATCCTGACCGTGGTACTCAGGGATCCCCATCCTAGACATGATGCAAGACAGTACCAGTTTATTTGTACAAACGCAATCGTCCACGGTGTCCAGGTCATTCACACTTGTCATGTCAGGCTAGCTGTCATAACAGCATATCGAGACATATCATGCCAGTTTACTTGTCAAGAGTGCGCCACAGCGGGCCACTATCGTGTTCTATTTTTACATTATCATGAGTGAGAGAACTTGCATAAAATAATTAGTGACCTATTCTTGAAGCCAAAGAAAAGATCTACAACTTTCATGTTGGGAGTTGAAAGAAATTCGAGCAATAATTCAGTCAATTAGGACATATAACAGTTAGTAATAGTCAAAATATGCATTATGCGGCCTATTCTGCGACATGCATGCAACTGCGACACCATATGCGCCTACTGCGACATGCGCCTTAATGCGGCTCATGCGCGACATGATATGCGCCTATCGCGACATGCACCTAATGTGGCTCAACTGCGACATGATATGCGCCTACCGCGACATGCGTCTCAGTGCAACATGCGCCTACTGCGACATGCGCCTTCTGCGACATGATATGCGACTACCGTGACATGCGCTTCATTGCAACATGCGCCTTCTACGACATGATATGCGGCTACCGCGACATGCGCTTCATTGCAACATGCGCCTTCTGCGACATGCGCCTTCTGCGACATGATATGCGGCTACCGCGACATGCGCTTCATTGCAACATGCGCCTTCTGCGACATGCGCCTTCTGCGACATGATATGCGGCTACCGCGACATGTGCTTCATTGCAACATGCGCCTTCTGCGACATGATATACGGCTACCGCGACATGCGCTTCATTGCAACATGCGCCTTCTGCGACATGCGCCTTCTGCGACATGCTGATTATGCTGCAGATGAACCTAGAAATGACCAGAAATTGTTTTGGCCATAACTTCCTCATCCGAAGCCGAAATCAAGTGAAACAAAAGCCAAAACTGCATGAAATTGAATTCTCTACAACATAGAACACTAGTTTTCGAAAATAACCAAGTTTTAGAGATCAAACCCAAGAAAAACCGAAAAGTTTACAAACTTAGATCTACAAGAATCCATCCATCAAATCCAAAAATGTCAAGTTCTAAAGAGACTTAGAATCAAGTAAGGAAGAGAATGGAACAATAAAACTTGAGATCCATCATGAAGCAAGTTTGCACTTGCCTAGCTCTCTTTCCTGGTAGGTGGAAGAGTAAATGGTGGAGAAGAAGAAGTGAAAGAGAAGAATAAAATGAAGAGAGAGAGAGAGTTAGGTGGAAATATAAATGAGGGTGGTGGTGGTAGGTGGGGTTTTCTTTTGGTTCATGATGAACCCAAAAGCAAACCAAACCAAGCTAAGCCACAACCAATGACATGCCAAAATAACCATGCAAAAAAATACGCAATACGAGTCAAGAATACGTACACGTATACCAAGATACGTAATACGAACCACAGGCATTACAGGACTCAAGATTAACTTTATTGGAGATGGTCTTATAATTAATTTTCCTTGTGAGCATGCAGCACACACACAATCACGAGGTAAAAGAATCTTCTGGTTCTTTAGAGGATGTCCACGTGAGTTTCTAACTATTCGATGCATCTTACTAGATCCAGGGTGGCCAAGTCGATCATGCCAAAGCATGAAAAGTTTTGGATCATTGAACTTCTGGTTCATTGTAGTGTTAGATTCTATGGCACTTATGTTTGCATAATACAATCTTGATGAAAAAATTGAGAGCTTTTCTTTTACATGCTTCTGGCATGAATTACTAGATGTAATACATAGATATTCTATATTTTTCTCATTCATAGTCTCGATATGGAAACCATTTAGGCGTATGTCTTTGAAGCTTAACAAATTTCTTTTTGACTTGCTAGAATATAAAGCCTCTTTCACCAAAATATTTGTTCCATCCGGTAATATAATATTCGCTCTTCCGGAGCCTTCAATCAGTTTTGTAGTACCAAAAATTATACTAATATTTGCTTTTGCCAATTTTAAGTTCGACAAGTATTTTCGATCTCGAAGAATTGTGTGCGTTGATCCACTGTCAACCAGACATATATCTCAACCATTGGAGTTGTTTACTGCATCTATATTTTTCATATTTCTATAAACAAAAAAAATAAATGAAGTAAGAAATATTATGAAACTTAATTTATTAATTCAACATTATAATAGCAAAGACTTAGAAACATGAGAATACAAGCATTGAACTAAAAATTAAACTTAGAAAAATAAAGTTCAAATAGTCTAAATTCCAACACAATTATTTTAGTTCTTTCCATTGACATCATTAGCATCATCACCCCAAAACTTAATCACATTGATTCCTTCATTTGGCTCGTTTAAGAAATTATTAACATCCAGATGAGTAAATTCCATTGGATCATCTTTATCAATTTTACTGAAATCTGCAAGATTGATTTCTTTCTCTTTTCCTTTACCCTTGATAGATGCCTGGTAAAGGTCAATTAGGTGCTTTGGTGTACGACAGGTACGAGACCAATGTCCTTTTGCTCCACACCTATAGCAAGCCTCTTCATAATTCTTCGGAGAAACTACTTTCACACCCTTTCCTTTATCTTGTTTTCTGCCATTTTTGTTCCACTTCAAGTGGTATGGCACAACCTCCTTGTTGAAGGCATAATAATTCGGACCACCACGATCTCGAGTTTTACCATGACTATAACTACGACCGTGACCACGACCATGACCGCGACCATGACCGCGACCGCGACCATGTCCTTGTCTATAGCTATTTGCATTCACTTCAGGGAATGGCTGTGATCCAGTAGGGTGGGAGTTATTATTTTTTCATTAAGAGCTCATTATTTTGTTCAACAACAAGTAGGCATGAGATCAATTAAAAATATTTTGTAAAACCTTTTTCACGATACTGCTGCTGCAGGAGCATGTTCATGGCATGGAAAGTAGTGTATGTCTTTTCCAACATATCTTCTTCGGTAACATTATCTCCGCACAATCTCATTTGAGATACAATTCTAAACATTGCAGAGTTATATTCGTTTACCGTTTTGAAATCTTGTAACCTCAGGTGCATCCAATCATAACGAGCCTTTGGGAGTATCACACTCTTTTGATGATCATAACGTTCCTTCAAGTTTTTTCATAACACAACTGGGTCTTTTACTCCAAGATATTTGGATTTCAGTCCTTCATAGAGGTGATGTCGAATGAAAATCATTGCCTTTGCTTTGTCTTGTTCGCTTGCCTCATTCTTCTCTTTGATGGCATGTGCAAGGTTCTTTGCACTCAAATGAATCCCAGTCTCAAGAACCCAAGTCAAATAATTTCTTCCGAAAATATCAAGAACAGCGAACTCAATTTTGGTGATGTTTGCCATATGTCTTTTTTTTCTAGAGCAAACTGGTGCTGATAACGTGTTGTAAAGTAGAGAGTATAAGATAGAAGATATAGAAATTTATTTCTTACTTATGTCCATTCAACTAAAGAATAGCCCTTTTATAGGCTTACAAGTAATACCAATGGACATAGGTTAGAAAACCTAAAGGTCATAAGTTATAGAAACCAAGGGCCACGAGTTACATGAGTTATAGAATACAAATGGACATTGGAAAATCCACCATATTTACAACAATGTTAGTATTTTTTATAACAGTTGAATTATTGAGATGGGAATTGGTTAATGATGTTTGTAGAAAGGAATAATTAATGATTTATTATTCAGAAGGGAGTATATATATATATATATATATATATATATATATATATATATATATATATATATATATATATATATATATATATATATATATATATATATATAGGAGGAGGCAAGTTTTATCTATATTTTCTATTTGATGTGAGACTAAATAAGTTCTTATATTATTATTATTGTCCATGGCCGTAGCCCATTGGGAAAGGTGGAGCACCCCGACGTAGTGGTACGGGTTCGAGCTCCCTTGGAGGCATGCTTCCAAGCACCAGTAATAAATGGATACTCTCAAAAACAAATAAAAAATAAAAAATGTTAATATATGTACTTGTATGTTGTTGGTAACTTTCTATTTGAACTATTAATAAAGAATAGATATACTCTTACTTGCTTGAATAGAAGCATGTACACCTTGTGGTTAAGGTCTTAATTTGATAAAGCATTTAAAATGTCCCTTAAGATTTTTGTGTTTTATCTATAAAGAGAGAGAAATTACATGTGTGTATATATATATATATATATATATATATATATATATATATATATATACATATATATATATATATTGTTAGTCCCGGGGCTTGATCAAAGATGGTAAAACAGATGCAACAAAGATCTACGATGATACAAATACCAAATAACCCAATTACAATATGGAGGAGGAAAATAAAGAAGAGAAGATCTCTTGTTCTTCCTTGCAAATGTGTTGCAAATGGGACAGAACGAGTTACAATAAACTAGAGAGAGATGAGAAGAAGTACAATGCTGGGGTGTCAAAACACCGTTGCTCAAAGCAAGATTCGCCCCACACGATCTGCTTCCAGGAACCAGCAAGTTGAAGAACTTGTGGAACGCTCGAAGTCACCTCTGTTCTGACTCCTCGGATGGACTTGCGATGGCGGCAACAACTCTCTCTCTCTCTTTCTCCTTTTCTGACTTATATTTTTGTAGTAACCACAAAGGAGGCCAGAAGAGAGTATTTATAGAGAGAGGGTGGAAACCCTAGCCGCCTCTTCAGTTATGAAAAGATTGAATTAAATCCCAAAAGATAGCAACGAGATTTATTCAAATTCCACAAAGATAGGAACGAAATTAATTCAAATTCTACAAAGATAGGATCTGAATTAATTCAAATCCCACAAAGATAGGATCTGATTTAATCGCATTGATTCAGCCTTTCCATAACTGACTTGTAATTTGTACAGTCAGCGGATCCCTCCATGCGGCAGCAGCAGCAGCCTTGCCGTATGAGCCTCATAGCCGCATGGACCACATGAGCCGCATGGACCGCATGAGCCGCATGGACCGCATGGGCTGCATGAGCCGCATGGACCGCATGGACCGCATGTGCCGCATGAGCCACATGTGCCACATGAGCCGCATGAGCCGTATGGACCGTATGTGCCGCATGAGCCGCATGGTCGCATGGCCGCATGTCCGTATGAGCCGCATGAGGCCGCATATGAGCCGCATGCCGCATAAGACCGCATGGCCGCATACGAGCCGCATAAAGACCGTATGACTGCTGACGTGTTAAGTGCAAAGTGCGCCAACAAAACGCCACATTACGTCTCATGAGCCCATGAGCCCGAGTCCGAGTCCGAGTCTGAGTCGCTAAGCCCCTTTGGGGCTTAGCTCCAAATGGAATTAATCCAAAAGAATGACAAAAGCATTAATGCTTAATCCTTGGAGCCTTATTCTTACCTCCTAGTAAAATCACCCACATGGTTCCCTTCTTAGGGTCACCACCCCATGTGCATCTCTCAACAACACACCTAAGTATATGTTGAGATAACTCATGGTGCATTTCCGATGTGGGACTAAAATTTACAAGGCATGTTGAGAGCAAGCTCTCTCCATGTAAAGAAAGCACCAACAATCCCCCACATATCATAACATATATGTGTCCAGGGTTGAGCGTTCTCCACAGTAACTGTCCATTTTGCATTACGATAGATGTCGCTGACGACTTGAATCTTCCCGTATGGGTTAAATAACAATGTGATACAAGAATGGACTACCTTGAATTCTGTACCATAATTGTGATTCTTTCCACTCACAAAGTGTAGTTACGTGTGCTTCTGGCTGCACATTAAAGGCCCTGTGCCAGCCTGGTTTCAGTGTATAATTTTGGACGTCTACAAGTTTACCCTCAAGAGACGGCCTGATATCTCTTTCCATATACTATAGGTGAGTTCTTTATTAAACCTATAGTTCTTTATTAAAGAGATATGTCATGAAGCCTTGCGCTTCCTTGCGGTGCTACGCCGCTATGACATAGCCTGAAGCCGAGGCATTACCCCTACCTGGGAACCTCATCGTAGTATCATACTACTGTAGCATGAGGTCACAAGCCTCTTTGTAGTGCCAAACTACCCAGCATGAAGCCTAAGGCTTCCTTGCGGTGTTACGCCGCAATGACATGGCTTGCAATGCCGAGGCTTTACCCCTACCTGGGTACCTCATCGTGGTGTCGTGCCACTGTAACATGGGGCCATCCTCCCCTTTGTAGTGCTGTCTACAACTCTTTAATTACGTCATACAGCATTAGGCTACCTGCCTATTTGCGGTGCTACGCCGCTATGACTTGGCTTACAAAGCCGAGGCATTACCCCTACCTGGGAACCTCATGGTGGAGTCATCCCACTGTAGCATGGAGTTTCACTCCTTGTAGTGCTGCTCTACCGTGCTTCATGTAAAGCACACCAGGCATTCACTCTGCCTGAGAACTCATTAAGGCGTTTAAGGCAACCTTCCACAGGATCTATTTTTCTGCAGAAAAAATACATAGTAGACAACAGTGGTTATGGGTCCGTATCCCTTCCATGTTCCAGAGAACAAGTACCCACTGTTACCTGATAGTTTTCCAGTCAGTGATCCTCCTTTGAACCAAAAGTTAGATGCCTAGTAGATTTCTCTTTGAACTAATAGCATAAAACTTTATGGTAGGATTACAAAGACATACTATCAGAATGCCTTCAAGCCCATTTTACAAGCTGTGTCATCGACCAACTAGCGCTTAAGGCCCTTTGTGAACGGATCTGCCAGGTTCTCCTGACTCCGAACATCAACCACTGCAATTACACTTCTTTTGATAAGATCGTGTACTGCCCTGTGCTTCAACCGCACAGTCCTCTTCTTCCCGTTGAAGAGGTCATTTGATGCCACCGCCGCAGTCGCCTGGTTGTTACAGTATATCAGTATTGCCGGTATCTGAGCCCCAACCACTGGAAGATCATACATGAGCTCCCGAAGCCATTCTGCTTCATCTGCTGCAGTTTCAAGTGTATAGAATTCAGATTCCATGGAGGAACGAGAGAGTATAGTCTGCTTCTTCGACTTCCACGATATAGCAGCTCCACCCAAGGAAAAGACATATCCACCTGTGGATCTCTCGCTTTCCACCTCTGAACACCAGCTAGCATCATTGAAGCCTTCCACTACTGTCGGATACCCGTTGTAGTGCAGTACATATGTCTGAGTCTTCTTGAGATACCTCATCACCCGCTTCACAGCTTTCCAGTGCTCAACCCCTAGGTTGCTTGTGAACCGACTCAGCATTCCCACGACGAAAGCTATGTCAGGCCTTGTGGCAGTGGTAGCGTACATCAAACTTCCGATAATGCTAGAATACTCCAGCTGCCTGACGCTTTCTCTCGAGTTTGGCTTCAGCTTCTGATCACACCTGTATGGAGTATCGATCCCTGGAAGATCCTTATACCCATAGCGTGTGAGCATCTTCTCAATGTAGTGAGATTGTGACAGCGCTACTCCAGTGCCTGTCCGGATGATCTTTATGCCCAAGATGACATCTGCTTCCCCCAAGTCTTTCATACTGAACTTGGTTGAGAGGAACGTCTTTGTCTCTGTAACACATCCTATATCCGTGCCTAGGATTAGCATGTCGTCCACGTACAGACAAACGATGACTTCTTTTCCATCAGCGAACTTTGTGTAAACACATTTGTCCGTCTCGCTGACTCTGTAGCCGTTTGACCTAATAACTTTGTCAAACTTCTCATGCCACATCTTGGGAGCTTGCTTCAAACCATACAATAATTTCACCAACTTGCAGACTTTGTCTTCAAGACCTTTGACGACAAATCCATCTGGCTGTTGCATGTAAATCTCTTCGGTCAGCTCTCCATTCAGGAATGCGGTCTTTACATCCATCTGATGTATCACCAACTTATGTATAGCTGCTAGAGCGATTAACATCCTGATGGTGGTCATCCGAGCTACTGGAGCGTACGTGTCAAAGTAGTCTATCCCCTGTTTCTGAGAAAATCCCTTGGCTACCAGCCTGGCCTTGAACTTGTCAATAGTTCCATCTGCCTTCATCTTCTTCTTAAAGATCCATTTACATCCGATGGGCTTTTCTCCTTCAGGTAGATCTACCAACACCAATGTGTTATTGGAGGTGATAGAGACAAACTCGTCATTCACTGCCTCCTTCCAGAAGATAGCATCTCTGGTCTTCATCACCTCATCATAGGTAAGCGGATCTGCTTCCACATGATAGGTGACAAAGTCATCTCCGAAATCTTTCGATCTCCTCGCTCGCTTAGCTGACGGCTCTGCGAGTTCTGGTACAAGAGTTGTTTCCTCAATAACAGCTTCTTCTTGGACTACTGGCCCATATGAGATTTCAGTCTTATTTGCACCTACATCATTTTCCGGAATGTCCGAAAGAACAATGTTTTTGTCTTTTGCAAACTTTCTTCAAAGTATTCATCATCGCGAGATTCGATGATATGATTTGACTCAATATCAAGAAATCTCCTAGCATCACTCTTCTCGGCATACCCCAAGAAGATCGCCTTCGTAGTCCTTGTCCCTAGATTCTGAATCTTCAGATCTGGAAGCTTCACATACGCCAGACGCCCCCACACTCGAATGACATTCAAGTTTGGTCTGACTTTGAACCAGAGTTCATGAGGAGTTACGTCCGAAGTTGCATATGGCACTCTATTTAGAATAAAAGTGGCCGTCAATGCAGCTTCTCCCCAGTAGCATTTAGGAAGACCCGCGGTTAGCAGCATTGAGTTCATCATTTCTGTTAACGTTCTGTTCTTCCTCTCCGCTACTCCGTTGGATTGAGGAGAATATGGAGCAGTAGTCTCGCATATGATTCTATGTTCTTTGCAGAACGATACGAATTCATGAGACCTGTACTCCCCACCTCGATCACTTCTTAACCTCTTGAGTTGTTGTCCAGTCTGCCGTTCAGCTTCGGCCCTGAACTCTCTGAACTTCTCGAAGGCTTCGTCTTTAGTTTTGAGCAAGTAGACGAACGCGTATTTTGAGAAGTCATCGATGAAGGTTATGAAATACTTCATCCCGGCCTTCGTGGAGAAATGTTTGAAGTCACAGATATCGGAGTGCACCAACTCCAGAAGATCTGTGCTTCGATTGACCCGATGAAAGGGTTTCCTTGTGATTTTCGTCTGAGCACACACTTCACACTTCTCTACCTTACCCCCACATTTGGAGATAAGTCCTAGACTAGACATTTTGTTAATTCTTTTACAATGAACATGTCCTAGTCTATTATGCCACAACTCAAGAGAATAATCAGAAAATGCAACTGCATTAATGTCATCAAACTGGTTGACAAGCTGAATTTTAAACATTCCTTCGGTTTGATAAGCCTTCCCGAAGTATGTTCCTTTCTTTGACATCACCATTTGACCAGCATTGATGTCCATTCTCAAGCCTGCGTTGCAGAGCAGGCTCCCAGAGATCAGGTTCTTGGCAATCGCTGGAACATGCTTCACACCTTGAAGCGTCAGAGTGTTCCCAGAAGTGAGTTTCAGTTTCACGGTCCCGATCCCCAGAACTTCAGCTTGGGCTTGGTTCGCCATGACAACCTTCTCAGATATCGGCTGGTACGTGACGAACCATTCCTTGCCAGAACAGACATGGCAAGTCACACCAGTGTCTATCCACTAGTCAGAGTCAACCCCCACATTTGTGACCTGTGCGATCATAGCAACAAAGTTAGAAACCAATAAAACCTTATTAGGCTCACCTTTCTCTGATTGTTTAGGCTTAGATCTGCATTCACTCTTGTAGTGGCCTTTCTTGCCATAATTGTAACAAGTCACGTGGGACTTAGTCTTCTGTTGCTTGAATGAAGGACCCTTCACTTTCAGATTAGTGAAGTCCTTCTTCTTGGGATGAGAAGTCGCATGCTTCCCCTTGGGATCTCTCGTCTGCACGAGATTGGCTTTAGCCAACTGTCTGGACAGAGTGTCCACCTTCTATTGGGAATGCATCTCGTCCTCAACATGGATCTCTTGAAGTAGATCTCCCAGGCTAATGTCTAGCTTCTTTCTGTGCATCCTTGCATAGAAGGTACTCCATCCAGCAGGAAGTTTTGAGACGATCCCTCCGACGACAAACTTGTCGGGAAGGGGCATCTCTTCGTATTCCAGTTTCTGACGCAGCTTTAGAAATTTCTTCACCTGTGGCAACATGGGTTTTTCGTCCTCAAAGAGTAATTTGTGATATTTTTCAACCACAAACATTTCGCTCCTGTTCTTGTCTTCTTCATACAGTTTTTCCACAGACTCTCATATGTCTCTGGCAAGTTCCTTCTTCGAGTAGGATTCTGCCAGGGAGTCCTCCATAGCATTCAGGATGAAAAGCCTGCAGATGCTATTTTCCCTTCTCCACTTGGCCTGGAGTTTGGTAGCCGCGTTGATTGCGGCAGTAGATCCAGTGTCTGGAACAGAGGGTTCTTCCTCCAATAAAACATGATCAACGTCTTTCAGTTGAAGAGTTAGGTAAACCTTTCTCTTCCAGACTTGATAATGCTCTCCATCGAACTTTTCCAATTTGCAGAAGTCCGATTGGAGGAGTGAAGCATTAATGTTTTCCATCTACACGGATCTTGCTTTGAGATTGTTAGTCCCGGAGCTTGATCAAAGATGGTAAAACAGATGCAACAAAGATCTACGATGATACAAATACCAAATAACCCGATTACAATATGGAGGAAAAAAATAAAGAAGAGAAGATCTCTTGTTCTTCCTTGCAAACGTGTTGCAATTGGGACAGAACGAGTTACAATAAACTAGAGAGAGATGAGAAGAAGAACAATGCTGGGGTGTCAAAATACCGTTGCTCAAAGCAAGATTCGCCCCACACGATCTGCTTCCAGGAACCAGCAAGTTGAAGAACTTGTGGAACGCTCGAAGTCACCTCTGTTCTGACTCCTCGGATGGACTTGCGATGGCGACAGCAACTCTCTCTCTTTTTCCTTTTCTGACTTGTACTTTCGTAGTAACCACAAAGAAGGCCAGAAGAGAGTATTTATAGAGAGAGGGTGGAAACCCTAGCCGCCTCTTCAGTTATGGAAAGATTGAATCAAATCCCAAAAGATAGCAACGAGATTTAATTCAAATCCCACAAAGATAGGAACGAAATTAATTCAAATCCCACAAAGATAGGATCTAAATTAATTCAAATCCCACAAAGATAGGATCTGATTTAATTGCATTGATTCAGCCTTTTCATAATTGACTTGTAATCTGCACAGTCAGCGGATCCCTCCATGCGGCAGCAGCAGCAGCCTGGCCGCATGAGCCTCATGGCCGCATGGACCACATGAGCCGCATGGACCGCATGAGCCGCATGGACCACATGGGCCGCATGAGCCGCATGGACCCGCATGTGCTGCATGAGCCACATGTGCCGTATGAGCCGCATGAGCCGCATGGACCGCATGTGCCGCATGAGCCGCATGGCCGCATGGCCGCATGAGGCGCATGAGGCCGCATATGAGCCAACAAAATGCCATATTACGCCTCATGAGCCCATGAGCCCGAGTCCGAGTCGCTAAGCCCCTTTGGGGCTTAGCTCCAAATGGAATTAATCCAAGAGAATGACAAAAGCATTAATGCTTAATCCTTGGAGCCTTATTCTTACCTCCTAGTAAAATCATCCACATGGTTCCCTCCTTAGGGTCACCACCCCATGTGCATCTCTCAACAACACACAAGTATATATGTTGAGATAACTCATGGTGCATTTCCGATGTGGGACTAAAATTTACAAGGCATGTTGAGAGCAAGCTCTCTCCATGTAAAGAAAGCACCAACATATATATATATATATATATATATATATATATATATATATATATATATATATATATATATATATATATATAATATTAAACACGATTGTTAATTTAATTTTTACCATCCCAAATGGGTGCATGCTTGATAGATGTTGCGCTACATGCCCAGGAAAATCAGTCGCCTTTGAACTGAATTTTGTAGGTCGCAGCGGGGTTGCTGGCCCTCGAAAGACCAAAAGTAAAAAAAAAAAAAAAAAATCACCAACTTGAATGTTGGTATTTCAAATTTATATATGCATGTATCAACTTACTTCGGAACAAAATAAAAAAATAACGTATATGCACTACTTGGGTCCATGTATGACTTAAAACAAGTTTGTAAATAATGGCATCACAAGTTAGATAAATAACTTTTGGAATACACAGTTTTCTTATAAATGGAAGTTATATGTGGGTGTATTGGGGTAAGATGTAATATTCAAATGAGGATGATACATATAAATATATAGGCATAGTATTGGGGTGAGATGTAATATTCAAATATATTAATTGGAGGGTTTAATTGATTTTTTAAAACTAAATGTAATATCTTTTTTTAGGGGAGCATCATGTAGATGCAAGCATCCCGAAGATGCTAATAGAGACAACATGTATTTGCGTATTGTATTATTTTCTTTCGATGAGATTTTTCTGCTGTAATTTTCCTTCGAAAGATTTTTAATGAGGCATTATAAGTCGCACTTACGTGGATTTATATTCTTAAAAAATATTGTTGTACTTTTTTTTTTTGTTTAATATGGATTTGTCCAAAGGTGCAAAGATGGATGTTTCCTTAGAAAAGTATTTTAATGAGACAATGATTAAATTAGACATCCAAGAAGAAGTGTTGTGATTTATGCATAATATCAAATATATATGCCCTTAGTTATCAACAACCACCATTTCCATATTCCCTCTTTATATATAGTCTTAATAAGAGGGGAAAAAAAATCTATTTAGCTACCATTTTCTCTCTCTCTCTCTCTCTCATTTTTATAACACTCTACTAATAGTTAGGCGTGAGCAAAACTCAAATTTTTTGGATCGAAAATGACAACAAACCAATATGAATTACAATTCGGGTCAATTTTGGAATTAATGGATCAAGGTTCGATTTCATTAAATGGAAATCGATTATATTCGATTCAGCTTGCAAATTTGGGATTCAATTTTCAAACAAAAAATCAAAATTAACATATGCTTTTACATATTTACCCCTCACTGTCATATATAGACCTAAAAAAGGATTTTTTTTGAAAACTAATATATTTTCCAAGTGGCTAGGAGATCGATTCCCTCCCTACCATATATATATATATATATATATATATATATATATATATATATATATATATATATATATATATATATATATATATATATATATTTTGAAGCAATGGGTAATTGTGGAGAACTCGTCTCCACTGGAGCTCGAACTCCCGACTACTTGGGCCGCATGCATCTCTCTTAACCACTAGGTTAGAGGTCATTTGCTATATATATATATATATATATATATATATATATATATATATATATATATATATATATATATATATATATATGGATCGAACTGAGTTCACATGGGTCAAGAAGGCCGCAAGAAAATTCCAGTTGTGTATGTACAAATTGGTGATGCGTCGACTACTAACATCTGATAGACTCGTGAGGTTTGGCATACAACCGAACATGCAGGATTGTGTTCTCTGCAATGGACAAGAAGAGACTATGAGTCACTTATATTTTCATTGCCCATTCACCTGGAGCATCTGGACACACCACATGCGTAAGCTCGATATGTGTGTCGGTGGGATACAAGGGATCGACGAAATCATGGAGGACATTAGTCAATCCAAGAAGAAGGGAGCAGGATGGTTCATGGAGGCTCGCGTACGGCTGGTAACTGTAGTGCGGCACGTGTGGAAAGAAAGGAACAATCGAATATTCGAAGGAATGCATACTCCACATATTGGAATCCTTCACAATACAAATTATGATGTGAGGGATCTTGTAATGCAGCAAACATAAATCAGTTTGCTTATCATTGTACTATACTTTAGTTTTCTCTTATCAATGGAATTACCTTTTCCAAAATAAAATAAAATAATATATATATATATATATATATATATATATATATATATATATATATATATATATATATATATATATATATATATATATATATATATATATATATGAATTAGATTCATTATTATTACACTAAAAATTGAATACATTGACATTTTAGTTATAGGTCTGATATTAATTATAGATTGGATTGGGATAAAACATTTAAGGATTATTTATGCTAACTATTTCTAAGTTTTGGATTTATAATATTGGGTACCCCTACTCTTAAACTAATACACTGACCATCCCATATTTTATGTTTATTACACATGGTACCTTACTTTAAGATAAAAATAAAAAATTATAATACTAAGTACTTCTATTTTTATGTTATTTTTCTAAAGAGATGGTTAATATAATTCGTTTAAAACTAGGTTACTCTTTGTTATAAATCCGAAACTTAATAATTCTTGATTATATGGTATACTTTTAGGAAAATGAGAAGCCTACAACAAAATGTTTACAATATTCTTACAACTTCTCTCTCATCCCTTACACATGGGTTCCATCTCCCCTCTCATCCTTCTCCTGCTACATGGGCTCCACCCGACCCCACAACTTTTTCCTCTCCTCCAATCGAAGTCCGACACGTGACGGTTGTAATAAAATTGTAAGCATTTAGTTGTAGGCATAACAAAGCTCATACTTTTATAGGCAACAATATAGTTTAAGACCACAATTATTGATTAATTTCAAAGAAAAAAAATTTGATGATGTCTATTTTTTTTTATGATGTATCTATTATTAATATCAAAATTAACGTCAACGTCTTGTTTCCTAGTCAGAAGTGAACCTGTCATTCATTATCTAGACGTGCGGTTTTCTAAACGGTTGGCCGCCCACGCAAAGCTAACTTTGGCATATGTTTATTCCTTACACGCACTCATTTGGGCCTCACTTTAGAAGGTATGTATTTGCTAGTTCCGCAACATTTGGTAAGAGCGCTTTTTTTTTTTTAAATAGTAAATTTCAATTAGAATTTCACAATAATTTTGTTTCAGTCGAACTTATAGTCAAGGTTCCAGAATTTCTACATTCAGAATCTAAGGGTGTGTTTGGTAGGAGAAAAAGTGGGAGGAAAGAAAATAGAGGAAAAAAAAGTGAAGGAAAAAAATTCATTTTCTCTTATTTGATATGGAAAGAAAATAGGAAGGAAGGAAAAGTAGAGGGATTACTTTTCCCTCATAACCTAAGAAATTCAATCCCCCCAAAAGTGGGAGGAAAAGTGGAAGAAAAAGTGGAGACTTGTATTAATTAACAATTATACCCCCATATGAATGTATTATTTAAAAATTATTTATGAAGTCAAATGGTAAATAAGTGTTTTTAGTTGAGGGCAGAATTGGTAAATCCTATATTTTTTTACTTTTTTTTCTTTCATTTTTTCTTTCGTACCAAACAAAGAAGGAAGAAAATAATCTTTCCTTTCCATATGGAAGGAAAATGTATCCTTATATTTTTCTTTCCTTCCACTTTTCCATCATTCCTACCAAACACATCCTAAAATTTATTTTGTAGAATAGCTAGTAAGGTTTAACTTGAAGTCTCCTAGATTCTAAATTTTATATTATATTTTTAAAAATAAAGATTTATTTGTTTACTATTCTTATACAAATTCAACTCATTCTATATTACTTTTGGGTTCAAGATATATTTTTGAGTTTCATCTACTATTGATGGTCTTACAAGCAAAATTGGTTTGGAGGATTGAGTTGGCTTTTAAATCGGTTTTTTGTGACACGTTTCTTTGTATTCTTGGTTGTGTTGGAATTTTTAATTCCATTTTATTGTTCTTAAAGGATGAAAAGGAAAGAGAAGGGACTTTAGTCCCACATCGGAAAGAGAGAAAGGTTTGAGGGTGCTTAAATAGGTATGTGCACTCATGAGGAGTGTGCAACAACCAAATGGTTGCTAGTGGGTGACCATTAGTTGTTATTTTATCTTCTTCATGAAAATGTAGCCGGTGTTGCCGGGTGTTGCCACCGGCAACACCGGCTCGGGCTCGGACGTAGAGGCGATAGTGGCACGTACTTAGGCAACGTGGCATCGGGCGAGCGGCGTAGGATCGGGCCTCGGGCTCCTCGCGACGATTCTCGTCCCGAGAATTCCTATTTTTGCAGCGGCCCAGACAGACGAAAGGGTGAATGAACCTGCGAACAGGTGAATGAATGTTGTTTCGGAAGGGTCGCGACTTCACGAAATAACACGAATCCATCAATTTATACTACAGATCTCTGAGTCTAAAACACACAGAATCTCAGTATTCATTCTCTCTTTCTTTCTCTTCCAAAGTCTTCCAGAAAGGTGTTCTTCCCTACGCCGGTGTCTCACAACGTCTGGTGAACCTCCGGCAGAAGGCTGTCTTATCCTGGGTGTTCTGGCGTGCTGACTCCAAGACGTTACCGGAGTGTCCGAAACACTTTAAAGAAAGTGCTGCTAAATGCACGATTCAAGCCTCGACGACATTTTTAACTTCGCAGAACTCAAAAGTGAAGTAGAAGGAATTTCTAACAATCTTAAAGTGTTACAAATAATGGCGTCCGAGGCTGCAATTTCGAGCATCAAAGTCATGAATCAGGATCTAGTCAAACTGGATCGCTTCGACGGGACGAACTTCACACGCTGGCAGGACAAGATGATCTTCCTCCTGACGGCGCTGAAAATCTACTACGTCCTCGACCCAGATCTGCCACCTGTTTCAGAACCCACTCCAACAGATTCTGATGCAGTCAAGGCAGAACGCAAAAAACGCAAAGATGACGAACTGCTGTGCCGTGGTCACATTTTGAACACCCTGTCGGACAGACTGTACGACCTCTATACAGAAAATCCTTCGACGATCGACATCTGGAAGGCTCTGGAATTCAAATTCAGAGCAGAAGAAGAAGGTACAAAGAAATTTCTCATATCAAAGTATTTTGATTTCAAAATGATTAATACAAAGCCTATACTCGCCCAAGTACACGAACTTCAAGTTCTAGTCAATAAACTCAGGGCAGTAAAGATAGAAATTTCGGAACCATTCCAAGTTGGTGCTATAATTACTAAATTGCCATCATCTTGGAATAGTTATCGAAAGAAACTACTTCGCAGCTCTGAGGATTTCTCACTAGAACATATTCAAAAACACCTTCGAATCGAAGAGGAAACGAAGGAAAGACAGAAATCCGAGAACAACGGAGTTTCTAAAACTAATGCGGTGAGCACGAAAGGCAAGAGTCCTGCAGGAAAGAAGAACTTTCTCGGTCCTAAGAAGGACCAACAAAAGTTCAAGAACTCCAGTACCGCCAAAGGACCCAAGATCGACTGTTTTGTATGTGGCAAAGCAGGACATTATGCCAGAGACTGTCGGGTTCGAAAGACCCAAAATAGCGAGGTAAATCTCACTGAGACAGATGACATAATTGCTACGGTGAGCAAACTCATGACGGTCAAAGGGAAGGCTCCAGGATGGTGGTACGATACTTGTGCTACCATTCATGTTTCATACGACAAAGCAGTATTCAAGACATATTCTGAAGTCAATGATGGACAAGAAGTTCAGATGAAAAATGAAGGACACTCAACGGTCGTGGAAACAGGTGATGTGGAAATCCAATTCACTTCCGGAAAGAAAGTAACTCTAACTAACGTACTTTACGTCCCGGATATGAGTAAGAACCTCGTCAGTGGAGTCTTGTTAGGTAAACCAGGAATAAAATCTGTTTTTGAGTTGGACAAATTAATTTTGACCCGTAATGGTGTGTTTGTTGGAAAGGGATATACCGATGAGGGTATGATCAAACTTTGTATCATTGAAAATAATATCAATAAAGTTTCTACTTCTGCTTACATGATTGAGTCCTCTACTTTATGGCATAGTAGATTAGCGCATATATGTATTAGCACTATGAAAAGATTAATTAAATCTGGATTAATTTCATGCAATTCTGAAGATCTAGGATCTGATGAAAGGCTAAGGATCTAGGATCAGCAAGTGAGTTCGAAAGGCTAAGGATCTAGGATCTGACGAAATAGATTCTCAACTAATTTCTTTTTACTTAGTAGAAGAAAATGCAGAGAAATTTATTCGAACGATTCCTATCATTCTTCAGGTGGAAGATGATCCTAAAACCTTTAAGGAAGCAATAGCTTCGCGGGACTCATCTTTTTGGAAAGATGCTATCCAAGATGAGATGGATTCGATAATATCTAACCACACTTGGGAAATTGTCGATCTGCCCAAAGGGTCAAGACCTATTGGATGTAAGTGGGTGTTCAGGAGAAAGTATCATAGCGATGGTACTTTAAACACCTACAAGGCTTGACTAGTAGCCAAAAGATTTCGACAAAGAGAAGGAATTGATTATTTTGACACATATGCACCAGTAGCAAGAACGACTACAATTAGTATATTGTTTGCGTTAGCTTCATTGCATCATCTTAATGTTCATCAGATGGATGTCAAAACGGCATTCTTAAATGGAGATTTCGATGAGAAGATTTACATGGAGCAACCGGAAGGGTTCGTGCTCCCGGAAATGAACAAAAGGTATGCAAATTTGTTAAATCCTTGTACGGATTAAAACAAGCACCAAAGCAGTGGCATCAGAAATTCGACTCAGTCATAATTTCTAATAGCTTTGTTCACAATGTTTGTGATTAGTGTTTATACACTAAAGTATATGGAAATATCGTGATATTTCTTTGTCTCTACGTTGATGATATGTTGATCATTAGCAACGAGATGAGTGAAATTATAGAAACGAAGAGGTTTCTAACTTCCACATTCAAGATGAAAGATCTTGAAATAGTTGACACCATTTTGGGGATCAAAGTAATACAAAACAGTAGGGGTTTTAAACTTATGCAGTCGCACTATGTTGAAAAAGTGCTAGACAAGTTCAAACACCTAAAGTTCAAAGAAGTAAACATTCTATTTGATCCAAGTGTTAAACTAGAAAAGAATTCTGGAAGAGCCGTCGCTCAATTAGAATACGCAAGTGCTATTAGATGTCTTATGTATTTGATGCAATGCACAAGACCTGATATAGCATTTGCAGTTAGTAAAATGAGTAGATTTACTAGCAACCCTAATAATGAGCATTGGAGGGCTATCGGAAGAATTTTTGGTTATCTTTTGAAAAACCAAGAATCTTGGATTACAGTATGGTAGATTTCCTGCGTATTAGAAGGATATACCGACGCTAGTTGGATATCAAGTATCGGGGATAACAAATCTACGACAGGTTGGTATTTACGCTTGTTGAAGGGACAGTTTCTTGGAAGAGCAAGAAACAAAAGTGCATTACCCATTCGACCATGGAGTCAGAGTTTGTGGCTCTAGCTTCTGCAGGACAAGAAGCTGAGTGGTTGAGGGATCTTCTATTAGAAGTTCCGCTGGCTAAGGACAATGTATCAAAAGTGTCAATACATTGCAATAGTCAAGCTACTCTAGCAAGAGCCTACAACGAAGTGTATAATGAAAAGTCTAAACATATAAGTCTAAGACATACCTACGTAAAAAAATTGATCAAAGATGGAATCATTTCTCTTACATATGTGCGTACCAGCTATAACTTAGCTGATCCCTTTACTAAACCACTAGCTAGGGATTTAGTAAAATCTACCTCGAGAGGTATGGGATTGAAACTCCTTGAGTAAGAGTTCCAACAACAGTGACAACCCAATCTAATGTTAAGAAAACATTAACCTTAGATTCAATGGGTAACAACAAACTGTTGATTTGGATGTATACGACATGATAATGTCGACTGTTGCAATTTGAGGGTTGAGTTTATAAAACTCTTAATGAAGTTCAGTAATGTTGACATGTATCTGTAAAGCAACAGAGATACTGAAAGAACTTCACCTATGTAAATTTAGAGATGGTGCCGTCTCAGTAAGATCTGGAGTTTATATTATAAAAATTCACGAGACAAGATCAACATATGGCCATTAATAGTGCTAAGCGAGAGATGTAGGTGAAGAACTACAAAAAAATGTGTGTAAAGTAACACAGATTTTATCACAAGGAATAACTGGTTCAAAGTCCAGCTACCAGAGATTCCGATAAAATCTTGTGTTGCATCTACTAAGGTTAGGTTCAAATCGAAAGATACCTAACTGTATTAACATTCTTTAAGTGATGTATTCTGGAATTCCTTTCCATCATTTATGGAACAAATGGGGGATTGTTGGAATTTTTAATTCCATTTTATT
Source organism: Iris pallida (assembly GCA_029216955.1). Taxonomy (NCBI): domain Eukaryota; kingdom Viridiplantae; phylum Streptophyta; class Magnoliopsida; order Asparagales; family Iridaceae; genus Iris; species Iris pallida. Next base: position 8,601,978 of record JANAVB010020396.1, on the reverse strand, counting down.
GTTCATAAAGGATGAAAAGGAAAGAGAAGGGACTTTAGTCCCATATCGAAAAGAGAGAAAGGTTTGAGGGTGCTTAAATAGGTATGTGCACTCATGAGGAGTGTGCAACAACCAAATGGTTGCTAGTGGGTGACCATTGGTTGTTGTTTTATCTTCTTCATGAAAATGTAGGGCTTGGGCACGGGCACGGGCACGGACACGGGCTCGGGCTCGGGCGTAGAGGCGATAGTGGCGCGTTGTAGACGCACTTGTGCACTTAGACAACGTGGCATCGGACGAGCGGCGTAGGCTCGAGAATTCCTATTTTTGCAGCAGCCCTTACAGACGAAAGGGTGAATGAACCTGCGAACAGGTGAATGAATGTTGTTTCGGAAGGGTCGCGACTTCACGAAACAACACGAATCCATCTATATATACTACAGATCTCTGAGTCTAAAACACACAGAATCTCAGTATTCATTCTCTCTTTCTTTCTCTTCCAAAGTATTCCAGAAAGGTGTTCTTCCCTACGTCGGTGTCTCACAACGTCTAGTGAACCTCCGGCAGAAGGCTGTCTTATCCTGGGTGTTCTGGCGTGCTGACTCCAAGACGTTACCGGAGTGTCCAAAACACTTTAAGGAAAGTGTTGCTAAATGCACGATTCAAGCCTCGACGACATTTTCAACTTCGCAGAACTCAAAAGTGAAGTAGAAGGAATTTCTAACAGGTTGTTATTTTTGCGATTTCGACCTCTTATAAATTATGTTAGATCCGCGCAGTTGTCCGTAAACAGAAAAAAAAAAATTGTCCAAGTATGAAGTATTGACTTATTTCTGTATCAGCCCTAAATACATACATACATACTATATAAAATAGACATGTAAAAACTCAAAAACATTAAAACACCAGGAAAAATTTTCATATGAAATTAATTTCAAATAAATATACTGAACAAAGGATATTTTAGAAAAAATTCAAAATCGAAATAGATTTTGATAGGCGGATTGGCAGAAATTTAATATTGCCTAATTTTTACCAAATAGTCTAGGCTATATATATATATATATATATATATATATAGAGAGAGAGAGAGAGAGAGAGAGAGAGAGAGAGAGAGAGAGAGAGAGTAGTGCTCATTATATTGTTGTGATTTGTCTCATTTCAATGCTTAACCTGATAAATTTTATAAGCATTAGAGTTCGACGTTACGGGTGAGCATTATTCAGTTTTGGACCGATTCGAACCGAACGAATTGAATAAGAGATGTAATTTATTTGAAAAAAAAATCGGTTCGATTTCGATTTTGAAAGTACTAAAATTTCGGTTTGGATTTTCGGTTTCGATCCAAAACCGAATAACACTTGTGCAATTATGTAATACTTCAATTCTATGCATATGCTGTAATTAAAATGTATATATTTTTAAAATAATAATTTTATTTGTGTTTTAAAATCAAACTTTTGTGTGAGTTCTCTAGTCTAGTGTTTGTAGAGCGGACATCCGGAGGGGCCGACATGGTTCAAACCCCTAATTGTGTGTGTGAGTGGGATTTCAATTTTTTTTTTTCAAACTTTGCTAATTTAACAACTAGTATAATTTTTGATTCAAATACAAAAAATATATGTATAAAAAGTATAATTTTTAATATCACTTAACCATTATTTCAACTTTGGATCCTTATACAATAGACATAGTCCAACCAACAAACCAAATAAATCGAATAGATGAAATCGTTATTCGGTTTGACTCGATTTCGATTTTGGATTTTTAGAATTTCGGTTTATTCAATTTTGACTATTTTGATTCGATTGAAACCGAATAAACCGAACGCTCACCCTAGTTGCTCGAAGTTTAATTTACAGCGGAAGCCAAGCATACAATGACTGCCAAAATCACTCAAAACTAAATAATTTGGTCATTTTGAACTCATTATGTGGTTCATATTTGTGTTCAGACCCAACAACACCAATGAGCCCTCCTCTCTCTCTCTCTCTCTCTCTCTCTCTCTCTCTCTCTCTCTCTCTGTGCAGGTTTTGTTAGACTGTCTGACATAAATTATACATTGTTATATTTCTGCCAAACCGACTAGTAAAATCTGTACATGCACAAATTATGTCCGTCCGTCTGACATAATCTATTTCGATTTTGAATTTTTTCTAAAACTAAATTTGCTCGACTTATTTATTGAAAATTAATTTCGTACAATTTTTTTATATTAAAATATTAATAAATATATAAGATATTTGTATACATTTACAACTGTTGTATCGTGTATCTACAAGTTTAAAATGTAAATTTGATTCGGAGCTACATATAATCAGTTTTCTTAATAGTCTTAGGAAGATGAAGACAACTTTGAAAGAAATTGACCCTTGTATTTTATGAGTGTTACTGGAACTACTCTTATTCCGAAAATAATTATACTGATCACTTTTCTTTATAAATTTTATAAAACATAGCAATAGTCAGTATTAAAAGTTTCTATATAAAATATAAATTATATGAATGGTCTGTATAATTAGTTTCATAGTATGGTTTATATAAACTTATACATTGGAAAAAAAAATATATATATATATATATATATAAACTTATACATTGGAAAATCTCATGGGAGTTCCAATCATGAGTAAATTCTCTGGTGCTGGTCTGATTGATATTATCATTTTTCAAGAAGGAATGCAAACATGGTGGCTCATACATACACTTGCGAAAGAAGTCCTAAATAATAATCTTTGTTGCTTCTACTCTGACTATCCTCCTTGTATCTCCCAGATTTTAGTTGAGGATATTAGTAAACAACATGTATCTGTATCTTTACTATTAATTTTTAATAGAATTTGTTTTCCATTGAATTTTTTTTATATAAAATATAGGGGTAGTGTCCACTTTAAAACAATGTTGCTACTCAGATCGTAGATGGCCGCCACACGAACCGCACGTCACGTGGCGGTTGCCCATTGAGCGAGATAGTGCCGGAGGGATGATCCACATTAGCAGGGAGGCTGAACGTATGGAAGACCGCCAATGTGGCGCATGGTTCGCGCGACGGCCCCGTGCGTCGGTTCTTTGATCATTATCCACTTTAAAAACTACTACAGTTTCAGCGTAGATGCTTCCACACACACATATATATATATATATATATATATATATGTGTGTGTGTGTGTGTGTGTGTGTGTGTGTGTGTGCACGTGTCTTGTACGTATTTTAACATTTTTTAATTAATTTAGGAAGACTCTTTAGGAAGACTAAAGGGTAGTCTTCATAATTATTAAGTTGTCCTTATTAAAATTAATGAACTATTTTTAATTAGTATAAGTATGTAAGGGTATTTTCGAAATTCAAAAGTTTTACCATCAAAGTTTTCCTATTATATAGTAGAATAGATTAGTATAAGTATGTAAGGGTATTTTCGGAATTCAAAAGTTTCACCATCCAAGTTTTCCAATTATATATATATATATATTGGAACCAGGTATATATATATATATATATATATATATATATATATATATATATATATATATATATATATATATATATTGGAACCAGGTAAATTATTTTTGGAATCGCTCCCACTGAGATTCGAACTTCTGACCACTCGGGCCGCATGCATCTCTCTTAACCACTAGGCTAGAGGTCATATATATATATATATATATATATATATATATATATATATATATATATATATATATATATATATATATATATATATATATATACTGCAATGACATTGATGAGAAGTCTCGCTCGTCTCGTTACAGCTTTAGTTAATGGCTAGCAAGTACGTACTGATTGCAGGTTGAAATTTATGATCATTTGTTAGAAGTTTCTTCAATGTACATTAATGGTGGAGCGGCCCTTGAGTCTTCGTTCCTTACTAATTAGTCGGACACATCGGTTCGTCCTTACTAATTAGTCGGACACATCGATGCAATCCGTAAGACCTATATTAATGGTCGAGCGGCCCTTGAGTCTTCGTCCTTACTAATTAGTCGGACACATCGATACAATCCGCGGTAAGACCTTGGTGCCCACATGTCGGAATGACAAAGACATGATGACTTTCGGGGAGAATACTTCAATGTGAAACGAAACACTAAAAGTTATAAAGGAACAGGAATTTCAAGTGCGAGTTGATTTTTGGTATTCTTGTCGGGAGTCTAAAAGAATTGCGCTCCATTTTTTTTTTTCCTAAAACAAATTCAACAATATGATTCATTCGACCAAAGAAATGATATAAATGATAGTGGAGCTGTTTGATTGGACGAACTTGATCGAAGCCTAAAATTTTAAATCGATATTTTACGTATGTATTGTATACGCATTGTGTACTCACACTATGGCCATGTTTGGTTCGCAGAATCTCTGGATTGGAAAAGAAAAGTGATTACTTTTCTATGTTTGGGTGCCAAAAGAATTGAGGAGAAAAAGAATTACTTTTCCACATTGAGATATTCACTTTCCTTTCCAAATTCCTTGACATTTCCAAACATCGAAAAGAAAAATCGATGGGAATTAAAATGTTTCAAAGGAAAGGAAATGACAAGGAATTGATTTCCTTTCCCTTCCATTCCGCGAACCAAACGAGGCCTATGTGTACACATTTTTTTTTCCACTCAGTTTCGTTTGAATGCTTCGAATAAAGTGAAAGTTAGAAGTAAAAAATGTAAAAATTTAATATTTGAATGATTGTTGAAGCGATTTGAACTCTTTGTAGTTTTATGTTTGGCTTGTAAAGAAGTGATAGTTGACACTACAAGAAAAAGACCCTATTATGACGTTTGAAAAGAGTTTATTACAACGGTTCAATTATAAACGTTACAGAATTTCCGCAACAACACATAATATGACGGATATGAAGAGTTTTGGCCTATCATAACGTTTTTTGGCGCTAAACGTTATGTAGAATTAGAATATTTGTAACGATGTTTGTAGGAGCCGTTGTAAAAGTGAATAAAAAGTGCATATATTGGCCGTTCGAACCCACGTTCAACTTTTTAATTCCCGCGCCCCGCTCTAAAACCCTCTTCTCACTACTTCTGTCTTCTCTCTCCTCTTTTCTTTCAGAGAGAAGTTTTCACTCTTTCGATCTCTCCTCTAACTTTTCCGAGTCTCCACTCCCGCGTCTTCCTCCGCCACTTCCTCACTCTCATCCTCTCCTTCTCCGCGTCTCCCTCCGCCTACGAAACCCTCGAGCCGTTGAGTATCTTCCGACGACGACAAGGTATGTAGTTTAGGGTTACGTAAGGTTTAGGGTTCTAAGTTTTTTTTTCTAATTTCTGTAAGTTTAGGGTTATGATACGGTTAGGGTTCTAATTTTTGTCCCATAGAGAAACCATATGATTTTTTGTCCTAATTTCTGTTTGGGTTAGAGTTAGGGTTTGGATTTCTGTCCTAATTTCTGTCATTGTTTTGCCCTAATTTCTGTCCCATAGAGAAACCATATGATTTTTGTCCTAATTTCTGTTTGGGTTAGGGTTAGGATTAGGATTTCTGTCCTAATTTCTGTCATTGTTTTGCCCTAATTTCTGTCCCATAGAGAAATCATATAATTTTTGTCCTAATTTCTGTTTGGGTTAGGGTTAGGATTAGGATTTCTGTCCTATTTTCTGTTTTCTCCTAATTTGTGTCCTAATTTGTTTTATTCGACAAGTTTAAGGTTAGGGTTCTAAGAGGTTTTTTCCCTCTTCGTATAATAAATTTTGGATTCTTCTCTTCGTATGTTGTTATGTGTTGGATAATAAATTAACAAATTTGCATGCATACTTTCAATGACATACATTTGATATTTATACAAATGCTTAATTTTGGGGGCTCGAATTGAGGGTACCAATCCCTCAATTCGACGATCGACAATGTTCATTTGATAATAAATAGGTGCATTGAGCAGTGGCTTCCATTGAGCACTGAGTTACATACTATATTCTGCCAAGCATAAACAGGGGATTCAAAATTGTTTTTAGTAAATCAAAAATTAACAGAGGCCCTTGTCCTGAAAGGACTTTATCTGGGACTGTCACGACCCGCACCCAGTGTAAGGATATGAGAAGTGGGTACGTCCAGCCTACGCCGCAGTATCGGCGGTTGAACGCTGTCCTAGGTCACAACATCTAGCAATAACCAAACCTGTACAATGATATACACTCCAAAAAGGAGAACAATATAAAGGTACAACTCAATCACAGTATCTAAGGTAGAATAAAGAGAAAGATGAAATATAAGATAAAAGATTAATCTCCAACCAACTACAATGAGAGCAATATCTGAATATACAACATCACCAATATCCAGAAACTGAAAGTACATGAAATAAGACAACTAAAGAAAACTAGTCTGGAGATCTAATCTAGACAATAGGCAAGTCCTCAGCAACTGTAGGATCCTCCTGAGGGTCCAAGTCACCGGTGTCATCTAAGCCTGTACCATAATACTTAGGACAGAACTCCTCCTCATCGCCTGTAATATTTTCAACAGTCCAATCAGGACGAGAATGAGCATAATACATCTCACGCAGTTCATATCTTGACAGAAAATATAAAACATGTGATAGGCTAACACTACAAAAATTTGTCAGATTAGCGACGTTACAAAATGTCGCTAAACTCGATAAAAATGTTGCTACGTAAATTTAGCGACGTTTTAAGCGACATTTTGAAAACGACAAAAAAAAACGTGTCGCTAAACGAGAAAACGTCGCAAAATGTCGCTAGGGCGACGTTATTTGGCGACGTTATTAACGTCGCTAACTAGCGACGTTATTTGTGACGTTTGGTCGTTGACGCTAATTAGTGACGTATATGGCGATGTTACCGTGTGGTCGCCGTTTAGCGACACTATTGCGACGTTTTGGCGACGACGAACTGACATCATATTATGGTGCCACGTCTTGCCACATCAGCATTTAGCGACGCTTGTAACGACATTTCTTAACGTCGCTAAAAATTAGCGACGAATACTAACGTCGCTAAAAACGTCGCTAAGTTAACAAATATATAAAAAAACAGGTTCCAGAATGCAAATGGAGCTGGCGCCTGAGCCAAAATACAGAATAAAAAATAAAAAATATAGAATCCAATCCCTGGGTTCGTCGACCCCCTCGGTGGAACACTCATCTCCATTAGCATGCCTGCATCGTTGATTTTGGGACTATGTCCACTATGCCATGCCTAGATGTTTTACTTTATTTGTCGGTTTCGGTTTTTATTAGAGTACTCTGATACTCTCGGTTTTTCGATATAAATCACAGACTCTAAAATTGACAGACTCTAAAAGTGAGGGTTTTGCTTTCTTTTTCAGGGTTTTGCTATACGTACATGTACTATGGACAGTCTTCATGTGACCAAGTTGAAGCGTTATAAGTGTACTTCTTCGCTACAGTATCTGTGAGATTTTTGATGTCGATAGTTTTGATGTAGCTAAAGTGTACTCTATATTGGATACTATATATATTTTGAGAAGATGTATATAATGAAATGGAGAAATGTAGAATGGTAGCTAAAATACTCTATTTTGAGACAATGAAATGGAGAATGGTACTTTATATTATATTTCAATGCTTTGTTGTGGATATGGTTCAAAGTGGTTGTTTTCGAATTGAATTGAGCAGCATTTGGAATGTCATGCAGTATAGAGCGTTATAAATGTGATACAACGACCATATACAGCGGTTTTTCATAACTATCTATAACGCTTTGAAAATAAAACGTAGCAGAAATTCAACCTATTAATGACGGTTTTGGATGAATTATCTATAACGCTTTTAAAAATATTTATAACACCCGATTTTATAACGCTTGGACTGAGAAAAAAAAGCATCATGGTTTGCAATTAATGACGCTTTTTAGCCGTCATTAAAAGGTATTTTTGTTGTAGTGAATATGGTGCGGATGAGACAACATCAGAACAATATCAGCAAACTTATTGGTCCAGTGCAAAAGAAGCTGCTGCAGGACGGGACTTGCAAAATGAGGCTATCAGAATGGAAGAGTTGGAGTCTATCATTAAGAGAGCGGACCCGAACAAAGCTCTTGGACCCGATGAGTTTGGTAGCAAATTTTACGAAGTTTATTGGGAGGACATCAAGTATCAGGTTTTGGAGGTAGTACAGGACTTCTTTAAAAATTAGAGACTTCTTCGGGAACTAAACCATACATTTCTTACCCTTATCCCGAAGAAGGAGGAAGCTACTTCGTTGTCCGACTATAGACCTATCGCATGCTGCAACTACTTATAAAAAATAATTACACACCTCATGTGTAGGCGTATGGAGGAGATTATGCGCGAGCTTGTGTCATCTAATCAAGCTGCCTTCATTAAGGGTAGAGCAATAGTAGCTAATAACTTGTTGGCACACGAAATGGTCCGGGATTTCAACAGGCTAGCAGAAGGCATGTACAAAACTTGATCTTCGAAAGGCATATGATATAGTTAACCGGGATTTCGTATGTCACATCATACAAGCAATGGGATTCGATCGAGATTGGGTGGATCAAGTACATGAGTGTATTACTACACCTACGTTCTTTATTCTTATCAGGGGGATGCCACATGGGATTCTGAAGAGTAATCAGGGGCTACGTCAGGGAGACCCCCTGTCAATGTACCTTTTCACCTTGGTAATAAAATATTTCTCCTGCCTCATGGACAATGCTATCTTTCACCGACATATTGTTCCATTACAGAAACACATCATACCCCCGGTATCACATCTTGTCTATGCCGATGACCTCCTCGTCTTCCTGTCACCAAGGAGGGAAGGATTGGAGGAGCTTGTTAAGCTTATGAAAGTATTCGGGTTGCACTCGAGTTTACACCTGAACCTGGAAAAAGTAAGGTTTATTTTAACTTACATTGCCCGAATAAAGAAGCAAAGGCAGCGACACTTGGAATCGAGAGAGAGGAATTACCTGTCAAGTATTTGGGAATCCCATTATATATTAATTATGCAAAAAGCACTGAATGTCACAATATGATAGAAAATGCGTAGCGACGCATGGAAGGATGGCATGCTCAGAATCTTTCCTTCGGTTGCAGGATCAAATTGGTCATCTCAGCCATCGCCCTATACTGGCTCCATGCGATCATGCTACCGACGGCGACGATCATGAAGATATAAAAGATGTGTGTGAATTTTGTGTGGCGTTGAGGAATCCACTCGATAAATTGGGATGCCATGTGTCGACCCAGAGAGGAGGGTGGAGTAGGATTGTGATCCTTGTGCGTTCTCAGGGAGGTAGCGGCGCTACGAATCACGTGGAAGTTTCTGACAGAAGATTCGCTATGGGCCAGGTGGATGCAAAGTAAATATGTCAAGGATGGCTGCTTTTGCATCTGTTACATTTAAAACAATGTTATGCCCGAGAGAAAAGCTGAAGCCGCGAATTGTTCGAATTATGAAGGATGGAGCAGCCACGAGCTTATGGTTCGAGCCTTAGATCGATCACCATAGCTTGGTGGAGAGATGTTGGTGTTTTTGACTTTGGACTAGAAAAGATAGTCCCACATCGTCTACACCAAATGGTGAGTATCTCAATATAATGCATTGTTTGTGTTGAGGTGTGCACATGAGGTGTAGTGGAGCACAAGTTTGTGCCATGTGGGAGTATTTTCCTAGAAGGAAAAATGATTAACTCCAACAAGGATGCAAGTTGATTTTTGTTGTGCGGACTCGGACTCGGACGCGGACTCCAGGATTGTCTCGTGCATGCACGGGAGTGTTCGGGGGGTAGGCGTGGACTGGCACACTTCTATGCTGATTGTGGGATGATCTAAAATATCAAACTCTATTTTTGAGTATTGGTATTTTGGTCCCACATCGGATAGGAGAAGAGGTGAAGTCTCAACTCCACTCTATAAATAGAGCCCCTTGACCTCCTTTGAAAGATGCACCAAGAAGAGAGTTGAGGGAGTCTGTTAAGTCCAGGAAGCCCGTTCAAGTCTCAAATATTGACTTACGAGCGTTCCAGAAGTTCTTCGTGAACTTGCTGGTTCCTGGAAGCTGTTCGTGCTCGTGTGGGGCGAATAAAGCTTTGAGCAACGGTGGTTCATTCACCCCAGCATCTCATTCTCGCCTGTCATCGCTGATGTTGCCTTTTACAGTAACTTCTTTTTAGAAGCTCTACTGCCAATAGTTGCTTGCACAAAGTCTCTTTAGAATTTTTGTGTATTACGTAGAATCTTTTTAGATCCTCGTAATTCAGAATCCTCCAGGATCTCTGTTGCACATCTTCTTTAAGGTGCTGCATTTGAAACGTTGTGTGTACAATTGTTTCAGTTTCAGAATTTTCTATCGAAAATTGTGCCTCGGCACTAACAATCTCAAAGCTTTATTGAGAAGATGGATAATTCTCGTGCTTCGCTCATCGATACCGGCTTTAACAAGTTAGAGAAATTCGATGGCGAACACTTCCAGATATGGAGACGAAAGGTCACTTTAAATCTTCAACTCGTGAATGTTGATCACGTGCTGTAAGAAGAAGAACCGATCGTTCCAACCACTGGTTCAAAGTGCCATATGCAACTTCCGACATAACTCCTCATGAACTATGGTTCAAAGTCAGACCTAACTTGAATGTCATTCGAGTGTGGGGGTGTCTGGCTTATGTGAAGCTCCCGGATCTGAAGATTCAGAAGCTGGGGACAAGGACTACGAAGGCGATCTTCTTGGGGTATGCCGAGAAGAGTGATGCTCGGAGATTCCTTGATATCGAGTCAAACCATATCATCGAATCTCGCGATGCTGAATACTTTGAAGACAAGTTTGTAAAACACAAGAATATTGTTCTTGCGGATCTTCCGGAGAATGATGAGGGTACAAAGCAGACAGAAGTCTTTAATGAACCAGTAGTCCAAGATGAAGCTGTCGTCAAGGAGACACCAGCTGAACCAGAACTCGCTGAGCCGTCAACTAAGCAAACGAGGATGCCGAAAGACTTCGGAGATGACTTCGTCACCTATCATGTGGAAGCAGATCCGCTTACCTATGATGAGGCGATGAAGACCAGAGATGCTGTATTCTGGAAGGAGGCGATAGACAACGAGATTGACTCAATCACCTCCAACAACACATGGGTATTGGTTGACCTGCCAGAAGGAGCAAGACCCATCGAATGCAAATGGATCTTCAAGAAGAAGATGAAAGCAGATGGAACCATTGACAAGTTCAAGACCAGGCTAGTAGCCAAGGGGTTTGCTCAGAAGCAGGGGATCGACTACTTTGACACTTATGCTCCAGTAGCTCGGATGACAACCATCAGATTGTTAATTGCTCTAGCAGCAATACACAAGCTGGTGATACATCAGATGGATATGAAAACGGCATTCCTTAATGGCGAACTGACGAAGAGATCTACATACAACAACCAGAATGTTTTGTCGTCAGAGGTCTGGAAGACAAAGTCTGCAAGTTGATGAAGTCTCTGTATGGTTTGAAACAAGCTCCCAAAATGTGGCATGAGAAGTTTGACAAGGTGATAAGGTCAAATGGCTACATGGTCAGTGAAACAGACAAGTGTGTCTATACGAAGTTTGCTGACGGAAGAGGAGTAATCGTATGTCTTTACGTGGACGGCATGCTAATCCTAGGTACGGATTTAAGCTGCGTCACAGAGACAAAGAAATTCCTCTCGACCAAGTTCAGTATGAAGGACTTGGGGGATGCCGACGTAATCTTGGGGCTCAAGATCATCCGGACAGGCACTGGAATAGCGCTGTCACAATCTCATTATATTGAGAAGATGCTCACTCGCTACGGGTATCAAGATCTTCCTTTTAATTGATACACTGTACCGGAGTGATCAGAAGCTGGAGCCAAATTCGAGGAAAAGCGTCAGGCAGTTGGAGTACACTAGCGTCATCGGAAGCTTGATGTACGCTGCTACTGCCACAAGGCCTGATATAGCTTTTGCAGTGGGAATGCTGAGTCGGTTCACTAGCAATCCAGGCGTTGAGCACTGGAAAGCTGTGAAGCGTGTTATGAGATATCTCAAGAAAACTCAGACATATGCACTTTTCTACAGCGGAGATCCGTCAGTAGTCGAAGGCTTCAGTGATGATAGCTGGTGTTCAGATATGGAGAGCGAGTATTCCACAGGTGGATTTGTATTCGCCATGGACGGAGCTGATATATCATGGAAGTCGAAGAAGCAGACTATGTTATCTCGTTCCTCCATGGAATCTGAATTCTTTGTATTGGATGCTGCTGCAGATGAAGCAGAGTGGCTTCGGAAGCTCATGTATGATCTTCCGGTGGTTGGGGCTCAGATACCGGCAATACCGATATACTGTGACAACCAGGCGGCAGCAGCAGTGGCATCAAATGAACTCTTCAACGGGAAGAAAAGAACTGTGCGATTGAAGCACAGGGCAATGAACGATCTCATCAAGAGAGGTGTCATTGCAGTGATTGATGTTCGGAGTCAGGAGAACCTGACGGATCCGTTCACCAAGGGCCTCAAGCGCCAGCTGGTCGATGACACAGCTTGTAAAATGGGCTTGAAGGCATTCTGATATTGTGTTATTACATTCCTACCATAAAGTTTTATGCTATTAGTTCAAAGAGAAATCTACTAGACATCTAGCTTTTGGTTCAAGGGAGGACTATTAACCAGAAGAATATCAGGAACAGTGGGTACTTGTCCTATATGACATGGAGAGATTACGGACCTACAACCACTGTTGTCTACTGTTGTTTTCTGCGAAAAATGGATCATGTGGGAAGGTTGGCTTAAATGTCTTAATGAGTTCTCAGGCAGAGTGAATGCCTGAAGTGCTTTACAGGAAGCACGGTAGAGCAGCACTACAAGGAGTGTAACTCCATGCTACAGTGGGGTGACTCCACCATGAGGTTCCCAGGTAGGGATAATGCCTCGGCTTTGCAAGCCAAGTCACAGCGGAGTAGCACCGCAAATAGGCAGGTAGCCTAATGCTGTATGATAATCGTAATAAAGAGAGGTAGACAGCACTACAAAGAGGACGATGTCCTCATGTTACAGTGGCATGACACCACGAAGAGGTACCAGGTAGGGTAAAGTCTCGGCTTTGCGAGCCATGTCATAGCGGCGTAACACCGTATGGAAGCGCAAGGCTTCATGCTGGGTAGTTTGGTACTACAAAGAGGCCTGTGACCTCATGCTACATTAGTATGACACTACGATGAGGTACCCAGGTGGGGTAAAGCCTCGGCTTTAAGCCATGTCATAGCAGCGTAGCACCGCAAAGAAGCGCAATGCTTCATGCCATGACTCTTTATAAAGAACTCACCTATAGTGTATGGACAGAGATATCAGGCCGTCTCTTGAGGGTAAACTTGTAGACGCCCAAAAATTATACACTGAAACCAGGCTGGCACAAGGCCTTCAATGTGCAGCCAGAAGCACAGTTGATGTCATTATGTGAGTAGGAAGAATTGCAGTTATGGTGCAGAATTCAAGGCTTAGTCTATTCTTGTATCATGCTGTTATTTAACCTATGCGGAAAGATTCAAGTCGTAGCGACATCTCTCCTAATGCATGATGGGCAGTCACTGTAGGGAACGCTCAACCCATATATTGAGATATGTAGGGGATTGTTGGTGTTTTTGCCTTTGGACTAGAAAAAATAGTCCCACATCGGCTACACCAAATGGTGAGTATCTCAATATAATGCATTGCTTGTGTTGAGGTGTGCACATGAGGTGTAGTGGGGCACAAGTTTGTGCCATGTGGGAGTATTTTCTTAGAAGGAAAAATGATTAACTCCAACAAGGATGCAAGTTGATTTTTGTTGTACGGACTCGGCCTCGGACGCGGACTCCAGGATTGTCTCGTGCATGCACGGGAGTGTTCGGGGGGTAGGCGTGGACTGGCACACTTCTATGCTGATTGTGGGATGATCTAAAATATCAAACTCTATTTTTGAGTATTGGTATTTTAGTCCCACATCGGATAGGAGAAGAGGTGAAGTCTCAACTCCACTCTATAAATAGAGCCCCTTGACCTCCTTTGAAAGATGCACGAAGAAGAGAGTTGAGGGAGTCTGTTAAGTCCAGGAAGCCCGTTCAAGTCTCAAATATTGACTTACGAGCGTTCCAGAAGTTCTTCGTGAACTTGCTGGTTCCTGGAAGCTGTTCGTGCTCGTGTGGGACGAATAAAGCTTTGAGCAACGGTAGTTCATTCACCCCAGCATCTCATTCTCGCCTGTCATCGCTGCTGTTGCCTTTTACAATAACTTCTTTTTAGAAGCTCTACTGCCGATAGTTGCTTGCACAAAGTCTCTTTAGATTTTTTGTGTATTACGTAGAATCTTTTTAGATCCTCGTAATTCAGAATCCTCCAGGATCTCTGTTGCACATCTTCTTTAAGGTGCTGCATTTGAAACGTTGTGTGTACAATTGTTTCAGTTTCAGAATTTTCTATCGAAAATTGTGCCTCGGCACTAACAAGAGAGAGGGTGCGGACCTCGCTACAGTTAGACCCAATGAAAGGGTTAGCTGTATACTCCAACAAGGTCATTGGCGGCCCGAGTTACACTATGCAACAAGACGCCTACGCCATGCTATAACGCATGTCCAAGTGGACACTTCACTTCTGATGGACAAATGGAGTTGGGAAGGGGTGCCTAGTGGGACGTTTGTACACGCCAGGGTGTACGATAGTTTGAGGACCAAATATCCGAGGCAGGAGCGCATAGAGTTTATATGGGTCAAAGGTGCGGCAAGGAAGATGCAGTACTGTATGTACAAATTACTGATGGACAGGCTACTCACGTTAGATTGACTAACGAGATTTGGTGTACAACTTAACGGATTGGGGTGTGTTCTCTGCTCTCAACACAACGCGAGAGACAACGGAGCATGTCTTTTTCCATTGCGAGTACGGCTGGGAAGTGTGGCAACAACAACGAAGACTGCTGCACTTGCGGGGGACGGGAGACAAAGCGATGGATGCAATCATGGAGGAGATCGGTCGTCTACGACAGAGGGGTATCAAGTGGTTTACCAAGGCCCGAATTAGATTGGTTGCAGCGGTCTGACATGTATGGAAAGAGAGGAACAACCGTATTTTTGAAAGGTTGAGCAGGTCGACGATGGGGACTCTATGTAATATAGAATATGATGTAAAGGCGCTGGTGGATATGTGTGTCTAATTTTTGAACGCACCAGCTATCTCTCTTGTAATTTTTTTTTTATCATTAACGGAAATTACCTTTTTCCAATATATATATATATATATATATATATATATATATATATATATATATATATATATATGTGTGTGTGTGTGTGTGTGTGTGTGTGTGTGTGTGACGCAGATCAAAAGTTTCGCGAGGGGAGCCATGCCAAAGCGATCGGGAGGCCTGCGTGGGGCCCGCACGCGTCCGCTCGATCCAACGGTCGAAATGACGGTGTTCCCGTGGGACTCTGCAGACGGGTCTGAATCCGAACCCATATATATATATATATATATATATATATATATATATATATATATATATATATATGGAGCAGATCAAAAGCCCCCCTTAAAAAACCCCCTAAAAATCCCTCCCACTCTAATTCGTAATATTAATGTTAATATTAATGTTAATGTTAATATTAATTTTTTTATTATTATTTTTATATTAATTTTAATGTTAATATTAATTTTAATGTTAAGTTTAATGTTAATTTTAGTATTTAAGGGGAGCGGATCAAAAGCCCCTCTTAGAAAACCCCCTAAAAACCCCCTCACTCTAATTCGTAATTTAATGTTAATATTAATGTTAATATTAACATTAAATACTAAAATTAACATTAAATTTAACATTAAAATTAATATTAACATTAACATTAATATTAACACTAACATTAATATTATGAATTAGAGTGAGGGGGTTTTTAGGAGATTTTCTAAGAGAACTTTTGATCCTCTCCCATATATATATATATATATATATATATATATATATATATATATATATATAAAGAAATTTGCAAGTTGCGTGCAAGATACTATAGCTTGAGTGCTATATTTTGTGGAACATGACGACATGTAAACCCAAAGGAAAACATAATAGAGCTTTCTCATATATAAGAAGCAATATCATCAAACATTAATAAACATTCTTACGTACAATTATCAAATGTTAGTACATTTGTCTCATTTGGGCACAATCCTGATTTCCGTAGAAGGCAATGTTGCATAATTGTCACATTTATTATATCTGCATTCATACATGTCATACTTAAGTGTCTATAAATATTTCTAACAAGGTTTGATATTGTGGGTCATCCATGCAAATTATGAAAAAGACCATTCATTCATTAAATGTGTGTGTGTTTTCTTATGAAGTCATTAATTTATTTCCCAGCACAACAACAATGGAGATGGCTGCAGCCTGCTTCAACTAATTCAAAGCAAAAATCTTCGAACAAAATGTTTTTTTTTTTCCGTTTGCATAAGGAGGCGAAATAAATGTTTTATTTGTAACTAAATAGCAAAGCTCGAGGTGAACAAGTATCAACTCAAAAGAGAATTTGTAGTTTCCTATTCCAAATAGTTCGACCTGACTATATATAATTGAACTAGTTTCATGCTTCATATCATTTTTTTAAAAATTGGATTAATATGTGAATAAGCAATTTTATTTTGGACTAGTCTAATATCACCATACTAATTTTTTTTAAAAAAAATCTAACTTCTTTTGTGTAATCTGACTGATTTGACCGATCTGACCGCCAAACAGTTTGATCTAGTTAGAGTTTTGAACCGATTTAACTTTGAAGTTTCCAATTCAAACTTTTTGGAGTTAAAACTTAAAAAACCTAGTTAAAATTATCTATTTTCTAAAAATAGTACTAGTTTACTAAGAGAGAACTAAAAAGTCGTACAAAAACTTATAAGTAGTATATATATATATATATATATATATATATATATATATATATATATATATATATATATATATATATATATATATATATATATATATATATATATATAGGGATATTTTGTAAAACCTCTCCTAAATAATGGGCTAATTTGTGAAATACCCCCTAAAGATCTCGAATTGGTAAAACCCCCTTTCCGTCAAGACGCTGTTTGATTTTGGGTGACGTGGCAATCCGTGTGTGTTATTAAGTAAAAAAATAAAAGTTAGACGAAAATACCCCTGGGATAAGTTTGTAAAATCTGTTCCTCTACGCCACCTCTGAGGTCGACCTCCCTGCCTCCTTCCTCCTCTTCTCCCTCTCCCGCGAGGCCTGGAGCAAGGAGTCCAACTGGCTCGGCTTCGTCGCCGTCTCCACCGACGCTGCCGCCCGCGCCGCCGGCAGGCGCGAGATCTACGTCGCCTGGCGCGGCACCATCCGCGACCTCGAGTGGGTCAACGTCCTGCGTCCCGAACTAGTCCCCATCCACTCCCACTCCGACAACGACGACAGCAATGACAACAACGACGACGACGACGACGACCACAAGCCGAAGGTGATGAAGGGATGGCACACCATATACACCTCCAGCGACTCCAAGTCCCCCTTCACCAAGACCAGCGCCAGGGACCAGCTCCTCGCGAGGATAAAGCAGCTGGTCGACCTGTACAAGCACGAGAGCCTCAGCGTGGTCTGCGTCGGCCACAGCCTCGGCGCCAGCCTCGCCGTACTCAGCGCCTACGACATCGTCGACAGCGGCCTCTCGAAGACCGGCGCCGATCAGCACTTCCCCGTGTGCGCCGTCGTGTTCGGGAGCCCCCAGGTCGGCAACCGGGCCTTCGCCGAGAGGCTCGGCGGGCTCCCGGGCCTCAGGGTGCTGCACGTCAAGAACAAGATCGACCTGATCCCCCTGTATCCGAGCCCCCTGCTGGGATACGTCGACACGGGGACCGAGCTGGTGGTGGACGCGCGGAAGTCGCCCCACCTGAAGGACTCGAAGACCCCGGGCGACTGGCACAACCTGCAGGGGATACTGCACTCCGTCGTGGGGTGGAACGGGGAGCGCGGGGGGTTTGAGCTGAGGGTGAGGTGGAGCCTCGCCATCGTCAACAAGTCGTGCGACTACCTCAAGGACGAGTGCATGGTGCCGGGATCGTGGTGGGTGGAGAAGAATAGGGGGATGGTGCTCGGAGCGGACGGGGAGTGGGAGATGGCTCCTCCTGCCGCGGTGGGATCGGCGCCGGTGCCCGACAGTGGAGAGAGAAAGAAAGAAAGAAGGAGAAGGAGGAGGAAAAATTTTGGGATATTTTGCAAAACCTCCCCTTGTTGGGTTTTGGACGGACTTTTGGGGAAGGGTATTTTCGTCTAACTTTTATTTTTTTACTTAATAACACACACGCATTGCCACGTCACCCAAAATCAAACAGCGTCTTGACGGAAAGGGGGTTTTACCAATTCGAGATCTTTAGGGGGTATTTCGCAAATTAGTCCATTATTTAGGGGAGGTTTTACAAAATATCCCATATATATATATATATATATATATATATATATATATATATATATATATATATATATATATCAAAGGCCCCGTCCGCGGAGCCCCGTCGAAGTCCCGTCCCCCCTGCACCATCGGATCGTGCAGGGCCCGCGTGGGGTCCGCGCGAGCTCGCGTGATCCAACGGCTAAGGGGGGGGGGCGGGGATTCGGCGGGGCTCCGCGGGCGGAGCTCCCGATCCGCTCCCTCTATATATATATATATATATATATATATATATATATATGTGTGTGTGTGTGTGTGTGTGTGTGTGTGTGTGTAGTATGTAATATATTCAATGAAAGATTATAAATATACATAACTTGTTCAACTAAGTTAGCCTATGAACTTGACCGATTTGACTCAACTCAATATCCTGATTCAATCTCTGGTCCGATTTTTTAAAACATTATGTATTACAACTATTTTCTCTCAACAAACATAATATAATACAGCTATTACAACTATTAATTTAGAATATAGTTAGAAGTATGCTGACAAGAACTCTAACTAAAATCGAATATTCAAAGTGTATCTACGTAATAAAGCTTGACTAATATGATTATTAGCCCTTGAGAACATTAAAAAAAAAGATCTTACTCGTAAATAACGCATCAACTCGCTTTCGGTAATGGTAACCTAAAGTTACGTGGTGGAGCCGTGCAATGTAACCTCTAGTTCTAAGTGATGATATGTATAACAACTCTTGATAGTACGTAATTAATTTTGTCTAGTGTGAATAAGGCCGGCCAAGATAGCTAATTAAGTTGTTCTAGCCAGAGCTAAATTTAGTTGTTCCTTATCCTTAACTCCAAAAGAATATATATAAAAAAAATGATGACGAGTGGGGATGAAAGTGACGTCGAAGTTTCCGATTCTGACGGAGACGTGGAGCTCGAATTCCGAGGTTCCTCTCCTTGAGCTACTAGAGACCTTCCTAGTGGAACTCAAAATATGGGCCTAGTAGATTATTACTGCAATTGACAGAGAGGAGTTTGGATGGACCGCTGTGGCTCTATTGGCCGAGAGGTAGGGACTTAGGAACTTGGAGGGGTCGTCATAACCAGAAGGGTTGTCCAAATTCGATGGTTTGTCAGACTTACTTTAGGGCCGGCCCTAAGTGTGAGCATGCCGATGATAATTATATGTACCATAATGATTTGATTAATGAAAGCTGATGCTTATGCCCAAACAAAAGGTTGCTTTCGATATACTACACCTGAACTAATGATGGGAACTTTCTTGTAAACAAGAAATATTATATGAGGTTACTAAGTAAAATTGTGGTTGTGCAATGTGCATGAAGAATTTTCCTTCTAATTAATTTTAAAGACGACTATCGATCCTTGGCTAATAGCCTAATATGAAATATCTACCTAAGGTTTTTCTTTTAATGGCTTTTGTGCGTGGCTAGAGGAGACACCTAATTTTATCATGCATTTCCTTCAAGCTTCAAGCTGACTGTCATTTTCTTTTCATCTCAGTGAAGTTTTGTGATTCTTGTCCAAAAATAAATTATTAAATCATGAATATTCAACTCCAGAGGGCTTTGTTACATAAATAAAGGGATGGTGTCATGTGCCTATATTAGATTTTAATTGCTGATCAACTCGAGTAACCATTGTGGTTACCAAAAAGAGGTATAAAATTTCGATTGATTGGCGGAAGATTAGTAGATCAAGTCACAGAAACATATTATTCGTTCCATTCATGGTAAAAATTAGAGGTAGTTGTTGGAGTGGGAGGGGTTCCCAACCTATGTGGAGAAGACCCCGGAGTGCGACGAGCGCCGTCTGTGTGTCAGAGAAGCTCGGAAAGGTGATAAGGCCATTCGGAGACGAAGAAGAAGCTCGGGAGCTACCAGAGTACATTCTGGAACAGGGGAGGCAGAGTTCGGGCCGAACTCTGTCCCAGGTAGAGTTCTGGCCGAACTTTGTGTCGACGGGCTGAGGCTGATTTCAGGGTATTTTTTATACCGTTGGATCGTATCCTACGGTCCAGATTTTGCTGCGGATTAGGGGGTTTATACATGATTTTTTCTAACCCTAATCACAACACAACATTGAAAAAAATAGAGAGAAAAGAGGCAAGAGTGCCATTGCAACTTTGGGAGAGAAGAAGGAGGATTGAAGGCCGTTTTCGAAGGAGGATCGTGTTCGGGTAATGTCTACTCGTCGTCTTTGTTCTTCGTAACCTTGTAATCAATTATTCTTGCTTCCAAGTGTTGTGGGGATCCGTATTGGATCGAAAGAAGTTTGTAGATGGTGTACTCCTTTATTTCATTAGTGAAGGCTTCTCAAAGGTTGGACTCCGATCGTCCCGTGATTTCTTTCCGTAAGGGTTTTCCACGTCAAAAATTCTGTGTCTGCGTGGATTATGTTTGGTGTTTGGTTTGTGCGTTGTATTGCTCGGTTCTCTCGCAGGTACTCTCTAGTTTGGAAAAAAAAATTTGCGCTTCTTTCCTAATAAAGTGGTATCAGAGCCAAGTTCTGGAATTCAGAAGGGTGTCAGAAGTTGACAGAAAAACTAGAGAAGAGAGATGGACGCGAAGCCGGTGCGCATGGTGAACCTGAATGGCACTAACTATCATTATTGGCGGAGCAAGATGAAAGATTTGCTGTTTGTCAAGAAGCTGCATCTGCCTGTATTTTCTTCCGAGCGACCATTTGATAAATTCGAGGAAGATTGGAATTTCGAGCACATACATGTGTGCGGATATATCAGGCAGTTCGTTGACGAGAACGTGTGGTTGCCAATATTGAGCACGCAAAGACGTTATGGGATAAGCTGGAATCTTTGGACGTGAAGAAGACCGGGGTAAACAAGTTGTTCCTGATCCGGACGATGATAGGTCTACGGTACAAAGATGAGACGTCTATTACGGATCACTTGAGTGATTTTTAGGGCGTGGTTGACCAGCTATCTTCGATGGGAGTCAAGTTCGACGACGATGTTCAGGGACTATGGCTGCTGTGTACATTGCCAGACTCGTGGGAGACCGATCGCTTCTGCTCCAGAAGGCATAGTCAGTCTGGAGTTTGTCAAGAGCGGGGTACTGAATTAAGAGATGCGAAGACGTTCTCAGGGCACTTCATCCACATCCCACTACTCAGAGGCGTTAGTTTTAGAGAGCCATGGAAGAGACAAAAGCAGGGGTCTAGGTGGTGGCAGAGACAAGAGCAGAGGGAAGTCCAAGGTCGGTACGAGGACTCGGTACGAGGACTCGGAGTGTTACCATTGTGGCAAGAAGGGCCACATCAAGCAAAACTGTTTCGCTTGGAAGAGAAAGAAGAAGGGCGACAAGGGGAAGCAAGATGATAACACTACAACGGTGGCTTCGATACATGGAGGCGATGTGATCGTCGTAGGTGATGAGGTTATCATAAACCTCGCCTGCAATGACAATTTTTGGCTGGTGGACTCAGGGACTTCAGCGCACCTGTCTCATAACAGGGCACTATTTGCCACTTACACGACAGTCGACTGTAGAGTATTGAAGATGGGCAATGGAGATGTGTTAAAGCGGTTGCCATTGGAGATGTGCATTTGAGGATGAAGACGGGTGCAGTTCTTATTCTCAAAGAAGTTCGTCATGTCCCTGATATCCATTTCAACCTGGTGTCGGTTGGAAGGTTGTGTCACGACCCGCACCCACTGTGAGGGTACGAGAACGTAACAACGCCCAGCCTACGTCGCAGTGTCGGCGGTAGAACGCTGTCCTAGGTCAACATACATCCGACAATATCTATCTAAATAGTTTATACTCCCCGAATGGGGGTGATATAGCAGTAATAAACTCAATCACAACTAAGGAAGAGATAGCACGATATGAAATAGAACTCAAGAAAACAAATAGATGAAAAGTAGTCTAAGATAATCCCAGCAAATATCCAGAAGTACATGGTCTCAGATACAGAAAGAAAGAATATACATCTCCGAACTCAGAATAAAGTCTAGCTAAACATGCCTCAAGGCTACATAAAAGAAACTAGGCCTCACTAATCTAATCTAGGCAAACTGGGTGATATCCTCAGCTAGAGCTGGGTCCTCCTGAGGGTCCAGCTCATAGGTGTCATCTAAGGCTGCCCCGTAGTAAGTATCCAGACCAGCCTCCTCCTCGTCCTCTGTAATATTTTCAACAGGTCCAGTCAGGACAGGAGCGAGCACAATACATCTCATGCAGTTCATATCATGTCAGGAAATATAAAGCAGGCAATAGAATAAAATACATAAAATGCTGTAAGAAGATGTACATGAAAACAGGAGAGATATTTGATAACTGGAAATATATACATGATAAGTAAGAACTGTAAGTGACTAGTGATTTAGAGTACGAGATGGCATGTAATTGGCTTAGGTTGTACATGATGAACATGAAAAGTAACAGAGTGTACATGATGGGTAAATCACATGGCCATTTATACTCACCCCTACCCACAATCAATACACAATGATCTATTCAAGTTACGTTACGGACATGATGTTTTGGTTATACAAGAGACACATGGGCAAATCATGAGCGTATATGAAAGAACATGAGAGTACATGAACGTACATGTAAGAACATGAGAGAACATGAGTGTACATGAATAACGCAGAAGCAAGGAATACATGATGTACATGAAACACATGTCATAAAGTATCCGATGCGCCCGCTAAGGGGGATAACATCCCAAGAAGAGATCCATATAGTACCAATCCGTGATGATAACGTGACAGCATCAAGTAAAAGTAATCTAGAGCGAGAATATAAGTCGTGACAAGTATGAAACGATCAGAGAATGTACTCGCCTGGTATCTGAGTGTCCGATATGAAAGTACTGTCCGAGGAGTGGTGTCTGGCTCCTAATCAGAACAGCACAAGTCACAACAAGTCCAGAATAGTAAAATGGAGCCCTACTATGCATTCTACATGATTCTATGTCAATCTAGGCCAAAGTCAACTCTTGGTCAACTCTGGTCAACCCTAGAAGTCAAACTAGGTCAACCAAGTCTAATTGAGTCTAAACTAAGCTATTCTAATCTACACTAGCTAGCACCATTCCTAACAAGGCTAGGCAAACCTATACTAGCCATATCACAATATAGCTAGTAGCTAATTCTAGAATACCTTAGCAAGTCTACAACCTTACCATTACACCCATTGATTAACACCACGATATATTACACAATCTAGGCTAAAAGTAACTCCTACATCATTATCTAACAAGGAAGTATATATATATATACACTCATACAATTTCACACATACACATTGTATATGCCTAATACAACCATGGCCTACAAGTGAGGAATAGAATATAGAGAAGAGAGAGAGTGCTAGTGTGTGTATGAAACATGAATTATGGACAGAAAATAACAGGAAGGGGGTGTGCTCTGTGTTTGCAGGAATACCACAGGAAAAAAAAAGAGAAAACACTAGGTACTAGTGTGTGTATCATGTGTGTGTGTCAAAGAAGTGTATATGTGTCCTGTGTGCAGGAAAAAGTGACAGTGAAAAGGAGAAATGTGTGTGTGCAGCCTAAAAATTGTGTGTATAAGAATGTAGCTGTGTGGTGAGGCAAAGCAAAGTGTATGTGTGTGCTAAACAGTGAGGGGAGTGTGTGATGAAATCAAGAGTGTGTACACAGGAAATACCTACCCATGTGCAGGAATTAAACAACAGTGGAAGAAGGAGGGAAGAGTGTATATACTGAAAACTGGAATAGCAAATAGCCCCCCCTTAAACTGGTATCTACTTGATGAGTCAAAACCAAGGTTAATAACACACAAAAATCAGTTACTCAAGCTCGGTTTCAGTTCAAACCAATGGCAACCCCATACCAAAACCAACTCAAAACTGGGAAGGGTGGACTGAAACAGACCACAGCTCCAGGTTTTAGAGTTCAACCCAAGACTGTGTAAACCAATTTGTGTGATTCCAGTTCAGCCGACACATAAACTCTCTAAGTTAATTCGATAATTAGAACATCAAAGCTTCTCAATCAACACTCAAAAACCAGTCACATTTCCAGATTCAATTCTCAGTTAAAAAGTACAGAAGAATTTCTCAGATTTTATCTTAACAATTTAGGAAAACAAACCAGTGAAGTGGAAGGTTAAAAAGAACAGTGCAAGAGGGAACACAGGAAAACAGTGAATGAGGAAGGAAAATTCAATACTTCATGTATACATGCCCATTCACAGGTTATACAAAACTGGACAATCTCAGTTTTTACATTTAAAGTTAACACACCATATAGAAAATGAAATCACATATAATATATCAGTGAAGTAGAGGACAGTGGGTGTACTTGTGGGCAGTTAACAAGGTGATGTGTGTGAGGTTATACAGGAAATACAATTAGTGAAGAAATGTGTGTACACCCAGGTTGAATCCCTCAAATCTCAGGTTTTTCCTGAACAAGGTTCAGTCTAGACAGTTCAGTCCCATTTGTCATTAATCCTCAATGTAATCCACCCAAAATTTACTCATAACTAGACAACATATAGGAGTATAGATTAGAGTTCATAAAATGCATTAACAGTGATTGATAGGTTAATATATTCAGGTAAAACTAAATTAAGAAACTGGAAGCCTTGACAGGAAATGTAATAACAGTTGACATTGACTTTGAAACCAACTCATTACCCAAAATCTTATACTCACAACCTACTGCTCATTTTCGAATGTAGAGACTATGCTAACATGTATATTGATATGTAGGGATCAATTTAAATAGAGAACACAGCAGAACAGGGGGTTAATAGGTTGGAAAAACTTCAGGAATTACAGTGTCAGTCCAAGTATCAGGGACAGTTCAAACTCCCATTACAACCCAAAATCCAAATTAAAACCTAATCTAATGTATAAACATGATCTACCACAGGTTATACATTAATATTAGGACCCAAATAGCCAATGAAAACATGAATTAAACTAATTAAAATAGGAATTAACACACAGAAACACAAAACTGGACAGTAGGAAAAACAGTGTCGTGCACGCGTGTCGTGGCCTCGTGCATACGACACAGGACACATGAGGCCCTGTGCTCGTGCCCTCGTATTCGCCCAACATAGGGCAACACATTCGTGTCCCTGACACGTCATCACGACGTGTCCACGAGGGACACGAAGCCCGTGTCAGGAGCTGCTGTTCGCGTGAAACAACACAGTGGAATCCCCTTGCGGGGTCAAGTGTGTGTCCGACACGACACGAGGTCGTCTCCAACTTGGAGGACCTCATGTCAGTCATTGCCCCTTGGCCCACGCCAAGTGGCATGACCTGAGTCGCCGTGTCCAACGAGCACGACCCCTCGAGTAGCAGGAGACTGAACAGAAACATGCCAGTTCGTGAACAGCCGTGTCCAAACCAAATAGCACCCGACACAGACACAAAACCACCAGACATCCTTCACAAACATTCATAGCCACACCTAGATCTACAAACCTATGCAATTAGTTTTACAAAAATCGAAAATTGAATCCTATGTGGCATTTCTACAAACACCTAGGCCACACCCTTGATACGTGTCCAAATGGACACAAAACTCATGAAACCTGACACGACACCAATGCACACACTTAGGGGACCCCTAGGGCTTCCTAATGATGAAGACAAATTGAAATTTCATTAAGGAATGAGGAAGTTACCTATTCTTGAAATTTCAAGAAAAACCCCTTCTCTAGAGCTTTTCTCCTTAATGTCCCAATCCAACAAATCCACAACAAACTGAGATGAAACTTCAATGACAGCAAGAATAGAGGTATTAGAACCTATTGGAAGAGATTAGAATGAAAAGGAAGGGAAATGGAGTTCTAGGGATTAATTAAAATAGGAAACAAACCTTGTTTTTCTAACTTGAGCTTTCCTAAGAAGGAGGCAACCCTAAAAATAGGAGAGTATAAATAGGGTGGTGTTCCCACGGAGGATATGGTGGCTGGCCAATAATGTCTAGGGCTTAGGGTTTTGTTATTGTTTGGGCCTTGGGCCAAGTTAGCTAGTCCTATCAAGTTTAGTCACAAAATGACTTGTGAAACCACAAGCCATTTATCAAAACACTTGATTCCTAAATTCCTAATTAAATTTCTAATGAATCAATAACTACTGACTTAAGTCATACTAGGTTAGACTAGGGTCACTTGACCTAACCAAGCCCAACTAACTAGGGTTAGCTCCTAGGTTGGTCTACAAGGGCTAAAACTAGCCAAAATCAAACTAGTCCAAATAAATCCAAAATAATTCCTAAAAATTCTCATAAATTCAAATAAATTCTATTAAATCTAAATAATAATTAATAACCCCAAATAATTCTTAAATTTACAAAAATGACTAAAATACCCCTCAATCTGGAAATGAACTCTAGCATGACACCAATTCATAAGTCATGAATTTAAATAGTTTAAAAATAATTAAAAATCACTAAAAATCATAAAATGAAATAAATACCATTAAATAATAATTATAATTACAAAATTTCAAAATTACCCTCTTCTGGAAAACTGGGTGTTACAATCCTACCCACCTTATAAAAATTTCGTCCTCGAAATTAAAATGGTAGTAGTCCTTCTAGGTCAAACACCCCACCATCAAAGTCTCAATCATACCGTCAGATAATCATATGCGTCTGTCCAAAACCATGATTCTCAGAATCTCTGTCATGCCAGTGAGCAAGGCTACGATAATCACAGAGTCCTCAACTATGGTACATACCTCTAGAACTATGGTATTTAAAATTTTCGCATTGCCGCGCGTTTGGCAGCGAAAACCTCAAATTCCTACACCCGAGAAATACATCCATAATCTGACTATATGTCCTCACTATGCCTGCTAGCAAGACCCTAGAGGATTCTAAAATCTCATAATCGAGGCGACCTAGCCCATACAATTTATCTCAGAAGAATAATAAAAAAAAAATTAAATTATAATGAAACGCCAGATCAAACTTATCAACAGTGAGGAGACAGATAGGAATAGATAGAACTGAATTTCAAGATAGGTATAATGAGATAAGGTGGAAATAGAATCGAGAAGATCAGAACCTGCAAGCACCTCTCCTACTGCCTGAGCATCCTCAAGTGTCATGGCGTAAGCTCGTCCTTGCTGGCCTCCCCTGGCCTGCTGCTGATGCTGTGCGAACCTCTGTTGCTGAGTCTGCAATGCTGGTCCTCTCTGTTGTCCTGCCGGAGCCCCAGCTCCTGCTCCCTGAGTTGTCCGTCCCGCAGACTTGGGACATTCTCTCAACTGATGATCTGATGACCCACAGAGTAGGCACTTGCCTAGCCTCAGCCTACATTCACCCCAATCGTGCCCTGGTTTCTTACAGAAGGGGCAAAAGGTAACATGCTGCTGCCTCTGCTGCTGCTGCTGTCTCTGCTGGAACAGCTGCGGCTGGAACTGCCTCGGCTGCTGGTGCTGAGGGTGAGGCCTCTTGGCCTGGCCTCCGCTGCTGCTGCCACCGACTGGGTCTCGTCCCCTCTTGAGCCTAAGCTCAAGATCATCCTCTGCTAATAAGGCTCCTGTCAGAATCTCCTCGAACGTGGCATCCCTGTTGCCCTTGGTCAAGGACTTGACCTCCCTGACCAGACCCTTCCGGAACCTCTGGGCCTTCGCCGTCTCGCTCAATCCCTCAACAAACCTGCCGAGACGGCCAAATTCTCCCGCATACTCCTCTACTGAGAGGCTCCCCTGGACCAAGCTCTCAAACTGCGTCTCCAAGGCTCTGACTGCTGAATCTGGGAAGAACTTCTTCTTGAAGAAGCCCCTAAACTGCTCCCAAGTCTGCCCTGGTACCCCCACCCTGGGGTCCGACTGATACCAGGTGCGAGCAAGATCTCGCATCCGGCTAGCTGCAGCCTCTATCTGGAGATCTGCTGGAATCCTGGCCAAGCGAAAAATCTCCTCCATATGCTCGATCCACTCGTCAGCATATATAATCCCCTCTGTCCCCAAGAAGTCTCTGGGGCTCATCTTCTGGAACTGCTCGATCCCAGGTGTCTTCGGCTGCTGCACCACTGGTCGAGCCGCGGCTGTCGTGACGGCCAACTCCATGCCTCTATCCTGTCGAGCCTGCTGTCTGTCCAAGAACTGCTGGAAGTAGGCAAACATCTGCGCCGCGTCCACGTATCCTGGAGGCGGCTGCTGGAAGGGATCCTCTGGAATGACCGGGTCTTGCCTCTGATCTGGTGGAGGTATACCCCTTGCTGCTGGTGGAAGGGCTCCCCCGATCGCAGCTGAAACGTCTACCCCAGCTAGCATGAGTGGGTCTGCGGCACCAGGGGCTAGCTGCTGGGTATGAGAGGTGGCAGTCCTCCCATCGATGTCCCCCTGGCCCTGGCGAGGTGATCCTATCTCAACCATCCTGGAGACAGATCAAAGAAACAATTGCTGAGAACGAGTCGAAATAGCAAAGGAGGACAGTTATATTCAAAGGAAAACAATATCAGCAAGAACTGAGATGCTATGAATTAGATAAGAGTTTTTTTCTAATGTGATTGAGTACCTCAAAGAAATATCCTAATCCTACTGCAGGCTGTAGTGATACTCTAGTTCGAATACCACTACATAAACTCGACCTGCATGGGCTACCACTAAAAACGTGTCACGACCCGCACCCACTGTGAGGGTACGAGAACGTAACAACGCCCAGCCTACGCCGCAGTGTCGGCGGTAGAACGCTGTCCTAGGTCAACATACATCCGACAATATCTATCTAAACAGTTTATACTCCCCGAATGGGGGTGATATAGCAGTAATAAACTCAATCACAACTAAGGAAGAGATAGCACGATATGAAATAGAACTCAAGAAAACAAATAGATGAAAAGTAGTCTAAGATAATTCCAGCAAATATCCAGAAGTACATGGTCTCAGATACAGAAAGAAAGAATATACATCTCCGAACTCAGAATAAAGTCTAGCTAAACATGCCTCAAGGCTACATAAAAGAAACTAGGCCTCACTAATCTAATCTAGGCAAACTGGGTGATATCCTCAGCTAGAGCTGGGTCCTCCTGAGGGTCCAGCTTATAGGTGTCATCTAAGGCTGCCCCGTAGTAAGTATCCAGACCAGTCTCCTCCTCGTCCTATGTAATATTTTTAACAGGTCCAGTCAGGACAGGAGCGAGCACAATACATCTCATGCAGTTCATATCATGTCAGGAAATATAAAGCAGGCAATAGAATAAAATACATGAAATGCTGTAAGAAGATGTACATGAAAACAGGAGAGATATTTGATAACTGGAAATATATACATGATAAGTAAGAACTGTAAGTGACTAGTGATTTAGAGTACGAGATGGCATGTAATTGGCTTAGGTTGTACATGATGAACATGAAAAGTAACAGAGTGTACATGATGGGTAAATCACATGGCCATTTATACTCACCCCTACCCACAATCAATACACAAGGATCTATTCAAGTTACGTTACGGACATGATGTTTTGGTTATACAAGAGACACATGGGCAAATCATGAGCGTACATGAAAGAACATGAGAGTACATGAACGTACATGTAAGAACATGAGAGAACATGAGTGTACATGAATAACGCAGAAGCAAGGAATACATGATGTACATGAAACACATGTCATAAAGTATCCGATGCGCCCGCTAAGGGGGATAACATCCCAAGAAGAGATCCATATAGTACCAATCCGTGATGATAACGTGACAGCATCAAGTAAAAGTAATCTAGAGCGAGAATATAAGTCGTGACAAGTATGAAACGATCAGAGAATGTACTCGCCTGGTATCTGAGTGTCCGATATGAAAGTACTGTCCGAGGAGTGGTGTCTGGCTCCTAATCAGAACAGCACAAGTCACAACAAGTCCAGAATAGTAAAATGGAGCCCTACTATGCATTCTACATGATTCTATGTCAATCTAGGCCAAAGTCAACTCTTGGTCAACTCTGGTCAACCCTAGAAGTCAAACTAGGTCAACCAAGTCTAATTGAGTCTAAACTAAGCTATTCTAATCTACACTAACTAGCACCATTCCTAACAAGGCTAGGCAAACCTATACTAGCCATATCACAATATAGCTAGTAGCTAATTCTAGAATACCTTAGCAAGTCTACAACCTTACCATTACACCCATTGATTAACACCACGATATATTACACAATCTAGGCTAAAAGTAACTCCTACATCATTATCTAACAAGGAAGTATATATATATACACTCATACAATTTCACACATACACATTGTATATGCCTAATACAACCATGGCCTACAAGTGAGGAATAGAATATAGAGAAGAGAGAGAGTGCTAGTGTGTGTATGAAACATGAATTGTGGACAGAAAATAACAGGAAGGGGGTGTGCTCTGTGTTTGCAGGAATACCACAGGAAAAAAAAAGAGAAAACACTAGGTACTAGTGTGTGTATCATGTGTGTGTGTCAAAGAAGTGTATATGTGTCCTGTGTGCAGGAAAAAGTGACAGTGAAAAGGAGAAATGTGTGTGTGCAGCCTGAAAATTGTGTGTATAAGAATGTAGCTGTGTGGTGAGGCAAAGCAAAGTGTATGTGTGTGCTAAACAGTGAGGGGAGTGTGTGATGAAATCAAGAGTGTGTACACAGGAAATACCTACCCATGTGCAGGAATTAAACAACAGTGGAAGAAGGAGGGAAGAGTGTATATACTGAAAACTGGAATAGCAAATAGCCCCCCCCTTAAACTGGTATCTACTTGATGAGTCAAAACCAAGGTTAATAACACACAAAAATCAGTTACTCAAGATCGGTTTCAGTTCAAACCAATGGCAATCCCATACCAAAACCAACTCAAAACTGGGAAGGGTGGACTGAAACAGACCACAGCTCCAGGTTTTAGAGTTCAACCCAAGACTGTGTAAACCAATTTGTGTGATTCCAGTTCAGCCTACACATAAACTCTCTAAGTTAATTCGATAATTAGAACATCAAAGCTTCTCAATCAACACTCAAAAACCAGTCACATTTCCAGATTCAATTCTCAGTTAAAAAGTACAGAAGAATTTCTCAGATTTTATCTTAACAATTTAGGAAAACAAACCAGTGAAGTGGAAGGTTAAAAAGAACAGTGCAAGAGGGAACACAGGAAAACAGTGAATGAGGAAGGAAAATTCAATACTTCATGTATACATGCCCATTCACAGGTTATACAAAACTGGACAATCTCAGTTTTTACATTTAAAGTTAACACACCATATAGAAAATGAAATCACATATAATATATCAGTGAAGTAGAGGACAGTGGGTGTACTTGTGGACAGTTAACAAGGTGATGTGTGTGAGGTTATACAGGAAATACAATTAGTGAAGAAATGTGTGTACACCCAGGTTGAATCCCTCAAATCTCAGGTTTTTCCTGAACAAGGTTCAGTCTAGACAGTTCAGTCCCATTTGTCATTAATCCTCAATGTAATCCACCCAAAATTTACTCATAACTAGACAACATATAGGAGTATAGATTAGAGTTCATAAAATGCATTAACAGTGATTGATAGGTTAATATATTCAGGTAAAACTAAATTAAAAAACTGGAAGCCTTGACAGGAAATGTAATAACAGTTGACATTGACTTTGAAACCAACTCATTACCCAAAATCTTATACTCACAACCCACTGCTCATTTTCGAATGTAGAGACTATGCTAACATGTATATTGATATGTAGGGATCAATTTAAATAGAGAACACAGCAGAACAGGGGGTTAATAGGTTGGAAAAACTTCAGGAATTACAGTGTCAGTCCAAGTATCAGGGACAGTTCAAACTCCTATTACAACCCAAAATCCAAATTAAAACCTAATCTAATGTATAAACATGATCTACCACAGGTTATACATTAATATTAGGACCCAAATAGCCAATGAAAACATGAATTAAACTAATTAAAATAGGAATTAACACACAGAAACACAAAACTGGACAGTGGGAAAAACAGTGTCGTGCACGCGTGTCGTGGCCTCGTGCATACGACACAGGACACATGAGGCCCTGTGCTCGTGCCCTCGTATTCGCCCAACATAGGGCAACACATTCGTGTCCCTGACACGTCATCACGACGTGTCCACGAGGGACACGAAGCCCGTGTCAGGAGCTGCTGTTCGCGTGAAACAGCACAGTGGAATCCCCTTGCGGGGTCAAGTGTGTGTCCGACACGACACGAGGTCGTCTCCAACTTGGAGGACCTCATGTCAGTCATTGCCCCTTGGCCCACGCCAAGTGGCATGACCTGAGTCGCCGTGTCCAACGAGCACGACCCCTCGAGTAGCAGGGGACTGAACAGAAACATGCCAGTTCGTGAACAGCCGTGTCCAAACCAAATAGCACCCGACACAGACACAAAACCACCAGACATCCTTCACAAACATTCATACCCACACCTAGATCTACAAACCTATGCAATTAGTTTTACAAAAATCGAAAATTGAATCCTATGTGGCATTTCTACAAACACCTAGGCCACACCCTTGATACGTGTCCAAATGGACACAAAACTCACGAAACCTGACACGATACCAATGCGCACACTTAGGGGACCCCTAGGGCTTCCTAATGATGAAGACAAATCGAAATTTCATTAAGGAATGAGGAAGTTACCTATTCTTGAAATTTCAAGAAAAATCCCTTCTCTAGAGCTTTTCTCCTTAATGTCCCAATCCAACAAATCCACAACAAACTGAGATGAAACTTCAATGACAGCAAGAATAGAGGTATTAGAACCTATTGGAAGAGATTAGAATGAAAAGGAAGGGAAATGGAGTTCTAGGGATTAATTAAAATAGGAAACAAACCTTGTTTTTCTAACTTGAGCTTTCCTAAGAAGGAGGCAACCCTAAAAATAGGAGAGTATAAATAGGGTGGTGTTCCCAAGGAGGATATGGTGGCTGGCCAATAATGTCTAGGGCTTAGGGTTTTGTTATTGTTTGGGCCTTGGGCCAAGTTAGCTAGTCCTATCAAGTTTAGTCACAAAATGACTTGTGAAACCACAAGCCATTTATCAAAACACTTGATTCCTAAATTCCTAATTAAATTTCTAATGAATCAATAACTACTGACTTAAGTCATACTAGGTTAGACTAGGGTCACTTGACCTAACCAAGCCCAACTAACTAGGGTTAGCTCCTAGGTTGGTCTACAAGGGCTAAAACTAGCCAAAATCAAACTAGTCCAAATAAATCTAAAATAATTCCTAAAAATTCTCATAAATTCAAATAAATTCTATTAAATCTAAATAATAATTAATAACCCCAAATAATTCTTAAATTTACAAAAATGACTAAAATACCCCTCAATCTGGAAATAAACTCTAGCATGACACCAATTCATAAGTCATGAATTTAAATAGTTTAAAAATAATTAAAATCACTAAAAATCACTAAAAATCATAAAATAAAATAAATACCATTAAATAATAATTATAATTACAAAATTTCAAAATTATCCTCTTCTGGAAAACTGGGTGTTACAGGTTGGATGACGAGAGATTCTTCAGTCTCTTCGAGAATAGTCAGTGGAAGCTTTCCAGATGTTCGATGGTGATTGCCAGAGGAAGCAAGAAGTTCGGTCTCTATTATATGGAGGGGAGTACACAGGGGACACAGAAGGTGAATACAGTTTCTGACACGTCTACCGAGTTGTGGCACAGACGGCTTGTCCATATCAGCGAGAAGAGGATGAGCTACTTGGTGAACAGAAAGGTGATTCCAGGCTCAAGTCTACAAAGTTGGAGAAGTGCATGTACGACTTAGCTGGAAAGCAAAATAAGGTGTCTTTCCAAAGTCACCAAGTTCAAGGAAGCCGACGTTGCTCGAGTTGATTCACTCGGATGTCTACGGTCATATGAAGGTAAAATCTATTGGTGGTGCTTCTTACTTTATAACTTTTATTGATGACCGTTCCAGAAAAGTTTGGGTCTATGCCTTAAAGACCAAGGATCAGGTACTGCCCACTTTTAAAGAGTTTCAGGCTCTGTTGAAAGATATACGAGCAAGAAGTTATTGTGTGTTCGGTCCGACAATGACGGCGAATACATTGATCCTTTTGATGCTTATTGCAGAGTGCAAGGGATACGACACCAGAAGACTCCGCCCAAGATACCTCAGCTCAATGGTGTAGCAGAGTGTATGAACAGGACACTGATGGAGAGGGTACGGTGTTTGCTATCAGAAGCAAATTTGCCAGACAGTTATTGGGGTGAGGCTCTTCTCACAATTGCTTATATTATTAATTTATCTCTTAGTTCTCCTTTGTAGGGTGATGTGCCTGACAAAGTATGCTACGGCAAAGAGCCGTCATCCAATCACCTGCGAGTGTTTGGTTGTAAGGCCTTCGTGCATGTACCGAAGGATGAGAGGTCCAAACTTGAGCCAAAGATGAGGCGGTGCGTCTTTGTCGGCTACGGTCGGGATGAGTTTAGCTATAGACTCTACGATCCAATGGAAAAAAAGCTCTACAGTAGCAAGGACATGGTATTCGTCGAGGATCAGACCATGACCAATACTCAAGATTCCGAGACACCTTCTGAGGCTGAAAAATTGCTTGAGTTAGAGTCATTTTATTTCGAGCAGTTTTCAGAGGACATCACAGAGGATCCAGTTATGGGGGAGCCAGTGCATGGAGTTGCTCCCAACCTTGATCATCAGTCTGCTGATAGTGTTCAGGGTGTCCCGCAGGAGGATGAGCATACCGGGAAGGCAGTTCCTGAAGGGGAGATGGCCGTTGGTATACAGCCAGCACCAGTGGCTCCATTGAGAAGGAGCGACAGAGAGCGTCGACCACCTACGAGATACACACTAGGTGAGTATGTGCTACTGACTGACGGAAGAGAGCCCGAAAGCTTTGTAGACACTATAGAAGACGAACAAAGGCAGAAGTGGATGCAGGCTATACAGGAGGAGATAGGTTCCTTACATGCCAATTCTACTTACGAGCTGGTGCGGTTGCCAAAGGGCAAGAATGCTTTGAAGAATCGATGTGTGTTTAGAGTGAAACAGACGGATGATGCTGCTCGCCCTCAATACAAAGTGAGGCTGGTAGATAAAGGCTATGGTCAGATGATAGGTGTAGATTATGATGAGATCTTTTTGCCAGTCGTCAAGCAGTCGTCTATTCGGGTGGTGCTAGCATTGGCAGCCAGTTTTGACTTGGAGGTCGAGCAGATGGACGTGAAGTATAACCACCACTTTTCTAAAATGAGGATAATTTTGAACTTTTGTAAAAATTTATCATTTAATATTAATAATAATAATTTATGGTGAATTTTAATTAATTTAAAACTATTTAAATTAGTGCATTCTGATTTTGATGTTTTGCTAGTGTAACCTTAGAACTATTTAGCCTAGAGACTAACCATGATCTTGGTGGCCTAACCCATCTGATTAGATTAGCTAATTATCACTTTTTAGGCTAAGGGTATTTTGGTCATTTTGTAATTTTTGAATTATTTAGGATTTTGATTAATTGGTGAATTTTAGATTATTTTAATAATATTTAAATTGATGTATTGTGATTTTGGCCTTTTTTATATTTTAATATTTTGGAAATTTTTATATTTTTATATTGATTTTATGGAATTTGTTAAGTCGGGTTCGATTTTCATCTCGTTCCGACTTGTGTTAGTGACCCGGGTAGCTTAGACTCTTTACGGGACCCCAAGATTAGTTAGTCATGGCCCACAAACAACACTAATTAAGTTAGTAAGTTTAAACTAATCCCACTTGTTTGATTTGTTAAGTTAGAGGCTTAAACTTAACCCATTTGATCCCAAACTTGAACCTAACTTAAAATTAACCAAGGAGGATTAGTAGGAGCCT
Source organism: Iris pallida (assembly GCA_029216955.1). Lineage (NCBI taxonomy): Eukaryota > Viridiplantae > Streptophyta > Magnoliopsida > Asparagales > Iridaceae > Iris > Iris pallida. Next base: position 8,565,774 of record JANAVB010020396.1, on the reverse strand, counting down.
TATTGGGCTTCCCCCCAAGGCCCAAATAGGGCAATAATGGCAGACACTATATGTAGGTTAGCCTCCCTTTCTTTTATTTCATTCTATCTTGCCTCTTTTCCTTCACAAAGTGTTCTTCCCCAAATTAGAAAGCTTTCCTTTTTGATTTGATCTCTAAATCCTTACATTCCTTCATCAAAACTTCCATCCAACCTTCTCATACTACCAAAGAAAGGTGCTGGCAAAGATTTGGAGCAAAGTGCAAGGAGGAGTGTCCATTTTGGAAGGATCTTCGTATCGGAGCCGTGTCCTTGAGAGTATCGTTGGGATTCCACTTCCAATAGGTAAACCAATCCTCTAAATTATTTTTCTATGCATATTAGTTAGTTTTGAATCCATAGGATCCACCCCCATGCATGTACCCCTTTAGATTCAAGTTTGAGGCCATTTGGAGCTATCTAAAGAAAGTTAGAATTGTGTCTTGTGTCCTACTTATTAGATCTCAAATTAGGACATCTAATGTGTTTGGTTTAATGTCTAATAGGTTTAATTGTGTTTTAATTTCAGATTTAGACATGTTAGAGGATGGATTAATGTTAGTTAGGATGGTTAGAATGAGTTTCATTTGGATACCCATGGTTAGATCTAAGTGGTTTAGTTTACATGTCATATTTTTAGCCTCAACTTGTCATTTTAGTGTCTCTTTATATAATGGACTATTTTGTATATATATAATAGGTATGTTAGATATATTTCATATATTTAGATGTGTGTGGATATGTTGTTAGTGGTGTGCTTGTGTTAGAGGAGAGAAAAGTGTGGTTTGATGTGTGTCTTGAGTGGTGTGGAGAGTGAGATGTGTTTCTTTTGCCCAAACAACCCAAATTTGTCATAATATTCATCCACGTTTTTAGTAGCCATAACAACTTAGAAATGTCATAACGTTTAGCTTAGAACTCCGATTAATCTCCCTTTTTTTTAAAGAACCGTATCGAAGTTAGCTTTCCAAATATATATATTAGTAGGCCAAATGCATTCTAGAACTTTCAGTAGAACTGTTTGAGTGTCAGTTGTACGAAATACGAATGCGTTTCAGTGTTTTCACGATTTCGGGAGCTTTCGTACACGAAAATATGATCCGTTTAAAGTTTCGAAAAGCTAATACGAAGGGCTATAACATACTTTAATTATAGAATTTAGTGAAGGCCCAATTGGTACAGTATTAATTTTAAGTAGAAGAGTGACTATACGACATAGACATTTTGTGTAACCTATGAGCCTACGTAGTATGGATATAAGTGAATGTAGGTATCTAGGTTGTCGAGTATATGTATGATATAGTACATATATATATATATATATTATTTTTTTTTTTTACCTAATATATATATTATATATATATAATATAATATCTATATATATAATATTATCTTATATATATATATCTATATATAATTATATATACTATAT
>JANAVB010020396.1:8192786-8523834 GCA_029216955.1 Iris pallida | reverse complement strand
TATATATATATTATATATATAATATATATTATATATTATATATATATATATATATATTATATATATATATATATATATATATATATATATATATATATATAATGAAATGTATACATGTACATATGAGCTCCACCTAAACCCCAAACTCCCTCTAACAACAATCCAAGTCTAAAAGCACAGCCCACCACCCTTTAACCTAGTGGATCCGGGTCGGGTCGAACAGCAGAGAAGACCCAAACCTGAATCCACACCCGATAACATTTGAAACTAAACACATTGTTTTCTCTCTCGTTTTCCTATGTGTGCTCTTACGAGAGTTCCTGCACCCTTCTGCCAGTTTGCAGACGCCAGAGCACGCGTTGTACTGCGCGACCAGCTGGCCTCGGCCCCATCTCTTCCTCTATATGTTGCTATACTCCCATCCATGTTCTTCATCCTCCTCCTTCTCCACACCTAGGCATCACCGGCGACCCGCCTTCGTCGCCGCCTCCCCCACGTGCGCCAACCCCGCCTGGCCACCCAGCCTCGTGCACTCCTACGCGAGTCCAGCACCGGCAAAGGCTGCAGCAGCCTCGTGCACTCTGCTGCAGCAGCGAGCACAATAGCCGCACAAGCATAATGTTGTGAGTAGCAGCAGCAGAGCGACGATAGCCGTGTCCTGCCACCCACGACCGTGCATGGCCATAACGACCTCCGGCAAACACCTCCAAGAGTGCTTCCTTCATCACCGACGTGTGCAACAGGCGATTCATGTGTTTCATATGGGATCCCGACGTGTCGTGCACGAAATTGAATCCAGAATCGTGTTCTGTGACAATCCGATTGACGAACCGTCAACTCCGTTGAACAGTAGGTATAACCACCTTTACGTCTTAAAAATTTCAGCATCATAGGATATCATTTGGTTGGTTGAAATCGATGCCAAAGTTGGCCTCTCAAAACCATAATTTCCAACTTGTAAAATTTTAATTTTAAACCCGGAACTCCGAATTCCAGTTCTGACGCCACCAGTGAACTCGTGGCATCGTTCTGGATAAAATTTATATATAATTTGCTGAGTTTGGAGGACATGGGTCCCGGTACGCATTTCCGTGCAAACTAGGTCCCAATGTCCCGTTCAACGGGTCATTTTGAGGTTGGCTCTTCGTAATCCAATTCTGGATATATCGTCGGGTTCGTATTGTCATTTAGACTCGTTGACATATATTTTGCTAGATTTAGATAACTTTGGCTTCGGCATGCATTTCCGTACAAACCGAATTCCAACGTCCTGGTCATCGGGTCATTTTGAGACCGGCTCATCGAAATCCAATTCTGGATGTTCCATTGGATTCGTATCGTCATTCTGGACTCGTGGACATATAATTTGCTAGGTTTAGTGGACTTGTATACTGGCATATTTTTTTGTGCTAAGTGGGTCCAACGACGGATATCGTTTTGACCCGAAATTACTATTTTGTCCATGTGTCCAAATTGGACTTATGGATAGGCTATCCTAGCTAATTTGACCATTCTGGACACGTTGGGATGCTTATTTCATCATATGATAATGTTTTTGAATTTTTTTATGTATCACCATTAGTTATAATTAATTTTTATTATGTTCGTATTTCGGAATCCGTGCATCAAAACTGAGATCAGTCGATTCCAGTGATCTCACATCTCTGAAATCGACAAGATGACCATGTGGATCGCGAAGATAAGATTGTTAACCTTACAGTTGATCGTCTTGTCTTGATTTACATATCGTAGGTTTCGATGTACGAATAACGAGGGACAAACTTGATATTTTAATAACCTACAACCTATAATTCATATTATTAGCAATAATAATTATAGAGACTAGTATGACCTAGTTTGACTAGCTTTGACCTAGTTTGTCTTTCATGACCTAGGAAAGGCCTAGAAGCGTATAATTAATGCATTTAAATATATTGTTTACTCTAGACACCAAGTAACTCTGTAAATTCATATTAGGTCTTTGTGACGTCGGTTCGGACATCGATCCTCAGTCGTTGCTCAGGATATCAGGCAAGTACATTCTCTGATAGTTTTCATTATTTGATGATTATTATGATTCAGCTTCTAGTATAGTATTATCTGATTCTCTGTCATGACACAGATTGGTATTTCTAGATTCATTCACTTGCTACACATGTATTATACTTGTCTGGCCTCTATTTCTGGAATCACTCGCTGGAACCACCTACTGGAATCACCTACTGGCATCACTTACTTTCTGGCTGGACTTGTACTTGATTTACGTGTCGGGATATGGATTCACTTGTACCAGTCGGGACGGGAAAATACTCGAGTAGACATGTAAACATTCCTAATCATGCTGGAATAACACCTACTGGTCTAATCTGGAAAGATAGCCGTCGCCGCTAGGCCAAGCGTTCGATGTGTCGTATTTACTACTGGTCTAATCTAGAAAGATAGCCATCACACACTTTCCAAGTGTGCGATGTGCCGTATTTACCCCTAGCCATTTACATATCGAAAGCGGTATTTTAAAACACCTTGGTTTAGTGCTTTCTGCTGGATTCACATCATACTTCTTGACTGGACTCACTATATGTTCCTACTGGACTCTCTTATATTTTCTCGTTGGACACACTATGTATCTTAGTTAGTTCTCTTGTACTTTACAGTCTTTATTTACCATATTTCTTGACTCAATATGCTCATCTTGTCACTATTCTCTAGTTGGTAGCTACCATTTATATTCCATGTCCTTATTTTATTTTTTGCTCATCTTGTACTACTTGCTACAACTATTTTATAATTTTTGTTGATTTAATAGAACTGCTGTTAGTTTATGTACTTCGCTCCAATCCTGACTGGATAACCATATTTTTAGGAGTTGTTATGCCCCACATTATTGGACTACATGACGATGCTAGCTGATATAGATCTTAATGTCCATTCGCCGTGAGTTATCTCCCGGGAGCTCTAGGCCATTATGCCTTATTTAGACTTATATTTCGTTATCAGATTTGTCTTCGATACATTCTTGATATGTATGCTCATTTGTAGATTCTAGTTGATTTAGTGTTACTACTATCTTTCTTATTCATATATGCCTAGTCATATGAGATTTGAGTATATGTTGTTACTATGGATCATATAGATGTTGTAGATATTTATTGGATACTTGACAGCATTCTACCGCCGATACTGCAGCGTAGGCTGGGCGTGGTCCACGTACTCGTGCCCGAATATTCGGGTGCGGGTGACACCGACAGGGTAACCCTTATATCTTATTGGGAAGTACTGTGACTGGAACTTTAGCAGTCAGTACATCTGATTTGTCTGATAGAACGCGTCTTTGGCATATGCGGTTTGGGTATATAAGTGGGAAAGGCCTGTCCTTATTAAGCAAGCAAGGGTTACTAAAGAGGTTGAAGAAGCCAAGTATGGATTTCTGTGAGCATTGTGTTTATGGCAAGCAAACGGGGTTGTAGAAGCATGAAAAACCTCAGCTGAAGACATCCCTTCGCCAAAGCGCGGAAGATGCAGAAGACTCAGGCTCAGTGCTAAAAAGATAAAACAGAAGATATGGAGAGAAGTCCCTTCATTTTCATGTCTACCAAAGTCTAGTACAGACAAATCAAGACCACACATAAGGGACTAATTCTATTCTTCTACAAAGAATCTAGTACAGATTCGACAGAAGCCTAGAAGGATCTACAAGGGATTCAATCTTCATAGAAGCGCAGCCTTCATTCTTTTCGATACATACGTTGGAGGATTGACCTCCATCGAAGCAAGTTCTGATATTATAGTGGGTACAGCCTCTCAGAAGTATATCAGTAACTCAGCACTTTGAACAAGCCAGAGTCTTCAAGACAGAGGCGCAACCACCTGCCTGCGCCAACCTCAGGAACAAGATGGTGGTAGGGCCCTCTGTAGAAGCATGGAATTTCAGGCGCATCTATAGGCCAGAATTCCTATGTGCTTAACACTACATGCGCCAGGGAGCTCAAACGAAGTACTTGGTACAACAAAGGACCGCAAAAGTACAGATATTAAAAGAAGATTTTTATTTCATATAAAAGTCTATGACATGTCCAAAGAAAGGCTTTACAAAGGAGAACTTCTACAAAAAGAAAGATCCTAAGACTATACCCAGGCGCAACAAACTGCCATGTGCCCCATGCCAGGCGCATCATCCGTCAGGCGCATCTCTTCAGCGTCTCAGTCAGGCGTATCTCTTCAGCGTCTTAGTCAGGCGCGTCTTTTCAGCGTCTCAGCCAGGCGCATCTCTTCATCATCTCAGTCAGGCGCATCATGAAGTCTCAGCATATGCGCTCTACTTTGATTTTGAATATAACAAGGATGGGCGATCAACCCCACTCTAGCTGGAGGAAGAGCTATCCAAAGCCCAAGGAAGAGAGGAGAACCGCAATTCCGATCTGCGGCTCTTCCGGCATAACGGAGATGGGACTCAAACATCCCGATCTTTGGATGCAACAGGCACCTTCGGCCTGCATTGGGAGCCCGCGATCCCGATTTTTGGATGTCACAGTCACCTTCACAAGTACGTACGAAGACGACTCGACGCATCTTCACCTTCGGAAGTATCTTGTCAACAGAATGAACTCGAACGAAGAAGTTTATCTCCATTCGGGAAGACGAGAGAAAACGAGAAACAAACTCTCTCATTGCTGCTATTTATAGGCCGGGCAAATCAAACCCACGCGCCAAGTGGCAGGCTCTCCGAATCCCATGCAATGAATTTGCATTCATGGTGATGAACCTGTCCTCTCCAATTCAGCCAAGTCAAAACGGCTATTTAAAGCACTCGAATAACTCAACAGTCGGACCAATGAGGACGTGCCGGTCAGACATCTTGCCTCATACAGACGCGCCCATCAGTACCAAGCACCTTATAAGAATGTGCCCCACGCGTCCCTATGTGCCTAGTGGAACTCAGATCAATGCGCCTACTCAAAAGTGCATCATCCGTCAAGAGCATTAAATGCTGAAGTCTGATACGACAGCAGCCATGCCTCGATGACAGAGCAACAACAGCTTTTACAGAAAATGAAGCACCGCTGACATTATTACTTTCTTCTAACGGTTACAAGCCACGTGGCCGACCAACCACTCGCATGCGCCTCCGCAGCCATGCGCCCGAAGACTCGCATGCGCCTCAAAAGCTATGCGCCCAGACTGGTTCATGACTCTTGATGGTTACGAGCCAAAGTCTTCTCATGCGCCCGATCCTAGGCGCATCCTGTTAGATCACTCTCTACCAAATCCGAGATCTTTGAGCTACGGACATGCGCCACGTATCCCTTGACTCAGTTCATTCCACGAAGGGGTGCTAACCATCAAAGATCTCAGCAACCGAAAAAATCCTCTCAGTCGCCACATGTCAGCTCTTCCGCAGCACCACGGGCGCAACAAGAAGGATTCAATCCCCAAATCCGGGCGCATCAACCATGCGCCCCCGCCAGCATCAGCCACGTGGCCTTCCCACGACCAGGCGCATCCGACATATGCGCGCATGAGTAGCTCAACCTGCTGCTTATAAATAGAGGGATCATTTTCTTTTTCCACACACACAGACAGATAGAAAAAGACAGAACGAGATCATCAGAGTTCCAGAGACGCACGTCTACTCACAGGGATCGGAAGAGACACTCAACGTCTTCTTTCCCCTCCGTAAGCTCCGGCATCCAAAGCAACCCAGACCTTCAAAGAACCTAAGATCATCGTCAGATCGTCAACGGAGTCAACGTATTACCACTCGCTCCATCGACACAGGATCCAGATAAAAACAAAAGTGTACTCCTTGGACTACATCTAAGTCCTATATTGTAACACTGCTCTATTTGTAATTAAAATTCCAATTCAAATATTTTAATGGCAAACAATCTGGCGACTCTGCTGGGGACCTCTTTCTTCTCCGATGAGAAAGTTGTATTACAATTTGACGACGTGAAGGTGGACTCCTCCAAGAAGACATTAGTCGTACGCCTCAATCAACAGGCGTATGAGGAGTTCATCTCTGAAGGCAGCGCAAGTCCTTCGAAGCGGCTGCCAAAGTCGAAGAAGACTCGCCATGCCTGGGTACGCAAGGTGGAGGCTCCTGGCACCATTACTGAAGGGGATGTGCCGATGCAGCCCACCATTCTCGCTGACGCCCTCAGCGGCCAGGATGTGCCCACAGGTGCAGTACACCCCTCGAGAAAACGTGGTGCTGACCATATTCCCCAACCATCTCCTTCTCAGTCAAGGAAGATTTGCCGACGGAGCAGGGGCGCATCTAACGCCCTGCGCATGAACTCTGGTACGCCACAGAAGGCCTCTGTCTTTGACAGACTCCCTCGCTGTCATGGCGAGGATAATTTGGATTCTGAGTACTATGCGCCCCAGCGGGCTGGTACGAAGAAGTCCAAGACGGCACGGGCCATGCGCCTCAAACGTGCTATGCCAATGGCAAACCAGAAGCATGCGCTCACAATCATGCGCGCTGCTGACGGTAAGCTGTACAAAGTTGACTCGGGTGCTTCTGCGCCAGAAATGAGCCGACCCTCAAAATCCTTGTCTCACTTGGGCGCATCTGCTGCGTTCGGAACCAAGTCGTGCAAGACAAATTCTGTGGTCTTGAACCCCCGTGCCTATATTGGTTGTGCGTCTGAGGCTGGTTCAAGTCACTATAAATGTGGTTCCCCTACTATTGATCTGGGCATGCCTTATGCGCTGGATCAGGGGGCACAACATTCACTTGCTCACCCCGGCGCTTGGCCTTGCCATGCGCCTGATGGGGATGTAAAGGTGGCACTCTCCTCTAACGATTTGCGTAATGTGATCATTCACAAACGCCAGTCAGGAGAGTCGACCGACAAGCACAATGCGCCCCTCACAGGGCACACCTGTGCTGTGGTCACCATTAACTATTGTTGTAACACAGCAGTCCTACCACAAAGGCAGTCTGTGTTCCAGCGACTGCAATCATCAACACCACTTCGGTGTTGCCTCAGGAAGAAGGTGTCGATTGAAGAAGAGTCAGAACTAAAGGTTGCTTCTTGCAACATAGTCTCTAACTCCTCATCAATCCGAAAAGCGACTGATAACTCCTCGTCCTCATCCAAGAGCCAGCCGAGGAAGACCAAGGTGACAGTACCGTCCTCGGGAGTATTTGAAGGCACCCGGGCGAGAAAGAAGATTTTGGAAGAAGTAATAGCTGGGGGTATTCAAGCCCTTGTTGATTCTCCTTCCGAAGATGAGGATATCCTTCAGAGCATAACTGGAGGTATCCAGGATGAAACTCCAGGAGAAGCGACTCTTCTATAATAGAGCAAGGCTGAAAGCGAAGCTTCAACCGATCCATCCACTTCCAGTCCCGTCATGACAGTATACATGACCGGAGGTAGTGATACGGAGTCAGATGCTCCACCAGCAGAACTCATCCAGCGTATGGATACTTTGGAGGGGGGACTCAAAACCCTCTCTGCCTCTATGAAAACACTGACTCAAGAAGTGTTCGAGATACGGTCAGCTTTGGCCAGAGCACCTTCCACCAGTCCGGACCAGGAACTAACGGGGAATCAAGTGTTCCCCTTCAACGGCAATCCTTGAATACCGATTGCCGAGAAGCATCTCGGGTATCGAAACCTTCGAATGTACAACTCCAGGCTATTCCGCCTTCTCCGACCCCCAGCTCTACGGAAGACGTGGTTGAGATGATCAGGGACTTGCGTGAGCGCTTCGAATCAAAGAACAGACAGGAGGAGCGCCAGAAGATGGGGATCCCACAACCATACCCCCTCGAATGGAACAAAGTGGTTTATCCTCCCAAGTATAAACCATAAATGTTGACGCTATACGACGGGAAGGATTCTTCGCACCGTTATCTGACGTATTTCTAGTCCCAAACGAGACATCTCCCGAAGGAAGGCGCGCTACTCACCAGCCTATTTGTCGGGGCATTGAAAGGAGTGGCTTACAACTGGTATTACAGTCTCCCTGACAACTCCATATCCTCCTTTGATGACTTGACATGCCTCTTCCTCGATCGTTTCTACGACGGAGGGAAAGACATGACGATGGCGTCCCTTATAGAGGTACATCAGAAGGAAAAAGAAACGGTTCGAGCATTCATCGAACGATTCCGATAAGCCTGCTTCAGACTGCCTCCGGGTATGCCAGAGCATGCACTCCTCTCCTCCTGCAGCATGAACATGCTTCCTGCGGTTAAGCTCTGGCTCAACTCCACTCCTCCTTCCGACTGGAGCTCATTGATTATTGAGGCCGAAGCAGCTGAAAAGAAGGCATGCAATGTCCGCCTTCTGGGAGTCAGTTTCCCTGCCTTTGAAGACAAGAGAAAATGGCCTGCTACCAGCAACCCTGGACGTGAGGCGAAGCGGAAGCAGGCATTGACTGTCAATGCCTCTAAAAATGCACAAGCACCTACCCAGAAGACTTCGCTTGCACCGAGGCCAAAAGAGGTCTATTCTTTCAATGATGAAGACACCTTGCAACTCTTCGAGATATTGAAGCAGGGTGATAAGATAAATTACCGGACCCGAAGCGTCCCGACGAGGTGGGGAGAGTTGACAATCCGAGGTACTATCACTACCATCGGTTTGTCGGACATCCAACTCAGGACTGCTACGTCCTCAAAAACTACATCCAGCGCATGATCAATGCGAATGTCATCTCCGTCGATTACGAGAAGAAAATAGTCTCGGCCAACTTGATGTCGCTCCAATTTGGCACATTGCCGCCAACCACAGCACAAGATGGCGTCGTCCCCATCCCAAAGGCAACAATGGAGGTGGTCAACCTACCACCTACCCGTGATGACGTGAGTGGACTCATCCCACTCACCACATCTCGGGGAGAGATCTTATGGGTTCACCCAGACCTCGTCTTCGAAGTTACTCAACCGGGGGTACGTCCTGCCTCCAAAATCAAGGACAAGAAGATCAAGTCTTGCCACATGGTCTCTTCCTCCACGAAAGAGGTACTTCCTGTACAAACGCGTTCACAGCAGAACGCCCAACCCGACGAAGCTGCCGTCGAGGTGGTGCCTCCCTGCACCACCCCTGCTGCCCAGAAAGAGGGCCCATCCAGACCTCCAGCAGCAAATAAACAGATGCATGTAGAGGCCCGTTTTGACAAGCATGTGCGAAAAAAAATGCTTCGGGGCTAGCCAAGCCCCACAACTTCGATATTCTGGCACAACTTGCCGGTACTCCTGCCCGCTTATCTCTGTTCGAGCTTCTTCGTCTGTCCAAAGACACCCGCGAAGCTCTCTGTGAAGCCTTGAAGGATGCTGAGTCCTTCATCAGTCAGGTTAAGCAGCCTGAGGATCCCCCAACAACATGTGCGCAGTGCCATTGTGTGGAGGAGGTCATTCCCATAATAACCTTCACCCAACAAGACATGCTGCTCAAGCACAACCGACACAACAGGCCACTGTATTACACAGGGTATATGGGTTCCATCAAGGTGAAGCGAATTCAGATTGATCCAGGGTCTTCCCTCAGTATCATCCCGAGGACTTTGCTCTCAACATTAGGAATCCTGATGCACCGTCTGGCGCCTTCCAGCACTACAATCAGCGGTTTCAATGCCAGCAAAAGTGAACCGCTAGGGAAAATCCGACTGAAATGTCATATCGGTAATCTCCGAACCGAAGTGACTTGCTATGTCGTAGACGCCGACGTCAACTACAACCTCTTGCTGGGTCGCCCGTGGCTGCACGAGTACATAGTTGTGCCGTCTACACTCCACCAATATATGAAGTATGTGTCCACTAACGACATCATCCGAACAGAGTTCGCAAACATTGACCCTTTCAAGTGGGTCGCAGCCTACTTCACCGGTGCTAGCTTGTATAAGTCGCTCGATGAAGGAGAAGCCAATGATGCTAATGTCGAAGCAGAAACGGCGGCAGAGACGGACGTGGAGGCAGAAATGATTCCTGACGCTCCTTTAAAAATTTGACTCAAAGGAAAACCGCCTCAGATGCTGCCTCCCATGACAATCAAGCTACTTGGAAAAGCACCGACTTCTCTAGGTAGAACACCCACTGAAGCTCCCTTGAAGATACGGCTCAAAGGAAAACCTCCTCAAACGTTGGCTCCCCTTGTGGCGAAACTACAGGGGAAGGCCCCGATCATCGAAGGCGCAGTTGAGGCACCCCTGAAGGTGCGTCTTAAAGGGGAAGGCACCGATCATCAGAGGGACTTATGCGGTTCTGTTCAACAGGCCTTTATGCGGTTCAAATTATAAAGTGGTCATGCGACCGCAAGACGGCTATCATGCGGCTCGGACATGGGGCATACTCCCATGCGGCTCGGACATAGGATGCACATGCGACACACATAGCACAGTATGCAGATTCATGAAGACGAAGAAGGCCCGTGCATAAAATATGTGACATAGCCATGATGGTGAAAGTTCTGAGTTATGCAAATTCTGCCAGAACCCTTACCAGCAATGGCGGGGTGAACGTCGGGATGAACTTCAGGTGCCGCAGTCGACGTATAAGCCACACCCTTACCCTTCGCCGCAGCCTTGGAAGTCTTGGGGGCCATCGAATGATCGAAGAAGAAGAAGAAGAAGAGGACGACAGTTAGGGCAAAAAGAGCTTAAATCGGGAAAGAGAGTAAAGAGTTTCTTTCTCCAAATTACTCTTATTTATAGGAGGACAAAGGGGGGGGCACGTGGACCGATGAATGCTTCGGGTCATGTGCTATAGGCAAAACCGACTCCTAGGATTTCGTCTCCTCTCATAAAGGAGATTCATCAAAGCACAAAATCCAAATATTTAATTAACCGACTCTTGGGATTCCCCCAAAAGACGGCTCTAAATCAAAAAATGAATCAAGGGCAATTAATGATGCCTACGTGGCAGAAAAGACAGTGTGTGGCCAGAGCGGTCCATGCGGCCAGAGCGGTCCATACGGCCAGAGTGATCCATGCGGCCAGGAAGGCCATGCGGCTAAGAAGTCCATGCGGCCAGAACATCCTATGCGGCCAGAAGAGCTTATGTGGACATAGCCATGCTTCTTATTCAAAGTATTTCAATTTTACAAATTGAAAACTTTGAAGGGTGTCTTGCAGAAGCTTGGAAAAGAACAGAAAAATCCATGCGGCTCAAAACAGAGGAAGTCTCATGCGGTTCAAAGAATCTCTCAGAGCTTCATGCGGCTCAAGAGTTTTATGCGGCTCAAAAGTCGCCAACATAGCCCTACGGCTCGAGTAAAAGCCACGTGGCCTCATGCGGCTCGCCTCTACAGCTGGCCATTAAGCAGCAGCCTCATTTAATGCTCTGACACAATAAGGCAGCTCTGACATAAAGGTGAACTGACAGCTCTGACATAAAGCTGCAATGATGACTCTGACATAATGGCGTGCTCCTAGGGAAATGAAAAAAATCTCTATAGCTGGCACGATCCATCAAATCCCAAAGTCTTTCATACGACTTTGACACGTGGCCAGCCGCATGCGGTTCAGGTGGAGGCCACCCCCATGCGGCTGCTACTCTCATGCGGCTCGGATCATGGGGGCCATCTTTATGCGGCTCAAATCCTGAGAAGCCACCTCCATACGGCCGCTACTCTCATACGGCTCGGATCACGGGGACCATCTCCATGCGGCTCAAATGCGGTGAGGCCACGCCCATGCAGTCTTGACACGTGACCATCCTTATGCGGTTCAGTTGGAAACCATCCTCATGCGGCTCAGATTTCGGAGGCCACACCTATACGGCTGCCACCTTCATGCGGTTTAAATCCTGAGAAGCCACCCTCATGCGGCTCTGTCAAGACACCCTGTCCCCGTGGCTCGCGGTTAGGACACGTGGCAGAAGATCAGTTTCCTTCGTGTCCCTACGGCTCGCAGCATAATGATGGTTGGACACGTGGCACCAAATCAATCAAGATTTATCAATAAATCCCAGCAACCAGATTTAGTGCAATCACCATAATTAGCCGGATCAAATCAGATTTATTACAATCAAGCAGATTTAACACGTAGCAGGAGATCCGAGCTTGTCATAATAAATCACGAAGATTCGTGGCAATCAACATTAATTGCCTATACAGATTTGGCGCAATCAACATTAACTGCCCAGATGTGTTACAATTAAGATTAACGGCCCAGATTAATTGCCAACAAAATAGGATCAAGGAAAATGGTAATTAATCCCCAAACTGCCGACTTTTTAAGGGGTAATCATTGCAAACCCTAATGATCACACCCCACTCCTATAAATAGTAAGGTGCCATTCCCTTGCAAACCCCCTGGCTGGACACACAGAGAGAAAAAGGCACGCACAGAAGAGTCTCCCCATATATTCTGAGAGCATTTTTTCATCAGAGCCAAGGCTACGTCCGATCGTCCAAGGAGTAAGGCAGAGCTGTCGTCGCTTTCCCGAGCCTCTACCGTCACCCCCAGAATCTAAAATAAACAATCGTACTTAGATTGCTGTTCCTAGATTTTCATTCCTAGGCTTTCTTTGTACGAGCGAGTTTGTATTGTGAGTCTAAGTTCAGTCCTCCTATAAAATTGTTCTGCACTTTTATAATCAATGGCAAACATGATGGCGACTCTAGTGGGGACTAACTTCTCCACGGCTGAGGAGTTGGTGACGCAATCGGACGCAGCCAAACTTGGCTCCACTCAACAAATGCTGGTCGCCCGGTTCGACCAGCAGGCATTTGAAGAAATGCTCTCCGACGGGGGCGCTGGCCCGGTCCAGCGGCGAGCCCACACGAAGAAGGCCCGCAGGAAGTGGAGGCCCAAATCATTCGCTCCTCCCCAAGCTCTCGAAGAAGTACTCTCTGCTGCCCGAGATCGCGGGGAAGACTCTCATGCGGCCCCACTTCAGGCCACAGAGGACTCTGCTATCCCCAAGTCCGAGAGAGAAAAACACTACGATGTTGGACTTGCAGGGGCAAAGAGGAACTTTGTGTCATCCAAGAAGAAGTCGCATAAGGGCGCCAGCCACATGAAAATTTATGCGGCCACAGAAGCCAGCCGTATGCAGGAGGCTCATGCGGCCAGAACGTCCAGCCGTATGAAGGAGGCTCATGCGGCCACGACAGCCAGCCGCATGCAGGAGGCTCATGCGGCCACGACTGCCAGCCGCATGCAGAGTGCTTATGCGGTCACCACTCCTAGCCGCATACAGAAGGGTCATACGGCCACACATATCAGCCGCATGCAGACAGCCTGCACGGCCACCAAACCCAGCCGCATACCATCTACTCCATGCGGCTCACGGTCAGTCTTCGACCGCCTCTCAGGCAGTCCTAACCCCAGATGCTCTCATTTATCAGTCTCTGTGGACTCTTCCTACTATGCACTCTCAGGTGCTAGAAAGAAGAAGTCTCGGACAGCACGGGCTCGTCGAGCTCAGACAGCTATCCCAGCTTCTGACTATTAGGGCGTTCCGCTGACTATTACGCGGGCCCCTGATGGAAAGTTGTGTAAAACTATCCGTGTCCAGCCCCCGGCGGCCAACGAACGGGATAGTTATCAAGAATCTCCCAACAATGATCAAGGGCAAGTACTCGTACTACCCCCACATCGGGGAGCAGGCAAGATGCCAACACACTCATGTACTCAGAACTCCCGGGCCCACAAAATGGGTGACTTGTGCAACATAATTCTTCACAAACGCAAGAAAAGAGACGAAGATTTGGTGTGCAGAGAGTCCTGTCAGGGACATCAATGCACCCAAGTCATTGTCAACTGCTGCTACAATAAGGCGGCAGTACAAGAAGACCGGCGGTCCGTCTTCCAACGGCTGCAACACCCAAGCTCAGAAGACGAGGCGCTTCTCGTCGCCTCCTGTAATTCTGCTCACAAGATCCCGGGCAGCGGGAGAGGGAAGAAAACAAACGTCTCCAGCCCGAAAATCTAAACTAAGAAACTCTCTTCTAAGCGGTTGTCCACGACCGTTACGGGAGGAGTTTTCCAGGGTACTCGCTCAAAGATGAAATCTGCCACACTTGGAGATTCATTGTCCACATCTCTGGGAGGCGCTGGAGACGGGGGTAGCACTCCTCCAAACATTCATGACAATCTGGTGTTCCAAGAAGATAATCCAGAGAAAATGGTTTACCCAACAGATGCAGCAGATCCCGATGTCCCTGAGGACGTCCACAACTCCCAAGACGAGGCAAGCTCTGAAGATGGGGGTATTACTCCTTCTGAGTTCGAACCAGAGGAGAACATTCCTACATACCCTGACGACTTCTCTGTACAGGGGTATGACTCAGAGGGCACGTCCTCCACCGTTCCTTCCATCTCTCTTCATTTGAGGACGGTGTTCATGACGGACAGCAACCAAGATGGTCCCAGTGATTGCCAACACATCGACACTTTGGAAGCCATATTGCATACCTTGGTCAAGTCCATAGACGAGATCAAAGTAGCCCTTCCAACTCTGCAAGGAAGAACACTTAGCCAAACAAACATGGGACCCGCGGTCAATGCGGACTCGAACTCAGCCACACCAAATCCGGGTGATAATCCTCCTGAAATATCGGCCCCCACCGCTGCAGACGAGGCCAAGAAGGCAAGAAGAGAGGTCTAGGAGCTCCGGGCCATGTTCTATGCTCATGAAAACTTCCAAGACCTCAGGATACGACAACCGTATCCTGCTGCGTGGAGAGATGTTCCCTTTCTACCAAGATATAAACCATTTAACATCAATCCATATGATGGAAAGACATCTACAATCTAGTACATCACCTACTTCAAAGTCACAATCGACCATCTGCCTCATGACGACGCCATCCTTATACGGTTGTTCACCGGAGCATTGGAAGGGGTTGCCTTCGACTGGTACCACAATTTGTCGGACAACTGCATCCATTCCTTTGTTGGCTTCAAACGCATGTTCCTAGAGAGGTTCTACGAAGTAGGATAAGACATGACAATGTCCACCCTTATGGACGTTATTCAGGAAGAAAAGGAGCTGACAAGGAACTATATCGAGCAGTTTCGCCAAACCGCGATGAAGTTGCCTTCCGGTAACCCGGATTCCTCCTTAATTAAAATTTGCCAAAAGAGGCTGCTTCCCGCGATCAGCCTCTGGATGGGCAAAAGTCAGTTTAAGGATTGGAAGAATTTCATTATCAGTGCCACTAGCACAGAAGACAAGTTGAAGAAAGCTCACAAACTAGGATTGCACGTATCGGAAGGAGAGGATAAGGGCAAACGCCCTAACACCAACAGCAACAATGGTGGTAACCCCTCCAACAATCGAGACAACAAGGGTAAACAAGCTATGGTGGCCGACACAGCTCCGAAGCCTGACCCAAAACCGCCAGAGAAGCAGTGGCCTCAGATGACCTATTCCTTCGAGGACGGCCATGTCAAGCCCATCTTGGACATGCTCATACATGGAGGTCGAATTCAGCTCCCTCCTCCAAGGCGTGAACCTCGTCCTGCAGAAATAGAGAGCCCCAAGTACTGCCACTACCATCGCTATGTCCACCATGCTACAAAAGACTGCTACCAACTGAAGCGATACATCCAGCATCTCATCGATTCTAGGACCTTGGCCATCAATTTTGAAGAGATGACCGTAGAAGCCAACATGGTGTCAGTACAATTCGGCAGCTTCCCTCCGACAAAGACTCAAGATGGAGTAGTGCCCGTCCCCAGAGCAAGGATGGAGGTCGCTAACCTTCCACCTCCATGAAACCAGGATGCTAGCCTAGTGCCTCTTACCACATCACGAGGGAAGGTCATGTGGGTCCATCCGGACCTGGTACCTGAAGTGACTCAGTCCGCACCTCCCTCCACCAGTAAGAAGAAGAGTAGGAAAGTCAAATCATGCCGCACAATCTCCGCGGAGGTCGAGGAAGCTACGGCTGTCGTCACCCGGTCGGGTGCACAATCCCAACCTACACCGGGTAACTCGGCTGAAGATCATCAGCCGACAGCTGCTGATGCTCTAGGACCTTCGCATCCTTCGACGACCGACAAGCCTAGGCCGAAGGAGACTCGCTTTGACAAGCCACTCCGAAGAGAGACGCCTCATGGGCTGGAGAGGCCCTACAACTTCGACATCTTGGCACAATTGGCTAATACACTGGCCAAATTGTCGCTATACGAACTCCTAAGACTCTCTAAAGATGTTCGCGTCGTACTAAGCGGGGCACTCCAGAATGCCGACGCATATCTGGCTCAGTCCAATCTCACTGGGAAAAGCTCGCCTACAGATCTCCAGAACAGCGCTTACACAGGCGTAATACCCAACATCGTCTTCACTCCACAGGATATGCTTATCAAGACCAACCTGCACGATCGCCTTTTGTATTATACTAGGTACATTGGCGATATCAAGGTGGATCGGATGCATATTGATCCCGGTTCTTCCATAAGCATCATCCCGAAGAGCTTACTACACCATCTGTGCATCCTAAGGCATCGCCTGACGCCGACAAGCACCGCCATCAGCGGTTTAAATTCAGGCAGAAGCTATCTGATCGGGAAGATTCGCTTGAAGTGCCAAATCGACGACCTTCAGTTAGAAGTGACCTGTTATGTCATAGATATGGACACTTCCTACAACATTCTCCTGGGGCATCCTTGGATACACGATTACATGATCGTGCCCTCCACACTGCACCAGTACTTCAAGTACGTTGACAAGCACGGCTTTGTGAGGACAGAATTTGCCGACATCGATCCCTTTAAAGGGGTCGAATCCTACTAATCAGATTCATGCTTGTACGAGAAGTCAAAAAACTACCTTGTCGAAGGAGATACTCAAGCTCAAACTGAGGCGACAATTGGATTGGAAGAACCTTTGACAATCCACCTCCAAGCCCACAAGCCTGGCAGAACTGTACCCCTTACGGCCACTCTGCGTAAGGACGCAATCAGCCTCTCTGCACAGGAGAAACAGATGATAATCCGACTACCAAGGACTGGCCAAGCGCCAAGAACCACCACAGAGCCACTGACAATCAGGTTGCCTAGGGCTAGTCAGCAACAAATAGAGGAGCTCAATTCCTATGTCAAGCCGATGACGATTCGTCTTTCCAGAATGAATCGACAGCCGAGCGCTAAGCCGGGGACTGCTAGCCAGCCAACAACTCCCCACCCAGCATCGAGCACCAAACAGGGGGTGGCTTGTATGCCAACGACTCCACGTTCTGCTCCACCCATGGAGCCCCTGATGATTAAGCTGCCTAAGTCATCCTCTCAGTCTTCATTTACACAGGGAGAGCTGAAGAAGAGTCAGAACTGGCCAAGTATGTGGCTGCTCACACTGATGTTCCATCCGCAGATGATATAATCCTACTAGAAAAGATACCTTACTTGTTTAATAAAGGGCTATCTTTGAATTATCTCGAGCATAATAAGCTTTGTACAATGTATGCTATGGAACACGGTATAGGCACCCACCTGCACACACAGGTAACAAATGTCTACACCACAAACCAACTTACTCCAGTGGAAGATGCTTACTGCATAATCGAGGAAGAGGATCATCAAATCATCTTCGGCCGGAAGAATGATCCACAACCCTTTAGGGTAGAAGAAATTGATCTCGAACCCGACATCGGAAGACTGCCCCTTTATCTGTATAGTTCCCAATCCAAGTACCTCATGCAAAAACAAGGGTATGATCTGGAAACTACACCAGGCTTAAACTACGGCACTGGACGGCGGTTACCCTTACAATTGTCGGTCCTGGCTGGGAAACCACGAGACTATTACAACAAAACCAGATGTGGGCTAGGTTATGTTACACAGGCAGCGACCCCCTGAAAGCTCAGACGAAGAATACGACTGGCATTCACACTCAACCGGATCATCCACTTCCGATTCAGATGTCAGCATCGGAGACGTATTCAGGCAAGTCTTGTCCGTCAATATGGCATTGGCCGACGCCTACGAAGAAGATGAAGATATTCCTAAACTTCTTAAGTTAGAGCCGTGGGCACAATAGCTAGATGCACAATAGGAAAAACGGTTCGAACAAAGAGAGCCTCCTACCGAAGATGAGGTTGTGCAAGTTGATCTCGGAAAGGAGGCCTCTCCAAAGCCCATCTTCGTCAGCAAGAATCTGACAGACGAAGAGCAGAAATCACTACTGCAACTCGTCAGAGAATACATCGACATGTTCGCCTGGAGCTACGAAGACATGCCAGGACTGAACCCCGAAGTTGCACTTCACAAGCTCAACATTCGTCCGGACGCAAAATCGGTCAAGCAACAGCAACGACGGTTCTGCCCCGACGTCATGAATGCCATTGAAGCTGAGGTCAACAAACTGATAGCCAGCGGCTTCATCCGTGAGGAACAGCATCCAGACTGGGTCGCCAACATAGTACCAGTCCTCAAGAAGAATGGAAAGATTCGAATCTGCATCGACTTTTGCAATCTGAATGAGGCGTGTCCTAAGGATGAGTTCTCCCTCCCTATCACAGACATCATGATCGACAACACCTGCAGCATTGAGCGTATGTCATTCATGGATGGTTTCTCGGGGTACAACCAAATCAAGATGTTCCCTGATGACGAAAAACATACATCATTTCGAACACCAATTGGCACATACTACTACACAGTCATGCCTTTCGGTTTAATGAACGCTGGCGCCACCTATCAAAGAGCTATGAGCATCATCTTTAGAGACCACCTGCACAAGACAGTGGAATGCTATGTTGACGACATCGCCGTCAAAAGCCGCTCTAAGGAAGATCATCTGCATGATCTGAGGACAGTGTTCGACCTGATGCGAGCGCACAATTTGAAGATGAATCCCATAAAATCCTTCTTGGGCGTATCCAGCGGAAAGTTCTTAGGTTTCATCATTACTTCCCAGGGTATCCACATAGACCCTGAGAAGACGAAGGCAATCATGGAGATGGGTCCCCCGAGAAATCTCCGTGTGTAATCCCCCAAATATTTGGAGGATTTTTTTTATATTTTATTACATAAATATTTGGTTGTTTAAATTATGAAATCATATTATGGCTATCTTGACCTTTTAATATTTAAAATATATTTTTATTTTTGGAGTTTAGAAGTTTTAAATGTTTGTAAAAAAATAATGATAGTTCTAAATTTGATCAATGTTATATATATAAATACTTGCATAAATGGTGGGAAATATTTTTTTTATATTAATTAAGAAGGACATCGTGTATATTTCATGAGATTTTATAAATTTTATTTGATTTTTAAAAACGGTTCTATATAGAAGTTTATTTATAAAAGAAAATTTTGGGAATTTTGGTTAAGTTAGTAATATAATTGTTGATATGTAATTTTATTAAAAGATTTTTATGAAATTTTATTAATTATTTAAATTTAGATTTTGGGATACTGCCATTAAATTTTTATTAAAGAATTATATATATATATATATATATATATATATATATATATATATATATATATATATAGATTTAGTTATAAGAGAAAAAAGAAAAAAGAAAAACAAAAGCACTGAACAGCACTGTTCAGCGAACAGTGCTGTGCTCCCAACCCGTGAAGCCCATGGGAACACCCCGACCCCAAGCAGCTCGGCTGCTTTGTAAAAGAAATTTTTTCTTCTTTTCGAATCTTTCAAGTTTAATCTCTCGACAAAAATTTCCTATGAATTCCTAAACCTATTCTCTTCCGGATCACCCTAAATCTAGATGCAAAAATCAAATTTTAGATTCGATTTTAGATCAAATCAACTCTATATAAAAATTTGGTTTAAACCTAAGAACTACTACTTCCCTTCTCGACTCACCACGCAGCCTCCTCAAGCCTTGCGCACGAAACCAGTACCCCTGACCCCAGGCGTGTCTCCTCCGCCCTCTGCACTGCCGTCACGGCCATCGGACGGCCGTCGACCACCAAAAACGCCCGGATAACAGAGCATCCCCTGTTTTGTTTCAGTTAAGGTAACTCTCTTCAAACCCAGTTTTCTCCTTGTATACTGCTCGGATTTCTATTCCGTAAACTCCCATCCTGAGCCTACATAACCACCTTGGATCCCCATTGATTAGTTCTAAATAAATTCGTGTAGAAACCCTTCAAAAATTCGATCGAAAACCAAGAAAATACTTGGTTTACTGAAATTCGAATAACAGAATAAGTCCTCACAGACCCGATTTGGAAGGCAAAATCCCGTGAATTCCTCGACAGTTTTGAAAACCTGTTTGAACAGATTCATTCACAACATAAACAAGATGGAAACCTAGTTTTTAGAATTATTTTTCATTATTTATACGGTTGTTAATTAAGTTTCAAAGTTTGGATAAAAACTGGTTTTTAAACTAAAATTTTAGGAAAAATAAACCGATACGGCGTGCGCCCCGACAAACCGGGCGACGTAGTCGTGTACTATATGCATCGAAAGGTGCGTATGGATGTTACCACGTGTGGGAACTGACGAGACTCGATTTCGTTGTGCGTGCGCGACGAAATCAGTGCGTATCCGTCGAGATACCCCCGTATCGACGTTTTGCAAACTTGACCATAACTTTGTGCACGTTCGTCGTATCGAGACGAAACTTGCGTCATCAGGACCGTATCATTTTTTTGGTCCTATATGCTAAGTTTGGTCCGATTCTAAGAAGGTTGATCGGAACGCCAAAATTGGCGAGCCACGACCCGTTCTAACGGGCGAATTTGTGCACAGCCCACCGGAATCCAACTTTGGACATACGGTTGGGTTCGTCTCCTCAAACCAGATCCGTAGACATGTAGTTTGACGACTTTAGAGACCGTAGGTTCTGGCACGCATTTTGGTGCAAAACGGGTCCAACGGCGGACATTATTTTGACCCAAAATTTCAATTTTGCCCCTGTTCCATAATTGGACTTTTGGACAGGCATTTCCTAGGTATTTCTTTTATGCCAAATCTGTTTGTGATGTTTATTTCAGCATCCGAGGTCGTTCGTAGAAGTTGGCTTTCATTGCTTCCATATTCTGACGATTTGAGTCATCAGGCGTCGCCATTATGCACACTACCCCCAGGCAAGATACCTTGCCACCCGCTATTTATTTATTTTAGCTCATATTCCATGCATTATTTATTATTTTCTTTATGTAAAATAAACTGTGATACATGGCATAACTTGTTAGAACTTACGGTTCAGTTATATTTCCTGCTATGTATTATTTTTACACATTAAACCTACAGTTAAGGGACCCACCTTTTGTGTGTTGCATTCATAGGCCTTGACACATTTTTACCACATACTGTGAGTCACATATAGAACTCGAACATGCGTGACTGGCTGGCCACTAGTACGTATAAGCCGTGCGATAGGATTAACCGCTAATAGACATTGCATGCTTAGTTTGACTTAGCGGTTAATAGGGGTTATGTGTTACGGATACAACATAGTAGGCATTGGGCGGAGAGTACATATCCTTAGCATATGGGCTACTTTACACATTTCCCTTGTGACCGTACGCTCCACTGGAGATGCGGGTTGATGACCCCTTATTACTGCTAGCCACTGACGTTCGTGGAACGGTTATGCCTGAGGCCCCTGGTACCCCAAGGGGGAACTATGCCGATCCCATTTTTAGCCAGGGCCCATGCGTTGGAGGGATGTACTTAAACTGCATTCACGTAGAATGGTAGGCGACCCTTATCCGTTAGGTACGAGTACTCTTGGTTTGGGTACTTGTATCTGACCGTGGCTTGGAACAATAACTTGTTGCGGATTAGTTTGCCACATCTTGTCCTTGTTTGGTTGTAGGTGTGGTTTACTACTCCGATGGGAAGGTATTGAACCTTGTTGGGGTCCGGATACTATATTGGATTCATAGCATGGAAAGATACGTCATCGTGAATTAGTTTACCATCTTCTGTCCTTGTTTGGTTGGGGGATGGTAAGCTAGTTCAGTAGGTGTGTATTGGACCATGTTATAATTCAATTGACTTATTTATTTGAGCAATATTTATTCAGTTATGTGGCATGTTCTTTTTTTATCTTGTTACGTCCCTCTGAGAACCTGGTGATCTCTCCAGGTATAGGTGTACAGGACTTTCCGCAGGAGTATGGTTCCGCTATAGACTCATCCTTCACGTTCGAGCGAGTTGTACCTTCTGATCACAACTGTCCCTATTGGGTCGAGGAGCCTATTTAGTCATCATTTCTTATTTTATTATCTTAGAGGTTGGACTCTATTTCCTTTCAGTTTATTCTAGTACCGGTAGTGGATTTGTCTCCGCCTGGCCAACAACTATATTTTGACATTTACTTGATTTCATGAGATACCATTTTCTTTATATTCTGTGTGGATGAGACGTAGTTTTTACCTGTGACTGTTTATTATTATTCACATTACAGCTTATGCGTGTGTTTGAGATTTCCATATATTAGGGCATATCTCATGCACATGCAGCTAGCATGCTACGTTCCTAGTCCTACGTATTATGGGACTGGGGCGTTACATGTTTTTGTGGTGGCCGATGCAGGTCAGATAAATTATTTGGTTACTTTACCGTACCAAGCAAGCCTGCGTATAGGATTAGAAATTTAGGATCTCATCCACATATATGACATTCTATCTCGCCTTCACTTCGAACTCCCAACTATCTATCTTGATTGCTTCTTGCTTGAATTATTCTTCCGTAAACCCTTATCTCATTATCGTGCATAATAGGTCGTCATGTTCCATCATTCAATCACACTACTAGTTCAACTCCTGTAAGTTGGGTAGGAAGCCTCTTAACCTAACTTCCTTGACTTTAACCAAGGCCTTAGACAAGAAGACAGTAGGATGACTGCATAGGCACGAATATTGGACACGACATAGATTCTTAAGTAGCTTAAGCTATTTACATTTTCTTTCATCATTATCTTGCATATTTGTAATTGAACTACCTTGACTAATGTTGCTATTATAGCCTAGTTTTGCGAGCTTACTTTCTCATCGAGCTTGTTCATGACATATGTTTTATTGTGGGCGCCCACGGATACATTGTCTTATCAGAACTGGTGTATTATGGTCTGATCAACCATAGTACATTTGGTTCGCCTTTTGTACAATTTTACGTAGATTGAGATATGGTTAGCTTAACATATTTGCCCTCTAGGATCTTATCCACGAGTTGTTGACATTTTAAATTCCTTATTAAACTCTCTTTCAATTGCTTGACTCAAAACCTATCTGAATCTATTCTAACATTCCCCTTATCTTCGTGCCAGCAATATGACTCTACACAGCGGACACGCCTCTACCCTAGCCATCACATCTGGTGAAGCAACTTCTCCAGAAGAACAAGTTTCTCCAATGACCCCGGTGACCCCGTATCAGCTAGAGCCACAGCAGAATACCACGAACCCATCGACGGTGCAGCAGGAAGCCCAAGTGCCCCCAGTCAGCCAGGTTGAGCAAACTACTGCAGTACCACCAAGTGTGACTGCACCATCACCTTTTCCTCAGTAGTTTTCACCACAGCTCGGACCCCAACTGCCTCCACTTCCGACTGATACGGACCCGACCACCCAATTTATGTATGCTATGCTACAATCTCAGTGACAACAAATGGAACTGTTGAGACAGAGTATGATGACCTACTTAGCTAGACCTCCACTACCAGCCCCGGTACTAAATCCAGCACCAGCTCCACAACCTTATCTGGGCTCCATTAAGGATTTCATCGACATGGGGCCTAAGAATTTTAAGGGTACTGAGAGTCCTTTAGAAGTTTCTGCCTGGCTTATCAGCACCGAGAAATACTTGAGGGCATCCCAGTTGCCAGCACATGATTGGATGACAGCAGTGGACTTACTCTTAGAAGACAATGCTCACCACTGATGGAAGGCTGAAGAAAGACGACTGGGCACTGGGATCACATGGAAGGAATTTTATGACCTCTTCTATAAGAGATTTTTCCTCATCCATGTTCGAGATGCTCTCTATGACCAGTTCCTTCATCTGAAGCAGGGGAACATGTCGGTAGATGAGTACGATGCGGAGTTCAGCGCCTGAATAAATTTGGTGCGTCATTGATACCGACGGAGCAGGAGAGAGCGAGGAGATTCCATCAAGGGCTTTCACCAGAGCTCAAGCCTTACACTACCACACAGTCTCGAGTCTCTCATACAGCTGTTTTAGAGGAAGCACGTAGTCAGGAGCTCCTCCGTAAGGAGGCACAGCATGACCAGAGGCGTCCTACCCCAATGCACAGACCAATTAGAGTTGACCCGAGTGGACCCATTAGACGTCCCATGGCATATCAGCAGGAGAGAGCATGGCCCTACCAGGCTCGAGAGAAGCCTATTTGCCATTTCTGTAGAAGACAAGGGCACATTCAGAGAGATTATCGCATTCGGTTGGGCCAGTGTTTAGAATGTGGATCGGAGCAACACAAGGTCAAAGATTGTCCTAGACGACATGACTTAACACCGCATCAGCAGACCCAAGGACCAACACTACTTGCTTTAGCACCAGCTCAGCAGCAGGTGCCAAGGCCCCTTGCACCGGGAATGAGAGCACCTCAAGGATATCAGCGGGGACCACCTTTACCTGACCAGGCAGCTCATATTAGGCAGGAGATGAATAGACAAAGGCATGGGAAAGCATTTACCATGGAGGCGATAGACACCCATCCTGAGATTGAGGATCTAGCAGGTATTACCCTAGTTCTACCAATTGTTTTATTAGACATGACTGATCACCAAAACCACCCCTTTAATAGATAGACATTAGGCATGACATAATACTTCTCTATGTTATGAAATGACTACCTACTCTCCCTTCATATGCAATCTCACTATATTCTTCCATTAAGATTTATTGTTATATTTTTATATTAAGTGTTATATTAATTTCGAGGACAAAATTTTTATAAGTTGTGTAGGATGTATTCCCCCAAAAATTTGGAGGATTTTTTTTATATATTTTATTACATAAATATTTGGTTGTTTAAATTATGAAATCGTATTATGGCTATCTTGACCTTTTAATATTTAAAATATATTTTTATTTTTGGAGTTTAGAAGTTTTAAATGTTTGTAAAAAAAATAATGATAGTTCTAAATTTGATCAATGTTATATATATAAATACATGCATAAATGGTGGAAAATATTTTTTTTTATATTAATTAAGAAGGACATCGTGTATATTTCATGAGATTTTATAAATTTTATTTGATTTTTAAAAACGGTTCTATATAGAAGTTTATTTATAAAAGAGAATTTTGGGAATTATGGTTAAGTTAGTATTATAATGTTGATATGTAATTTTATTAAAAGATTTTTATGAAATTTTATTAATTATTTAAATTTAGATTTTGGGATACTACCATTAAGTTTTTATTAAAGAATTTTATATATATATATATATATATATATATATAATTTAAATTTAGATTTTGGGATACTACCATTAAGTTTTTATTAAAGAATTATATATATAAAATATATATATATATATATATATATATATATATATATATATATATATATATATATATATATATATATATATATATATATATATATATATATATATATATATATAGATTTAGTTATAAGAGAAAAAAAAATAAAGAAAAAGAAAAACAAAAGCACTGAACAGCACTGTTCAGCGAACAGTGCTGTGCTCCCAACCCGTGAAGCCCATGGGAACACCCCGACCCCAAGCAGCTCGGCTACTTTGCAAAAGAAAATTTTTCTTCTTTTCGAATCTTTCAAGTTTAATCTCTCGACAAAAATTTCCTAAGAATTCCTAAACCTATTCTCTTCCGGATCACCCTAAATCTAGATGCAAAAATCAAATTTTAGATTTGATTTTAGATCAAATCAACTCTATCTAAAAATTTGGTTTAAACCTAAGAACTACTACTTCCCTTCTCGACTCACCACGCAGCCTCCTCAAGCCTTGCGCACGAAACCAGTACCCCTGACCCCAGGCGTGTCTCCTCCGCCCTCTGCACCGCCGTCACGGCCATCGGACGGCCGTCGACCACCAAAAACTGCTGGGATAACAGAGCATCCCCTGTTTTGTTTCAGTTAAGGTAGCTCTCTTCAAACCCAGTTTTCTCCTTGTATACTCCTCGGATTTCTATTCTGTAAACTCCTATCCTGAGCCTACATAACCACCTAGGATCCCCATTGATTAGTTCTAAATAAATTCGTGTAGAAACCCTTCAAAAATTCGATCGAAAACCAAGAAAACACTTGGTTTACTGAAATTCGAATAACAGAATAAGTCCTCACAGACCCGATTTGGAAGGCAAAATCCCGTCAATTCCTCGACAGTTTTGAAAACCTGTTTGAACAGATTCATTCACAACATAAACGAGATGGAAACCTAGTTTTTAGAATTATTTTTCATTATTTATGCGGTTGTTAATTAAGTTTCAAAGTTTGGATAAAAACTGGTTTTTAAACTAAAATTTTAGGAAAAATTAACCGATACGGCGTGCGCCCCGACAAACCGGGCAACGTGGTCGTGCACTATACGCATCGAAAGGCGCGTATGGATGTTACCGACGTGTGGGAACTGACGGGACTCGATTTCGTTGCGCGTGCGCGACGAAATCAGTGCGTATCCGTCGAGATACCCCCGTATCGACATTTTGCAAACTTGACCATAACTTTGTGCACGTTCGTCGTATCGAGACGAAACATGCGCTATCAGGACCGTATCATTTTTTTGGTCTTGTATGCCAAGTTTGGTCCGATTCTGAGAAGGTTGATCGGAACGCCAAAATTGGCGGACCGCGACCCGCTATAACGGGCAAATTTGTGCACAGCCCACCGGAATTCAACTTTGGACATACGGTTGGGTTCGTCTCCTCAAACCGGATCCGTAGACATGTAGTTTGACGACTTTAGAGACCGTAGGTTCTGGCACGCATTTCGGTGCAAAATGGGTCCAACGGCGGACATCGTTTTGACCCAAAATTTCGATTTTGCCCCTGTTCCATAATTGGACTTTTGGACAGGCATTTCCTAGGTATTTCTTTTATGCCAAATCTGTTCGTGATGTTTATTTCAGCATCCGAGGTCGTTCGTAGAAGTTGGCTTTCATTGCTTCCATATTCTGACGATTTGAGTCATCAGGCGTCGCCATTCTGCACATTACCCCCAGGCAAGATACCTTGCCACCCGCTGTTTATTTATTTTTGCTCATATTCCATGCATTATTCATTATTTTCTTTATGCAAAATAAACTGTGATACATGGCATAACTTGTTAGAACTTACGGTTCAGTTATATTTCCTGCTATGTATTATTTTTACACATTAAACCTACAGTTAAGGGACCCACCCTTTGTGTGTTACATTCATAGGCCTTGACACATTTGTACCACATATTATGAGTTATATATAGAACTCGGACATGCATGACTGGCTGGCCACTAGTACGTATAAACCGTGCGATAGGATTAACCGCTAATAGACGTTGCATGCTTAGTTTGACTTAGCGGTTAATAGGGGTTATGTGTTGCGGATACAACATAGTAGGCATTGGGCGGGGAGTACATATCCTTAGCGTATGGGCTACTTTACACATTTCCCTTGTGACCGTACGCTCCACTGGAGATGCGGGTTGACGACCCCTTATTACTGCTGGCCACTGACGTTCGTAGAACGGTTATGCCTGAGGCCCCTGGTGCCCCAAGGGGGGACTATGCCGATCCCATTTTTAGCCAGGGCCCATGCGTTGGAGGGATGTACTTAAACTGCATTCACGTAGAATGGTAGGCTACCCTTATCCGTTAGGTACGAGTACTCTTGGTTTGGGTACTTGTATCTGACCGTGGCTTGGAACAATAACTTGTCGCGGATTAGTTTGCCACATCTTGTCCTTGTTTGGTTGTATGTGTGGTTTACTACTCCGATGAGAAGGTATTGAACCTTGTTGGGGTCCGGATACTATATTGGATTCATAGCATAGAAAGATACGTCGTCGTGAATTAGTTTACCATCTTCTGTCCTCGTTTGGTTGGGGGGATGGTAAGCTAGTTCAGTAGGTGTGTATTGGACCATGTTATAATTCAATTGACTTGTTTATTTGAGCAATATTTATTCAGTTATGTGGCATGTTCTTTTTTATCTTGTTACGTCCCTCTGAGAACCTGGTGATCTCTCCAGGTATAGGTGTGCAGGACTTTCCGCAGGAGTATGGTTCCGCTATAGACTCATCCTTCACGTTCGAGCGAGTTGTACCTTCTGATCACAGCTGTCCCTATTGGGTCGAGGAGCCTATTTAGTCATCATTTCTTATTTTATTATCTTAGAGGTTGGACTCTATTTCCTTTCAGTTTATTCTAGTACCGGTAGTGGATTTGTCTCCGCCTGGCCAACAGCTATATTTTGATATTTACTTGATTTCATGAGATACCATTTTCTTTATATTCTGTGTGGATGAGACGTAGTTTTTACCTATGACTGTTTATTATTATTCATATTACAGCTTATGCGTGTGTTTGAGATTTCCATATATTGGGGCATATCTCATGCACATACAGCTGGCATGCTACGTTCCTAGTCCTACGTATTATGGGACTGAGGCATTACACCGTGAACTCCGAGGCCTTCAAGGAAGGCTGGCCAACATCAGGAGGTTTATCTCCAACCTCTCCGGACGATGTCAGCCATTCACCCACCTCATGAAGAAGGGTGTTTCATTCGTATGGGATGAAGAATGCCAACGCGCCTTCGACAGCATCAAAGAATATCTGACGAACCCTCGAGTCCTGGTAGCCCCGGTTGCTGGAAGACCATTCTTGCTCTATGTACGAGCGATGGAACATTCTCTCGGTGCTCTGCTAGCACAAAACAATGATGCGTGCCATGAGCAAGCTATATATTACCTCAGTCGAATGATGATGGGGCCGGAGCATCGATACACTGCCGTGGAGAAAGAGTGCCTTGCTCTGGTTTTCGCCATTCAGAAGATGCGACACTACGTCACGGGACAAACCATTCATGTCGTATCAAGAGTTAACCCCCTCAGGGTCCTCATGACCAAGCCAGGTGCACTCAGCTCTCGTCTCGCTACCTGGGCGATTTTATTGTCTCCCTACCACATGATCTTCGTCCCGCAGAAGGCTGTTAAAGGTCAAGCTTTGACAGACTTTTTAGCAGCTCATCCAGGATCGAAGTCAACCAGAATAGACGAAGAGATTCCAGATGAGGTCGCCAATTCAAATGTGGCTTCCCATGATACCGTATGGTAAATGTTCTTCGACGGCGCTTCTAGAACTGGGCCCAAGGGCAACATCGTCGTTGGAGTCGGAGTGGTGCTGATTTCTCCCACCGGGCTAGTGATCAATCGGGCTTATTCCCTCATGGAGCCCTATTCAAACAATGTGGCTGAGTACAATGCTTTGGTCATTAGCCTCCGACTTGTAAAGGAGCTGGGGGGTAGAGTACCATGAAGCATACGACGATTCGCAGCTAATCGTTAACCAGATCCGGGGCTCATACGAAGTGCGTCATGAAGACATGATCCCCTATCACCAAATAGCGATTGACATCATCTTGTCCTTGGAAGGGTTCTACATAGAACACGTTTCCAGGCTCTAGAATATTGAAGCCGATGCCCTAGCAGGTCTGGCCACTTCCCTAGCAGTACCGAATCATGCTCATCATCTGGTTGACATCATAGGCCGTGAGTTGGTCTATCCCAGAAATAATGTTCAATGTGTAGAGAGTTACTCCGCGCTGACAGTCGACGAAGCACCAGACTGGAGATAACCATTCATTGACTTCGTAGTCTATGATATCCTGCTAGAGAATCCGAAGGAAGCCACTTCTATCAGAAGACGTTCCCTCAGATTCTTCTATGATACAGAGACGAAAATGCTATATCGGCGATCATACGATGGATTACTTCTTCGATGTCTGTCAAATACAGAAGCCAAAGAAGCCGTGCGTGAAGCTCATGACGGCATCTGTGGGGCCCATCAGGCTGGCCCGAAATTACAAGATCGCCTTCGCCGAATGGGCTATTACTGGCCCACGATGGTTGCAGATGCAATAGACTATGCACAAAAATGCAAAGCCTGTCAAGTCCACGCAGATTTCATCCACCAGCCATCCGAGTTTCTACATCCGACGGTGGCATCCTGGCCATTCGAAGCATGGAGAATGGACATCATTGGTCCAATCACTCCGTCTTCGTCCCGAGGACATCGCTTTATACTCGCAATCACATATTACTTCTACAAATAGACGGAGGCTATTCCGCTAACAGAAGTGAAGACTTCAAATGTGATCAGCTTCCTCAAGCATCACATTATCTACCGCTTTGGACTGCCCCGAAGGATCATCCACGACAATGGTCCGCAGTTCGCAAGCCACGCCTTCTATCGGTTTTGTGACAAACACCGAATCTAGAATATTGCTTCAACACCGTACAACCCGGCGGCTAATGGTCTGGCTGAAGCATTCAACAAAACAATCATCAAGCTTCTCAAGAAGTTCGTGTCATCAAACAAACGCGACTGGAATGAAAAGCTCGGTAAATGCTTATGGGCGTACCGTACTATAGTACGGTCTACCCCCGGGAACACACCATTCTCTCTGGTATATGGGAGAGAGGCAGTTCTTCCACTAGAGACTCAAATCCCCTCACTCTGCGTCGCCCTCACCTATCGATTGACGACAGATGATAATCACCATCGCCGACTACAAGAGTTGGAGGCCCTAGATGAGAAGCGCCTGTTAGCTCAACAACGAATCGAGCTGTACCAAGCCCATATCTCCGGAGCCTTCAACAGGAAGGTTAAAATCAGAACATTCCAAGTGGGCGATCTCGTTCTGGCAGTTCGGAGGCCAATGGTTATGACTCACAGAACCGTCGGCAAGTTCCAGCCAAAGTGGAAAGGCCCGTTCATCATCGAGGCTGTATTCTCCAATGGGGCTTACCGCCTCGTAAAACAAAATAGAGACTTGCTCATGTTGCCCATCCACGGCAAGTTCCTAAAGAAGTATTACGTCTGAACGACATCCTCCAAATCTCCCAGGGTGTTGAGTTAAGTACCCGCTTGTACCGCTGAACTTACATTCTGACTCCAAATCTCCAAGATTGTTGGGTTATGTACCCTCTGGTACCGCTTAACTCATATTTCGACTCCATATTTTCCAGAATGATGAGTTACGTACCTTCTAGTACCGCTGAACTTACATTCTGATCCCAAATCTCCCAGATTGTCGAGCTATGTACCCGCAGGTACCGCTGAACTTACACTCTGGTTAATACAGATGAATCTATATCGCGTCTTTTAGGTAGTAAGTCATGTATGATTATATCTCTGAACTTTCTTCCTAAAAGAGCTCCCTCCTTATGATCCAATACCCGCACTTTCAGTGCATCCACAAATTCTTCGAAACAACCACGTCGATGTTACCTCTAAGTTGTTTCCCTTCCATAAAAAACAAACCTCCCCTCACATAGAACTTCCACGTCCTCATTACCTCTGAGTTGTTCTATGCACCCTTCATGGAGCCCACTCCTGCCATGTCCTCATTATCTCTGAGTAGGAAGGCTCCATCGAAGAAACCCTCATATTTGCCATGTCCTCATTACCTCTGAGTAAGTATGTTGGTTTTTCTCTCGACTTATTATCCGTACCCAAGACCGGAGTACGCCAAGGATAATAGGCCCACAAATATCCTCTGTTGACCACAAATGTCCTCTGTTGACCACAAATGCTGTACTAAGTTTTCTAGTACATGCCCCTCATTTCTCATCATGTCCCGGGGGCCCAGCTGCTCCATGGCATTCTTTCTTCCGATACCAGGAACGTCCATGGCCGCCTTACTGTGGAATTATTCTAAGTATCCCCATCAACTTGTTATCCGTACCTAAAACCAAGGTATAACAGGGGTAACAAGTCCACAAACAGTCCCCCAGTGGGGCAAATACCACAACACCACAAACGCAATAAGCAATACAAATGAAGGGCGAAATAAAACATACTCTTTATTTGAAAGTCAAAAGTACCACATGTTCTGGGACCATGTCCCTCTCAAAAAAAAAGAGGGCAAAGAACATGAACAAAAAAGAAAGAAAAGGCCGACTATGGTTCGGCGATACATAATTCCATGAGATGGTCCCTCAGCAAGACAGTCGACCGCTCAAACTTCTGCTTGGCCCAGTGCTCGTCTTCCTGAGTCAGCTACTCTGCATCCTCCAGATGCGCATGAGCCCGCCAGCCATTCTCAAGCTTTTTCAGAGCACGCTCCAAGCTAGCAGAAGCTCGGGAGACCTTTTCGGCCTCCTGAACGATCAACTCTTTATGTAAGCCCCCTGAATTTCAGGGCTATTTTAAAATTTTCTAAATTATTTTTGATAAGTGTTTTATTATTTAATTATTTTTGATCATTAATGTACCCTTCCGTAACCTTGACTTCTGGAGCGTCAGGGATGCCAATCTCTGGAAACTCTCTTCACGAGTTTTGAAGTAGACGAGATTATCTTCGTTTTGATATATCATGTCCCACTTGAACTCGTTCCCTTGTGCTCTTTTTGTATCGCACAACTTCGGGTCAACTTAGACCAATTAATCGTTGAATAATTATTCCCACTTTTATTTTTGATCTTCGTTTGCACGTTACCGTGACTTTTAATTTAGGAGCACCAGACTAGTCGTTTTCTCAGAACCAACTTCTCATGAATGATCTACTCGAGACGCTCTTCACCCATGACCTTCGTGTCCCACTCAGACACTCCATTTTGTGCTTCATTTTCTTCGCCCAATTTTTGGGTCAATTTAGGCCGAATAATTGTCTACCGTAAAACTCGATTTAATTTCCAATTTAATTTCGGGACCCGACATCGATCCAACCTAGTCGACCCAAAGTATGGACGTGGCCCATACGAAGCCTACTACCCACATGACGCTTGTGTCCCATTTATTGGAGTCCCCGTATATTATTTATTTTCCCGTGATTATAAATCCCTATTTTTAATTCAATTTCTGGTTCGATTTTGACCCGATCCGGCTCGACCGAACCAAAACCCAAGCTCCATATTGTTCACTTAGGACTGCATTAATACCCCATATAATTTTCCTATTTTTTCCTATTTTAAATATCTATTTTTCTCTCTCCACTTTACAAATATCCTATATATATATATATATATATATATATATATATATATATATATATATATATACATATATATATATATTAACATATCACTCTCTCTCCCTCACTTTACACCAACACACTCTCCCCCCCTCCACCTCACAGCCGAACACCCCCCCTCTCTCTAACCGACCTACTCTCTCTCTCTATTCCCTCTCTCTAAATATCTATTCTCATTCTCTCCATCTCCTTCTATTTATATATATACACACACCTATACATATATTAAACTCTTTCTCTCTCCACACAAACATCCCCTCACCCTCTCTCCTTTACAGCACACTCTCTCCCCCTCCTCTTGGACCGACATCCCCTCACCCCTCTCTCACCTCTCTCTCTCTCACAAATATCTTTTTCTCTCTCTCTCCTTATATTATACACACACACATACAAAAAAACAAAAACAAACCCAAACTCTCTCCCTCTCCTCTCACTCGGCCAAGCCACCCCCCCTTTGGTGGCCGAGCATCACCACCATCCTTACCAGCCTCTCCTCCTCCTTCCTTCTTCTCCTCCTCCATTCTTCATCATCATCTCCACCACACACCACCACCAACATTAACACCACTCCATTAAACCACCCCCACCACCTTCACCATCACCCGCGCCCTCGTCGCACCTCCACCGTGCCCGGCCTAGCCCGCCCCCGTGCCGCCTTGGCAGCGCAGCAGCAGCAGCAACTGCGGCAGCAGCCGCCATGCACGCACACGCGCACGCGCGGAAGCGCGCATGGGCGTGGCCGTGCGCCACCACGTGGCCGGCCCGCACCACCACGAGAACCCCACACCCCCGGCGACCTCCGGCGAACTCCCCCGGGCCAGCGCCTCCTTCTCCGACGCGACGCATGGGCTATTTGTGCATTTACGTCGAAATCCCGCCGTGACGCGCGATTTCAAGTTTCAGAAATTGTGTTTCAGGACTGCGACTTCGTACGTGTTTTCTGGGAGATCCGACAGTTGGATCGGCGAACTTTTTACTCCGTCGCAATCTCGGTATATCCATCTTCACTCCCCTCAATTTTTGTCCGTTAATTTTATCGTTTGATACCTCAAAACTGGCCACCAAGTTGACGTTTTAAATTGAACTGTTTTTGGACAGTTTTGTGACGCCAACTTCGCGGGTTCGTAACTTCGCCGTCGCAGCTCCGGTTGGCATGCTACCAGTTCCTGTGTGCAGCTGATATAACCATCTTCCGATCTCCTTTAGGTTTCGTTTCTTTTAAGTACGTTCGGTTGGTCGAATTCGACGCCAAAGTTGGCCGTCCGAATTCTTTAATTTGCACTTGTAAAATTCCATTTTTGAACCCGGGACTCCGGATTCAATTTCTGACATCACCAGTAGACTCGTGGCGTCGTTCTGGCATGTTTTCATATAAAATTTACTTGATTTGGAGATCGTGGGCCCTGGCACACATTTCGGTGCAAAGCGGGTCCCACTTTTCGAGTCAACGGGTCACTTTGAGATCAGCTCATCGGAATCCAATTCCGGATATACCATTGAGTTCGTATCGTCATTCTGGACTCGTTGAAATATAATTTGCTGAGTTTTGAAGACATTTGCTCCGGTACGCATTTCGGTACAAACCGGATACCAAGTGTCCGTGTCAACGTATTATTTTGAGATCGGCACATCGAAATTCCATTTTGGACATACGGATGGGTTCGTATCATCATTCTGGATTCGTGGACATATAATTTGCTAGGTTTTGTAGATTTCTATCCCGACACAATTTTCGGTGCAAAGTATGTCCAACGGCGGACATCATTTTGACCCGAAATTACCGTTTTGCCCCTGTGTCTAAATTGGACTTATGGGTAGGCTATCCTAGCTGATTTGACCGTTTTGGACACGTTGGTGATATTTATTTTATCATCCGACAACATCTGTAGATTTTGATTATGTATTATCCTTAATTTATAATTAATTATTTTTCCAGAAATTGTTACTTTCTGTTTTTGAATTTTTATATATAATTTAATTGCTGTAAAAATCTGGGAAAATTTGTATTTAAATACTATGTTAATTTAGATAATTTATTATAATTTTCCAGTATTTAATAAGTACTTTTGGTATTTTATAAAAATGGAAAAACAGAACTCATTTTCATGATACGTGTTTTTGCTGATTTTTAATAAATATTTGTGAGGTTTTATAAATCCCAGAAAAATTAGTATAAATTTCTATAATTAACAAGTATTATTTTGATACTTTATTTTATATATATTTAAGCTTTTTGTCTATCTCAAAAATTGTTGGAACTTAGTGTACAGTTTGATTTAATTATTGAATAATTATGACTTGCAATGTTTTGTGTTCTTTTGAGTTATTGTAGTATTGGACCACCCCCTACACTAGTGTATAGATCCTAGGAAGTTAGTTTGTGTATAGTGGCACTCCACATTAGACTTTTATGCTAGGTTCCCACTTGGCTAGTATCCAGTCAGGAGTCGTGTCACACCACTAGTGTAATATTAAACATAGCTTAGAACTGAGTTTGTATATCATTATTGACAGAACACTAGACATCTATATCTTCGTACTAGTATTCTTGCTTTGCTCGAGGCAAGTACATCTACAAACTCATTTACTGTCTTTTAATGCTAGAATATGTATTAACCCTGTTAAAATACTGATCTTTGAGATAGCAAGTTAAATCTTCACATGTTGTATTACTCCCAGTACCTGCCATGCTTAGGACAGTTCTTATATCTTCACATGCTTCTTACTGGTTCTCAGTACATGTTTCACTATGCTTTATACTACTCGGAGTATTCACATGTTTCATACGGCTCCCAGTACCTGCTATGCTTATACTGCTCCCAGTATCTCCCACATGTTTTTACTGTTCTCATATCTCCTACATGTTTTTACTGTTCTCGTATCTCTCACATGTTTAAATAACGGGTTAAGGGGAAACTGTTAGTATTGTACGTGAACATGACCCCCTTCTCCGTATGTACTTACCGCGCTCGGTGACATTCTGTATGTGATCTTGCCGTATGTTTCTGATCTCGCGTTTGTGTATGGATATACACCGATGCCGTTCATGCACGTATGTGCATACCAGAAAACTTGATATGTACCACTGTACATCCTATTCACCTATTGACCGATTCACGTACATACTACGGTTTTAAACTTTTAAACATTACATATACATCTGTCTCTATGACATATATATCCTTTCCATGATAGATTATGAGTTATACCATGATTCCAGATATGCCATGTTCTCTATGTTACTATGATACTGTGATCCCAGTTGTACTATGAGGCCATATTTTCCAGTATTTCCTGTTTTATAGACTTATCACACCATGTTTCTTGTTGTACATCTCTTTCATTATATATGTTCAATACTTTAGTTGTAGAGGTTGTACTTGCTCCCGTCTGTAGAAGCATGGAATTTCACAGCCAGAAAGCCCATGCGCCAGGCACTATATGCGCCAGAACTCAGACAGCAAAATCAAAATAAGCCATTTGAAGAAGGACTTTTTATTTATAAAAGTCTATTACATGTCAAGAAAAGGTTGTACAAAGGAGAATTTCTACAAAGGAAGGATCCTAGATCTACAGCCAACGGCCACCATGCGCCTTCCAGATAGGCGCAGCAACTACCATGCGCCTTCCAGATAGGCGCAGCAACCACCATGCGCCTTCCGATAGGCACAGCAGTCACCATGCGCTGTCAGCCAGGCGCAGCAGATGTCATGCGTCTCCAGCCAGGCGCATCCTACCATCTCTTCAGCAGCTCAGTTATGTGCATCCAGCTCATTTATGTGCATCCCTTCAGCAGCTCAGTTATGTGCAACTCTTCCAACCAGGCTCACCTGGCTGAGCAGAGCCCAGTTATGTGCCGCTCTTCCAGCTAGGCTCACCTGATAAGTGCTTTGCCAAGCAAAGCATTTAACCCTCTGGCTGGAACCAAGGAAGAGAAGAGCACCGCAAATGCTGTGGCCAGGGGAGGCTTCGAAAGAGCCTCCAAAGACCAAGGAAGACCGTGATCGAAATCATGGCACAAGGAGCTTTCAACACAATCAAGGTGGGCGGCACCCACTTTGAAGGAAGAGAGAGCCTAGCACCACCATTCCGATCTACGGCTCTTCCGGAACAACGGAGACGAGGCCCGAACATCCCTATCTTTGGATACAACAGGCACCTTCCGCCTGCCTCAGAAGCCCTCGACTCCGTCTTTTGGATGTAACAGTCACCTTCAAGTGCATCGAAGATAACACGACGTCTCATCTTTACCCTCGGGAGCACTTCGTCAACAGAATGCACCCACATATCCAAGTTCATGTTAGAAGTACGTGAGGGAATGAGGAGCAAACCTTCTCTCCATGCTACTATTTATAGGCCGAGCAAATCAAACCCACACGCCAAGTGGATGACTCTCCGAATTCTGTATAATGAATTTGCATTAAATGGATGAACCGGACGCCTCGAATTCAGCCAAACGGCTATTTATAGCACTCGAGGAGCGAGACATCCGCGTCATTAAAGGACATGTCAGATGCGCCAGCCAAACAGCGCATCACACGAACGCGCCCTCCAGCATCAGATGCATCACACAGACGCACCCTACAGTACCCGGCGCATCACAGAGGATGCGCCCCCCCTCACATCTCCATGCCGAGTGGAACACCAACCAATGTGCCCACTCAGCTGTCTATCGAACGTCACAAACATTAAATGCTGAACTGACACCAGAGTTGGCAGCACGCTTCCCAAAGTCTGAACAGTTGACAGCTTTTTCAGAGAACGAAGCGTCGACAACGTCAGCATCATCATGACTCTATTCCGACGGCTACTGCCACGTGGCCATCCGCATGCGCCTCTACGGCCATACGTCCAAATCGCCATGCGCCTCTACGGCCATGCGTCCAAACCAGCATGCGCCTCAAAAGCCATGCGCCTCAGACCCTTCACTGATCCCTAAAGACAGAAGAAGAGTCTCCAGTTGAAGCTTTGCATGCGCCTCAAAAGCCATGCGCCCCAGACTGATCTCTGATCCCGAAAGACAGAAGGAAGGTCACCTGCATGTGCCTCAAAAGCCATGCGCCCTAAATGGTTTGTAACTCCTAAAGGTTATGAGCCGCAACCTCCTCCTGCGCCCAATCAAGGCGCAGATCACCTGATCACTACCCCTCCCCAAATCCGAGATCTTCGAGCCATGGGTCGATGACACGTGTCCTTTGACTCAACTCATCCAAGATTTCAGCAACAGAAAGATCTTCTCCTCTGCTACGTGCCGGCTCACAACAGCAGTATGAAGAGTTCAACCTCTTAATCAGGGCGCATCATCTACGCGCCCCCATCAGCAACTTCTACGTGGCGTCCCCACACACCGGCGTATCCTACATGCGCGCATGAGCAGCCAGCCTACAAAACTATAAATAGAGGGATCTTCTCCTTCACACACACACACACAGAATCCATAACGAACATACAAGGAATCACCAGAGAGGCAGACACAGACACTCAACGTCTTCCTCCTCTCAGCAAGCTCCAGCACCCAGAGCAATCCACACCTTCAGAGAACCGATAACCGTCGTCAGCCGGTCAACGGAGTCAACGCATTACCACTCGCTCCATTGGCACTAAGGACCCAGCTTAAACAAAAGTGTACTTCTAGGACTACATTTAAGTCCTATATTGTAACACTGTTCTGTTTGTATTAAAGTTTTCAATCAAACAATTTTAATGGCAAACAAGCTGGCGACTCTGCTGGGGACTTCTTTCTCCTCTTCCGAGAAAGTCGTGTCACAGGCCGACGACGTGAAGGTGGGCTCCTCCCACAAGACGCTGGTCGTGCGCCTCAATCAACAGGCGTACGAGGAGTTCATTTCTGAAGGAAGTGCGAGTCCTTCGAAGCGGCTACCAAAGCCGAAGAAGATCCGCACGGCCTGGGTGCGCAAGGTCGACGCCTCGGGCACCACCACTGAAGGGGACGCAGCAATCCAGCCTTCCCTTCCTGCTGACGTTCTCAGCAACCAAGGTGCGCCCGCCGATGCAACGCATCTCTTGGGGAAGCGTGCGGCCGACCACGTTCTCCAGCTATCTTCCTCTCAGGCGAGGAAGATACGTCGACGGAGCAGGGGCGCAGCCAATGCCCCGCGCATCACCTCTGATGCGTCACAAAAAGCCTCTGTCTTTGACAGACTCACTCGCTGTAATGGCGAGGAGAATTTGGATGCTGAGTACTATACGCCCCAGCGGGCTGGTATGAAGAAATCCAAGGCGGCACAGGCCATGCGCCACAAACGTGCTATGCCAGCAGCCGGCCAGAGGTACGCGCTCGTCATCACGCGCGCTGCTGATGGCAAGCTGTACAATGTTGACTTAAGTGCTTCTGCACCAACAACGAGTCGATCTTCAAAGTCCTCATCTCGCTTGGGCGCATCTACTGCGTGCACAACCAAGTCGAGAGAGGCAAACTCAGTGGTCTTGAACTCCCGCGCCTCCTCTGGTTGTGCGTTTGAGGTCCGTTCAAGTCACTTCAAATGTTGTGGTTTCCCCACTACTGATCGTGATGCCTGCTTGGTATTATATCAGGGGGCGCAACACTCACCTGACCACCCCGGCGTTTGGCCTTGCCTTACGTCTGAAGGGGGTGTGAAGGCACCACTCTCCTCCAATGACCTGCGCAACGTGATCACTCACAAGCGCCGGTCAGGAGAGTCGACCAACAAGCACGATGCGCCTCTCACGGGGCATACTTGTGCGGTGGTCACCATCAACTGCTGTTGCAAGGCGGCAGCTCCACCAAGATAGTCGGTCTTCCAACGACTGCAATCATCGATACCTCTCCGACGTCGCCTTGGGACGAAGGTGTCAGCTGAAGAGGAGCCAAAGGTTGCTTCATGCAACGTGGTCTCCAACTCCTCATCAATCCGGAAGACGACTGCCAATTCCTCATCTTCATCCAAAAGCCAGCCGAGGAAAACCAAGGCAGCTGTCTCGACCTCTGGAGTGTTTGAAGGCACTCGGTCGAGGAAGAAGTCCTTGGAGGAAGCTGGGGGTAGCCAGACCCTTGTTGAGCCTCCTTCCGAAGACGAAGATGTCCAAAGCACAGCTGCGGCGGATCTTCATCATCAAGGCGAGATTACTCTCCCTGAAGCCCCTCAAAATGAGGATGTCCTCCAGGACACTGCCGGGGGTAGTTCTGGAAAGGAAGAGGTCCTTCAAGACGGAGCTGAGGGCAAGCAGACCCTTGCAGATGCGCCTATTGGAGATGAACTCCAGCATGTGGCTGGGGGTGGCCCAACACCAGGAGAAGTGACTCCCCCGCATGAGAGTGAGGCCGAAAGCGAAGCCTCAACCAATCCATCCACTCCTGGCCGTGTCAGGACAGTATACATGGCTGGGGATGATGTCGAGTCTGATGCGCCGTTACAGGACATAGTCCAGCGCATAGACTCATTGGAGGGAGAACTCAAAACCCTCTCTGCCTCTATGCATGCACTGACCCAAGCAGTGTTTGAGATGCGGTCAGCCTT
This sequence comes from Iris pallida, assembly GCA_029216955.1. Classification (NCBI taxonomy): domain Eukaryota; kingdom Viridiplantae; phylum Streptophyta; class Magnoliopsida; order Asparagales; family Iridaceae; genus Iris; species Iris pallida. The sequence goes on along the minus strand of JANAVB010020396.1, from coordinate 8,483,264 downwards.
GATTAGGACACCTTCAACTGGTCCTGACCCAGGAGCTAATGGGGAGTCGAGTGTGCCCCTCCAACGGGCGCCCTCAGATACAGAAGCACCTCGGACCTCGGAGCCCTCAAACGCTCCAATCCAGATGGTACCTCCTTCCCCGACTCCTAGCTCTACGGAGGATGTGGTCGAAATGATCAAAGACCTGCGGGAGCGCTTCGAGTCCAAGAACAGGCAAGAGGAACGCCAGAAAATGGGCATTCTCCAGCCTTATCCCCTCGAGTGGAACAAGGTGGTTTATCCCCCGAAGTATAAACCACAAACACTCACCCCATACGACGGAAAGGACTCTCCGCGACGGTACCTGATGTACTTCCAGTCACAGACAGGGCATCTTCTGAAGGAGGACGCGCTCCTCACCAGTATCTTTGTCGGGGACCTGAAAGGAGTGGCGTATGACTGGTACTGCAGCCTCCCCGACAATTCTATATCGTCCTTCGACGACCTGACACGCCTCTTCCTCGACCGCTTCTACGACGGCGGGAAGGACATGACGATGGCGTCTCTCATAGAGATACGTCAGAAGGAGAAGGAAACGGTTCGGGCGTTCATCGAACGCTTCCGACAGGCTTGCTTCAGGCTACCTCCAGGCATGCCAGAACATGCGCTCCTCTCCGCTTGCAGCATGAACATGTTGCCTGCAGTAAAACTCTGGCTCAACTCTACTCTTTCTCCTGACTGGAGCTCCCTGATCATCGAAGCTGAAGCTGCAGAAAAGAAGGCGGCCAATGCACGTCTTCTCGGTGTCAGCTTCCCCGCCTTTGACGATAAGGGGAAAAAGTCCGCAGCTAACAGCTCCGGACGAAAAGCAAAAGGGAAACAGGCATTGACTGTTAATGCCTCAAAAGGCGCATCTGCGCCTACTCAGAAGCCTCCACTGGCACCGAGACCCAAGGAGGTTTATTCATTCAATGATGACGACACCCTACAACTTTTCGAGATACTGAAGCAGGGTGACAAGATCAAGCTACCGGACCCAAAACGGCCCGATGAAGTTGGGAAAGTGGACAACCCAAGGTACTGTCACTACCATCGGTTTGTCGGACACCCGACCAAGGACTGCTACGTCCTCAAGAACTACATCCAGCGCATGATCAATGCGGATGTAATCTCCGTCGACTATGAAGAGAAGACGGTGTCGGCCAATGTGGTTTCGCTTCAGTTCGGTACCTTGTCGCCAACTACCACACAAGATGGCATCGTCCCCATCCCTAAGGCGACAATGGAGGTGGTAAACTTACCACCTACTCGTGACAATGTGAATGGACTCACCCCGCTCACCACATCTCGAGGAGAGGTCCTCTGGGTTCACCCCGACCTCGTCTCCGAGGTGACTCAATCGGAGGTACGCCCTACCTCCAAATCAAAAGGCAGGAAGATCAAGTCTTGCCGTACAGTCTCTTCTTCAACAGAAGAGGCACTTCCAGTGCAAACACATGCACAACAGAACTCCCAATCCGACGAAGCCGCCGCCGAGGTGGTGCCTCCTTGCACCATCCCTGAGGAGGGTCCATCTAAGCCCTCAGCAGCCAATAAGCAGAAGCAGGTGGAGGCCCATTTTGACAGACCTCTACGGAAGGAGAATGCTTCGGGGCTGTCCAAGCCTCACAACTTCGACATTCTGGCACAATTAGCCAGTACACCTGCACGCCTGTCTTTATTCGAGCTCCTGCGTCTTTCTAAAATTCCCGAGAAGCTCTCTGCAAAGCTCTGAAGGACGCTGAATCCTTTCTCAGTCAGGTCAAGCAGCCTGAAGACCTCCCAACTACTTGTGCGTACTGTCATTGTGCGGATGAAGTTATCCCAAACATAACTTTCACCCAACAAGACATGCTGCTCAAGCATCACCGACATAACCGACCGCTGTATTATACAGGGTACATTGGCTAGGTCAAGGTGAGCCGAATTCAGATCGATCCTGGGTCTTTCCTAAGCATCATCCCGAAGGCGCTGCTATCTAAGCTGGAGATCCCGATGTACCGGCTGGCGCCCTCCAATACAACCATCAGTGGCTTCAACGCTAGCAAGAGCGAGCCATTGGGCAAGATCCGACTGAAGTGTCACATTGGCAGCCTTAAAACTGAGGTGACTTGTTATATGGTAGATGCCGAGGTCAACTACAACATCCTGCTCGGTCGACCATGGCTGCATGAGTACATGGTGGTGCCCTCCATGCTCCACCAGTACATGAAGTATGTATCCACCAATGGCGTCATCCGGACGGAGTTTGCAGACATCGATCCTTTCAAAGGGATTGAAGCCTACTTTACCGATTCCGACTTGTACAAGCCCATTGACGAGGAGGAAGCCAACGACGCTGATGATGAGGCAGAGACGACAACAGAGTAGGACATGGAGCCTGAGACGACTCCCGATGCCCCCTTGAAAATCCGACTGAAGGGGAAACCACCCCAGAAGGTGCCTCCAATGAGCATCAAGCTATCAGGGAAAGCGCCGGCTCGCGAAGCACCCCTGAAGATACGCCTCAAGGGAAAGCCACCTCAAACATCGGCTCCCCTGGTGGCAAAATTACAAGGGAAGGTACCACTCACCGGAGGCGCAGCCGAGGCGCCTCTCAAGGTGCGTCTCAAGAGCAAGCCGCCGCAGTCATCCAAGGTGTCAGAGAAGGCTCATATAACCCTCTCAGACCCCAAAGCTGTGGTGGACTCTCCTAGTCTGCCCCCAGTTCTTACAGACGAGGAGCTTGGTGATTATATCTCGGCTGACGTAGAGGCACCCTCCATTGACAATGTAATCCCACGGGATAAGATCTCGTATTTTATCAATAATAGAGTGTCTTTTAATTATTCTTGTCTTCCACACTGGAATGCCATGTATACATTAGACAACGCTCTACGGTCGTTGCAAACACAAATAACGACCGTCTACCATAATCGAGTAGTCCCGTCTCAAGGAGTCTTCATAGTCCCTCCACGGAGCTGAGACCAAGGCACCATCATCTCGGGCAAAGTCGAGCGTCATCGGGACCTCCCGTCAATCGAGCTCGAACCTGATACCGGCAGAGTACAAGTCTATCGGTACACGGATACGGCAAAGCACATCATCCAAAAGATGGGCTACGACCTGAAAAGCAACAAAGGCTTAAACTACGGCAAGGGTCGGCATCTCCCTGTCCGGCTTTCGATGCCCAATGGAAAGCCACAGGACTATTATAATCGGACTGGACGAGGGTTTGGCTATGTCACGCCGCCATCAACCCCAGAGAGTTCAGATGCAGAAGACATAGAACATTCCCACTCGTCCGAAGCATCGACTTGGGATTCCGATACCAGTATCGGATCAGTCTTCAGGAAAGTGCTGTCAGCTAACATGACGTCAGCACAACCTCAAAAAGGTGAAGGCGAAGACCAAGCGCCAGAACCCTTCGAAGAAGAACCCTGGGCCCAACGCCTAGGGGAACAATGGAAATCTCGTTTTGAGCTTCGTGAACCTCCCACCGAAGACGAAGTCGAGCAGATCGACCTCGGGGAGGGGTCTTCTTCCAAACCCATCTTCATCAGTAAAAGCCTGGAAGGAGAAGATCGAGAATCTTTAATCCAACTGGCTAAAGAGTATATCGATGTCTTCGTCTGAAGCTATGAAGACATGCCGGGACTCGATCCACAGATCGTAATGTATAGGTTGAACATCTTACCTGATGCCAAACCTATCAAACAACAGCAGCGACGCTTCCGTCCGGACATCATGAATGCCATCGATCAGGAGGTAGACAAACTATTGACCAGCGGCTTCATCCGTGAGGAACAACACCCGGATTGGGTAGCCAAAATCGTTCCTGTCACCAAGAAGAACGGAAAGATACGAGTCTGTATCGACTTCTGGGATCTCAACTCTGCTTGCCCGAAGGACGAATTCCCGCTTCCAATCACTGATGTGATGATCGACAACACATGTGGCTTTGAGCGCATGTCCTTCATGGACGGGTATTCAGGCTACAATCAAATCAAGATGTTCCCCGATGACGCAAAACACACGTCATTCAGGACTCCAAAGGGTGTTTTTTGCTACACAGTAATGCCCTTCGGCTTGAAGAACGCCGGTGCGACATACCAGCGAGCTATGAGCACCATCTTCCGTCAACATCTTCGCAAGACAGTCGAATGCTATGTTGACGACATCGCAGTCAAGAGCCGCCTCAAAAGAGATCACCTACAGGACCTGAAGACGGTCTTCGATCTCATGCGGGCACATCAACTCAAAATGAACCCCGCTAAATCCTTTCTGGGGATTTCTGGCGGCAAATTCTTGGGCTTTGTTATCACAGCGAAAGGCATTCATGTTGATCCTGAGAAGACCAAAGCCATCCTCAATATGGACCCTCCGAAGAACCTTCGAGAACTTCGGGGCCTACAGGGACGTCTGGCATATATCCGGAGGTTCATAGCAAACCTCTCCGGTAGATGTCAACCCTTTACTCAGCTCATGAAGAAGGGAGTCTCTTACGTCTGGACAGAGGAGTGCCAAAAGGCTTTCGACGACATCAAGGCTTACTTAACAAGCCCACCAGTCCTGGTAGCGCCAGTCGCCGGCAAACCATTTCTCCTCTACTTCCGTGCCATGGATCATTCTCTTGGCGCTCTGCTGGCTCAAAACACCGATATAGGCTTCGAGCAAGCAATCTACTACTACAGTCGAACACTCATCGGGGCCGAACACCGGTACAACCCCGTCGAAAAGGAGTGCTTGGCTTTGGTGTTTGCCATCCAGAAGACTCGTCATTATGTCTCGGGTCAGACAATTCATGTCATTTCCCGAGTCAATCCGCTCAGAGTCCTCATGACGAAGCCAGGATCATTGAACTCTCGGCTGGCTACATGGGCGATCTTGCTAACACCGTACAATATGGTGTTTGTGCCGCAAAAAGCTGTTAAGGGTCAAGCTCTGGCTGACTTTTTAGCTGCACACCCCATCCCAGAATCCTCAAAACTCTATGAAGATATCCCGGATGAGGTCCAAGAATCCAACGTCACCGAAGGAAGCTCCGTTTGGCGGATGTTCTTCGACGGCGCTTCGAGAACAGGCCCCAAAGGCCAAATCATCGCAGGAGTGGGGGTAGTCTTAGTCTCCCCCGATCAGCTGGTCATCCAGCGTGCGTACTCTCTTTCGAAGCCGTGCTCCAACAATGTTGCCGAGTACAACGCACTCGTCATGGGACTCCAACTCGCACAACAGCTGGGGGTCGACCATCTGGAAGCTTACGGCGACTAAAAACTCGTCGTAAACCAGGTTCGGGGACAATACGAAGTTCGCCATGAAGATTTAATCCCTTATCATGAAGTCGCGTTGAACATCATTTCAACCTTCACCGGGTTCTTCATTGAACATGTCCCCCGTTTACAAAACTTGGAGGCCGATGCTCTGGCCGGCCTCGCAGCCTCATTAGCAGCGCCCTTTGGGACTCAACACTATATCACGATAACAGGACGAGATCTGATTTGTCCCAGAAACAACCTATGCTTGTGGGTGGCTCACGCCATGCCGACAAACACTGGTGTTAATGTCCGAGACTGGAGGTTCCCGTTCATCGACTTCGCTGTCTACGGAATCCTTCCAGAGGACCCGAAGGAAGCCGTCTCAGTCAGGAGACGCTCTCTTCGATTCTACTACGATACAGCTACCAAAACGCTGTACCGATGCTCCTTCGATGGGCTCCTCCTTCGATGCCTGTCCAACGAAGAAGCAGCCGAAGCTCTTCAAGAAGCTCATGACGGAACTTGTGGAGCTCATCAACCCGGTCCTAAGTTGTAAGATCGACTGCGACGTATGGGCTACTACTGGCCAACCATGGCTGCCGACGCTGTCGAATATGCTAAGAAGTGCCATGCGTGCCAACTTCATGCAGACTTCATACATACACCATCGGAGCCGCTACATCCTACAGTCGCCTCCTGGCCCTTCGAAGCCTGGGGCATGGACATTGTAGGGCTAATCACCCCTCCTTCATCGAGAGGACACCGTTTCATCCTGGCCATCACCGACTACTTCTCCAAATGGGCAGAAGCAGCTCCACTAGCAGAAGTAAAAAGCTCTAGGGTGGTCAGCTTTATCAAACACCATGTCATTTACCGTTTCGGAGTACCCCGGCAGATCATCCATGACAATGGTCCTCAGTTTATCAGCCACATTTTCAGCAGGTTCTGTGACAAGAATCGTATTCAGAACGTGGCCTCAACCGCCTACAATCCGACAGCAAACGGATTGGATGAGGCATTCAACAAAACTATCGTTAGGCTGCTCAAAAAGGTCATGTCATCCAACAAATGTGACTGGGACGAAAAGCTTGGCGAATGCCTTTGGGCCTACCGCACAACGGTACGGACCCCAACAGGCAACACTCCATTCTCCCTGGTCTACGGGAGCGAAGCAGTACTGCCTCTCGAGATACAGATACCTTCGCTCCGCGTAGCAATCACAAACAAACTCACAGAAGAGGACAATCAACGTCGTCGTCTGCGGGAACTGGAGGCACTTGACGAAAAGTGTCTCCTAGTTCAACAACGCATCGAGCTCTACCAAGCCCGTATATCACAGGCTTTCAACAAGAAGGTCAAAAAGAGGACTTTCCAAGTTGGCGACCTGGTTTTAGCAGTCAGAAGACCAATGGTGTTGACCCACAAAACACCAGGAAAGTTCGAGCCCAAGTGGGAAGGACCTTTCATCATAGAGACGGTGTACTCAAACGGTGCTTACCGCCTCGCCAAACCCAATGGGGACTTGTTCATGATGCCCATCAACGGCAAGTTCCTAAAGAAGTACTATTCTTGACATCCTCCAGACATGTACTTCCCCAAACAACCTCTTTCCACAAACTCATACGTCTCCGGAACCCAGCTGTTCCGTGGCATCTTCCAGTAGAAAGATAACCACGTCCATATTACCTCTGAGTTGTCTCTCTACACCCTACAAAGCAGAATCTTACACTTCGTAAGCCTACGCTACCCTTCATGTTTACCACGTCCACATTACCTCTGAGTAAACATCTTGTACAAACAACCCCTGCGTTATTATACATGGATCACAGAACTTCCACGTCCATATAACCTCTGAGTTGTTCAGCGTATCCCCCAAGATCATTCCTACCACGTCCATAATACCTCTGAGTAGGAAGATTCTATCATTTCGAACCCAATGATTGCCATGTCCACATTACCTCTGAGCAAACATAATGGTTCCTTCAAACTTATTATCTGTACCTGAAAACTAAGGTGCGCAAAAGATAATAGGTCCACACAAATCATCAAGTTCATGACAATAAAAGATGAACACATCACAAAAAAGGTTGTAGACTTCTTTATTCTTCTGAAAAAGGAGTACAAGAAACTACATCATCCCCCAGTAAGGGTTGCAAAAGAACACAAAAGAAAAAGGGAAAAGCTATGGTCCCTGAATCTCCCCAGGATGGGCTGAGAGCTCCCTGACTCGAAGCTTTAGGTCGACTGCACGGGCCTCCACCGTCGCCAGGACTCATCGCTCTGCTTCATGGCGTATCAATTCAACGGCCCCAACGGAAGTATCACTTGCATGCTTCTCATCAAGCTGTTGTCGTTGCTGCGCCAAGGCAAGAGTCCGCTGAGTGAAAGTCGCTTCATCCTTCTTGAATGCTGCATGTTCAGCCCGGACACGCTCGACCTCTAACTGGAGTCAGGCCCGTTGGTCTTCAAGGCGGCGCATCTGGGTGTCGATATTCGCGATATTAGCTTCCAATGCAGCTCGAGTTTCCACCGTCGTCTTCATGGACTGAGACAACTGCTCTACCGCAGCCTCAGTCTCAGCCACCTCGCGCTCCCAAATGCCCACGGTGGCCTGGTATGAAGACTCGATCTCGGCAATCAGCTTCCCCTTCTCCGTATCTATCAGGACAGAGAGGTCGTTTCGCTGGATGCATTGAAGTTCCGCGAGTCGCTCATCCAGCTCAATCACCGAAGCCTCCAGAATTTCGACCATATGGTCGTGGCCTTGGTGAATACGAATCAGCTCGATGTAGGGCATTGCCAGAGCTTTTGCCATCACAAAACTCCCATTGGTATCCATCACAGCAGATACACCCTTCTGCAACATTTTGTACACCCCCTCGACGAGGAATTTCACATACTCGTCTGTATCTGCCAGGACCTGCGGTGTCATGGCAGGAGTTGGAGGAGCTACTACAGTTTGCGGACCGGAAGAAGATCCGCCAACCTCAACCAACGAGGCTTGAACCTCGGCATCAATGGGCTCTTCATCAACAGGGGCTGGACTTCTAGCCCGAGGAGCCGAAGCAACAGAAGGGGCCGGCACAGGCGTCGAGATGGTCCCCCAAGTAGAAGGAGCTACAGAGGGTTCTACACCCTTACCCTTCTCAAGCCCGGAGGAACCTCCGACGTCAACAGCCACCTCTTCTACCCCCAACGTCCTATCGACGGTTGGTACCTCCCTCGGCAGAATAGGGAGATTATCACTTGTCTCTTGACCCGTCGCAGCGGTCTTGACTGACAGACGGGTCTCATCATCGAGTCCCTCAACAGGGACAGAATCTGTCACTACCTCCTGAGTGGTAGCCGCCTCAACTTCCATGGTTGAAGCCGGGGTAGGACTCGGCAATGATGCAGCCGACCTTCCTTCATCATGATAAAGAGGGGATTCAACCCTCTCCTCTGTCTCAACTACTTCTGTGGCCTCTGTAACAGGCTCTTGCAGCTCTGGAGCAATGTCATCGGAAGACGATGAACTCCATTGTTCTTTACCACCAGGAAACGGCGTGCTTGTTAAACCTTCGGCACTTGAAGCTTCCGTTCTGGCCTTTGCCGTCTCGGAAGCAGCTGCACCCTCAGTTTCCCTCCTGACATAATCTGGGGATACCGGAATCTCCATGTCAACAGCATCCTCCGGATCTTCCTCCATGGGAGACATCATGGTCGACGGGATACGCACTTCAGACGAGCCCGCCGTCCCTTCTCGCCTGCTCCCACCCGACTTTGGAGTACGAGGTTTTCTTTTTAACGGTTCCTACAAGAGAAGGTGAAGCCTCGTAAATAGTGGAACCAAAATCAGATTATGTGGGACGCCCTTACCTCTGCGGATGCTGAATCCGATGACGCCGTCGGTGACGACGCCTTCTTCTGCTTCTTCGGTACAGGAGATTCAATCCCTTCGTCTGCACATCGCTTTGATCGATCGCCCGAGGGTTCTGCTTGAGAGGCGGAAGGGGCACTCCGGTGACCTTTCCCTGACGGACGATACGATCGGGCCTTCACCGGCACGTTCCTGGTCATCGCTAACTGGGTGCCTGCAATAAGACTGGTCTTTCTGTCATATTCGGAGGGCGCAGCAGCCATAGCACAGTAAAATTTGGCGACTGAGTAAAGAATGGGCGGCCGCGGATCTGGGGCGGGCAACGTAAAACGAGCCCCGGTACATCCGGCATTATAGTAATGCCAAGCTCGTGCACCATCCAACAAACTTCCAATATACCCCAGAGAAATACTGGGGTTATCCAACATCATCTGGGCATAACCAAATTGCCGCGCAAAGCGGCTTGGCAAATATGGTTCCAGGTAGCACTGATTCATGTTCCGGTATACCAGATGAGATGGCCGGATACTCTGCAACCAACGAAATCTCCATTGAGGCAGAGTGGTGGTACCTTCACCCAGATCCCTTAGATCTTCGTTGGCCTAAAAACCCAAGTAGATTGGACCAACTTTGGTAATTTCCCAACCCTGAAGATGGGATAAAACCTTTCTACAAACAGGGACACCAGTATGTGACCAGCTCCTCCGATTGAAACGACGAAGGAGTGCATCTCCAGCCTTATAATCTTCTTCCGAGCCTGGACTCATCACACTGGAATGATGCAAAATCAGCCATCCCATCAAATAGTGAAACGGCAGTTCGGCGCGCGGAAAGTTATTATTTCGGCCTCTGTCATGAATCATATTTCCAGCAAACTCTCTCAAACCTCGCTGCAGGTTACATACCATTGCGGGGAGAAGAGCCAAACGTCGGTCGAAGACCAGCTTCACGGCTGGCAGGATTAAGTTTTGGGTTACCCTCTCTACGGCACCGGATCCGCCCGCGAACACGAAATCCCGGAGCCATATCATCAGGTAGGACGCCAACACCGCCTTGGGTGACATCCGATAAGCAAGATGCCAGAAGCAGCTGTAGGAGCGTGCATCTGACTGCTGGTCCTCATTTCCTCGGGGATTTTTCTCCCCTAACCTGCTCATTTCGGACAACACTTCGCTACGAGAGAGCACCGGTGGAGTGAAAAATTGTGAGGGATCCTCCTTGTCTTGTCTAAAGACATAATCTCTCCAAGCGATCACATGAGGCTGCGTCCCGTTCCTATCCCGTCTCTGTATATAGTAATGATGACTCGCCACTTCCTTGAAGACGGCCGTCATCTCCTCAGCCCTGTCCCCCAGGACTTGAAGTTCCTCGTTGGTGGGAAAGTACTCTTCATAGGGTTCCGACCCCCAAGGGAGTTTTGACACCTCGTACATCTCATGAAGTGCGAACCCTAATTCCTCCACCGGAGTAAAAAAGGTCCCGGTATGGACATCAAACATCTCCAGTACTACGAGGAACATGTGCCTGTTGAGATCAACACCCGCCTGGGTAGCACGGATCGCGGCAGTCAACCCAATCTCTCGAAGCTCGGTCCAGAACCGTGACAAGATCCAGAGTGTCAGTTTATCCCACTTGGAAACGTAATGGCACCAACCCTCTACTCGAAAATCTCATTTCGGGTATGAGCGTTCCATCAAAAACATACGATGTGTAAAGGTCGAAGCACTATAAGCAAACGTATCAATGGGTACGTCACTGTAGAGGCTCCTGGGGCGTAGAGTCCGCCAGGTGAAAGAAGATCCAGACCGTGTGGCGGTCAAAGTATCCCTTTGGTCGAAGGTAGAATCAATTTGGATGACGCCAGTCACCGCTCCCCCCTGAGAAGGGGTAAGATCCCAAGACATCCTCCTCCGGGAAACAAGGCGACAGAAGGATGTCAAAGGCCATTGATGTTCAAGTTGCTTAACAGTCATATGCACCCCATTCACTGTAAAGAACCAGTCCTCCTTGACCTTCAACACCGTCGTATCAGTAGAAGTGAGACGGTCTCCGAATAGGAACTCAGGCTTCAAGAAGGTCAATTTATCAGATGTGGAAGATTTTAAAACACCACGTTCCATCATCCGTTTGAGGAACCCATACTGTTGCTCACGGATTTGGGTCATTCTCTCGGGAGGCTGATCCAGCATAAGAGCCTCTTGAGCAGGGTTTATCACTTCCTCTTTATACTCTACTCCCATCTGGTTGAAGACAGCCTCCAAGAATACTTCATTCAAAGGCGGGATCGCTACTGACACTAGCAAAGATCAGAAAAATATTAGAAGCAACAAGAGAAAGAAGAGCTTCGGCACATTCAGGGTTTAAACCCATGCGCGTCAGCAGCCTCGGCGCATCATCGGGGTCTAAGCCCATGCGCGTCAGTAGCCTCGGCGCATCATCGGGGTCTAAGCCCATGCGCGTCAGCAGCCTCGGCGCATCATCAGGGTTTAAGCCCATGCGCGTCAGCAGCCTCGGCGCATCATCAGGGTCTAAACCCATGCGCGTCGGCAAACAAAGACCGCGGCACATCATTAAAGACCCAAGGTCTATGTGCGTTGGTGTACGGAAAAACGAGACTTACCAACCACCTCCGGCCGAACTTCGACAGGCCGTCGGGGAACGTCAGCCGTTACAACTTTCGCCGGCTCCTTCGCTTTCTCCTTCCCCTTGCCGGCACCACCGCGAGGAGTCTTGGGAGCAATTCTCTCAAAGAAGAAAAAGTTAGGGTTTTGAAGAAAAACTCTAAAGAAAGCAAAGGCACAGAGCAGATGAACTCTCTCTCTCTCTCCAACTCTTACCTATTTATAGGGCTTGGTCGCACGCGTGAACCGATGACGTGTAATCTCAGCCGTCGCTTCGGGTTCCGTGAGGAGATAACAACAAATACAACCAAAAGATCATCATTAAATCTTTTGGGTTACCAAGGCGTCACCATCATCAACTGAAAGGAGCATGCGCCCGAACAAGCATGCGCCCAAAAATCATGCGCCCTGACCTCCATGCTTCTTATTCAAAGTATTCCAAAACTTATTCAAAAGTTTTGAAAACTTTGAAGGGGGTCTTGTAGAAGCATGGAATTTCACAGCCAGAAAGCCCATACGCCAGGCACTATATGCGCCAGAACTCAGACAGCAAAATCAAAATAAGCCATTTGAAGAAGGACTTTTTATTTATAAAAGTCTATTACATGTCTAGAAAAGGTTGTACAAAGGAGAATTTCTACAAAGGAAGGATCCTAGATCTACAGCCAACGGCCACCATGCGCCTTCCAGATAGGCGCAGCAACCACCATGCGCCTTCCAGATAGGCACAGCAACCACCATGCGCCTTCCGATAGGCGCAGCAGTCACCATGTGCTGTCAGCCAGGCGCAGCAGATTTCATGCGCCTCCAGCCAGGCGCATCCTACCATATCTTCAACAGCTCAGTTATGTGCATCCAGCTCTGTTATGTGCATCCCTTCAGCAGCTCAGTTATGTGCAACTCTTCCAACCAGGCTCACCTGGCCGAGCAGAGCCCAGTTATGTGCCGCTCTTCCAGCCAGGCTCACCTGATAAGTGCTTCGCCAAGCAAAGCATTTAACCCTCTGGCTGGAACCAAGGAAGAGAAGAGCACCGTAAATGCTGTGGCCAGGGGAGGCTTCGAAAGAGCCTCCAAAGACCAAGGAAGACCGTGATCGAAATCATGGCACAAGGAGCTTTCAACACAATCAAGGTGGGCGGCACCCACTTTGAAGGAAGAGAGAGCCTAGCACCACCATTCCGATCTACGGCTCTTCCGGAACAACGGAGACGAGGCCCGAACATCCCTATCTTTGGATGCAACAGGCACCTTCCGCCTGTCTCAGAAGCCTTCGACTCCATCTTTTGGATGTAACAGTCACCTTCAAGTGCATCGAAGACAACACGACGTCTCATCTTTACCCTCAGGAGCACTTCGTCAACAGAATGCACCCACATATCCAAGTTCATGTTGGAAGTACGTGAGGGAATTATGAGCAAACCTTCTCTCCATGCCACTATTTATAGGCCGGGCAAATCAAACCCACGCGCCAAGTGGATGACTCTCCAAATTCTGTGCAATGAATTTGCATTAAATGGATGAACCGGACGCCTCGAATTCAGCCAAACGGCTATTTATAACACTCGAGGAGCGAGACAGCCGCGTCATTAAAGGATATGTCAGATGCGCCAGCCAAACAGCGCATCACACGGACGTGCCCTCCAGCATCAGGCGCATCACACAGACGCATCCTACAGTACCCGGTGCATCACAGAGGATGCGCCCCCCCTCACATCTCCATGCCGAATGGAACACCAACCAATATGCCCACTCAGCTGTCCATCGAACGTCACAAACATTAAATGCTGAACTGACACCAGAGTTGGCAGCACGCTTCCCAAAGTCTGAACAGTTGACAGCTTTTTTAGAGAACGAAGCGTCGGCAACGTCAGCATCATCATGACTCTATTCCGACGGCTACTGCCACGTGGCCATCCGCATGCACCTCTACGGCCATGCGTCCAAATCGCCATGCGCCTCTACGGCCATGCGTCCAATCCAGCATGCGCCTCAAAAGCCATGCGCCTCAGACCCTTCACTGATCCCTAAAGACAGAAGAAGAGTCTCCAGTTGAAGCTTTGTATGCGCCTCAAAAGCCATGCACCCCAGACTGATCTCTGATCCCGAAAGACAGAAGGAAGGTCACCTGCATGCGCCTCAAAAGCCATGCGCCTTAAATGGTTTGTAACTCCTAAAGGTTATGAGCCGCAACCTCCTCCTGCGCCCAATCAAGGCACAGCTCACCAGATCACTACCCCCCCAAATCCGAGATCTTCGAGCCATGGGTCGATGACACATGTCCTTTGACTCAACTCGTCCAAGATTTCAGTAACAGAAAGATCTTCTCCTCTGCTACGTACCGGCTCACAACAGCAGTATGAAGAGTTCAACCTCTCAATCAGGGCGCATCATCTATACGCCCCCATCAGCAACTTCCACGTGGCGTCCCCACACACCGGCACATCCTACATGCGCGCATGAGCAGCCAGCCTACAAAACTATAAATAGAGGGATCTTCTCCTTCACACACACACACAGAATCCATAACGAACATACAAGGAATCACCAGAGAGGCAGACACAGACACTCAACGTCTTCCTCCTCTCAGCAAGCTCCAGCACCCAGAGCAATCTACACCTTCAGAGAACCGATAACCGTCGTCAGCCGATCAACGGAGTCAACGCATTACCACTCGCTCCATTGGTACTAAAGACCCAGCTTAAACAAAAGTGTACTCCTAGGACTACATTTAAGTCCTATATTGTAATACTGTTCTGTTTGTATTAAAGTTTTCAATCAAACAATTTTAATGGCAAATACCGTCTTGACAGGATAACGTTGTAGGTATACTTTCTGATGAGAAACGCTATATGTTACATGTTATGGCACTGATTTTGAGGACCTGGCCTTAGCTCCAGAAGAGGCCCCAACGGGGAACCTTGCTTCGATATTTTTCATGTGTTTTGAGACTTAGATTTAGGTCTGTACTTATATTTGGATACTGGACATTGTCTCCAGTTAGATACTTTGGTTATGTATTATTAAGTCTGTACTTGTTTACCTTCGCTTATAGATGCTGTGTTGTGATGAACCTTTAATTATGATTTTAGAACTGTTAGCTGCTTAGATACTTTATTGTCTATTCTTAGAACAGCTTACTACGCTTTAACCAAGCGTAGGCTGGACATGGCTCGGCCCGGCCCAACAATTTGGGTAATGGGTCGTGACATATTTTTTTGGCGGCCCATGCAGGTCTCGACTTAAGTTGTTTGGTTACGTTATTGTACTAAACATGCCTGCAATTAGGATCTAGGACAACTTGTTAACACTAGGGATAAACATTTAGAACACCTAGAGGATTACTAGGATTGCAACATAGGAGAACTCATCACAGCATAGGAGCGTTAGCTATAATTAGCCTCTTGTTTGTATTTCAGTGGGTCAATTTAGACCAAGTTTGTACCCTTGGGATGACCCCTGAGGATCTCACTCTAATCTTATCTTGAAATTTGTTTTCACCTGTTTTATTTGCTCTCCTCTAAATTCATTGTTGAATTTAATTCCTGATTTTCGTTGTTGACTTTGATCTTGTATCGTGATAAATTTTGTGGATTAAATTGTTATATATCCTGATAAGATAAACGTCTGCTTTATTTATGGAGTTTAGAATTTATCGCAGCCATATTAGCTGGTATGACAAAAATATAGAGCCTGATTTTGGATATACTATCCTATTTATAGAATTTAGATTTTCTCGCAGCCATACCGGTTGGCGTGGCGAGGATTCTAGATAATATGATTTTAGGGTGTATACCATAGTTATGACTCTATCGTTTATTGTATATAAGCTTAATGGTGTGGCAAAAATTCTGGGAACATAATTTCAGGAAGACGTTTATGGTTATCAGATATATCTCAACTTGGTTTACTTCGTTATGACCGATTGAGCAAGAAAAAATTCTTATTATCATTCTTTCCAGTCTTGATTAACTCTGTTCTATCTACATCTACAACTAGGATTACGGGTTCTCTAGGACTCTCCAATAGGATTGCTTACGCGTTATCTTTTGGACATAATTATTATTGTATTCCATCTTTCCTATGACTTGACTAAACTCTTCTTCATTAACCTCTTGGGTAATTTTTCTCGTTATGTATCCCGTTGTCTTCGTACCATTCTTGGAGATATTCCGATAAACTTTTCTGTCTTGCTTGACCCTTTAACTTGTTTGGACACTGTTATGGATTGTTTGACCCAGTCTTAGGCCTTGTTACCTTCTATTTGTTAGACGACTGAAATAGCCAGACCTTGTTAACTGATTTTGTAGTATAACTATAAATGTATGGTGTGATTGTGATAAGTACTTTTCCTAGGGATTGGTTAGATTAAGCTTATAGGACAAGTATAAGTGACTGACTGTAGTAGACTTGGAAACCATTAAGAACGATTGTATTGATAGTATGACTTGATGATAGGGTATCTAAGATGGAGAAATGAGATATTATATTATTATGACTATGGATTGAGGATTAGAATCTTGTGCTTAGCAGTTTGAGGATTTAGCATTTGTAGAATTTTGGTTAGTTACCTATAGCTAATTACATGTGATTAGAGGGTAGATCGATATATGGATTGATATAGAATAAGTTAGAATGAGTTATCGTATTGCGTACGAGATCGGGAAGATATCAGTTAAAAAGACAAGGAATAAGGCAAAGACATATGTACTTTGGTAATTAATAAATCAGGAGTTTTGAAATCGAGGATTTATATTTGGAGGACTTGTTGAGTAAAAGAAGAAGGCTCTACGCTAAGGATAAGAATCGAACGTATAATTTCAAGGAGAAACTGTAGGAAAGGATTGACGCCAAATGATGCTAAGGAACTGTGGATTAATAGAATATGGATACTTAGGATATGATAAGGAAATCAAGTATTTACAATTGAGGTTGAAAATATGGCTGATGATTAAGCATTTTAGGCTTATAGACATACCCAAAGAATGACCTATAGTTTAGGGTATACATAAAGGTTTCATGTTAGTATGGAAGATTTTAAAGGATATATGACGTAGTTATGATAGAAGGACCATTGTTGAACCTAAACCAAAAAGATTGTAAAGAGAAACAGAAGAGATGATTACAAGGGTAGCAGTTTGAGTATCGTAGCCAGAGTAGCTACATGTTATAGTTTGACCTATTGGGTGATTTTTAATTTCGAGGACGAAATTTTTGTAAGGTGGGTAGGATGTAAGCCCCCTGAATTTCAGGGCTATTTTAAAATTTTCTAAATTATTTTCGATAAGTGTTTTATTATTTAATTATTTTTGATCATTAATGTACCCTTCCGTAACCTTGACTTCTGGAGCGTCAGGGATGCCAATCTCTGGAAACTCTCTTCACGAGTTTTGAAGTAGACGAAATTATCTTCGTTTTGATATATCATGTCCCACTTGAACTCGTTCCCTTGTGCTCTTTTTGCATCGCGCAACTTCGGGTCAACTTAGACCAATTAATCGTTGAATAACTATTCCCACTTTTATTTTTGATCTTCGTTTGCACGTTACCGTGACTTTTAATTTAGGAGCACCAGACCAGTCGTTTTCTCAGAACCAACTTCTCATGAATGATCTACTCGAGACGCTCTTCACCCATGACCTTCGTGTCCCACTCAGACACTCCATTTTGTGCTTCATTTTCTTCGCACAATTTTTGGGTCAATTTAGGCCGAATAATTGTCTACTGTAAAACCCGATTTAATTTCCAATTTAATTTTGGGACCCGACATCGATCCAACCTAGTCGACCCAAAGTATGGACGTGGCCCATACGAAGCCTACTACCCACATGACGCTTGTGTCCTATTTATTGGAGTCCTCGTATACTATTTATTTTCCCGTGATTATAAATCCCTATTTTTAATTCAATTATTGCACCCGGTTCGATTTTGACCCGACCCGGCTCGACCGAACCCGAACCCAAGCTCCATATTGTTCACTTAGGACTGCATTAGTACCCCACATAATTTTCCTATTTTAAATATCTATTTTTCTCTCTCCACTTTACAAATATCCTATATATATATATATATATATATATATATATATATATATATATATATATATATATATATATATATATATATTTTTTTTTTATATATATATATATATATATATATATATATATATATATATACATATATATATATATATATATTAACATATCACTCTCTCTCCCTCACTTTATACCAACACACTCTCCCCCCCTCCACCTCACAGCCGAACACCCCCCTCTCTCTCTAACCGACCTACTCTCTCTCTCTATTCCCTCTCTCTAAATATCTATTCCCATTCTCTCCATCTCCTTCTATTTATATATATATACACACACCTATACATATATTAAACTCTCTCTCTCTCCACACAAACATCCCCTCACCCCCTCTCCTTTACAGCACACTCTCCCCCCTCCTCTTGGACCGACATCCCCTCACCCCTCTCTCACCTCTCTCTCTCTCACAAATATCTTTTTCTCTCTCTCTCCTTATATTATACACACACATACAAAAAAAAAAACCCAAACTCTCTCCCTCTCCTCTCACTCGGCCAAGCCACCCCCCCCTTTGGTGGCCGAGCATCACCACCACCCTTACCAGCCTCTCCTCCTCCTTTCTTCTTCTCCTCCTCCATTCTTCATCTTCATCTCCACCACACACCACCACCAACATTAACACCACTCCATTAAACCACCCCCACCACCTTCACCATCACCCGCGCCCTCGTCGCACCTCCGCCGTGCCCGGCCTAGTCCGCCCTCGTGCCGCCTTGGCAGTGCAGCAGCAGCTGCAACTGCGGCAGCAGCCGCTGTCACTACCACATTTCTAGTGTGAGGGTATTTTTGTCATTTTGGGGTATTTTTGAATTTATTAGAATTTATTAGAATTAATTAGAATTTTTGAGAATTTATTGAAATTGTTTGACTAGGTTGACTTTTGACTAGTGTTGACTAGTAGACCTACCTAGAAACTAACCCTAGTTAGTGGGCCATGGTTAAGGTCAAGTGACTCTAGTCAAACCTAGCCTAAGACTTGGTTTAGTCAAATTAGCAATAGGTTAGAAAGTCATGAGCCATGACTTATGGTTTAGAACATTGATTAGGTTCAACCTTAACTAATTGTAACTTAGCCCAAGCCTTACACTTGGACTCAACCCTATCCTAATGCCATGTGGCCGGCCACCTTATCCACATAGGGACTCCCCCATTATAAATATCCTCCTAGTTTTAGGGCTAGCCTCCCTCTTTAGAAGAATAGCTCAAGTTTGGAAAGAGGTGAGTTCTTGCATAGAAAAATCCATATTAATTCCAATATAGGTCCTAAAATCCTAAAATCTATTGCAATAGTTTCTAATGATGGTTTTCTTGCTGCTATGAATGTTTGAATCAGTTTGGAGTTAATTTGGAGGATTTGGGACATCAAGAGAAGAGCTTTGAAAGGGAATTTTCTTAGAAAGTTCAAGCATAGGTAACTTTCTCCATACTCCATGAAATTTCACTTGGTCTTCACCAATAGGAACCCTAAGTGATCCCCCTAAGGTCTGTATATGATTCGTGTCCTGTGTCGTATGATTCGTGTCCATTCTGGACACGTATCAGTGTCCTGGACAGAGTGTTCGATCAAATGCCACAGAGGGCGAGTCGACCCCTTTAAATCATTCCCTTTGAATAGGAAATAGTATTTAGGTCTAGCCTAGTGGTTCGTGTCCTTGTATCCTAGTTTTAGTGTCGTCCTGTGTCGATTTCCTGCTGTGGACACGCGCGTGCACACGGCCGCGCGCTGCTACAGGCATCCCCTGCTACACGGGGTCTGTAGCGGACACGACACGTGGCTTCTTGACACGAAACTTGACACGAAGCAAGGGGCGGTGTCTGTCATGACACACCCCAAGCCTTGTGTCGGTTAGTGTCGTGTCGAGCGTGGAAAACTCGTGTGCACGGGAAATGCACAGTCTGTGCACTGTGAGTTTTCTCTACTGACACGGATCTCGTGTCCAGCCTAGACACTTCGTGGACACTGGGCAGTGGGCCCATGGGGTAGCCCTATAGGTGGGCTACCCATGTGTGTCACCACGAAGACCGTTCGTGTCTTGTGTCGTGCACACGACACAAGTACACTTGTGCACGAGACAGTGCACAGTTAGTGCACTGTATGTGTTTCTCTTTATGCTTGTGCTGTGGACACGCCGTGTCGGCTTGTGGGTGACACGAAATGGCATGTGGGGTTGTGCACGAGGGGTGTTTGCTTTAATTCAAATCCTTGGGTCCATGATTCCTTAGTTGCAATCAATTTTATGTTGTGGATCACTGTTCTGATACTCAGGAAATTCCCTGATTAAGTTCAGTTTAATGTGATGATGTCCAGGGAGTTTAAATCCTAATGTTGATGTTAATTTGATAAATTCAACCCTGATTATGTTTCTCTTATGCATTAGCTTGCTATGGCTAAGTTTGGTTTTGAATTGATGTATATATAGACTGTAAATGGGTTAAGGGTTCACAGTATGTTTTGAGTTAAGTATTACATGTCCCTCAGTGAACAGCCTTTCTTTATTCCTTCCTGTTCTTCGAATATATGGATTTCATTGCTGTTGGACTGATTCATAAGTCTGAGATGTTAACCTGTGAAAAGTAAAATGATTTCCTTTCCATTCCTGTTTGAATACCTGAGTCTGTTGGGTAATTATCTGAACCTGGAGTTTGTTTCACTGTTAAGTTTTGGTTAAACCTGAGAATGGAAGAACAATGAATTGGTTTCCCTTCCTTTTTCCAATTTGAGACTGAGTTCCAGTTTTGGGTATGTTAAGTTGAACCCTGGATTGATTCTTCTTTCCTTTCCTATTTCCTGTCAATGCTTTGTACACACACAGTATTTTTCCTACCATATCACTGCATATTATAAATCATGTACTTCCCTCCATACACTGTTATTTTCTTGCACACCATTTCACAGTTTATACATTATCCCTGTTTTTATTTACTGCAGTTTTTCCACAGCTCTTCACCTCACACACACACACATACACCCCACCATCTTTCCTGTATACATTTTAGACACACACATACTATTTCACTTATGCACAGGCCACCCTTGTTCACTGTCAACTCAATTCCTGCACTGTTGAAGTATTTCCTTCATTTGTTAGCTTTGCACACACACATTCTCTTCATGCCACACAGCTCTTCTTGTTACTGTCACTTGCCTTGCACTCTCACACATGCTTCTCCTCATAAGTTTTCATGTGAATATCCTATGTCTATGTGTGTAATTGGTGTGATGCATATATATCTATATCTATGCTTTATTGCTAGCTAATAGTGTAGGTTTTGGCATTAGCCTAGATATGTGTATTAATATTGTGGTGTTAAGCTATGGATTAAATAGTGAGGTTGTGACTTGCTAAGGTTTTCTAGATTTAGCTAAGCTATTTTGTGATGTAGATAGTATAGGCTTGCCTAGCCTTGTTATGGATTTTGCTAGCTAGTATAGGTTTGAATAGCCTAGTTTAGACTCAACTAGACTTGTTTGACCTAGTTTGACTTCTAGGGTTGACCAGAGTTGACCAAGAGTTAACTTTGGCCTAGATTGACCTAGAATCATGTAGAATGCATAGTAGGACTCCATATTACTATTATGGACTTGTTGTGACTTGTGCTGTTCTGTTTAGGAGCCAGACACCACTCCTTGGACAGTACGTTTCATACCGGACACTCAGTTACAGGCGAGTACATTCTCTGATCATTTCATATCCTGTTTAGAATTATTTCCTGCAGTAGATTACTTTACTTGTACTGTCACGATGGTCACACGGATTGGTACTATATGGATCCCTTCTTGAGATGTTATCCTTAGGGAGCATCGGGTACTACATGTTAGTGCGTTTCACTTACATGGCGTATCACATGCTTCATTGGTTCCTTGATCACTTACGACATATACTCTTATGATCGTAGAGTCTTCCTGGAATCCTTATCCCATTTATGGGTCTACTATGTATCACCTTCGGGGTCTATCACCTACGGGGTTCATCACCTTCGGGGTCTATCACCTTCGGGGTCTGTTACATAGCATCATATAACATAACCTGGCTGGATCCTTGTGTATTGATTGGGGGTACGGGGGAGTATAAATGGACATGTGAATAATACACCAGTAGTGTAGTATCAGAATCATTCCGTAGTGTAGCATCAGAATCATCCCAGGCCATTTACATGTTCATGATTGTACTCTGACTCACTAGTCACTGCTAGTTCTCTATGTATAGTAGATATTCTATTACAGCTCTTCCTGTTTTACATACTGTTTTTCTTTCAGTACCTGTATCTTACTTTACTGCATGTTCATATTTTCTAACCTGCTATGAACTGTTGAGATGTACTGTGCTCGCTCCTGTCCTGTCTGGACCTGTTGAAATATTACAGAGGATGAGGAGGAGGCTTGCCTGGACACCTATTACGGGGCAGCCCTTGATGACACCTGTGAGCTGGACCCTCTGGAGGATCCAGCAGTAGCTGAGGACCTTCCTCCGACTGTTTAGTCTAGTTTAGACAGTTTATTATCTTTGTAGTCTTGAGACATGTTCTAGTTAGACTCTGCATCTGGAGTTCAGTTTGTATATATTCTTTTATCTGAGACTTGTACTGCTGGGATTATCTTAGACTATGGTTTTATCTACTTCATTTCCTTGAGTTCTATTCATATCGTGCTATATCTTTCTTAGTTGTGATTGAGTTACTATTACTATGATCACCCCATTCGGGGAGTATAAACTGTTTAGATATTACATTGCTAGATGTTGTGACCTAGGACAGCGTTCTACTGCCGACTCTGCGGCGTAGGCTGGGCGTATTCACGTCTCGTGCCCTTACTCTAGGGTGCGGGTCGTGACAGCCGCCATGCACGCGCACGCGCATGCGCGGAAGCGCGCATGGTCGTGGCCGTGCGCCACCACGTGGCCGGCCCGTACCACCACGAGAACCCCACACCCCCGACGACCTCCGGTGAACTCCTCCGGGCCAGCACCTCCTTCTCCGACACGACGCATGGGCTATTTGTGCATTTACGTCGAAATCCCGCCGTGACGCGCGATTTCAAGTTTCAGAAATTGTGTTTCGGGACAGCAACTTCGCACGTGTTTTCTGGGAGATTCGACCGTTGGATCGGTAAACTTTTTGCTCCGTCACAATCTCGGTATATCCATCTTCACTCCCCTCAAGTTTCGTCGGTTAATTTTACCGTTTGATACCTCAAAACTGGCCACCAAGTTGACATTTTAAATTGAACTATTTTTGGACAGTTTCGTGATGCCAACTTCGCGGGTTCGTAACTTCGCCGTTGCAGCTTCGGTTGGTGCCCTACCAGTTCCTGTGTGCCGCTGGTATAACCATCTTCCTATTCCTTTAGGTTTCGTTTCATTTTAAGCACGTTCGGTTGGTCGAATTCGACGCCAAAGTTGGCCGTCCGAATTCTTTAATTTGCACTTGTAAAATTCTATTTTTGAACCCGGGACTCCGGATTCAATTTCTGACATCCCCAGTAGACTCGTGGCATCGTTCTGGCATGTTTTCATATAAAATTTGCTTGATTTGGAGATCGTGGGCCCTGGCACGCATTTCGGTGCAAAGCGGGTCCCACTTTTCGAGTCAACGGGTCACTTTGAGATCGGCTCATCAGAATCCAATTCCGGATATACCATTGAGTTCGTATCGTCATTTTGGACTCGTTGACATATAATTTGCTGAGTTTTAAAGACATTTGCTCCGACACGTATTTCGGAGCAAACCGGATACCAAGTGTCCGTGTCAACGTATCATTTTGAGATCGGCACATCGAAATTCCATTTTGGACATACCGATGGGTTCGTATCGTCATTCTGGATTCGTGGACATATAATTTCCTAGGTTTTGTAGACTTCTATTCTGATACGTTTTTCAGTGCAAAGTATGTCCAACGGCGGACATCATTTTGACCCAAAATTACCGTTTTGCCCTTGTGTCTAAATTGGACTTATGGGTAGGCTATCCTAGCTAATTTGACCATTTTGGACACGCTGGTGATATTTATTTTATCATCCGACAACATCTGTAGATTTTGATTATGTATTATCCATAATTTATAATTAATTATTTTTACAGAAATTGTTACTTTTTGTTTTTGAATTTTTATATATATTTTAATTGCCGTAAAAATCTGGGAAAATTTGTATTTAAATACTATGTTAATATAGCTAATTTATTATAATTTTTCCAATATTTAATAAGTAATTTTGGTATTTTATAAAAATGGGAAAACAGAACTCATTTTCAGGATACGTGTTTTTGCTGATTTTTAATAAATATTTGTGAGGTTTTATAAATCCCAGAAAAATTAGTATAAATTTCTATAATTAACAAGGATCATTTTGATACTTTATTTTATATATATTTAAGCTTTTTTGTCTATCTCAAAAATTGTTGGAACTTAGTGTACAGTTTGATTTAATTATTGAATAATTATGACTTGCAATGTTTTGTGTTCTTTTGAGTTATTGTAGTATTGGACCACCCCCTACACTAGTGTATAGATCCTAGGAAGTTAGTTTGTGTATAGTGGCACTCCACATTAGACTTTTATGCTAGGTTTCCACTTGGCTAGTATCCAGTCAGGAGTCATGTCACACCACTAGTGTAACATTAAACATAGCTTAAAACTGAGTTTGTATATCATTATTGACAGGACACTGGACATCTATATCTTCGTACTAGTATTCTTGCTTTGCTCGAGGCAAGTACATCTACAAACTCATTTACTGTCTTTTAATGCTAGAACATGTATTAACCCTGTTAAAATACTGATCTTTGAGATAGCAAGTTAAATCTTTACATGTTGTATTACTCCCAGTACCTGCCATGCTTAGGACAGTTCTTATATCTTCACATGCTTCTTACTGGTTCTTAGTACATGTTTCACTATGCTTTATACTACTCGGAGTATTCACATGTTTCATACGGCTCCCAGTACCTGCTATGCTTATACTACTCCCAGTATCTCCCACATGTTTTTACTGTTCTCGTATCTCCCACATGTTTTTACTGTTCTCGTATCTCTCACATGTTTAAATAATGGGTTAAGGGGAAACTATTAGTATTGTACGTGAACATGATCCCCTTCTCCGTATGTACTTACCGCGCTCGGTGACATTCTGTATGTGACCTTGCCGTATGTTTCTGATCTCGCGTTTGTGTATGGATATACACCTATGCCGTTCGTGCACGTATGTGCATACCAGAAAACTTGATATGTACCGCTGTACATCCTATTCACCTATTGACCGATTCACGTACATACTACGGTTTTAAACTTTTAAACATTACATATACATCTGTCTCTATGACATATGTATCCTTGCCATGATAGATTATGAGTTATACCATGATTCCAGATATGCCATGTTCCCTATGTTACTATGATACTGTGATCCCAGTTGTACTATGAGGCCATGTTTTTCAGTATTTCCTGTTTTATAGACTTATCACACCATGTTTCTTATTGTACATCTCTTTCATTATATATGTTCAGTACTTTAGTTGTTGAGGTTGTACTTGCTCCCGTCCTGACAGGATAACGTTGTAGGTATACTTTCTGAGGAGAAACGCTATGTGTTACATGTTATGGCACTGATTTTGAGGACCTGGCCTTAGCTCCAGAAGAGGCCCCAACGGGAAACCTTGCTTAGATATTTTTTATGTGTTTTGAGACTTAGATTTTGGTCTGTACTTATATTTGGATACTGGACATTGTCTCCAGTTAGATACTTTGGTTATGTATTATTAAGTTTGTACTTGTTTACCTTCGCTTATAGATGCTGTGTTGTGATGAACCTTTAATTATGATTTTAGAACTGTTAGCTGCTTAGATACTTTATTGTCTATTCTTAGAATAGCTTACTACGTTTTAACCAAGCGTAGGCTGGACATGGCTCGGCCCGGCCCAACAATTTGGGTAACGGGTTATGACACTTTATCCGCACGGGAAGCTTCGAGCTCAGATTCCAGGAAAGCCAGCTTCCTCTGGAGCTCGAGGATCTGCTCCCTGGTATCGACTATTCTGTGGGAGGCGGCCGCTTTCCGGGCCATGCAATCCTCGCTCCTACGGCTCAGCTGGTCATACTGGAGAGATAGGTCACCAAGGTCCTTCATTATAGCCGGCTTAGACTTATCTCGGGCAGCCCTTACCTTCTCTAGAGAAGTTGTGAGGAAGTCACGCTCCTGATCTATGGCTGCAGACAGATCAGCTTGCCACAGCAATTGATACTGGGCCACGAGCTGATCAGCCTCTAGCAGTTTGGGCTCCAGAAGCGCTACTATCTCTGCCCCACCAGGGAGGGCTTTAAGAATTTCAATTTGGCCACGAGCTCATTATCGGGCCAAGGCAAAAGGGGTCCCCCGCTCCACAGCAGCTTCAACCCCTATCTTCAAGTGGCGGTAGAAACTGTCAACCACATCCTGTGATGCCTCATCCTGAACTTTCGTAGAGGACGGCGTCAAAGGAAGTGTAGCTGGCAGTGTCGAGGGAGACACACCAGAACTTGCCACCCTTGCCCCCAGGGAAACAAATTCTGAGCAAAAAGACGCTTGGATAGCAGCTAACTCCTCCTCCGTGGCCCGAAGGACCTGGATACTCGGCAAGGCGGAGAGGTCGACCCCCGAAGCTACATAAGCAAAGGAGGACGCAGGGACCATGGCTCCATACCCCGACTGTACCGCCATCTGATCTCCCGAACTTGATCCAGCGGGAGGCCCCTCAATATAAGTTGGAAGGGGAGGGGGCACACTCCCTCCCACCAGATTCCCGCTGGTAGAGCCTTCTCTGACAATATCCGTCATTGGCAGTAAAGAGGCAGGACCTGTATGTCCAGAGCAACCATCAATCAGCATAACCCGAAGGTTGTGATGATAGAGTAGATGAGCCTCCTCACTAGTCAATATTTGGCTTATCTTACTAGGAGAAGGTTGTGGAGGCTGAGGTTCGCTCACAGTCGCCATAGTCCCCTCACCAGCGACCTCCAAGCCGAATTCAGCTGGCTCAGCTGCCCCAGCCGTCTCGGAAGGAGATACGACTGGATCAGCGTCACCCTGCTGAAATTTAGCAGTCTCGGGGACGGGTTCAGCGGAGCCCCCATCGCCCTGGGTCGAGACCTCAACAACGTGAGATCCCTCAGCCGCCGCCGAGAGAACCCCGGCAGAAATAATCTCGGCACACATGTCACTAATCAAAGTATTCAGGGCCGGATTGACTTCAGAAACAGTGGCCGGTTCTCGAGAATCCGACTCTTCCGACGCCTACAGAAAAGAGAAAAAAATGATTAGGTCATAGTTCAGGAAGAGAAAGAGCTAAAGAAGGAGATGGTCGCAATTCAATTCACCTCCGGAACGGCGTCATCACCTTCGCCCCTCTCCTTAATGAGCAGCCCACGGCGTCTTACCGCAGCCCGCTTCACGAAAAAGGTTACACCACTAATATAATCATGCCTGCCTCGCTTGCGTGAAGGGCCAGACGCAACAGGCGGCTGATCCGCCACCATCTCATCTGGCACGACAGGCGGCTGGTCCGCCCCAACACCTTCCACAGGAGGGGAAGAGTTATCTGCATCATGCCCGTCATTCTCTTCGTCCGTATTGGTTGACTCTGAGTCAGACACGGTAACTGTGTTCGCCCTCCTCTTTCTCGTCTTAGACCCCTTGGGCTTCTCTGCTAAGCCAGTACCCACAATGAAGCTGGTACTCGGGTCAAAATTAACGAGAGGCTTGCTCACCGTAACATGGTATAGGGCCGCTATATACAAAATCTCCTCTGACGCCTCACCGTCAGGAACCGAAAAGGTGGTTCGGGTATGAACCGTGTCATAATAATGCCATGCCCTGATACCGTCCAGGACGATACCTTCAAAGCCCAGGCAAGAACTGGGACTGTCAAAGAACAGCTGGCTATACCCGAACTGGCGGGAGAACCTGCTGGGCAAGTAGGGCTCCAGGTAGACGTTATTGTGGTTATGATATACTAGGTGCGCTAGACGGATATTACGCAGCCAAAGGAGCATTTTCTCAGGCAAGAGGTGAGGAGGTCCGGTACCATCAACATGTACACCCCTCACTTCTTCAGCGGTAAAACGAGGAACAGACACAAAAAAGTCATATCCGTCCACTCTCGTCAGCGCCCTCCGACAGGCTGGCATGGTGCTGCACTCCCAAGGCTGATGGTGGAATCGAAAAATGAAAGCATCATCAGCCGTAACGCCGTCTTCTGCTCCAGGTCTCATCAAAGACCGGCAGTGCATTAACAGCCACCCCATCAGATAATGGTATGGCAGCTCTATACGCTCAAAATCCATCATCGTGTCACGGGCGATGACCTTGGACGAAAAGGCGCGAAGGCCGTGGTGTATGCTGCACACCATGGCCGGAAGAAGGGCCAGTCTGACCCCAAAAACTAGCTTTACGGCAGGGAAGATAAAGTGGCGACTGATCCTCTCAATGGAACCCGCCCCTTCTGAGACTACGCAGTTCCGTAGCCACACCATCAGAAATCCTGCAAGGAGCACCTTCTCCGACAGTCGCTGAGTACCATGATAAAAATAACTAAAGGAGTCAGTTTGACTCCCAAATGTGTCGCCCATGGACCTCGATCTCTTGGCAGTCGACACCAAGTTTTGTACCTCCTCATGGGTTTAAGGATCTCAGGAAAAAACCCGGCCTGAGGCGCCTAGTGTGAAAAGGTATGAGACCCAGGACGTGGTGTGAGGAATGCTCCCTTCCGAGCTACCATCCTTCTTGATGGCCGTCTGGTGATAAGTACCATGGTGACATAACAATTCCCGATATACGGCAACAATGCCCGGGAACTGCCGATCCAAATCCTCGAGCTCTTCGCTCGTAGGGGTGTACACTTCAAAGACTTCTTCCCCCCAGGGAAGCTTGGAGACAACGTACATCTCGTAGAGAGCAAGTCCCAGCTCCCCTCCTGGCGTGAAGAAGGTTCCCGTCCGCCGGTTGTACATCTCCAAGAGAGCCATGAACAACGGCTTATTTATGGGTAGACCATGACAGGTGCCCCGAATGGCATGGTAAAGGCCGATATCATACAGGGGAGTCTCATACTTCTGTAGAATCCACGTGGTCAAGTTGGCCCGCGCAGGGATAGGGTTTATCCAGTTCAGCAACGCCAACCGACCGACGGAATAGGACCCTTTCCGAGCAAGCTGGTTCAAGAAGGTATCAGCTTGAGAGAACGTGAAATTGGGACCCGATACGTTTATGAAGGTACCCGGAGCCAGTCCCATCATGTACCGACTGACCGATTCCCTTCCTGCATACGGTGACCCCAAATTCCTCTTGTAATAGATGTTTCCCACAATCATCCCCGACCTGCTTGGAGTCAAGGTGTCCATCATCTTTCTGTCCAGCGGTAACATGTTGAACCATGACAGAGGAAAATGACGCTCTATCGGAGGGATATGGATCTCAACCCCGTCAAGAGTAAAATCCTAACTCTCGGATATATCCAGCACTCGGGGGTTCTTTACAGACAAAGCATCCCCAAAGAGGAACGCCAACTTTAGGTATTTCTCCTCCAATTTCTTTGAGTTAATCATGGCGCAGAGAAAGTAGAAGGGCTGGTTCTTGATAGCATTTATCCTCTCCAAAGGCTCGTCCGTGGAAAGCTGGTTCGTCACATATTGGACTAAGTGGTCGAATCGCACACCCATAGCAGACTGAGCGCGACCCACCAGAGGCTTTCCCGCTGGATTAACTGGCAGATTTACTGAAGAAGGTCAAAAGAAACAAGTTAAAAGATGGCTGAACAAAACCACCGAGTGTTTTTAGGCTTATGCGGCCCAGTCCACATGAGTTTCTGCGGCTCTGTTTAGCGCGAGCTTATGCGATTCTGTTTAAAAGAGCTCATGCAGCTCTGTTTGAACATGAGCTTATGCGACACTAATTAGCGTAAGCTTATGCGGCTCTGTTTAGCGTGAGCTTATGCGGTTCTGCTTAGCGTAGCATTATGCGGCCCAATTCAGAGGAGCTTATGCGGCTAGGCTCAGCGCAGCTTCATGCGGCACTATTTCGACGGAGTTTATACGGTTTTGATTAGCGGAGCCTTATGCAGCCCAGTCTAGATGACCTTATACGGCACAGTTTAAAGGGAGGCTTATGCGGTCCTGTTTAATGGGACTTCACGCGGCTCAGCTCAGAGGGACTTATGCGGTTCTGTTCAACAGGCCTTTATGCGGTTCAAATTCTAAAGTGCTCGTACGGCCGCAAGACGGCTATCATGCGGCTCGGACATGGGGCATACTCCCATGGGCTCGGACATGGGATGCACATGCGGTACACATAGCACAGTATGCAGATTCATGAAGACGAAGAAGGCCCGCGCATAAAATATGCGACATAGCCATGATGGTGAAAGTTCTGAGTTATGCAAATTCTGCCAGAACCCTTACCAGCAATGGCGGGGTGAACGTCGGGATGAACTTCAGGCACCGCAGTCGACGTCCCTTACCCTCTGCCGCAGCCTTGGAAGTCTTGGGGGCCATCGAATGATCGAAAAAGAAGAAGAAGAGGACGACAATTAGGGCAAGAATAGCTTAAATCGGTAAAGAGAGTAAAGAGTTTATTTCTCCAAATTACTCTTATTTATAGGAGGACAAAGGAGGGTACGTGGACCGATGAACGCTTTGGGTCGTGTGCTGCAGGCAAAACCGACTCCTAGAATTTCGTCCCCTCTCATAAAGAAGATTTATCAAAGCACAAAATCCAAATATTTAATTAACCGACTCTTGGGATTCCCCCAAAAGACGGCTCTAAATCAAAAAATGAATCAAGGGCAATTAATGACGCCTACGTGGCAGAAAAGACAGTGTGCGGCCAGAGTGGTCCATGCGGCCAGAGCGATCCATGCGGCCAGGAAGGCCATGCGGCTAAGAAGTCCATGCGGCCAGAATATTCTATACAGCCAGAAGAGCTTATATAGACATAGCCATGCTTCTTATTCAAAGTATTTCAATTTTACAAATTGAAAACTTTGAAGGGAGTCTTGTAGAAGCATGAAAAAGAACAGAAAAATCCATGCGGCTCAAAACAGAGGGAGTCTCATGCGGTTCAAAGAATCTCTCAGAGCTTCATGCGGCTCAAGAGTTTTATGCGGCTCAAAAGTCGCCAACATAGCCATGCGGCTCGAGTAAAAGCCACGTGGCCTCATGCGGCTCGCCTCTACAGCTGGCCATTAAGCAGCGGCCTCATTTAATGCTCTGACATAACAAGGCAGCTCTGACATAAAGGTGAACTGACAGCTCTGACATAAAGCTGCAATGATGACTCTGACATAATGGCGTGCTCCTAGGGAAACGAAAAAAATCTCTATAGCTGGCACGATCCATCAAATCCCAAAGTCTTCCATACGGCTTTGACACGTGGCCAGCCGCATGCGGTTCAGGTGGAGGACACCCCCATGCGGCTGCTACTCTCATGCGGCTCGGATCATGGGGGCCATCTTCATGCGGCTCAAATCCTGAGAAGCCACCCCCATGCGGCCGCTACTCTCATGCGGCTCGGATCATGGGGACCATCTCCATGCGGCTCAAATGCGGAGAGGCCACGCCCATGCAGCCTTGACACGTGGCCAGCCTTATGCGGTTCAGTTGGAAACCATCCTCATGCGGCTCAGATTTCGGAGGCCACACCTATGCGGTTGCCACCTTCATGCAGTTCAAATCCTGAGAAGCTACCCTCATGCGGCTCTGTCAAGACACCCTGTCCCCGTGGCTTGCGGTTAGGACACGTGGCAGAAGATCAGTTTCCTCCGTGTCCCTACGACTCGCAGCATAATGATGGTTGGACACGTGGAACCAAATCAATCAAGATTTATCAACAAATCCCAGCAACCAGATTTAGTACAATCACCATAATTACCCGGATCAAATCAGATTTATTGCAGTCAAGCAGATTGAACACGTGGCAGGAGATCCGTGCTTGTCATAATAAATTACGAAAATTCATGGCAATCAACATTAATTGCCCATATGGAATTGGCACAATCAACATTAACTGCCCAGATGTGTTACAATCAAGATTAACGGCCCAGATTAATTGCCAACAAAACAGGATCAAGGAAAATGGTAATTAATCCCCAAACCGTCGACTTTTTAAGGGGCAATCATTGCAAACCCTAATGATCACACCCCACTCCTATAAATAGCAAGGTGCCATTCCCTTGCAAACCACCTGGCTGGACACACATAGAGAAAAAGGCACGCACAGAAGAGTCTCCCCACACATTCCGAGAGCATTTCTTTATCAGAGCCAAGGCTACGTCCGATCGTCCAAGGAGTAAGGCAGAGCTGTCGTCGCTTTCCCGAGCCTCTACCGTCACCCCCCAGAATCAAAAATAAACAATCGTACTTAGATTGTTGTACCTAGGTTTTCATTTCTAGGCTTTCTTTGTACAAGTGAGTTTATATTGTGAGTCTAAGTTCAGTCCTCCTATAAAATTGTTCTGCACTTTTACAATCAATGGCAAACACACCCAGCTCATGAAGAAAGGAGTCTCCTACCTCTGGACAGAATAATGCCAGAAAGCTTTTGATAATATCAAAGCTTACCTGACGAGCCCGCCAGTCCTGGTGGCACCCGTCGCAGACAAACCATTTCTCCTCTACGTCCGTGCCATGGATCATTCCTTCGGCGCTTTGTTGGCTCAGAACAACGATGCAGGCTACTAGCAAGCTATCTACTACCTTAGTAGGACAATGATTGGGGCTGAACACCAGTACAACCCCGTCGAAAAGGAATGTTTGGCTTTGGTGTTCGCCATCCAGAAGACTCGCCATTACGTTTCGGGCCAGACAATTCACGTCCTCTTCCGAGTCAATCCACTCAGGGTTCTCATGACGAAGCCATGATCATTGAACTCCCGACTAGCTACATGGGTAATCCTGTTGATACCGTACAACATGGTATTTGTTCCACAAAAAGCCGTCAAGGGTCAAGCCCTAGCCGACTTTTTAGACACGCACCCCATCCCAGAGTCCTCCAGACTCTATGAAGACATCCCGGATGAGGTCCAAGAATCAAACGTCACCGAAGAAAGCTCCGTCTGGCGAGTATTTTTCGATGGCGCTTCGAGAACAGGCCCCAAAGGCTAAATCATCGTAGTAGTGGGGGTGGTCTTAGTCTCCCCCGATTAGTTGGTCATCCAGCGTGCTTACTTCCTTTCAGAACCGTGCTCCAACAACGTTGCCGAGTACAACGCTCTCATCATGGGACTCCAGCTGGTGCAATAGCTGGGGGTGGATCATCTGGAAGCTTATGGCGACTCAAAACTCGTCATTAGCCAGATCCGAGGGCAGTACGAAGTTCGTCATGAAGATCTGGTTCCTTACCATGAAGTTGCATTGAATATTATCTCAACCTTCACCAAGTTCTTCATAGAACACGTTCCTCGGCTACAAAACCTGGAGGCTGACGCTCTGGCTGGCCTCGGAGCTTCATTAGCTGCACCCCTCGGGACTCAGCACTACGTCAAGATAATTGGTCGAGACTTGGTCTGTCCTAAAAATAACCTATGCTCAAAAATGGCCCATGCCATGACGACAAGTGCCAGTGTTAATGTCCGAGACTGGAGGTTCCCGTTCATCGACTTCGCGATCTACGGAATCCTCCCAAAAGACCCGAAAGAAGCCGTCTCGGTCAGAAGGCGTTCCCTTCGATTTTATTATGATATAGCTACTAAAACGCTGTACCGACGGTCCTACGATGGACTTCTCCTTCGTTGTCTATCCAACGAAGAAGCAGCCAAAATTGTAGGATCGACTGCGACGCATGGGTTACTATTGGCCAACCATGGTAGCCGACGCCGTCGACTATGCTAAAAAGTGCCATGCTTGCCAGCTTCACGCCGACTTTATCCATACATCATCAGAACCACTACATCCTACGGTCGCTTCTTGGCCCTTCGAAGCTTGAGGCATGGACATTGTGGGACCTATCACTCCTCCTTCATCGAGGGGACACCGTTTCATCCTAGCCATCACCGACTACTTCTCCAAATGGGTAGAAGCAGTTCCACTGACAGAAGTGAAAAGCTCTAGGGTGATCAGCTTCATCAAGCATCATGTCATCTACCATTTCGGGGTACCCCGTAGAATTATCCATGACAATGGTCCATAGTTCATCAGCCATGTTTTCAGCAGATTCTGTGACAAGAATCGTATTCAGAACGTGGCATCAACCACCTACATTCCGACAGCGAACGGATTGGCTGAGGCTTTTAACAAGACTATCGTCAGGCTACTCAAAAAGGTCGTATCATCCAACAAACGCGACTGGGACAAAAAGCTCGGCAAATGCCTGTGGGCCTACCATACAACGGTACGGACTCCGACGGACAACACACCATTCTTCTTAGTCTATGGAAGCGAAGCGGTACTGCCTCTCGATATCCATATACCCTCACTCCGTGTAGTGATTACAAACCAATTGACAGAAGAAGACAATCAACGCCGCCGTCTGCGAGAATTGGAGGCACTTGACGAAAAACGTCTCCTAGCTCAGCAGCGCATTGAACTCTATCAAGCCCGCATATCACAGGCTTTCAACAAAAAGGTCAAGCAAAGGACTTTCCATGTAGACGACCTGGTCCTGGCAGTCAGGAGGCCGATGGTGTTGACTCACAAAACACCAGAAAAGTTTGAGCCCAAGTGGGAGGGACCTTTCATCATAGAGACGGTATACTCAAACGATGCTTACGCCTCGCCCGACCAAACGGAGACTTGTTCATGATGCCCATCAACGACAAGTTCCTAAAGAAGTACTACTCTTGACATCTTTCAGATATGTACTTCCATCCCTACCTAGCAAGGGAATCAGTGGACCTGATCATCAGAGCTCACATACACCTCCCTTTCACAAAATCTTATGCTTTCGGAACCCAGTTGTTCCGTGGCACTCTATCTCCAGTAGAAGAACAACCACGTCCACATTACCTCTGAGTCGCTCCTCTACACCCTGTAAAGAGGAATCCTACACTACGTAGGATTGTACTACTTATCATGTTTACCATGTCCACATTACCTCTGAGTAAACATCCCGTACAGACAACCCCCGCGTTGTCGTACATCGATCGTAGAACTTCTATGTCCATATTACATCTGAGTAGTTCTGCGTATCCCCCCAGAGTCACTCCTACCACGTCCATAACACCTCTGAGTAGGAAGATTCTGTCATTTGAACCCCATATTTGCCACATCCACATTACCTCTGAGCAAACATGTCGGTCATCTCCAACTTATTATCTGTACCTAAAAAACTAAGGTGCGCAAAAGATAATAGATCCACACAAATAACTAGTTCATGACAGTAAAGATAAACACACCAGAAAATTCTTTATTTTGCATTCAAAAGTAAAGGATTACATCCCCAGCAAAGTTGCCAAAAAACAAAAACAAAAAAAGAGAGGAAAGACTACAATCCCTTAGCATCATTGGGATTGGCAGAAAGCTCTTCGATCCGATGCTTCAAGTCTTCAGCCCGAGATCTCACGGTCGCCAAGACTCGGCGTTCAGCTTATTGACGTATTACCTCCACAGCCTCAGGAGCAGTATCATTCTCGTACTTGGCGTCTAACTCTTGCCGCTGGCAAGTCAGAGAAAGAAGATGGCGGGTAAAAGCTGCTTCCTTCTCCTTGGATGCTACGTGCTCAGCCTGGGCTCGCTCAGCATCTAGTAAAAGTTGGGCTCGCTGGTCTTCAAGGAGGCTGTCACGACCCGCACCCTAGAGTAAGGGCACGAGACGTGGGTACGTACAGCCTACGCCGCAGTGTCGGCGGTAGAACGCTGTCCTAGGTCACAACATCTAACAGTTAAAGGTAATAAACAGTTATACTCCCCGAATGGGGGTGACATAACAGAATATATCTCAATCACAGCTAAGGTAGAACTGGATAAGATAGAATGATAATAAAAGATAATATCCAGAACAGAAGAAATCACAGAGATACAATCCAGAATTCTAAGTGTCTAAAATAAATACATAACCCAAAATATCTCAGAATCTATATACAGTGATCCAGAAAAGTAAAGACATCCTAGTCTAAGGAGTGTCATCCACTGCTAGCAGGACCAAGTCCCTAGTGATGTCTAATACTGCACCAAGAGGGGTAGACACCAGAGCCTCATCATTCACTGTAAAATTTTTAATATGTCCAGTCAGGATGGGAGCGAGTACAGTACATCTCAACAACATCATAACCGGTTAGGAAATATAAACATGCTAGAGAGTAAGATACATGATCTGAAGAAATAACATGATAAAAAGAGAGAGACTGTAAGTAAATAGCTACAATATATAGAGAACTAACAGTACTAGTGATTCAGAGCACAAGATGGTTATGTAGATGGCACGATGTTGTACACGAGTAATCTACAGAGGTTTGTACACGAGTAATCTACTGGATTGAATACATAACCACTTCTACTCTCCCGCCCCCAATCAATACACAAGGATCCAGCTAAGTTATGTTATTGTACACGAAGGTCATGTGAATACATGATTATACACGATTCACACGTTTCGTACACGAATGTAACAAATAGAAAGAGTACACGATGTTCCCGATAAAGTACACGAACACGAATACCCGATGTTTTCGCTAAGGGGGATAACATCGCACAACCAGATCCATATAGTACTAATCCGTGTTTCCAACGTGTCAGCATCATATAAAGTAATCTAAAGCAGGAATATAGTCCTAAACAAGATATAAAATGATCAGAGAATGTACTCGCCTGTAACCTGAGAATATGGAGAATATATACTGTCCGAGGAGTGGTGTCTGACTCCTATTAGAACAGCACAAGTCATAACAAGTCCAGAATGGTAATAAGATGCACTACAATGCATTCTACATGAATCTAGGTCAATCTAGGCCAAAGTCAACTCTTGGTCAACTCTGGTCAACCCTAAAAGTCAAACTAGGTCAAACCTAAGTCAAACAAGTCTAAACTAGTCTAGCAAGTCTATTCTAGGTCTAACAAGGCTAAACAGTCTAATTTATACTCACTAGGCAATATCATGCCTAGGAATCAAACCATAACCCACATGACATTATCTATACCTAAAATAATACACATATTGATATGGCTATAATATAATATGGAAATATACATAACCTATAGACTACTATATGTATACCGTACAACCATACTTATATATAATATATATATTGATACACACACATTGATATATTAGGTATGATACTTATGTATATACAATATGGTAACACACACATAATATAGGATACACATATAGAGAAAAAGGAAGGGGATGTGGTGTATATGTGTGTGTGTGTGTGTTAGTGAGGTGTCAAGAGTGTGTGAGACATGAGACAATTGTGTGGGAAAGTGTGGCATGTGACAAGAGGGTGTGAAGGTTGAACCTGTATACATGAGTGTGTGTGAGAGTGAGACATGAAAACAGTGTGACAGTGAAGATGTGTGTGAGTGTGAGAGGATACATGAGAGTGGGTGTGAGTGTCACATGAGAGTGTGAGATACAAGAGTGTGTGTATGTGTTAGGCTTAGACATGTGAGTGTGGTGTGGTAGTGAAACCTGAACAGTGAGTGAGAAGACAGAAGTCATTTGACTGATATCCTGGAAAACAGGAAATACAATTGAATCAACAGTTAGCTACTACCCAACATTTCACAACGGTTACCATATTTTAAGAGAATAATTTCAGTTAAAGGAAAAGAAGTGAAGTCTAACAAATAATGTGAAAAACTGGAATGTAGTTGACAGGTTATAGGAATCAACCCACTCAACTCAGTCCAGTGCAATGGCTAATCTCAGGTTTAAACATGAATTACCATTCAGTCTACAGTTAGGAGAACTAAATCCCAGTTTAACAGCACTTCGAAAATGAAAGGAATCAGTTCAAGAAAATGTAATCTCAGTTAAAGCATCCATGGAATTCTTAGTTATTTAACATTACAAACTCAGAAAAGAATAACATTCAGTTCTCAACATGGCCAGGGTCAGTTCAACATTAACCTGTCAATTTCAGGAAACCCATTCTAACAGTATAATTTTGGATTGAACAACATTCCCTTTCACATTTCAGTTTAATGAGAAGCTATTTGACAGTTCAAATGTGATATCATCATACATGTTAACTAATATACATATATGTGTATATCAAACCAAATCCCCAATCAATACAACCAGCTCACATCAGTCAATGCAATAGTGAAACTATATATAAATCACATCAACCCATCAGAATTTCCAAATTCATTTCAATAAAACTCCTTCCTACCAAAATTTCAGTTCCCAGGAAATGGGTAAAATGTCAGTTCAACAGTTAGCATAAATCTGAATTTTTAGTTTAAAAACCCACTCGAATTCAAGCCTTCAAAACACAATCAAAATCAAACTTCCAGTAATCTAATTTGAACTACTGAATTTAACATCAGCTATTCATACATATACAACATAATCTTCTAACTAATTTAACATTCGAGTTCAGGGAAATGGGTTCCAACAACTGACAACATGTATCAGTCACACATTCAATCCCAATATCAAAATCTAATTTAAAACCTAAAACCTATCACAATCAGTTTTTCCCACATTGCAGTAATGTAGTTACACATGTATAGATGATTAATCTTGAGTCTTAACATTCAAATTAGTTTAAAACAGGAAATCAAAATTAGACATTAATTTTCAGAAAAACAGTGTGATTCAGTTTATCATTTCAGTCCACTCTATATTTAAAATCCAACGAAACTCAATCGAAGCCCAACTCATGTGTGAACATCCTAGCAGCAACTAATACAGTTATAAGTGCATTGAACATGGCAATTTAAGTCATAAAAGAATGGGTTGAACACATTTAAATCTAGAAAAATTGAAAACATAAGTCTGTGTATCAGAGAATGGAAAGCTCGACAAAAATCAACCCATCAAAATCAAAAACCCATAATCAGTGTGTGCTAAGTGTTCCTCACATGAAGACG
Source organism: Iris pallida (assembly GCA_029216955.1). Lineage (NCBI taxonomy): Eukaryota > Viridiplantae > Streptophyta > Magnoliopsida > Asparagales > Iridaceae > Iris > Iris pallida. The sequence continues at coordinate 8,444,447 of JANAVB010020396.1, read as the reverse complement.
TGTCTAGGTGTGTCATTCGTGTCCACTAGAGTGGACACGAAGTGTCCAAATGAAATCGAAACGCAGACAGTAACCCTATGGTGCACAATTCGTGCACCAGCTCGTGCAGCCACGCCGATCGACCTAGGTCACGACATGAAACACGTGAGGTCTCGTGTACGTGTCCATAGGTAGATGAGGTCTCAGGCTAGAGGGTCGACGCCCTGCATCGAGTACTAGGCGTGTCAGTGTCCGACGCGAATACTGTATCAGTAGGGAAACCTGTGTGCACAGTTCGTGTACAAAATCAGTACGGGAGCAATTACTCCTCCGACATGACACAAGACGACACGAGACTCAAAGGGTATGATGTCAGTCACTGCCCCTTGGTCTGTGCCAAGTGGCAGGCCGCCACGTGGCGTGTCGTGTCCACAGTGACACTCGGGTAGCAGGGCACTGCTACCGTGTGAGAACGTTCGTGTTCACGTGTCCATGCCGACACGATATAACACAATAATCACATCAGTCAACCAGAAATTGACATGCAAGACCAAACCCTAATTTTCTATTCAAACCATTTCAGAAAATAAGAACAAAATGTCCATTGTGGCATTTCGTCGAACACTTGGTATGCCCACTGATACGTGTCCGATACGGACACGTATTGGACACGAAACCTAGCAAAACCTATACCAACAGTTAGGGTAGACCTAGGGCTTCCTATTCATGCAGTTAAAACTCTATTTTATGGAGTGGTTTCGAATTTACCTATGGGTTTGAAATGGCTCAAAAAGCCTCAAAGAGAGTGGTTCCTCAAGCTATCCAAACTCCTCCAAATTGCTCCTTCACTGAAATTTCTCACCATAGCCATCAAATGCACAGAGATTAGAACCTATTGCAAGAAAATAGAAGGAAAAAGGAGTTGAAATGGAGAAGTTATGGATTGGGGAAGAAAGGGGTTTACCTCAATTTCCAAACTTGCAAATTCCTAAGGGAGGCTAGCCCTAACTTTTAGGAGACATTAAATAGAGAGGGAATACCAAGGTGGCTGGTCATAAATGCTAGGGTTAGGGTTTTGGTTTCACTAAATGGGTTATGGGCCTCTATGGCTTAAGTCACAAGTTATGACTTGTGAAATCACAAGCCATTCCTAATCAAATCAAATCATAATCTCTCCAAATAAGTTCTAATGAATTAAATGCCACTAACTTAGGTCAAGCTAGGGTTCCATAACCTAACCAATTAGTCATGACCTAGGTTAGCTTCTAGGACAGTCTCCTAAGTCACCCTGAGTCAAAGTCAACTATAGCACTAAATCAATATATTAAAGATCACCAAAAATCATAATAATTATAATTAATAATAATAATTCCAAAATAATTCCAAAATTTTAAAAATGACCAAAATACCCTCATTTGAAAAACTGGGTGTTACAATCCTACCCATCTTAGAAAAAATTCGTCCTCGAAATTAAGATGATCGTACTCCTTCTAGGTTAAGCCCCCAGCAATCAAGGTCAAAGAGAACTTATCTAAATCATGCAATTGGAAGGATAACATATAGGATTGGGTAGGTGGTATCAGTCTGAGGTCTCATCCAGCCATTCTAGTCATATTAGATCAAGAGCAATCATAAGGTATCAAACATACAACAATATGGTAGGGTGCATCAATTTCAAAGACTGGCTAAGATATAGGTCAAGGACTCACCTCCAACTAGGTCTGGTGGCTGGAACTCCCTCCCGAAGGCGGAGTCTTGGCTGGGATAAGTGCAGCAGGACAGTCTCGTAGCCTGTGTGCAGCTGACCTACATAACAGGCACACCCCTCTTCTTTTCCTACAGTAGCCCCAAACATGTCCAGGCTTCTTACAGAAGGTGCAGGTAGGCACTCTCTCAGCTGGCCTCTGCTGAACAGGAGTCTGGACTGGGTAGGCTGGTCTAGGCTGATAGTCTGGGTGCTCATGGGGCTCTGGGTATACACTGCTCCTCGGCCTCTTAGAACTAGGCTCTCCTCCTGAATGTACCAAATTCCACAGCAGTTGGATCCTGCGGCCCTGCTCCTTCAGGATCTCAGCCTGAACTCTCTGTGTCTCCAACACATCCCGAAAAGTCTGGATATCTGAGCTCCGTCAGGAAACAAACATGCCGAGGGTATGGTATGGGGTACCGCTCCTGGAGGCAGAGGAGGAGGCGGGAAAGGACTCTTGGTCTCAGATGAGACTGCAGCTCTCTCCTGAATAACAGGTGGTAGAGAGAAACTCACTGGTCAGGATGCTAACACCTCCTCGATGGCGGAAGGTGCCACTACCCTTGGGTCAGCATGAGGGGTCACTACCTCCTGAGCAATAGGAGGTGGAAGCACACTATCAGTAGCTGCAACTGCTCTCAGGCGACGGACTCGGGTCATGGGTGCCATACTGGAAAGGATAAAATAAAACAACAATCATCAAGGCTGTACGGAAGTGTACCATCCTATCTAAAAACTGGTAATTATCAAAATAAAATAAGATAACTACTAATCATCTATAAAGGGGTACTATTTAAAAAAATAATTAAAATCAAAAGTTTAAGGAACGAAAGTCAATAACATTGAATCCAATCACAATATAATATATATAGAAAGAGAGAGTGTTAGAGAAGGAAAGCTAACATTATGTAAATATTATATGGTTTGTGTGAAATATACATGAAAGTGTATAGGAGGATTTGGGTCTCAACTATAGCTATCAAGTTACACTATTCATGGCATATTGGTTAAGCAATCTACAAGGCACAAGCTATTTACTCATAACATGCATGGCTAACCATATATATATGTGTATCTATATAGCTATATGAACATAACATAGAGATGAAGGGTTACGTTTACATGGCAGTTGTGAACATTAGTGTAGAGTGTCAAGTGTACATGGGTTAAAACTTGAAATAAAGGGTTCGATCTTTCAGTTTAGCTCAACATTACATATTAGATCTGAAATTGAACTACACATATTGGAAGCAATGTAAAAATGTTAACATGTATTCAGTTTTCAAATTTTGGAGAAATTCGAACATCAAAACCAACTCAATGTTTACCACAACCACAACCTAACATGTAAGAGTATGAACCTAACATTATATACCTACACACAACAATGTATACGGCTCAAAACATTACAATTTAAAACTGCAAATTGAACTAAACACTTAGAATCCAGGGTTAAAGGTTTAATATGTACACAGTCTCAGATTTGACAAGTTCAAACACAAAACTCAACCAATTTCTTTAAGACTTGAACCCCTGTATATAACATACATGTGCAGTGATGTAAACAATGACTAATAACATAAAATTTAAATTTAATTTACGAATTTAATCTGAAAAACAGAGAACTAGTCACTGATACTGTACTATAATAGAAATATTGGGATTTTGAGAAATTAACATCAAACATGTTAATATGTATTTAGATAGGTTGGTAATCAAGTGTAGCATGCATACGTGTCAGGCAAGTATCTGTGTCCACTATATATATAATTTAAGGTAATACAAGAAATAATGGCAAAAAGGAAATAATGATAAAATCTGTTCTGCTTATCTGTTTAAAAGAAAGAACCATTTGAAACCAGAGTTACAATATCAAATCTAAGTTAAGGTCTAGCAAAATCATCGATTCATTGTATTAGGAAAAAAATAGCAAGAAGTTACACTAGATTTATAATAACAGCTAAGCTACTCCAACTCATACTCCTCCTCCTAAGCTATTTGATAATGGAATACAATTTATAATAATAGAAGGATACGATAGAGATGATATGTTTAAAAACCTTCTCAAGATACAATCTGATAATCATATGCGTCTTTCCAAAATCATATTACTCAGAGTCCTCGCCACGCCAGTAAGCAAGGCTGCGATAAACGATAGATTCCATATCTGGGGCATGCACCTCTATAATCATGTCGTCTGGAATTCTCGCTATGCCGACTAGTATAACTGCGAGAAATTATAAATCTCATAACCAAGATACGTACATCCTGTAGAAGCATGGAATTTCACAACCAGAAAGCCTATGCGCCAGGCATTATATGCGCCAGAACTCAGACAGCTAATCAAATAAGCCATAGACATTCGAAGGACTTTTTATTTATATATATAAAAGTCTATTACATGTCTAGAAAAGGTTGTACAAAGGAGAATTTCTACAAAGGAAGGATCCTAGATCTACAGCCAACAGCCACCATGCGTCTTCCAGATAGGCACAGCAACTACCATGCGCCTTCCAGATAGGCACAGCAACCACCATGCACCTTCCGATAGGCACAGCAGTCACCATGCGCTGTCAGCCAGGCGCAGCAGATGTCATGCGCCTCCAGCCAGGCGCATCCTACCATCTCTTCAGCAGCTCAGTTATGTGCATCCAGCTCAGTTATGTGCATCCCTTCAGCAGCTCAGTTATGTGCAACTCTTCCAACCAGGCTCACCTGGCCGAGCAGAGCCCAGTTATGTGCCGCTCTTCCAGCCAGGCTCACCTGATAAGTGCTTCAGCATTTAACCCTCTGGCTGGAACCAAGGAAGAGAAGAGCACCGTAAATGCTGTAGCCAGGGGAGGCTTCGAAAGAGCCTCCAAAGACCAAGGAAGACCGTGATCGAAATCATGGCACAAGGAGCTTTCAACACAATCAAAGTGGGCGGCACCCACTTTGAAGGAAGAGAGAGCCTAGCACCACCATTCCGATCTACGGCTCTTCCGGAACAACGGAGACGAGGCCCGAACATCCCTATCTTTGGATGCAACAGGCACCTTCCGCCTGCCTCAAAAGCCCTCGACTCCGTCTTTTGGATGTAACAGTCACCTTCAAGTGCATCGAAGACAACACGACGTCTCATCTTTACCCTCGGGAGCTTTTCGTCAACAGAATGCACCCACATATCCAAGTTCATGTTGGAAGTACATGAGGGAATGAGGAGCAAACTTTCTCTCTATGCCACTATTTATAGGCCGGGCAAATCAAACCCACGCGCCAAGTGGATGACTCTCCGAATTCTGTGTAATGAATTTGTATTAAATGGATGAACCGGACGCCTCGAATTCAGCCAAACGGCTATTTATAGCACTCGAGGAGCGAGACAGCCGCGTCATTAAAGGACATGTCAGATGCGCCAGCCAAACAGTGCATCACACGGACACGCCCTCCAGCATCAGGCGCATCACACAGACGCGCCCTACAGTACCCGGCGCATCACAGAGGATGCGCCCCCCCTCACATCTCCATGCCGAATGGAACACCAACCAATGTGCCCACTCAGCTGTCGATCGAACGTCACAAACATTAAATGCTGAACTGACACCAGAGTTGGCAGCACGCTTCCCAAAGTCTGAACTGTTGACAGCTTTTTCAGAGAACGAAGCGTCGGCAATGTCAGCATCATCATGACTCTATTCCGACGGCTACTGCCACGTGGCCATCCGCATGCGCCTCTACGGCCATGCGTCCAAATTGCCATGCGCCTCTACGGCCATGCGTCCAAACCAGCATGTGCCTCAAAAGCCATGTGCCTCAGATCCTTCACTGATCCCTAAAGACAGAAGAAGAGTCTCCAGTTGAAGCTTTGCATGCGCCTCAAAAGCCATGCGCCCCAGACTGATCTCTGATCCCGAAAGACAGAAGGAAGGTCACCTGCATGCGCCTCAAAAGCCATGCGCCCTAAATGGTTTGTAACTCCTAAAGGTTATGAGCCGCAGCCTCCTCCTGCGCTCAGATCTAAGGCGCAGCTCACCAGATCACTACCCCCCCAAATCCGAGATCTTCAAGCCATGAGTCGACGACATGTGTCCTTTGACTCAACTCGTCCAAGATTTCAGCAACAGAAAGATCTTCTCTTCTGCTACGTGCCGGCTCACAACAGCAGTATGAAGAGTTCAACCTCCCAATCAGGGCGCATCATCCGTGCACCCCCATCAGCAACTTCCACATGGCGTCCCCACACACCGGCGCATCCTACATGTGCGCATGAGCAGCCAGCCTACAAAACTATAAATAGAGGGATCTTCTCCTTCACACACACACATAGAATCTATAACGAACATACAAGAAATCACCAGAGAGGCAGACACAGACACTCAACGTCTTCCTCCTCTCAGCAAGCTCCAGCACCCAGAGCAATCCACACCTTCAGAGAACCGATAACCGTCGTCAGCCGGTCAACGGAGTCAACGCATTACCACTCGCTCTATTGGCACTAAGGACCCAGCTTAAACAAAAGTGTACTCCTAGGACTACATTTAAGTCCTATATTGTAACACTGTTCTGTTTGTATTAAAGTTTTCAATCAAACAATTTTAATGGCAAACAAGCTGGCGACTCTGCTGGGGACTTCTTTCTCCTCTTCCGAGAAAGTCGTGTCACAGGCCGACAACGTGAAGGTGGGCTCCTCCCACAAGACGCTGGTCGTGCACCTCAATCAACAGGCGTACGAGGAGTTCATTTCTGAAGGAAGTGCGAGTCCTTCGAAGCGGCTACCAAAGCCGAAGAAGATCCGTACGGCCTGGGTGCGCAAGGTCGACACCTCGGGCACCACCACTGAAGGGGATGCAGCAATCCAGCCTTCCCTTCCTGCTGACGTTCTCAGCAACCAAGGTGCGCCCGCCGATGTAGCGCATCTCTTGGGGAAGCGTGCGGCCGACCACGTTCCCCAGCTATCTCCCTCTCAGGCGAGGAAGATACGTCGACAGAGCAGGGGCACAGCCAATGCCCCGCGCATCACCTCTGATGCGTCACAAAAAGCCTCTGTCTTTGACAGACTCACTCGCTGTAATGGCGAGGAGAATTTGGATGCTGAGTACTATGCGCCCTAGCGGGCTGGTACGAAGAAATCTAAGGCGGCACGGGCTATGCACCACAAACGTGCTATGCCAGCAGCCGGCCAGAGGCACGCGCTCGTCATCACACGCACTGCCGATGGCAAGCTGTACAAGGTTGACTCAAGTGCTTCTGCACCAACAACGAGTCGATCTTCAAAGTCCTCATCTCGCTTGGGCGCATCTACTGCGTGCACAACCAAGTCGAGAGAGGCAAACTCAGTGGTCTTGAACTCCCGCGCCTCCTCTGGTTGTGCATTTGAGGTCCGTTCAAGTCACTTCAAATGTTGTGGTTCCCCCACTACTGATCGTGATGCCTGCTTGGTATTAGATCAGGGGGTGCAGCACTCACCTGACCACCCCGGCGTTTGGCCTTGCCATACGTCTGAAGGGGGTGTGAAGGCACCACTCTCCTCCAACGACCTGCGCAACGTGATTACTCACAAGCGCCGGTCAGGAGAGTCGACCAACAAGCACGATGCGCCTCTTACGGGGCATACTTGTGCGGTGGTCACCATCAACTGCTGTTGCAAGGCGGCAGCTCCACCAAGATAGTCGGTCTTCCAACGACTGCAATCATCGACACCTCTCCGACGTCGCCTTGGGACGAAGGTGTCAGCTGAAGAGGAGCCAAAGGTTGCTTCATGCAACGTGGTCTCCAACTCCTCATCAATCTGGAAGACGACTGCCAATTCCTCGTCTTCATCCAAAAGCCAGCCGAGGAAAACCAAGGCAGCTGTCTCGACCTCTGGAGTGTTTGAAGGCACTCGGTCGAGGAAGAAGTCCTTGGAGGAAGCTGGGGGTAGCCAGACCCTTGTTGAGCCTCCTTCCGAAGACGAAGATGTCCAAAGCACAGCTGCGGCGGATCTTCATCATCAAGGCGAGATTACTCTCCCTGAAGCCCCTCAAAATGGGGATGTCCTCCAGGACACTGCCGGGGGTAGTTTTGGAAATGAAGAGGTCCTTCAAGACGGAGCTGAGGGCAAGCAGACCCTTGCAGATGCGCCTATTGGAGATGAACTCCAGAATATGGCTGGGGGTGGCCCAACACCAGGAGAAGTGACTCCTCCGCATGAGAGTGAGGCCGAAAGCGAAGCCTCAACCAATCTATCCACTCCTAGCCGTGTCAGGATAGTATACATGGCTGGGGATGATGTCGAGTCTGATGCGCCGTCACAGGACATAGTCCAGCGCATAGACTCATTGGAGGGTGGACTCAAAACCCTCTCTGCCTCTATGCAAGCACTGACCCAAGCAGTATTTGAGATGCGGTCAGCCTTGATCAGGACACCTTCAACTGGTCCTGACCCAGGAGCTAATGGGGAGTCGAGTGTGCCCCTCCAATGGGTGCCCTCAGATACAGAAGCACCTCGGACCTCGGAGCCCTCAAACGCTCCAATCCAGATGGAACCTCCTTCCCCGACTCCTAGCTCTACGAAGGATGTGGTCGAAATGATCAAAGACCTGCGGGAGCGCTTCGAGTCCAAGAACAGGCAAGAGGAACGCCAGAAAATGGGTATTCCCCAGCCTTATCCCCTCGAGTGGAACAAGGTGGTTTATCCCCCGAAGTATAAACCACAAACACTCACCACATACGATGGGAAGGACTCTCCGCGACGGTACCTGACGTACTTCCAGTCACAGACAGGGCATCTTCCGAAGGAGGACGCGCTCCTCACCAGTATCTTTGTCGGGGCCCTGAAAGGAGTGGCGTATGACTGGTACTGCAGCCTCCCCGATAATTCCATATCGTCCTTCGACGACCTGACGTGCCTCTTCCTCGACCGCTTCTACGACGGCGGGAAGGACATGACGATGGCGTCTCTCATAGAGATACGTCAGAAGGAGAAAGAAACGGTTCGGGCGTTCATCGAACGCTTCCGACAGGCTTGCTTCAGGCTACCTCCAGGCATGCCAGAACATGCGCTCCTCTCCGCTTGCAGCATGAACATGTTGCCTGCAGTAAAGCTCTGGCTCAACTCTACTCCTCCTCCTGACTGGAGCTCCCCGATCATCGAAGCTGAAGCTGCAGAAAAGAAGGCGGCCAATGCACGTCTTCTGGGTGTCAGCTTCCCCGCCTTTGACGATAAAGGGAAAAAGTCCGCAGCTAACAGCTCCGGACGAGAAGCAAAGGGGAAACAGGCATTGACTGTTAATGCCTCAAAAGGTGCATCTGTGCCTACTCAGAAGCCTCCACTGGCACCGAGACCCAAGGAGGTTTATTCATTCAATGATGACGACACCCTGCAACTTTTCGAGATACTGAAGCAGGGTGACAAGATCAAGCTACCGGACCCAAAGCGGCCCGATGAAGTTGGGAAAGTGGACAATCCAAGGTATTGTCACTACCATCGGTTTGTCGGACACCCGACCAAGGACTGCTACGTCCTCAAGAATTATATCCAGCGCATGATTAATGCGGATGTAATCTCCGTCGACTATGAAGAGAAGACGGTGTCGGCCAATGTGGTTTCGCTTCAGTTCGGCACCTTGCCGCCAACTACCACACAAGATGGCATCGTCCCCATCCCTAAGGCGACAATGGAGGTGGTAAACTTACCACCTACTCGTGACAATGTGAGTGGACTCACCCCGCTCACTACATCTCGAGGAGAGGTCCTCTGGGTTCACCCCGACCTCATCTCCGAGGTGACTCAATCGGAGGTACGCCCTACCTCCAAATCAAAAGGCAGGAAGATCAAGTCTTGTCGCACAGTCTCTTCTTCAACAGAAAAGGCACTTCTAGTGCAAATACGTGCACAACAGAACTCCCAATCCGGCGAAGCCGCCGCCGAGGTGGTGCCTCCTAGCACCATCCCTGAGGAGGGTCCATCTAAGCCCTCAGCAGCCAATAAGCAGAAGCAGGTGGAGGCCCGTTTTGACAGACCTCTACGGAAGGAGAATGCTTCGGGGCTGTCCAAGCCTCACAACTTCGACATTCTGGCACAATTAGCCAGTATACCTGTGCGTCTGTCTTTGTTCGAGCTCCTGCGTCTTTCTAAAGATTCCCGAGAAGCTCTCTGCGAAGCTCTGAAGGACGCTGAATCCTTTTTCAGTCAGGTCAAGCAGCCTGAAGACCTCCCAACTACTTGTGCGCACTGTCATTGTGCGGATGAAGTTATCCCAAACATAACTTTCACCCAACAAGACATGCTGCTCAAGCATCACCGACATAACCGACCGCTGTATTATACAGGATACATTGGCTCGGTCAAGGTGAGCCGGATTCAGATCGATCCTAGGTCTTTCCTAAGCATCATTCCGAAGGCGCTGCTATCTAAGCTGGGGATCCCGATGTACCGGCTGGCGCCCTCCAATACAACCATCAGTGGCTTCAATGCTAGCAAGAGCGAGCCATTGGGCAAGATCCGACTGAAGTGTCACATTGGCAGCCTCAAAACTGAGGTGACTTGTTATGTGGTAGATGCCGAGGTCAACTACAACATCCTGCTCGGTCGACCATGGCTGCATGAGTACATGGTGGTGCCCTCCACGCTCCACCAGTACATGAAGTATGTATCCACCAATGGCGTCATCCGGACGGAGTTTGCAGACATCGATCCTTTCAAAGGGATTGAAGCCTACTTCACCGATTCCGACTTGTACAAGCCCATTGACGAGGAGGAAGCCAACGACGCTGATGATGAGGCAGAGACGGCAACAGAGCCAGACATGGAGCCAGAGACGACTCCCGACGCCCCCTTAAAAATCCAACTGAAGGGGAAACCACCCCAGAAGGCGCCTCCAATGAGCATCAAGCTATCAGGGAAAGCGCCGGCTCGCGAAGCACCCCTGAAGATACGCCTCAAGGGAAAGCCACCTCAAATATCGGCTCCCCTGGTGGCAAAATTACAAGGGAAGGCACCACTCACCGGAGGCGCAGCCGAGGCGCCTCTCAAGGTGCGTCTCAAGAGCAAGCCGCCGCAGTCATCCAAGGTGTCAGAGAAGGCTCATATAACCCTCTCAGACCCCAAAGCTGTGCTGGACTCTCCTAGTCCGTCCCCAGTTCTTACAAACGAGGAGCTTGGTGATTATATCTCGGCTGACGTAGAGGCACCCTCCTTTGACAATGTAATCCCACGGGATAAGATCTCGTATTTTATCAATAATAGAGTGTCTTTTAATTATTCTTGTCTTCCACACTGGAATGCTATGTATACATTAGACAACACTCTACGGTCGTTGCAAACACAAATAATGACCGTCTACCATAATCGAGTAGTCCCGTCTCAAGGAGTCTTCATAGTCCCTCCACGGAGCCGAGACCAAGGCACCATCATCTCGGGCAAAGTCGAGCGTCATCTGGACCTCCCGTCAATCGAGCCCGAACCTGATACCGGCAGAGTACAAGTCTATCGGTACACGGATACGGCAAAGCACATCATCCAAAAGATGGGCTACGACCTGAAAAGCAACAAAGGCTTAAACTACGGCAAGGGTCGGCATCTCCCTGTCCGGCTTTCGATGCCCAATGGAAAGCCACAGGACTATTATAATCGGACTGGATGAGGGTTAGGCTATGTCACGCCGCCATCAACCCCAGAGAGTTCAGATGCAGAAGACATAAAACATTCCCACTCGTCCGAAGCATCGACTTGGGATTCCGATACCAGTATCGGATCAGTCTTCAGGAAAGTATTGTCAGCTAACATGACGTCAGCACAACCTCAAAAAGGTGAAGGCGAAGACCAAGCGCCAGAACCCTTCGAAGAAGAACCCTGGGCCCAATGCCTAGGGGAACAATGGAAATCTCGTTTTGAGCTTCGTGAACCTCCCACCGAAGACGAAGTCGAGCAGATCGACCTCAGGGAGGGGTCTTCTTCCAAACCCATCTTCATCAGTAAAAGCCTGGAAGGAGAAGATCGAGAATCTTTAATCCAACTGGCTAAAGAGTATATCGACGTCTTCGCCTGGAGCTATGAAGACATGCCGGGACTCGATCCACAGATCGTAATGCATAGGTTGAACATCTTACCTGATGCCAAACCTATCAAACAACAGTAGCGACGCTTCCGTCCGGACATCATGAATGCCATCGATCAGGAGGTAGACAAACTTTTGACCAGCGGCTTCATCCGTGAGGAACAACACCCGGATTAGGTAGCCAACGTCGTTCCTGTCACCAAGAAGAACGGGAAGATACGAGTCTGTATCGACTTCAGGGATCTCAACTCTGCTTGCCCGAAGGATGAATTCCCGCTTTCAATCACTGATGTGATGTGGCTTTGCGCGCATATCCTTCATGGACGGGTATTCAGGCTACAATCAAATCAAGATGTTCCCCGATGACGTAAAACACACGTCATTCAGGACTCCAAAGGGTGTTTTCTGCTACACAGTAATGCCCTTCGGCTTGAAGAACGCCGGTACGACATACCAGCGAGCTATGAGCACCATCTTCCGTCAACATCTTCGCAAGACGGTCGAATGCTATGTTGACGACATCGCAGTCAAGAGCCGCCTCAAAGGAGATCACCTACAGGACCTGAAGACGGTCTTCGATCTCATGCGGGCACATCAACTCAAAATGAACCCCGCTAAATCCTTTCTGGGGGTTTCTAGCGGCAAATTCTTGGGCTTTGTCATCACAGCGAAAGGCATTCATGTTGATCCTGAGAAGACCAAAGCCATCCTCAACATGGACCCTCCGAAGAACCTTCGAGAACTTCGGGGCTTACAGGGACGTCTGGCATATATCCGGAGGTTCATAGCGGACCTCTCCGGTAGATGTCAACCCTTTACTCAGCTCATAAAGAAGGGAGTCTCTTACATCTGGACCAAGGAGTGCCAAAAGGCTTTCGACGACATCAAGGCTTACCTAACAAGCCCACCAGTCCTGGTAGCGCCAGTCACCGGCAAACCATTTCTCCTCTACGTCCATGCCATGGATCATTCTCTTGGCGCTCTGCTGGCTCAAAACAGCGATACAGGCTACGAGCAAGCAATCTACTACCTCAGTCGAACACTCATCGGGGCCGAACACCGGTACAACCCCGTCGAAAAGGAGTGCTTGGCTTTGGTGTTTGCCATCCAGAAGACTCGTCATTATGTCTCGGGTCAGACAATTCATGTCATTTCTCGAGTCAATCCGCTCAGAGTCCTCATGACGAAGCCAGGATCATTGAACTCCCGGCTGGCTACATGGGCGATCTTGCTAACACCGTACAACATGGTGTTTGTGCTGCAAAAAGCTGTTAAGGGTCAAGCTCTAGCTGACTTTTTAGCTGCACACCCCATCCCAGAATCCTCAAAACTCTATGAAGATATCCCGGATGAGGTCCAAGAATCCAACGTCACCGAAGGAAGCTCCGTTTGGCGGATGTTCTTCGACGGTGCTTCGAGAACAGGCCCCAAAGGCCAAATCATCGCAGGAGTGGGGGTAGTCTTAGTCTCCCCCGATCAGCTGGTCATCCAGCGTACGTACTCTCTTTCAAAGCCGTGCTCCAACAACGTTGCCGAGTACAACGCACTCGTCATGGGACTCCAGCTCGCACAACAGCTGGGAGTCGACCATCTGGAAGCTTACGGCGACTCAAAACTCGTCGTAAACCAGGTTCGGGGACAATACGAAGTTCGCCATGAAGATTTAATCCCTTATCATGAAGTCGCGTTGAACATCATTTCAACCTTCACCGGGTTCTTCATTGAACATGTCCCCCGTTTATAAAACTTGGAGGCCGATGCTCTGGCCGGCCTCGCAGCCTCATTAGCAGCGCCCTTTGGGACTCAACACTATATCACGGTAACAGGACGAGATCTGATTTGTCCCAGAAACAACCTATGCTTGCGGGTGGCTCACGCCATGCCGACAAACACTGGTGTTAATGTCCGAGACTGGAGGTTCCCGTTCATCGACTTTGCTGTCTACGGAATCCTTCCAGAGGACCCGAAGGAAGCTGTATCAGTCAGGAGATGCTCCCTTCGACTCTACTACGATACAGCTACCAAAACGCTGTACCGACGCTCCTTCGACGGGCTCCTCCTTCGATGCCTGTCCAACGAAGAAGCAGCCGAAGCTCTTCAAGAAGCTCATGACGGGACTTGTGGAGCTTATCAACCCGGTCCTAAGTTGCAAGATCGACTGCGACGTATAGGCTACTACTGGCCAACCATGGCCGCCGACGCTGTTGAATATGCTAAGAAGTGCCATGCGTGCCAACTTTATGCAGACTTCATATATACACCATCGGAACCGCTACATCCTACAGTCGCCTCCTGGCCCTTCAAAGCTTGGGGTATAGACATTGTAGGACCAATCAAGCCTCCTTCATCGAGAGGACACCGTTTCATTCTGGCCATCACCGACTACTTCTCCAAATGGGCGGAAGTAGTCCCACTGGCAGAAGTAAAAAGCTCCAGGGTGGTCAGCTTTATCAAACACCATGTCATTTACCATTTCGGAGTACCCCAGCGGATCATCCATGACAATGGTCCTCAGTTTATCAGCCATATTTTCAGCAGGTTCTGTGACAAGAATCGCATTCAGAACGTGGCCTCAACTGCCTATAATCCGGCAGCAAACGGATTGGCAGAGGCATTCAACAAAATTATCGTTAGGCTGCTCAAAGAGGTCGTGTCATCCAACAAACGCGACTGGGACGAAAAGCTTGGTGAATGCCTTTGGGCCTATCGCACAATGGTACGGACTCCAACAAGCAACACTCCATTCTTCCTGGTCTATGGGATCGAAGCGGTACTGCCTCTCGAGATACAGATACCCCCACTCCGTGTAGCAATCATAAACAAACTCACAGAAGAGGACAATCAACGTCGTCGTCTGCGGGAACTGGAGGCACTTGACGAAAAGCGTCTCCTAGCTCAACAACGCATCGAACTCTACCAAGCCCGTATATCACAGGCTTTCAATAAGAAGGTCAAACAGAGGACTTTCCAAGTTGGCGACCTGGTTTTAGCAGTCAGAAGACCAATGGTGTTGACCCACAAGACACCGGGAAAGTTCGAGCCCAAGTGGGAAGGACCTTTCATCATAGAGACGGTATACTCAAACGGTGCTTACCGCCTCGCCAAACCCAATGGAGACTTGTTCATGATGCCCATCAACGGCAAGTTCCTAAAGAAGTACTATTCTTGACATCCTCCAGACATGTACTTCCCCAAACAACCTCTTTACACAAACTCATACGCCTCCGGAACCCAGCTGTTCCGTGGCATCTTCCAGAAGAAAGATAACCACGTCCATATTACCTCTGAGTTGTCTCTCTACACCCTACAAAGCAGAATCTTACACTTCGTAAGCCTACGCTACCTTTCATGTTTACCACGTCCACATTACCTCTGAGTAAACATCTTGTACAAACAACCCCTGCGTTATTGTACATTGATCGTAGAACTTCCACGTCCATATAACCTCTGAGTTGTTCAGCGTATCCCCCAAGATCATTCCTACCACGTCCATAATACCTCTGAGTAGGGAGATTCTATCATTTCGAACCCAATGATTGCCATGTCCATATTACCTCTGAGCAAACATAATGGTTCCTTCAAACTTATTATCTGTACCAAAAAACCAAGGTGCGCAAAAGATAATAGGTCCACACAAATCATCAAGTTCATGACAACAAAAGATGAACACATCACAAAAAAGGTTGTAGACTTCTTTATTCTTCTGAAAAAGGAGTACAAGAAGCTACATCATCCCCCAGTAAGGGTTGCAAAAGAACACAAAAGAAAAAGGGAAAAGCTATGGTCCCTGAATCTCCCCAGGATGGGCTGAGAGCTCCCTGACTCGAAGCTTTAAGTCGACTGCGTGGGCCTCCACCGTCGCCAGGACTCGTCGCTCTGCTTACTGGCATATCAATTCAACGGCCCCAGCGGAAGTATCACTTGCATGCTTCTCATCAAGCTGTTGTCGTTGCTGCGCCAAGGCAAGAGTCCGCTGAGTGAAAGTCGCTTCATCCTTCTTGAATGCTACATGTTCAGCCCGGACATGCTCGACCTCTAACTGGAGTCGGGCCCGTTGGTCTTCAAGGCGGCGCATCTGGGTGTCGATATCCGTGATATTAGCTTCCAATGCAGCTCGAGTTTCTACCGTCGTCTTCATGGACTGAGACAACTGCTCTACCGCAGCCTCAGTCTCAGCCACCTCGCACTCCCAAACGCCCACGGTGGCCTGGTATGAAGACTCGATCTCGGCAATCAGCTTCCCCTTCTCCGCATCTATCAGGACAGAGAGGTCATTTCGCTGGATGCGTTGAAGTTCTGCGAGCCGCTCATCCAGCTCAATCACTGAAGCCTCCAGAATTTCGGCCATGTGGTCGTGGTCTTGGTGAATACGAATCAGCTCGATGCAGGGCATTGCCAAAGCTTTTGCCGTCGCAAAACTTCTGTTGGCATCCATCACAGCAGATACACCCTTCTGCAGTATTTTGTATACCCCCTCGACGAGGAATTTTATATACTCGTCTGCATCCGCCAGGACCTGCGGCGTCATCGCGGGAGTTGGAAGAGCTACTACAGTTTGCGGACCGGAAGAAGATCTGCCAACCTCAATCAGCGAGGCTTGAACCTCGGCATCAATAGGCTCTTCATCAATAGGGGCTGGACTGCTAGCCCGAGGAGCCGAAGCAACAGAAGGGGCCGGCACAGGCGTCGAGATGGTCCCCCAAGTAGAAGGAGCGACACAGGGTTCTACACCCTTACCCTTCTCAAGCCCGAAGGAACCACCGATGTCAACGTCCACCTCTTCTACCCCCAACGTCCTATCAACAGTTGATACCTCCCTTGGCAGAAAAGGGAGATCATCACTTGTCTCTTGACCCGTCTCAGCGGTCGCGACCGGAAGACGGGTCTCATCATCAACAGGGATAGAATCTGTCGCTACCTCCTGAGCGGTAGCCGCCTCAACTTCTACGATTGAAGCTGGGGTAGGACTCGGCAATGATACAGCCGACCTCCCCTCATCATGATAAGGAGGGGAATCAACCCTCTCCTCTGTCTCAACTACTTCTGTTGCCTCCGTAACAGGCTCTTGCAGCTCTGGAGCAACGTCATCGGAAGGCGACGAACTCCATTCTTCTTCACCACCAGGAAACGGCGTGCTTGTTAAACCTTCGGCACTTGAAGCTTCCGTTCTGGCCTTTACCGTCTCGGAAGCTGCTGCACCCTCAGTTTCCCTCCTGACATAATCTGGGGATACCGGAATCTCCACGTCAACAGCATCCTCCGGATCTTCCTCCATGGGAGACATCATGGTCGGCGGGATACGCACTTCAGACGAGCCCGCCGTCCCTTCTCGCCTGCTCCCACCTGACTTTGGGGTGCGAGGTTTTCTTTTTAACGGTTCCTACAAGAGAAGATGAAGCCTCGTAAATAGTAAAACCAAAATCAGATTATGTGGGACGCCTTTACCTCTGCGGACGTTGAATCCGATGACGCCATCGGTGATGACGCCTTCTTCTGCTTCTTCGGTACAGGAGATTCAATCCCTTCGTCTGCACATCGCTTTGATCGATCGCCCGAGGGTTCTGCTTGTGAGGCGGAAGGGGCACTCCGGTGACCTATCTCTGACGGACGATGCGATCGGGCCTTCACCGGCACGTCTCCGGTCATCGCTAACTGGGTGCCTGCAATAAGACTGGTCTCCCTGTCATATCCGGAGGGCGCAGTAGCCATAGCACAGTAAAATTTGGCGGCTGAGTAAAGAATGGGCGGCCGTGGATCTAGGGCGGGCAACGTAAAACGAGCCCCGGTACATCCGGCATTATAGTAATGCCAAGCTCGTGCACCATCCAACAAACTTCCAATATACCCCAGAGAAATACTGGGGTTATCCAACATCATCTGGGCATAACCAAATTGCTGCGCAAAGCGGCTTGGCAAATATGGTTCCAGGTAGCACTGATTTCTGTTCCGGTATACCAGATGAGATGGCCGGATACTCTGCAACCAGCAGAATCCCCATTGAGGCAGAGTGGTGGTACCTTCGCCCAGATCCCTTAGATCTTCGTTGGCCTCAAAGCCCAAGTAGATTGCACCAACTTTGGTAATTTCCCAACCCTGAAGACGGGATAAAACCTTTCTACAAACAGGGACACCAGTATGTGACCAGCTCCTCCGATTGAAACGACGAAGGAGTGCATCTCCAGCCTTATAATCTTCTTCCGAGCCTGGACTCATCACACTGGGATGATGCAAAATCAGTCATCCCATCAAATAGTGAAACGGCAGTTCGGCGCACGGGAAGTTATTGTTTCGGCCTCTGTCATGAATCACATTTCCAGCAAACTCTCTCAAACCTCGCTGCAGGTTACATACCATTGCGGGGAGAAGAGCCAAACGCCGGCCGAAGACCAGCTTCACGGCTGGCAGGATTAAGTTTCGGGTTACCCTCTCTACGGCACCGGATTCGCCCGCGAACACGCAATCCCGGAGCCATATCATCAGGTAGGACGCCAACACCGCCTTGGGTGACATCCGATAAGCAAGATGCCAGAAGCAGCTGTAGGAGCGTGCATCTGACTGCTGGTCCTCATTTCCTCGGGGATTTTTCTCCCCTAACCTGCTCATTTCGGACAACACTTAGCTACGAGAGAACGCCGATGGAGTGGAAAATTGTGAGGGATCCTCCTTGTCTTGTCTAAAGACATAATCTCTCCAAGCGGTCACATGAGGCTGCGTCCCGTTCCTATCCCGTCTCTGCATATAGTAATGATGACTCGCCACTTCCTTGAAGACGGCCGTCATCTCCTAGCCCTGTCCCCCAGGACTTGAAGTTCCTCGTTGGTGGGAAAGTACTCTTCATAGGGTTCCGACCCCCAAGGGAGTTTTGACACCTCGTACATCTCATAAAGTGCGAACCATAATTCCTCCACCGGAGTAAAAAAGGTCCCGGTATGGACATCAAACATCTCCAGTAGTGCGAGGAACATGTGCCTGTTGAGATCAACACCCGCCTGGGTAGCACGGATCGAGGCAGTCAACCCAATCTCTCGAAGCTCGGTCCGAAACTGTGACAAGATCCAGAGTGTCAGTTTATCCCACTTGGAAACGTAATGGCACCAACCCTCTACCCAAAAATCTCCTTTCGGGTATGAGCGTTCCATCAAAAACATACGATGTGTAAAGGTCGAAGCACTATAAGCAAACGTATCAATGGGTACGTCACTGTAGAGGCTCCCGGGCGTAGAGTCCGCCAGGTGAAAGAAGACCCAGACCGTGTGGCGGTCAAAATATCCCTTTGGTCGAAGGTAGAATCAATTTGGATGACGCCAGTCACCGCTCCCCCCTGAGAAGGGGTAAGATCCCAAGACATCCTCCTCTGGGAAACAAGGCGACAGAAGGATGTCAAAGGCCATTGACGTTCAAGTTGCTTAACAGTCATATGCACCCCATTCGCCGTAAAGAACCAGTCCTCCTTGACCTTCAACACCGTCGCATCAGTAGAAGTGAGACGGTCTCCGAATAGGAACTCAGGCTTCAAGAAGGTCAATTTATCAGATGTGGAAGATTTTAAAACACCACGTTCCATCATCCGTTTGAGGAACCCATACTGTTGCTCACGGATTTGGGTCATTCTCTCGGAAGGCTGATCCAGCCTAAGAGCCTCTTGAGCGGGGTTTATCACTTCCTCATCATACTCTACTCCCATCTGGTTGAAGACAGCCTCCAAGAACACTTCATTCAAAGGCAGGATCGCTACTGACACTAGCAAAGATCAGAAAAATATTAGAAGCAACAAGAGAAAGAAGAGCTTCGGCGCATTCAGGGTTTAAACCCATGCGCGTCAGCAGCCTCGGCGCATCATCAGGGTTTAAGCCCATGTGCGTCAGCAGCCTCGGCACATCATCAGGGTTTAAGCCCATGCGCGTCAGCAGCCTCGACGAATCATCAGGGTTTAAGCCTATGCGCGTCAGCAGCCTCGGCGCATCATCAGGGTCTAAACCCATGCGCGTCGGCGAACAAAGACCGCGGCACATCATTAAAGACCCAAGGTCTATGTGCGTTGGTGTACGGAAAAATGAGACTTACCAACCACCTCCGGCCGAACTTCGACAGGCCGTCGGGGAACGTCAGCCGTTACAACTTTCGCAGGCTCCTTCGCTTTCTTCTTCCCCTTGCCGGCACCACCGCGAGGAGTCTTGGGAGCCATTCTCTCAAAGAAGAAAAGGTTAGGGTTTGAAGAATAACTCTAAAGAAAGCAAAGGCACAGAGAAGACGAACTCTCTCTCTCTCTCTCCAACCCTCACCTATTTATAGGGCATGGTCGCACGCGTGAACCGATGACGTATAATCTCAGCCGTCGCTTCGGATTCCGTGAGGAGATAACAGCAAATACAACCAAAAGATCATCATTAATCTTTTTGGGTTACCAAGGCGTCATCATCATCAACTGGAAGGAGCATGCGCCCGAACAAGCATGCGCCCAACAATCATGTGCCCTGACCTCCATGCTTCTTATTCAAAGTATTCCAAAACTTATTCAAAAGTTTTAAAAACTTTGAAGGGGGTCTTGTAGAAGCATGGAATTTCACAACCAGAAAGCCCATGCGCCAGGCATTTTATGCGCCAGAACTCAGACAGCTAATCAAATAAGCCATAGACATTCGAAGGACTTTTTATTTATATATATAAAAGTCTATTACATGTCTAGAAAAGGTTGTACAAAGGAGAATTTCTACAAAGGAAGGATCCTAGATCTACAGCCAACAGCCACCATGCGCCTTCCAGATAGGCGCAGCAACCACCATGCGCCTTCCAGATAGGCGCAGCAACCACCATGCGCCTTCCGATAGGCGCAGCAGTCACCATGCACTGTCAGCCAGGCGCAGCAGATGTCATGCGCCTCCAGCCAGGCGCATCCTACCATCTCTTCAGCAGCTCAGTTATGTGCATCCAGCTCAGTTATGTGCATCCCTTCAGCAGCTCAGTTATGTGCAACTCTTCCAACCAGGCTCACCTGGCCGAGCAGAGCCCAGTTATGTGCCGCTCTTCCAGCCAGGCTCACCTGATAAGTGCTTCAGCATTTAACCCTCTGGCTGGAACCAAGGAAGAGAAGAGCACCGCAAATGCTGTGCCCAGGGGAGGCTTCGAAAGAGCCTCCAAAGACCAAGGAAGACCGTGATCGAAATCATGGCACAAGGAGCTTTCAACACAATCAAAGTGGGCGGCACCCACTTTGAAGGAAGAGAGAGCCTAGCACCACCATTCCGATCTACGGCTCTTCCGGAACAACGGAGACGAGGCCCGAACATCCCTATCTTTGGATGCAACAGGCACCTTCCGCCTGCCTCAGAAGCCCTCGACTCCGTCTTTTGGATGTAACAGTCACCTTCAAGTGCATCGAAGACAACACGACGTCTCATCTTTACCCTCGGGAGCACTTCGTCAACAGAATGCACCCACATATCCAAGTTCATGTTGGAAGTACGTGAGGGAATGAGGAGCAAACCTTCTCTCCATGCCACTATTTATAGGCCGGGCAAATCAAACCCACGCGCCAAGTGGATGACTCTCCGAATTCTGTACAATAAATTTGCATTAAATGGATGAACCGGACGCCTCGAATTCAGCCAAACGGCTATTTATAGCACTCGAGGAGCGAGACAGCCGCGTCATTAAAGGACATGTCAGATGTGCCAGCCAAACAGTGCATCACACGGACGTGCCCTCCAGCATCAGGCGCATCACACAGACGCGCCCTACAGTACCCGGCGCATCACAGAGGATGCGCCCCCTCCTCACATCTCCATGCCGAGTGAAACACCAACCAATATGCCCACTCAGCTGTCCATCGAACGTCACAAACATTAAATGCTGAACTGACACCAGAGTTGGCAGTACGCTTCCCAAAGTCTGAACAGTTGACAGCTTTTTCAGAGAACGAAGCGTCGGCAACGTCGGCATCATCATGACTCTATTCCGACGGCTACTGCCACGTGGCCATCCGCATGCGCCTCTACGGCCATGCGTCCAAATCGCCATGCGCCTCTACGGTCATGCGTCCAAACCAGCATGCACCTCAAAAGCCATGCGCCTCAGACCCTTCACTGATCCCTAAAGACAGAAGAAGAGTCTCCAGTTGAAGCTTTGCATGCGCCTCAAAAGCCATGCGCCCCAGACTGATCTCTGATCCCGAAAGACAGAAGGAAGGTCACCTGCATGCGCCTCAAAAGCTATGCGCCCTAAATGGTTTGTAA
This sequence comes from Iris pallida, assembly GCA_029216955.1. Taxonomy (NCBI): domain Eukaryota; kingdom Viridiplantae; phylum Streptophyta; class Magnoliopsida; order Asparagales; family Iridaceae; genus Iris; species Iris pallida. The sequence goes on along the minus strand of JANAVB010020396.1, from coordinate 8,422,473 downwards.
CTCCTAAAGGTTATGAGCCGCAGCCTCCTCCTGCGCCCAGATCCAAGGCGCAGCTCACCAGATCACTACCCCCCCCAAATCCGAGATCTTCAAGCCATGAGTCGACGACATGTGTCCTTTGACTCAACTCGTCCAAGATTTCAGCAACTGAAAGATCTTCTCTTCTGCTACGTGCCGGCTCACAACAGCAGTATGAAGAGTTCAACCTCCCAATCAGGGCGCATCATCCGTGCGCCCCCATCAGCAACTTCCACGTGGCGTCCCCACACACCGGCGCATCCTACATGCGTGCATGAGCAGCCAGCCTGCAAAACTATAAATAGAGGGATCTTCTCCTTCACACACACACACAGAATCCACAACGAACATACAAGGAATCACCAGAGAGGCAGACACAGACACTCAACGTCTTCCTCCTCTCAGCAAGCTCCAACACCCAGAGCAATCCACACCTTCAGAGAACCGATAATCGTCGTCAGCCGGTCAACGGAGTCAACGCATTACCACTCGCTCCATTGGTACTAAGGACCCATCTTAAACAAAAGTGTACTCCTAGGACTACATTTAAGTCCTATATTGTAATACTGTTCTGTTTTTATTAAAGTTTTCAATCAAACAATTTTAATGGCAAACACATCCGAAGTCAGGTCTCTATGTTTTTACCACGCCAGCTAATATGGCTGCGATAAACTACAGGTTCCATAATCAAGCAGACATTTTACCATCCCTGTTATTCCCGTCAACATATGTTATCAGAAAATATCGTAACCCAGGCCATAAAATTCATCTCGATAGGAAAATCAAAATCAACAACGATCCATCAAAATCAAATTCAAAAATCAAGGAGTGAGAGCGAACAAAGCAAGGGAAAAGATTTCAAATTGAAGTTTAAATAAGATTCTTAAGGGTCGTCCCAGGAATCTCTCAAGGAATCCTAACTGTGATTGAGTACCTTCAAAAAAATATATCATAATCCTACTGCAGGCTGTAGTGATACTCTAGTTCGAATACCACTACATAAACTCGACCTGCATGGGCCACCACTAAAAATGTGTCACGACCCGCACCCTAGAGTAAGGGCACGAGACGTGGGTACGTCCAGCCTACGCCGCAGTGTCGACGGTAGAGCGCTGTCCTAGGTCACAACATCTAACAGTTAAAGGTAATAAACAGTTATACTCCCCGAATGGGGGTGACATAACAGAATTTATCTCAATCACAGCTAAGGTAGAACAGGATAAGATAGAATGATAATAAAAGATAATATCCAGAACAGAAAAAATCACAAAGATACAATCCAGAATTCTAAGTGTCTAAAATAAATACATAACCCAAAATATCTCAGAATCTATATACAGTGATCCAGAAAAGTAAAGACATCCTAGTCTAAGGAGTGTCATCCACTGCTAGCAGGTCCAAGTCCCTAGTGATTTCTAATGCTGCACCAAGAGGGGTAGACACCAGAGCCTCATCATTCACTATAAATTTTCAACAGGTCCAGTCAGGACGGGAGCGAGTACAGTACATCTCAACAAAATCATAACCGGTTAGGAAATATAAACATGCTAGAGAGTAAGATACATGATCTGAAGAAATAATATGATAAAAAGAGAGAGACTGTAAGTAAATAGCTACAATATATAGAGAACTAACAGTGCTAGTGATTCAGAGCACAAGATGGTTACGTAGACGGCACGATGTTGTACACGAGTAATCTACAGAGGTTTGTATACGAGTAATCTACTGGATTGAATACATAACAACTTCTACTCCCCCGCCCCCAATCAATACACAAGGATCCAGCTAAGTTATGTTATTGTACACGAAGGTCATGTGAATACATGATTTTATACGATTCACACGTTTCGTACACGAATGTAACAAATACAAAGAGTACACGATGATCTCGATAAAGTACACGAACACGAATACCCGATGTATCCGCTAAGGGGGATAACATCGCACAACCAGATCCATATAGTACTAATCCGTGTTTCCAACGTGTCAGCATCATGTAAAGTAATCTAAAGCAGGAATATAGTCCTAAACAAGATATGAAATGATCAGAGAATGTACTCTCCTGTAACCTGAGAATCTGGAGAATATATACTGTCCGAGGAGTGGTGTCTGACTCCTATTAGAACAGCACAAGTCATAGCAAGTCCAGAATGATAATAAGATGCACTACAATGCATTCTACATGAATCTAGGTCGATCTAGGCCAAAGTCAACTCTTGGTCAACTCTGGACAACCCTAGAAGTCAAACTAGGTCAAACCTAAGTCAAACAAGTCTAAACTAGTCTAGCAAGTCTATTCTAGGTCTAACAAGGCTAAACAGTCTAATTTAGACTCACTAGGCAATATCATGCCTAGGAATCAAACCATAACCCACATGACATTATCTATACCTAAAATAATACACATATTGATATGGCTATAATATAATATAGAAATATACATAACCTATAGACTACTATATGTATACCATACAACCATACTTATATATAATATATATATATTGATACACACACATTGATATATTAGGTATGATACTTTTGTATATACAATATGGTAACACATACATAATATAGGATACACATATAGAGAAAAAGGAAGGGGATGTGGTGTATATGTGTGTGTGTGTTAGTGAGGTGTCAAGAGTATGTGAGACATGAGGCAATTGTGTGGGAAAGTGTGGCATGTGACAAGAGGGTGTGAAGGTTGAACCTATGTACATGAGTGTGTGTGAGAGTGAGACATGAAAACAGTGTGACAGTGAAGATGTGTGTGAGTGTGAGAGGATACATGAGAGTGGGTGTGAGTGTCACATGAGAGTGTGAGATACAAGAGTGTGTATGTGTTAGGCTTAGACATGTGAGTGTGGTGTGGTAGTGAAACCTGAACAGTGAGTGAGAAGACAGAAGTCATTTGACTGATATCCTGGAAAACAGAAAATACAATTGAATCAACAGTTAGCTACTACCCAACATTTCACAACAGTTAGCATATTTTAAGAGAATAATTTCAGTTAAAGGAAAAGAAGTGAAGTCTAACAAACAATGTGAAAAACTGGAATGTAGTTGACAGGTTATAGGAATCAACCCACTCAACTCAGTCCAGTGCAATGGCTAATCTCAGGTTTAAACATGAATTACCATTCAGTCTACAGTTAGGAGAACTAAATCCCAGTTTAATAGCACTTCGAAAATGAAAGGAATCAGTTCAGGAAAACATAATCTCAGTTAAAGCATCCATGGAATTCTTAGTTATTTAACATTACAAACTCAGAAAAGAATCACATTCAGTTTTCAACATGGCCAGGGTCAGTTCAACATTAACCTGTCAATTTCAGAAAACCCATTCTAACAGTACAATTTTGGATTGAACAACATTCCCTTTCATATTTCAGTTTAATGAGAAGCTATTTGACAGTTCAAATGTGATATCATCATACATGTTAACTAATATACATATATGTGTATATCAAACCAAATCCCCAATCAATACAACCAGCTCACATCAGTCAATGCAATAGTGAAACTATATATAAATCACATCAACCCATCAGAATTTACAAATTTAATTCAATAAAACTCCCTCCTACCAAAATTTCAGTTCCCAGGAAATGGGTAAAATGTTAGTTAAACAGTTAGCATAAATCTGAATTTTCAGTTTAAAAACCCACTCGAATTCAAGCCTTCAAAACACAATCAAAATCAAACTTCCAGTAATCTAATTTGAACTACTGAATTTAACATCAGCTATTCATACATATACAACATAATCTTCTAACTAATTTAACGTTCGAGTTCAGGGAAATGGGTTCCAACAACTGACAACATGTATCAGTCACACATTCAATCCCAATATCAAAATCCAATTTAAAACCTAAAACCTACCACAATCAGTTTTTCCCACATTGCAGTAATGTAGTTACACATGTATAGATGATTAATCGTGAGTCTTATCATTCAAATTAGTTTAAAACAGGAAATCAAAATTAGACATTAATTTTCAGAAAAACAGTGTGACTCAGTTTATCATTTCAGTCCACTCTACATTCAAAATCCAACGAAACTCAATCGAAGCCCAACTCTTGTGTGAACATCCTAGCAGCAACTAATACAGGTATAAGTGCATTGAACATTGCAATTTAAGTCATAAAAGAATGGGTTGTACACATTTAAATCCAGAAAAATCGAAAACATAAGTCTGTGTATCAGAGAATGGGAAGCTCGACAAAAATCAACCCATCAAAATCGAAAACCCATAATCAGTGTGGGCTGAGTGTTCCTCACATGAAGACGTGTCTAGGTGAGTCATTCATGTCCACTAGAGTGGTCACGAAGTGTCCAAATGAAATCGAAACACAGACAGTAACCCTGTGGTGCATAATTCGTGCACCGGCTCGTACAGCCACGCCGATCGACCTAGGTCACGACACGAAACACGTGAGGTCTCGTGCACGTGTCCATAGGTAGATGAGGTCTCAGGCTAGAGGGTCGACGCCCTGCATCGAGTCCTAGGCCTGTCAGTGTCCGACGCGAATACTGTATCAGTAGGGAAACCTGTGTGCACAGTTCGTGTACAAAATCAGTGCGGGAGCAATTACTCCTCCGACACGACACAAGGCGACACGAGACTAAAGGGGTATGATATCAGTCACTGCCCCTTGGTCTGTGCCAAGTGGCAGGTCGCCACGTGGCTTGTCGTGTCCACAGTGACACTCGGGTAGCAGGGCACTGCTACCGTGCGGGAACGTGCGTGTTCACGTGTCCATGCCGACACGATACGACACAATAATCACATCAGTCAACCAGAAATCTACAAGCAAGACCAAACCCTAATTTTCTATTCAAACCATTTCAGAAAATAAGAACGAAATGCCCATTGTGACATTTCGTCGAACACTTGGTATGCCCACTGATACGTGTCCGATACGGACACGTATTGGACACAAAACCTAGCAAAACCTATACCAACGGTTAGGGTAGACCTAGGGCTTCCTATTTATGCAATTAAAACTCTATTTTATGGAGTGGTTTCAAAATTACCAATGGGTTTGAAATGGCTCAAAAAGCCTCAAAGAGAGTGGTTCCTCAAGCTATCCAAACTCCTCCAAATTGCTCCTTCACTGAAATTTCTCACCATAGCCATCAAATGCACAGAGATTAGAACCTATTGCAAGAAATTAGAAAGAAAAAGGAGTTGAAATGGAGAAGTTATGGATTGGGGAAGAAAGGGGTTTACCTCTATTTCCAAACTTACAAATTCCTAAGGGAGGCTAGCCCTAACTTTTAGGAGGCATTAAATAGAGGGGGAATACCAAGATGGTTGGTCATAAATGCTAGGGTTAGGGTTTTGGTTTCACTAAATGGGTTATGGGCCTCTATGGCTTAAGTCACAAGTCATGACTTGTGAAATCACAAGCCATTCCGTATCAAATCAAATCCTAATCCCTCCAAATAAGTTCTAATGAATTAAATGCCACTAACTTAGGTCAAGCTAGGGTTCCATAACCTAACCAATTAGTCATGACCTAGGTTAGCTTCTAGGACAATCTCCTAAGTCACCCTGAGTCACAGTCAACTATAGCACTAAATCAATATATTAAAAATCACCAAAAATTATAATAATTATAATTAATAATAATAATTCCAAAATTTTAAAAATGACCAAAATACCCTCATTTGGAAAACTGGGTGTTACAGAGGCGAATTTTGGCAGTAACCTCCGTTATACTAGCATCCAATGCGGCCCATAGCTCCACCTTCTCATGTGTGCACTGAGATAGTCTCTCCGCCGCAGCCTCAGCATCGGCCACCTCGCGGTCTCAGATGGCCACCGTGGCCTGATAAGACGACTCAACTTCAGCTATCAATTTCTTCTTGTCTGCTTCTATCAGAGCAGGAAAATTATTTTACCGAATACTCTGAAGTTCGGAAAGGTGCTGGTCAAGCTCAGCTACCGACGCCTCCAGAATCTCAGCCATATGATCATGGCCCCGGTGGAAACATATCAGACTAATGTAAGGGAGCGCCATGGCTTTCGCCGTCGCGAAACTCCCGTTCGTATTCAATACTGTCGATATGCCTTTCTGCAGCATCTTATATACTGCCTCAACGACGAACTGCTTATATTCATCCGCGTCTGCCAACACCTGAGGCATCATAACAGGCGTTGGAGGAGCTATCGAAGAGGTTGAGGAAGATCCCCCGATGAGCCGCAGAGCCGGAACCTCAATGTTAGTAGGTTCTTTCCTACCGACAGTACGGACTCCGTCGCCAGCTGAGGAAGCTAGAGAGGGATGCAATACTGTCCCCCAAGTGGAAGGAGCAGGAGGAGTGTCCTCCATCACAGGACCCTTGCCCTTATCAGAGTCAACGACGGATGGTCCCCCGACATCCGGGTTGATGGTAATATCCATGGCCGAGGCAGGGCGGCTCTCCCTTTCGTTCGAAGCGACAAGGTCCGCCCCTGACAGTTCAACCTCCCTCGGAGCCGGGCTCGAAAAATGAATCTCATCACCCGTATCAGCTCCCCCTACAGGGATGGGTGTAGGGCTCGACAGTGATGCCGACCCTATCACATCAACCTCCATTTCCGGGGCAGGGGTAGGGCTTGGCCACGAGGCCTCATGTACGACCAGCGCCTCGGTACCACAACCAGAAAGAATCCCGGCATGCACATTCTTGTCAGAGACGTCTCCGCTAAACGTGATCTCTCTGGCAGCTGGATCAACATCTTCCTGCGAGCCATCGTCAGAAGAAGACGAGCTCCACACTTCCTCCTCGTCTGGAAGGACTTTTTCCACAACTTCCTTTGGGGCCCCGACGCTTTCAGGCACCGCCTTAACAGTCGGTTCTACTCCCGATCGAGGCTCCATGCCGCCCTCCTGATAGACCGACCGAGAGACCTTAGCAACCTGAGGTGCTAGTACATCTTCAGCTCCCCTTCCAACATAATCTGGAGACACCAAAATCTCCAAAGAAGCGACATCATCAGCGCTCCCCTCCCTGAGAGATGCTGTAATCGGAGGAATGTGCTCGTCGGAAGAGCTCGCCACCTCCTTCGGCCTATTAATACTCGATTTCGAAACCCGAGATTTTTTCTTCGGCACCTTCTACAAAAAAAAGGGAGGACACAAGTCATAGAAATCAAAAAATAAACTAGACTATGTGGGACATCTTTACCTCAACGGGAGCTGATTCTGTTGGTACTACGGGTGGCACTCCCGGAGCTCCCACCTTCGGAGTCGTCGCCTTCCTCGGCCTCTTCGGTGCAGACGAACTGGCCTCCACGTCAGCCTGCCTCTTTCCAGCTGGGGGCTCTTCCTGAGTACCCCCCTGTTGATGCTGCAGCAGCGGCTCGATAACCTGCGACCTTTGGTAGACAATATGACCGGGCCACCGCCAGCATGTTGTTTGTTGCCTCTAGCTGAGTGCCAACGATGAAACTAGTCTCCCTGTCATATTCAGAGGACACAGTATTCATTGCGCAATACAGCTTAACAGCCGAATATAAGATCTGCGGCCGAGGGTTGTAAACTGGCGTAGTGAAACGAACTCCAGTGCATCCGGCGTTGTAATATTGCCAACCTCGGGCTCCATCCAGTAAACTCATGACAAACCCCAGACTACTATTAGGGTTTCTCAACATTAGCTGGGTGTAACCAAACTGACGTACAAACCGGCTCGACAAATACGGTTCCACATAATACCTATTCTTGTTGCGGCAAACCAAATAGGAAGGCCGAATACTCTGCAACCAGCAAAATTCCCATGTCGGCAGGGCGATCGCATCCTCACCGGAGTCTTCCAATTCTTGGTCAGCCTCAAAATCTATGAAGATGGGAATGACCTTGGTGATCTTCCACCCCTGAAGATAAGATAAAACCCTCCTACCGACAGGGACACCGGTGTGCAGCCACTTCCTCTTAGAGAAGCGACGGATAAAGGCATCACCTTCAATATGATCATCTTCAGGGCCTGGGCTCATCACATTTGGATGATGCAGAATCAACCATCCCATCAGATAATGGAATGGTAGCTCAGCTCGGGGAAAGTTGTCTTTCTTCCCCCTCTCATGGACCACATCGTCAGCAAAATTTCTCAAACCCCGCAGCAGGTTACATACCACCACGGGAAGGAGAGCCAGTGGGCGGCCAAAAACCAGTTTTACCGCTGGCAAAATGAGGTTCCTACTCACTCTCTCTACAGATCTAGATCCGTCCGAGAACACATAGTCCTGGAGCCATATCATCAAGTATGTAGTTAACACTGCCTTGGAAGACATCCGGTGCATGCAATGCCAGAAACAACTATATACGTTGTCACCACTGTCGTTTGAACGAGGAGTCTTCTCGCCTAGTCGGCTCATTTCGGAGGTCACCTCCGTGTGACTCAGTCCCTGCGGAGTCACAAACCGAATCTTGGAAGGATCTGTCAGGTCCTGCTTGAAGACATAATCCCTCCTAGCAGTTACATGGGACTGTGACCCGCCCCTATCCCTCCGTTGTATCAGATAATGGTGGCTTGCAACCTCCTTGATGTCACGTCCCTCTTCCGCAGGAGCGATCGTCCTCGCTAAGACGTGATATCGTACGGGCCTAGGTTGCGTCCGTACAAGGCCAAGTCCAGAAACAGTCGATTTGAGCTAGGCCACAGAGTCGCACAGAGTGTCCCCATTTGCAGTAGAAAGTAAATGAACACAATTGAAGCAAATTCAAACTCTTTATTGATTTTCAAGAAGTTTACAAGTGGCGCTAGGCCGAGTTTATAAGTCTCTCAAGCTCTCTCTCTGAAACACAAAAGGCGTGCCAAGTGGCTTATAACATGGAATGATTCATGGCGATGTTCCGATACATTATGTCCTGTATATGGTGCTCCAGCTTCTTGCAATGCTCCAAGGCTCTAGAAATAGCTCCGCGCCTTAGCACACTCGAGGGAAGCTCCGTACCGACGATATCTCCTGCGTCCTGTAAGCAAACTGTGGGGTTATCAGTACATTGTTATACACTAGTGGGGAGGCTAGCTCGCCCACAATGCTATCATTACCGAACACGTTCTATTTACTTTTGTGCACCGTCTATCATTTATTGTCTTTCTAATCTTGCCTTAGGTTTAGTTTCATGGCATATTTCATAACCTATCTCGTATTGCCGAATTCAAGTGTCGTATGGAAATACATGCATGACTTACCCATACTTACCGTCCAGCCTTTCCTGTCCAAAGTAAACCAAGTCAGTTAATAATTCATATGTAATAACTTAACGTGATTCTTGTAAACATTCAATGTCAAGGGCGTGTCCCTGCCTCAGGTCCTAGCGCATCGTAGGCGTATTTTCTAACTCACTTGCACAAAGTACTTTTGATCATTTGTATGTTACATTCAATGTCTGTTCAGAGGGCGCTTCATTCAGTTAACTTAGACTACTTTTATTTCAATGCAAGGACTTGCACGTGGATTGCCACCAGCAAAGTCCACTTAAATCTATATGCACCGGTCGCTGGCATGTCAGCCATTTTGGACATTTTCTCCTTTGGCATTCTTATCTATCAAGCGTGATGGCTGGTACACCTTGATAGACTATTGAAGTATCGGTCCTATATTTGGTTATGTGCCCAAGCCCGCACACCTGTCCGCCCGTAGGCCATGATTCCGCCTAGGCCGGCCACGAAATCGTCGTTCGTTGCCTTTGGAATCCCTTTTCACTCGTGTACGAGTCCGTCCACGACCATTTCGTATTTTATTGTCTTTTTAACTTAACGGCTGTCTTTGAGCCATAGGCTAACCCTTAGCCATCATGCATTATCGACCAGTTTGGCGTCCGTGCAGCGCGGGTAGCGAGCCCCGTTGCACGTGCCCGTCATACCTGTCCCTAACCATTCTTTCCTTTCTTTCTTATCTTTCATTCATTCTTTCTTTTCTTTATTTCACTTGTTCGTTCGTTCATTGATTCATTCACATGTTCATTCATTCATTCGTCGATTCATTCATTTACTTATTCATTCATTCATTCATTTATATATTTTGCAACTCCCTGTACGGGAGTCGCCTTGGCGACCCATCGGTCCCGTAGCCTTTCAATGTTGCTATTCTCTACTCGGAACGACTATGTCGATAGTCTTCCGTTTCATTGTTGTAAACCACTTATTGTTTCGTTGTTGAACGCATAAAAAACTTAAAATGTAAGCTCGTGCCTTAGCACGAGCGTGGAGCGCGGTGCGAGAGTTCTCACATTTTTTCATGTTCTTTTCCATATTCTATACAAGCATACAAGATGGGATTATTCCCTTAGCTAGGTGCGTTGAGTCATTCATTTATTAGCATGCGCGGTGTTAACGCCTAGCGATCATAGCATTAGTGTTCGTATTGTTATGTGTCTAGGCTAAGCAAAGACGGGTTCATCGGAGCCACCCACCTTAGCAATATTCGCATCGGCCGAGAGATACTCCGAGCGCACCTTTGAAAGTCTAAGTCTGGATTCATCTTGACAGGCCAATGTAAGCCTTGCATCGATTTTTCATCAGGTCGATGCCAACTCTTTGGGTCGACGGCTCGTTTGAGTCGTTGCACTTGCCGTTGGAATCGGCGTTCCGCTAGGGCGGAGTGTGTCATTACACTTGAAAACAGCCATCATCTCTGAGTCCTTGTCTTCCAGAGCTTGAATCTCTTCATTTGTCAGGAAATATTCCTCATACGGCTCCGAGCCCCAAGGAAGCTTGGACACCTCATACATCTCATGGAGGGCCAATCCCAACTCCCCCACCGGAGTAAAGAAAGTGCCAGTCTGGGTGTTGAACATTTCCAGGAGAGCAAGGAATATATGTCAATTAAGGTCGACACCTGCTTGGGTGGCGCGAAGAGCGGCGGTCAGCCCAATCGCCTTGAGCTCACTCTTGAACTTTAAAAAAATCCAAAGGGTCAGCTCATCCCCCTTCGACACGTGGTGACACCAGCCCTCAACCCGAAAACCTCCTTTCGGATACATAACCTTCGATGTTAGCATCTGACTTGCAAAGGTTGAAGCACCAAAAGCGAAGGTGTCAGGAGGAACATCACTATAAATGCTCCCAGGGCACAAAGTTCGGCAATGGTACGAGGTCCCGATTTGCGAGGAGGCCAAGGTATCCCTTTGATTCGAAGTAACATCAATACGAAGGGTACCCCCCACTACCCCTCCTTCAGAAGGAGTAAGTTCCCATGGCATCCTCCTCTTGGAAGCCAAACGATAGAAAGCGGTCAATGGCAATTGACGCTCAAACTGCCGTAGGTACAGGGCCACGCCCTTTACCGTGAAGAACCAGTCTTCCTTGATCTTCAGTATCTTCGCCTCAGTGGAGATCAAGCGATCACCCAACAGAAAGGCCGGTTTCAAGAAAATTATATTCTCGGATTCAGCGGATTTCAGTTGGCCGCTCTCCATCATACTTTAGAGAAAAATAGGCAACTGATCTCGAATTTGCAACATCCTCTCGGGAGGCTGATTCAGCATGATAGCAGCCTTCGCTGGGTTAATAACTTCCTCGTTGAAGTCAACCCCCATCTGGCAAAGGGAAGCATCCAGAAGGACTTCGTTTAGCAAGGGGATAGTCATCGATACTGACACAGCAAAAATAAGTCAGGCAGCAAGGAAACATTTAGAGGCTTTAAAGACAAGACATTGGGGGCACATCAGCAGCCTGACGCATAATCAGGGCCCAAGCCCGTGCGCGTCAACAGTGAAGCTTCGGCACATAATCAGGGGCTGAACCCATGCGCGTCAGCAGTGCAGCTTCGGCACATAATCAGGGACTAAACCCATGCGCATCAGCAGTGAAGCTTCGGCATATAATCAGGGCCCAAGCCCATGTGCGTCAGCAGTGAAGCTTCGGCGTATAACCAGGGCCGAAGCCCATGCGCGTCAGCAGTGAAGCCTCAGCGCATAATCAGGGCCCAAACCCATGTGCGTCAGCGGAATAGCCTCGACGCATAATTAGGGCCCAACCCCATGCGCGTCAGCAGTGAAGCCTCAGCACATAATCAGGGCCTAAACCCATGCGTGTCAGCGGAATAGCCTCAGCGCATCATCAGGACAGAAGTCCATGCACGTCAGCAACAAGGAGTTAGGGCACAGCAACAGGATGTAACTCATCCGTGTGCCTCAAACTCGCCTAAAAATGTTGGGAACCACGAAGACAGAAGACACCCACCCGTCACCGCTGGCCGAACGTCGACGGGAGTCGCAGTTACGACGGAAGCGTCCTCCTCGTCAAACTCTATCGACTCCTTACCTTCGCCTTGTCCTCGGCCAGCACCACCACGAGGAGTCTTGGGAGCCATCTCGCAAAAAGAAGTTTGGGTTTTTTTGAAAGAAAAACTCTAAAGAAGAAGAAAACAAGGAGAGAAATAAATCTCTCTCCATCAGACGCCTATTTATAAGCTTGGGCGAATGCAAAAATCGATGAAGGGTGACGTCAGCCACCGCTTGGTGTTCTGCGAATTGATAACGGCGGATATCCAAAAGATCATCATTAATCTTTTTTCGTTTATGCCAAAGCGTTATCGTTTATATTTAAAACTGAGAGGAGCGTGCACCTCATCACAGATGCACGGAGCAATCATGCGCCCCGAACAGTCATGCGTCCCATTGAAGACTCCACCATGCTTCTTATTCAAAGTATTCCAAAACTTGATGAGAAGTTTTAAAAACTTTGAAGGGAGTCTTGTAGAAGCATGGAATTTCAGGTACATCTATAGGCTAGAATTCCTATGCGCTTAACACTACATGTGCCAGGGAGCTCAAACGAAGTACTTGGCACAGCAAAGTACAGCAAAAGTACAGACATTAAAAGAAGATATTTATTTCATATGAAAGTCTATTATATGTCCAAAGAAAGGCTTTACAAAGGAGAACTTCTACAAAAAGAAAGATCCTAAGACTACAGCCAGGCGTAGCAAACTGCCATGCACCCTATGCCAAGCGCATCATCCGTCAGGCGCATCTCTTCAGCGTCTCAGTCAGGCGCGTCTCTTCAGCATCTCAGTCAGGCACGTCTCTTCAGCGTCTCAGCCAGGCGCATCTTTTCATCATCTCAGTCAGGCGCATCTTAAAGTCTCAGCATATGTGCTCTACTTCAATTTTGAGCATAACAAGGGTAGGCGATCAACCCCACTCTAGCTGGAGGAAGAGCTCTCCAAAGTCCAAGGAAGAGGAGAGCACCACAATTCTGATTTACGGCTCTTCCGGCATAACGGAGACGGGACTCGAGCATCCCGATCTTTGGATACAACAGGCACCTTCGGCCTGCATCGGGAGCCCGCGATCCCGGTTTTTGGATGTAACAGTCACCTTCACAAGTGCGTATGAAGACGACTCGACGCATCTTCACCCTCGGGAGCATCTTGTCAACAGAATGAACTTGAACGAAGAAGTTCATCTCCATTCGGGAAGACGGAAGAAAACGAAAAATAAACTCTCTCCTTGCATTTATGGTGATGAACCTGTCCCCTCGAATTTAGCCAAGTCAAAACGGCTATTTAAAGCACTCGAAGAACTCAACAGTCGGACCAATGAAGATGCGCCGGTCAGACACCACGCATCATACAGATGCGCCCATCAGTACCAAGCGCCTCATAAGGATGCGCCCCACGCGTCCCTATGCGCCTAGTGGAACGCAGATCAATACGTCCACTCAAAACTGCACCACCTGTCAAGAGCATTAAATGCTGAAGTCTGATACGACAGCAGCCATGCCTCGATGATAGAGCAGCAACAGCTTTTACAGAAAATGAAGTACCGCTGACATTATTACTTTCCTCTGACGGTTACAAGCCACGTGGCCGACCAACCACTCGCATGCGCCTCTGCAGCCATGCGTCCGAAGACTCGCATGCGCCTCAAAAGTCATGCGCCCAGACTGGTTCATGACTCCTGAAGGTTACGAGCCAAAGTCTTCTCATGCGCCCGATCCTAGGCACATCCTGTCAGATCACTCTCCACCAAATCCGAGATCTTTGAGCTACGGACATGCACCACGTGTCCCTTAACTCAGTTCAATCTACGAAGGGGTACTAACCACCCAAGATCTCAGCAACCGAAAAATCCTCTCAGTCGCCACGTGTTAGCTCTTCAGCAGCACCACAGACGCAATAGGAAGGATTCAATCCCCAAAGCAGGGAGAAACAACCATGCGCCCCCGCCAGCATCAGCCATGTGGCGTTCCCACGACCAGGCACATCCGACATATGCACGCATGAGCAGCTCAATCTGCTGCTTATAAATAGAGGGATCATTTCCTTCTTCCACACACACAGACTGACAAAAAGGACAGAGAACGAGATCATCAGAGTTCCAGAGACGCACATCTACTCACAGGGATCGGAAGAGACACTCAACGTCTTCTTTCCCCTCCGTAAGCTTCGGCATCCAGAGCAACCCAGACCTTCAGAGAACCTAAGATCGTTGTCAGATCGTCAACGGAGTTAACGTATTACCACTCGCTCCATCGACACAGGATCCAGATAAAAATAAAAGTATACTCCTAGGACTACATCTAACTCCTACATTGTAACACTGTTCTGTTTGTAATTAAAATTCTAATTCAAAGATTTTAATGGCAAATACCCTCCTCTCTTTCTTTTATTTCGGAAGCCAGTGCCTTCACTCCAGAGGCACAGCTATCTACCTGTGCCAATCTCAGACGCACAAGGGTTTCATATCCTTCCCTTTGCAGCCAATGCCTTCACTGTTCAGAGGCAAAACTACTTACCTATATCCGTATGAGGCACAGGATGGTGATATGCTCATACCATCTCCATTCCCACGATGCAGTCATCTACTCCAGATCAGAAGCTTAAGTCACTTTACTACAAGAGACTTGGGAATTCTTATCGCAACCAATGTAAGTCAACCTGTCGCTCAAAAAGCACAGTAACCTCGCCAGCCTGAAGCACAAGCCTACTTGTTGCCTACAGCACAGTGACTCTGGTAGCCCAAAACATAGCTTCGTAAGTTGCTCTATATGCACAGAAGTCTCGTCGTCATTCGAAGCCAAGTCCACTCATCGTCTGAAAGCACAAAGGTTCCGTCGCCTCCAAAAGTACGGTTAACTCGTCGCCACAGAAGCACAGCAACACTTAGTCCTCACCAGAGGCGCAGGAAGCATGGGTCCACCCTAATTGGTTTGTTTAAACCGCCTCTTACAGAGAAGATTGGGATTAAATTATGATTGATATCATATCATATTGATTTAAATCTTAGACGAGGATCAATTAGACTCCAAATCTAAGATGAAATCCCAAGATTTACTTGGCTGTATATGAGCAAGCAAATCGGTATGCGCCATGTGTCACCTCTTTCGATTATGTTTATAACTACCAGAGATCTCGTTTGAGGGGAATCTCGATGTTTGCCACGTGTCAGCACCGTTGAAGCCCGTACCGTACAATGACGGCAGATTCTTTCATATCTCAGAAACCCTAATGCACATCGTATATGTGCTCGGTTCTCTATAAATAGAAGGAGTTCTTCTTCCACCAGAGAATGAAACGATAAACAAAATCGATAGAAGGAACATCGACAATCTTCAAAGGAGCAGCGATCTCCATCCACGAAGAGTCGACCACCCTCATCGACCTATCAACCAAAGAACCAACCAACCATCTTCAAGGGATCTTCTCATCCAGACAGCCTCTTGATCGGTGACCCCAGAGTCCCATCAAAGGCGCCAGAGAGCCATAACAAGGTTGATTCGTCGTCAGATCGTCAACGGAGTAAAGGAGCCGCTGCAGTGCTCGATCTCCACCATCACACTTTTCCAGAAACCTCTTCTTCCTGTACTTGAATATCTTCTTTAGGACTTCCTTCTTTGTACACAGATACCTATAAGTTTAATAAAGCAAAAAGTTCGTTCAACATTTTATTACGTCGAACAAAATGGCGACTCTGCTAGGGACTACCTTCTCCTCCAACGAGAAGGCGATGACGCAATCAGATGACAACTTACAAGGAGTTTCTCAAGACATGCTGGTCGTACGCTTCGACCAGCAAGCTTTTGAAGATCTCCTCTCTGATAAAAAGTCGAAGACTTTAAAGCGATTCGTACAACCAAAGAAGACTCGACGTGTCTGGAGGCCTAAGGTGGCTGCAGCCAACAGGACGATGGCAGGAACTGCATCTTAGGACCCCCTCAACGTCAAGGCTACAGAGAAGATCCCGACTGTTACAGTATTATCCCCTCGCCCGATTCAGGTCCCGGGAAAACATGGCGAAGAAGATGGTGGTTCCATGGTTGACCTGACGAAAGAACGACGCCGAAGGAAGCACGCACCGGTCCAACCCCTCACGACAGGAGTATTGCCGGCAAGGATATCTGTCTTCGACAAAATCTCTTTTCCTTCAGGTATACCTTCGACGGACCCTGAATACTACTCACCCGCTGGAGGTAGTAGGAAGAGATCCCAGGTGGCTCACGCTTCGTACAACAAGCGTGCGGCACCAGCGACAGACCATAGGCCTGTGTTGACAGTAACACGTACAGCCGATAAAAAGCTATACAAGACTTGCTTTCGCGTTCTGATGCGTCAACCAGTCGAATCTTCCTTACATTGGGGTACTCCTTTGCATAAGCCAAGCCAAGGGGTACGTCCCACGGAGAGGGAGTCACGTGAGCAGTGTTCCCACAGGAGCGACAGGAGGCTTCCTCGCCAGACCTGCTCTGACCAAGCTTACATGTAGCTTCCCTGCATGTACAATGGGAGTGCTACGACAGAAGAGCCAACTCTCTCCCAAGCAGAAGAAGAATCTGTAGTGAAAGACGTACCTAAATCAAGGCACCCTTGTACCTAGATTACCATCAACGGCAGTTGTCAGCAGACGGCTACGCCATCGCCAAGCAGGTGCTCTGTCTTCCAGAGACTCTACTCTACGTCGACTCCATGCCAGAGGCCTAACAGGGGGTCGGTGAGACATAGAGAAGACGAGCCCGCATCGCCACATGCTACGCGGTGCACGGCTCCAGAGCTTTTAAAGAGCCTTCCCATAATCCTCCCATATCGGTTGCTAAACTAAAAAGGAAGTCAGAGAACAACAAAGCTAAGTTATCCAATGCAGGTGTGTTCCAAGGCACTCGTTTCAAATCTGCATTGGGTGTCTTGTCAAAAACTAGGGGTAGCCAGCCTTCTACCATGCACAACAACCCTGTGTTCCAATCTAACGAGGTGCAATACGACACGAATGTCTCTATTGGCACAGCCAATCACCAGATCGGGGGTAGCAACCATACTGAGTCCGAAGAAAATTATAATCTTACGTATATCCTCAGGGCAGCGAGACTCAGACGTCGGAGCCAGAAAGTGAAGGATCTACGGCTCCCTCGAGTCACCCTCACACTCGGTCTATCTTCATGGCCGACGACAACTAGGAAGACAACAACGAAGCTCTCAGGCGTATCGACGTCTTCGAGACGAAGTTGGATACGTTGACGGACACTATGAAGACCCTATGTTCGGTCATAATCGACCTCAAGAGTAGCATGTCCCCCGCTGCCTCTACACATGCACGTGATCCGCCAACCAATGACGATTCCAGCAGGTTGCCTACTGCCAATCAGACATGACCATCCTCCTCTACTCTATCGGCAATAGGCTTCGTAATGTCGGCCGAGATACAACAGGCCATCAAGGAGATATATGCTCGTCATGATGCCAAGGAGAAGCAAGCAACGCTCCGAAAGATGGGGATCCGGCAGCCATACCCGGCCGAGTGGGACAACGTCGTCTATCCTTATAAATATAATCTACACACGCTTATATCTTATAAAGGGAATGGGTCTCCCCGATAATACTTGTGGTATTTTGCCTCAGTAATGGAGCACCTGCCAAAGAAAGACGCCCTCCTGTCTAACATATTCATAGGAGCCCTGCGGGGGGTAGCCTATGAGTGGTTCTGCAGTCTCCCGGACGACTACATCTCGTCCTTTGAAGACCTGAAGACTCGGTTCGTGGACCGATTCTACGGAGGAGGCATGGATATGACCATGTCGACCCTCATAGAAATCATCCAGAGCGAGAAAAAGCTTATCCGTGCATACATCGAGCGCTTCCGCCAGGCAGCCCTCATATTACCATCCGGCATGCCCGAGCCCATGCTTATGGACTCCTGCCGTAAGAACATACTGCCCGCTATAAAATTGTGGCACAGTGCTCTCTGCACGGAGTGGACGCCTTTTATTACAGAAGCGGATGCCGCACAAAGGAAAGCCCAGGACGTGCAGCTCCTGGGGATACACTTTCCTGCACCCGAAGACAAGAAAAGACGCTCGTACATCAACAACCCTAAAGACAGAAAAGGCAAGCAAGCCATGACCGTTAACATCTCCAAAGGTTTAGCAGCTACGAACCGTAAGTCTGCGGAAGCGCAGAGGCCGAGGGAGATTTACTCCTTCAATGACGAGGATACGTTGGAGCTCTTCGAGATGCTTATGAAGAGTGGCAAACTGTCCATCCCGCCACCTAGACATCCCGATGAAGTAGGAAAGGTGGACCATCCTAAGTACTGCCATTATCACCAGTACGTCGATCATTCAACGCAGGACTGCTATGTGTTGAAGGCGCAAATTCAGTGCCTCATTAACGCCAATGTCATATCATTGGATTACGAAGAGAAGACCGTCACAACCAACATGGCTACTCTCCAGTTTGGGAGTTTTTCAGCCACAGATGTACAAGATGGTGTCATCCATATTACAAAGGCGACTATGGAGGTAGTCAACCTTCCGTCAGCACGGGACAACGCTCAAGGGCTCATCCCATTCTCCATGCCTCGAGGCGAAGTCATGTGGATACATCCTGACTTGGTTCCGGATATGATGACATCTACGACCCTTTCTGCCAAAGGGAAGAAAAGCAAGACATGCCGCATGGTCTCGACGTCAACCGACGATGCTTTGGTAACCACCTGTTCGACACAGAGGTAAGAGGAGAGCCAGGCTCCAGACCAGGAGGAGTCTCCACCAAAAATTCCCCCTTTTCTAGATATATCAGGAGTAGGTCCACCTTAGATCCCTGAGACACCAGAGGCGGGTCCATCCCGGGCCCCTACCGTGGGCAAGCAGAAATAGAAAAAGGGTCGCTTCGACAAACCCCTCAGAAAGGATCCAGCAATCGGCCCTACCAAGCCCTACAACTTCGATATTCTAGCGCAACTAGCTAATACTCCGGCTAGATTGTCACTTTTTGAGCTCCTCCTCCTCATCTCTAAAAAGAACCGAGATGCGCTCAGTGAAGCTTTACAGAATGCCGAGTCCTTCCTCACCCAGGTTCAGCCACCGAAAGTGGATCCTGTAACTTGCCTACATTGTCACAGCGTGGTCGAAGTGATTCCTAGTATCACTTTTACCCAACAAGACATGTTGGTAAAGAATAATCGGCACAACTGCCCCCTGTACTATACGGTGTATGTCAGTACCATTAAGGTCGATCGCATCCACATCGACCCAGGTTCCTCTTTGAACATTATCCCAAGAAGCCTGCTTCAAACTTTAGGGGTTCCAATGCACCGGTTGACAGCCTCGAATACAACAATCAGTGCCTTCAACTCGGGAAAGAGTGAGCCCTTGGACAAAATTTGCCTGAAATGTCAGATCGACGATCTTTATACTGAAGTAACTTGCTATGTCATTGATGTAGACATAAATTACAACATGCTACTGGGGCGACCATGGATCCATGAGTACATGATTGTCCCTTCCACCCTACATCAGTGTATGAAATATGTGGCCAGCGATGGGACTATCAAAATGGAGTTCGCTGATATCGACCCGTTCAGGGGACTTGAAGCCTACTGTATGGATGCCGATTTATACAAGTCAGTCCCCTGGGATGATGACAGCAATGATGCTTACAACGAGGCAGAGCCAGCTTCAGAAAGTGCAGTAGCATCTGCCTTTGCCTCTAGTGACGATGGAAGATGGTCAGCGTCTCCTGTTATTAAACTTCGGGGCAAAGCTCCACCTTCGCCTCTAGTGATGATGGAAGATGGCCAGGAGCTTATACGAATGAAGTTACCCCAAAGGTCCCCAAGGCCGACCATGAAGGCGTAAGAGCATCCGACCACCATTCCCTTGATGGTCAAGCTGAAAGGAAGGCGTCCTCCTTCTCCGGCGGCAGCTCTAGCCCTCACTAATAAAGAGCTAGAAGATTACGTCTGTACCGATACAGAGGCCCACTCATTCGATGACGTAATCCCTCGGGACAAGATATCCTACTTCATCAATAGAAAGTTGTCATCGAACTACTCTGTCGCGTGCTGGAACACCAAGTATTTCTCGGACAATTCTCTGTGTAAACTACAGACGCAAGTGACAACTGCCAACCATGTGAGTCGGGTTGTTCCTGCCCGAGGCACCTACTTCGTAGTTCCAGCCAGGAATAAAGAAGAGGAACCCATTATATTCGGTCGATTGGAGCATCCGCAGTGAATAACTCATGAAGACCCAGATCTCGACAGCGAAAAAATACAGTTCTACCGCTACACAGCGTAGGCCAAAGACCTTATCCAGGAGATAGGCTACAACCTGAATAGCAACAATGGGCTCAATTATGGCAAAGGTTGGCGTCTTTCCATTCGAATTCATACCCCAAAGGGAAAAGCTGAAAACTACTACCAGCGTACTCGTCGAGGGCTGGGGTATGTTACAGTACCTACGACCACCTAAGAAGATTCAGAAGAAGAAGTCATGAGGCACTCACACTCTTCTGACTCCTTAACTTGGGACTCCGATACCAGCATGGGTCAAGTCCTTAAGAAGATGTTGTCTGCTAACATGATCACCAATCAGTTAACCATCAAAGATAATGAGTGTAGGCGGTTACAAGAGCTAGAAGCGTTGGATGAAAAGCGCTTGCTCGTGCAGCAAAGGATTGAGCTTTACCAAGCTCGCATCTCTGGGGCCTTCAACAAAAAGGTCTGCGAAAGATCCTATCAGGTGGGCGACCTCGTCTTGGCAATACGGAGACCGATGGTGATGATCCACAAGACGGCTGGAAAGTTCGAGCCCAAGTGGGAAGGACCGTTCGTCATAGAAATGGTGTACTCCAACAGTACTTATCGGCTAGCTAAGCCTAATAGGAACTTGCTAATGATGTCCATCAACGGCAAGTTCCTAAAGAAGTATTACGTCTGAAGACAGAACCAGCATAGGCACCCACATCCCCTGAAAAGGGTGCCCATGAGTTCTGGTAAGGGGATCTCTCCCTCTCCCTCCTGTATATTCTCTCAAGTAGATGAAGCACTTCACGTCCACATTACCTCTGGATTGCTCCTCTACGCCTGGAAGACACGACTACCATGTCCACATTACCTCTGAGTAGTCGTTCTTCTCGAATCAGTACTATGTTTATCCCGGCAGTGTAAAAAATAGTTCACGTCCATATTACCTCTGGATTGTTGTTCTACACCCCGGCCAAGATCAAGCCTACCACGTCCATATTACCTCTGGTCAGGCAAATCCATTATGAAGATCCCTCTTTATTCTCGAGGCAAAAGCAAAAGAAACAAGAAGGCTTCTACATATAAAAACATGTGGCTACAAATACCTATTACTGACTCTTCGTAGTTACATACACAGAAAAAAAAGCTAAAATTGTGGTACAAGCTCTCAATAGTGCGGGCGAGGCGGTGACAGAGCCAATCACTTTATAGTCAAAAGGAAGCCACCGCCCGAAGCTTCTACTAGCCCGAGCCGGGGATGAAGAGTAGCACAGGACTCCCTATCTCTCCAGCTGGCCGGTAAGAGCAACCACAGCAGTAGGCCTTGTTATTCCTCGGTTAGAATGGCAAGCAATCCTAACCCAGGAAGCAGAGATCTGAGACGCCGTTGACGCCCACGACATCCATAACATAGGACGTCTCGAGATCTAGTGGTAGTTCTACTACAGCTTCTTTGGATAAAAAGATTTACCACCGACGGCCGCCTCAAGCAAACTCCAGGGTTATCGGGAGCTGAAAATTGGGCAAGCAAGGCCATTGTTGCAACAGCTGAGTCTTTTCTTGAAAAAGGACAGTCCTTTATATAGGTTGTCCGCGTGGTCCAAGCACGAGCCAGACATCGGTCAGAAGGAAGCTTACAAGTTAAGCTAAAGCCACTCCATGACAGATGGAAATACTGCGAGTGACCAAAGGAACGTGACTCTGAACCTCCTCTGCTAAAGAGATTCATGATCACTGCAAAGACGCAAGAGGCTCCAATATCAAGAAGCACCATCAGGAGCCCATGCTCTGAAATGATGACTCAGGACCATTAATGCTAAAAGCTAGGCGAGATACCAGCCATCACCCAGCTCGTACAGTCTTGACACGTGTTCATGCTTCTGTTCAACGTATCCCGAGCTTGACTCAAGTTTGAGACACTTTGAAGGGGGTCTTGTAGAAGCATAAAAAATCTCAGCTGAAGACATCCCTTCGCCAAAGCACAGAAGATGCAGAAGACTCAGGCTCAATGCTAAAAAGACAAAACAGAAGATGTGGAGAGAAGTCCCTTCATTGTCATGTCTACCAAAGTCTAGTACAGGCACATCAAGACCACACATAAGGGACTAATTCTGTTCTTTTACAAAGGATCTAGTATAGATTCGACCGAGGCACAGTTACTTACCTGCGTCCGCATGAGACGCATAATGGTGATATGCTCACACCATCTTTATTCCTACGGTACAGTCATCTGCTCCGGATCAAAAACTTAAGTCACTTCTCTACAAGAGACTTGGGAACTCCCATCGCAACCAATGCAAGTCAACCTGTCGCACCAAAAGCATAGTAATTTTGCCAACCTGAAGCACAAGCCTACTTGCCGTCTATAACACAGTGACTCCTGTAGCCCGAAACACAGCTTCATAAGTTGCTCTATACGCACAGAAGTCTCGTCATTATTCGAAGCCAAGTCCACTCGTCGCCTGAAAGTACAGAGGTTTCGTCATCTCCATTAGAGACGTAGAAAGCATGGTTCCACCCTAATTGGTTTGTTTAAACCGCCTTTTGCAGAGAAGATTAGGATTAAATTATGATTGATATGATATCAGATTGATTTAAATCTTAGACGAGGATCAATTAGACTCCAAATCTAAGATAAAATCCCAATATTTACTCGGTTGTATCGGAAAAGAAAATTGGCATATGCCATGTGTCACCTCCTTCGGTTATGTTTATAACCACCAGAGATCTCGTTTGAGGAAAATCTCGATGTCTGCCATGTGTCAGCATCGTAGAAGCCCGTACCGTACAATGACGGCATATTCTTTCATATCTCAGGAACCCTAATGCACATCGTATATGTGCTCGGTTCTCTATAAATAGAAGGAGTTATTCTTCCACCAGAGAGTGAATCGATAATCAAAATCGACAGAGGGAACATCGACAATCAACAATCTTTAAAGGAGCAGCTATCTCCATCCACGAAGAGTCGACCACCCTCATCCACCTATCAACCAAAGAACCAACCAACCAACCATCTTCGAAGGATCTTCTCATCCAGACAGCCTCTTGATCAGTGACCCCAGAGTCCCATCAAAGGTGCCAGAGAGCCATAGCAAGGTTGATTCATCGTTAGATCGTCAACGGAGTAAAGGAGCCGCTGTATTGTTCGATCTTCAATGTCACACTTTTCCTGAAACCTCTTCTCCATATACTTAGAATATCCTGTTTATGACTGCCTTCTTTGTACACGATACCTTACACGTTCAATAAAGCAAAAAGTTTGTTCAACCTTTTGTTACGTCGAACAAGGGAACAAGGGTGACCTTCAGTACAAGCAAGCAGAAGATAAGAGGTATTCTCAACTATGTGCATACAGATGTATGAGGACCTAGCAAGATTTCATGCAAGAATAGAGCAAGGTACTATGTTACTTTTATTGATGATTATACATGTTATGTTTGGCTGTATTTTATCAAAACCAAGGATCAAGTGTTCGAAAAGTTCAAGCAGTGGAAAGAAACCGTGGAGAACAGAACGGGCAAAAAGGTAAAGACGATCAGGTATGATAATAGTACTGAATATACCTATGAAACTTTCAAAGATTTCTATGCTTAAGAAGGTATCATTCGACATTGGACTGTTAGGAACACGCCGTAGCAGAATGGGTTAGCAGAGAGGATGAACCGAACTTTGCTTGAGAAAGCAAGATTTATGCTCTCCAATGCCAGTTTCGGTAAGGAATGGTGGGCAGATGCTATACACATGGCACGGTACTTGGTTAATAGATCACCAACTTCGGCTATAGTTTGTAAGACTCCATATGAGGTGATGACCGACAAACCAACAGATTACAGTACTTTGCGCGTGTTTGGTTACAAAGCTTACTATCATGTCAATGAGGGTAAGTTGGATCCGAAGCCAAGAAAGCCATATTCTTGGGATATGCACAAGGAGTGAAGGAATAGCGTCTATACTGCTTAGAGGATAAGAAGTTCTTAATCAGCAAGGATGACATATTTGATGAATCTTCAGTGTGGTCTTCAAGTAAGAAGAGTGAGTCCGATCAAGATGTTGGTGTATCTAGCAAATCTTAAACTGTTGAGATTGAGTCGTCTAAGGATACATCAGATAAGGTGGAGGTTTCTTAAGATGTTCATCAAGCCCCACAAGAGCAACAACTAGAGAAATAGCAGCATCAGCAGCAAGATTTCTTGGCTACCACTAGGCCATGGAGATCGGTCAAGCCAGTACACATGTATGGATTTGAAGAACATGTAAAGCACTATGGACAGTTAAATGTGGTGGCATATGCACTACCAGTAGAGGATGACGAGACCATCACATTCAAACATGTTGTCAAAGATACTAGCAACAAGAACTGGATATTGGCTATACAGAAAGAGATTGAGACTCTCCACAAAAATTGTACATGGAATCTGGTTCCATTGCCCAAAGGCAAGAAGGCTATAGGTTGCAAGAGAGTGTATAAGAAGAAGAAAGCTTCTCCAGAGCCAGGTGGAGAAGTTTTGCTTGAGATCCCTTAGGGACGGGATTGACGAGTTTTTGATTTGGTGAAGCTATGCGGTGGAAAAGTATGTCGGCTCGATTTTGTGGCAAAACGTTGTCGAGGTGGAAATATAAAGAAAATGTCCAAAAATAGGTCCATGACCTTTTTTGACTATATATATGATAATCCTATATAAGATTGAATTTGACCATATATATATGATAATCCTACATATGATTGAATTTCTAATATATGTAAGTCTACATAGAATTGGATTTCCAATATATAAATATACATAGGATTGGATTTTCATATAGACATTTGTCATGGTATATAAAGGGGTCTAAAGGTTCTCCACAAAATATCTCCAAGAATGCTCAATGTAAGTTATTGAATAAGTTCAACACAAGTATATCTCATTGTGCTCAAGTTGTTGAATAAGTTCAACACAAGAGAGTTAAAGTTGTTGAATAAGTTCAACACAAAAGTTTGAGAGAATTTTTTTATCTGTGTGATAGAGAGTTCTTGAGTGCAAGGAAAGAAGTCACTACTAAAATATAGCAATTTGGCGATGGACTATTAGCGACGGATCTTATCCGTCGCTAATAGTGACGGACTAGCGACTACCTTGTGACGGACTACCGTCAGAAAGAAATGGACAAATTTTTTATTTTTTGTGTCAAAATTAGTTGCAATTCCGTCGCTAATTTGGCAAAAATTTAGCGACGGACTGATCTTCGTCGCTAATATGTCGCACATTTTGGCGACAAAATCTGAAAAAAAATGGCACGAAAATTAGCGCCTAACTAGCGACGGACATTCCATCGGTAATCTAGTGGGTATTTAGCGACTAACTAGCGACGGATATATCCGTCGCCAGTCCGTTACTAAATACTGTACCCTAACTTAAATTGAACCGACGGGAGAGAATTTTTTATCCCCCCCAAACATACTCTCTCTTCCTCCTCTCTCTCTCCGGCGATCTCACTGCCTCCGGCGATCTCACTCCCTCTGGCAATCTCGCAGGTAAGCTCTCTCTCTCTCTCTTTTTCTCTCTCTCTATTTTAGGGTTTTGGGGGGTGGCGGTCGGCTGTCGCCGGGGCCGGGGGGAGGGGGGAGGGGAGGGGGGTCGGGGGGTGGGGGAGGGGTGGGGGGGTGGGTGTTGTCGGGGAGGGGGTAGAGGAGGGGGGTCGGGGAGTGGGTGCTGTCGGGGAGGGGGTGGAGGTGGGGGAGGGGGGTGGAGGGTGGGTGCTGTCGGGAAGGGGGGTTGGGGAGTGGCGTCGGGGAGGGGGGGTGGGGGAGGAGGGTCGGGAGGGGTGCTGTCGGGGAGGGGGCTCGGGGAGGGGGTGGGGGAGGGGGTGGAGGGTGGGCGCTGTCGTGGAGGGGGTCGGGGAGGGGATGCTGTCGGGGAGGGGGTGGGGCAGGGGAGGTGGGGTCGACACATTCTTACCCTCGACACACAGACACAGTGTCCATATATCTTGACACAGGAAAGAAGGGGGACTCATTCGGGTACGGGTTCGACCCGTACGAATTGAATGCATTTTTGCATTATATGTAATATTTATATTAGAATTCCAATTATAAATTAGAAGGTAGTTAACTAGCTAGGAATTAGTCAAGAATAATTATAATTAATTCAGGATTATTAATTCTTGATCACGATCATCAATCAAGGTCAAAAGTTGATAACCAAGATTAATGTACAATTAATTAAGATGATATAGAATGTAGTGTAGCGACATACAAGTAGTGTACAGTTTGGCTTATCCCGCTCCGATACTGACCGATACCCGATACTAACCGATACCGATCCGATACTGTCCGATATCGATACAGTTTGGCATGTCCCGATATCGGTATCGGACTATTCTTATGAGTATCGAAATCGGTATCGGTATCGGACTATTCCTATGAGTATCGGTATCGGGCTATTCCTATGAGTATTGATATCGGACTATCCCTATGAGTATCGACATCGGAGCCTAACCCTAACCCTAACCCTAATCCTATATGAGTATCGGTATCGGGCTATATGTAATATTTATATTAGAATTCCAATTCTAAATTGGAAGGTAGTTAACTAGCTAGGAATTAGTCAAGAATAATTATAATTAATTCAGGATTATTAATTCTTGATCAAGGTCATCAATCAAGGTCAAGAGTTGATAACCAAGATTAATGTACAATTAATCAAGATGATATAGAACGTAGTGTAGCAACGTATAAGTAGTATACAGTTTGGCATGTCCCGTTCTGATACTGACCGATAACCGATACTGACCGATACCGGTCCGATACTGTCCGATATCGATACAGTTTAGCATGTCCCGGAATCGGTATCGGACTATTCTTATGAGTATCAAAATCAATATCGGTATCAGACTATTCCTATGAGTATCAGTATCAGGCTATTCCTATGAGTATCGATATTGGACTATCCCTATGAGTATCGGCATCGGAGCTTAACCCTAACCCTAATCCTATATGAGTATCGGTATCGGGCTATTCTTATGTTTAGTTTGTCTTATGATACAGATTTTCACATCCAAATCGAGGATGAATCGTTACTTTGTTGATCGTACATGGATGTACAAACGGCAACACGAGAGCAGAATTGGTGTGAGTGACGATTTTCAGGCAGGCGTGGAAGTATTTCTTAAGTATGCCATGAGCAAAGCTCAGTACATGGACGGTAACAAAATCAAGTGTCCATGTGTTAATTGTCACAATAGACGTTACAAAAAAGTGGTGCCTGGGAGAGATCATTTGACCCGTAAGGGTTTCGTACGTGATTACGGCTTGTGGTCATCGCAAGGTGAATTATATTCGAAAAGACAGACCGCGGAAGCTGCTACTTATGCTTTTGATGATAATGCTGCAATGGATGTCCTCGAAGACGACGGATGCTCTGTTGATTATGGAGACCTGCAGAACCTTGCACGAGATATGGTGTATGATGCGGCATGACCTAATTTTGATCCGGAGGATCCTAATCCCGAGGCGAAGGAGTTCTGTAATATGTTTCAGGACGCAGATGCTCCTCTATATCCTGGTTGTGAGACTCATTCCGTACTGTCAGTGACGATGCGGTTGCTGAACATAAAGCCTGATTTTAACTTACCACAAGCTTGCTATGATCGGATCATACAACTAATCAAGGAGGTGTTACTGAAGGATTCAAAAGAGCTCCCAAAAAACTTCTACAAGTCAAAGATGATAGTCCGACAACTGGGACTGGGGTACAAGAAAATAGATTGCTGTCACAACGGATGCATGTTGTACTATAAAGAGAATTGTGTATCAGAAAGTTGCAGCTTCTGTAATACGGATCGTTACAAGCCAGTACAGAAAAAAGGAAAGTCAACTAGAAAACGACATCCTTACAAGTATATGCATTACTTGTCGATCACGAAGCGCTTGCAGAGGATGTATATGTCTCTGAATACAGCGGAACACTTGACGTGGCACAGCGAAGAACGCATAAAGGACGAAGGAGAATTGTCACATCCTTCGGATGGAGAGGCGTGGAAATATTTTAATTTGTGTCATCCAGATTTTGCTGCAGAGCCTAGAAATGTATGCCTTGTGCTATGTTCTGACGGCTTCGCCCCTTTCGGACAGTCGGGATCTCAATACTCATGCTGGCCGGTTATTCTTACCCCTTACAATCTGCCACCATGGATGTGTATGAAGACTCCTTATATGTTCTTAACAGCTATCATACCCGGCCCCAAAAATATGATGAAAAACATTGATATATATTTACAGCCATTGGTGGATGAGCTGAAACAGCTGTGGGAGATCGGCGTCACGACGTATGATATTTTCTGGAAACAGAACTTTCAGATGAGAGCTTCACTCATGTGGACAATTAATAATTTTCCAGCATACAGTATGTTGTCAGGATGGAGTACGCACGGCAACATGTCTTGTCCGATATGCATGGAAAATAGTAAGGCGTTCCGCCTTAGGCATGGAGGAAAAACTTTTTTCTTTGACTGTCACCGTCAATTTCTGCCCGTGAGCCATTATTGGCGAAAGAACAAGGACGCGTTCAGATCTGAAAAACAAGAATTTCTTGATCCCCCTACCAGATTATCGGGATACGATATTAGGGAAGTTGTAAAGGAATTGCCCACCGTAATGGAAGATCCATCAAACAATCGTGTCGAGGGGTTCGGACAAAGCCATAACTGGACCAAACGGATTATTTTTTGGGACTTGCCTTATTAGAAAGATAATCTTATAAGGCATAATCTTGATGTCATGCATATCGAAAAGAATGTGTTCGATAATGTCTTTAATTTCGTCATGGATATTAAAGAAAAGACGAAGGACAATCCAAAAGCAAGACAAGACATGGCAAAGATATGCAAACGTCATGATCTAAACATGATACAAAGGGGAGCTGGTAGACAATTAACTAAGCCTATAGCGCCATATACATTGAGCAAGAAAGATAGATTAATAACCTGCAAGTGGATATCTACTTTAAGATTTCTCGACGGCTATGTGTCGAATTTGTCTAGTTGTGTTGATCTCAATAAACGCAAGCTAACAGGAATGAAGAGTCATGACTGCCACATGTTTATGAAAAGATTACTGCCTATTACTTTGAGAGAGTTGTTGCCTTCTGCAGTATGGGTTCCGTTGGCCTAGCTGTCTATATTCTTCAGGGATATCTGTTCAACTAAGCTGACGGTGCAACATATGGTACAACTTGAGGAGAAGATTGTCTTAACAATTTGTAAGTTAGAGAAAATATTTCTATCGGGCTTTTTTGACAGCATGGAGCATCTACCGATTCATCTACCATACGAAGCCCGTGTCGGTGCCTCTGTTCATTATCGATGGATGTACCCCTTTGAAAGGTAAATAAAAATCGATATAATTTAAGTAGAATTTTATAATTCATTGTTAATTCTTAAGATAATTTGTCTTTCTAGGTACCTACACCATCTAAAGAAGAAAGTTGGCAACAAGGCTCATATAGAGGCTTCGATATGCGAAGCATATCTTATCGAGGAGGTGTCAAACTTCTGCTCTATTTATTTCGATACTCATGTCAAGACAAATCGAAATAGACCTCAAAGGAATGATGAAGACGTTAAGGATGGAGGTATATTCAATTTAAGGGGCAAGCCTATTTGAGCTAGTAAGAAACGGTAGTTGACAGACGATGAGTATGATGCCGCGCACCGATATGTCTTGTTAAATTGTGACATACAAAAAGTGACAGATTTAGAGAAGTAAGTGACCACAGCTCGTTATAATCTCTAATTTGGTGAAATAAGTGACTACACTTATTTTTATTCTCTCTAACAGTGTATTTAGAGATGAAGTCAAAATGACACCCGATATTACCGATGAGGGACTTCAAAGAGAGGTTGATTGTACCGTTCCGACCTGGTTTCGAAAATACGTAAGTAACTGAGATAATATGTTATGAGGCTACCATTAAAATATATGCAAGTAAAACATTTAAATTATCATTATTTGTTTACAGGTTTTATTGCCTGAAACAACACTCACAAATGAGAGCATTCGTTATTTGGCATTGGGATCGAAGAAGCATACGTAGACTTGGCCAGGCTATGTCGTTAATGGCTTCAAGTTGAAGGCAACTCAGCATGCTATAAATGCCAAATTTGTCAATGACAACTTTAGTACTAAGGATTCTGGTGTTTGCATAAGAGGCACCATCTATGAAGACGAGCCGAACTTTGACTATTATGGAGTACTTCGGAATATTATAGATTTACAATATAGTGCCCCATATGATATGCATATTGTGATGTTCAAATGTGTGTGGTTCGATACGACACCAAATATCGGTTGGAGAATCGATAAACAATTTGGATTTGTCGATATAAATCATCGTAGGAGCTATAAAGGATCCGACACGTTTGCGATAGCAAGTCAGGCTGTTCAAGTCTACTATACAAGCTACCCAAGGCACCGTAGAGATCGATTTGACTGGTGGGCAGTATGTAAGACTAAATCTAGAAATATATTCAACGTTGGAGACCCAGCATACCATGAGGACGAGATCGAAAAGCCCCAATACTTGGGACAACTGTCGGATACCATGGATGTTGAATTAGAGGTTGATATACCTCATGTTGAGGAAAATAGAGGGTAGGTAGAGGTTGATATACAAGACTTAGATGTCAACCAGGGGAGAAAGAGGCGTCTTGTCCCAAGTATTAAGACTGAAGAAGAAGACGAATAAGAAAAAGAAGAAGAAGAAGAAGAAGAACTTGATGAGGATGAGGATGAGGATACAGATGAAGTCGACGATGAGGATGAGGATGATGATGAGAATGAAGACAAGGCCAAGGACGAGGATGAGGACGATAACGATGATAAAATATCGATATATTTCAGTTCATGTTTTTGTCGAGGCCGAGGCCGAGGACGAGGACGATTCAGTTTAAATTAAACTTCTGTATTCTTATTTCAGTTCATGTTTTTGTCGTTCGATCATCTACTTATTGTATGATTTTCTTTTTGCAGATGGCACTCCTAGTCCTACTCGTCCGGGCGGCACTCGTCCGGGTGGCACTCGTCGCCCTGCTGCTGGTATATATATTTTAGTTTAGTTTTATATTCATTTATACTTATATATTATTAATTATGTTTATGTGTTCTATTTACAGGGCATGGTTGCGAGCACTCGTGCTGGTGGTACTGGCCGTGGTCATGGTCGTGGTGGTGGTAGTGGTGGTGGTGGTGGTCGTGGGCGTGGGCGTGGTGGTAGCGGTCGTGGTGGTAGCGTTCGTGGTCGCCATCCGTTTTCCCCGGATGTGACCTCCAATCCCGACCAGGAGAGCCCGGGCACAAACTCTTTCTACCGTCAATCTACCTCGGTGCCACCGTCATCTTCGTCGAGGCCTGTGACTCCATCCGCTAGCGGATCCATTCCGCCACCGGATGCACCAGCGGATACATCAGCAGATGCAGCAACGGATCTAGCAGTTACTGCACGGTGGGCCCCGGAGTACTCCCGGATTCAGTTTCATCCTGTTACCGAGGAGTACATGCGCGGACCCTCGGATCCTCCGATGCCACCAGAGAGGCCGATGGGTGAGTTCCGACGAGAGATATGGCCTGCGGGTGAATCGTAAGTAAATTTAAGTAAATTTATTAAATTTGTTTCATTTATTCAAGTCAATAATCCAGTCGTTGCTTCTTTATAGATTTTTCCCGTGGAATGTTGCCCGGATTCTAGGGCGCATTATCCGGAATAACTACCATGGCCCCTACCTTAATTTTTCTGAGGTGCCTCAGGACAGGAAGTTCGTCTGGCTCGACGAGATGAGGGTATATATCTTTTGGTTAATTATTAATTATTCTTTAATTCATTAATTTTTTAATTACGTAATATTTAAATTTGTATGTCAGAGGACGTTCTGGTGCCCCCTCCCTCATCGCGAGGAGGCGATCCGCGGGACCAACAAAGCCGATGTCGGAAAGAAAATACGGGATGCGGTGTACGACCTTCGTACGACGCATACGAAGAAGGACTGGATCCGGGCGGAGTACTATGAGGAGATGTTGGAGAAGATGGATATTCCTCAATACAAGAAGAAATCAGAGAAAGCCAAGGCGAATAGACAGGCCGCGGGTCTGCATACGGAAGGATCAAGGCCCCACGCATTGACGCGTGCAGATTTGGTGAGATACCGCAAATTCATTCTACTATTTAATTCAGTACTATTAATATACAAAGTTAATTAAATTCTACGTATGCAGGCCCAACGGGCAGTGAAGAAGGGAAGAGAGACGGAGGCGGTCACCGCTCACGAAGTATTCGTGGATACGCACAAAAGGCGAAAGGACGGGAGCTTCGTCGACGCGAGGGCCCAGGAGACTGATGTAAGTACTTACGTTTATGAGATTTATGTTAGAAATATAATTATTATTAACTTATAGGTAAACTTAGGATTCAGACAATAACTTAGGGAAACATAGAATTTAGATTATAACTTAGGAAAACATATAGTATAAACACATTCATTGGATAGGGTGCGTATCGTGAGGCACTCCGTCGGATTGAGCCCCCTACCGAGGATGTCGGTAAAATGACGCCTACCCAGACGCCCTCTTCTATGGCTGCTCGCTACGACGACGTGTTCATAGAATCCGCCGGCTGCATTAGGAAAGGGTGCCTCTACGGCTTAGGTTCCATGGCGTCGTCATTGCAGGCGTCAACTCCGAGATATCCACCGCCTCCGCCTCCTTCCGCGCCCCCCGCAGACGATGTGAGGACGCAGCTTGCAACTCTCGCCACGGCGGTGTCGGATTTTGTAGGCGATAGTGCTGGGGCACTATCCGCATCCTTCTTCTGCTCCCGATCCGTCTGTTCCTGGTCTGTCTGCTACCGGTCCGTCTACAGCTGCTGCCGATGCTTCGGATCGACGTGGTCCTTCTTCCACCGGACGGCTTTCTTTTGACCGCTTTTTCGAGGCCCGCCTGGTACCGGGTACTGCTATCGTTGCGCTCCTTGACATGATGTCGTCAGAGCAGATACGCTCGCTTCCAGACCATGTCTTGTCCCAAGTGTCGGCACACATGGTGGAGCATTATATACGCAGAACGGAAGTGGCAGAGAGAGCAGGAGACGATCCACCTCCTTCTTCTCAGTAATTTTGTTTATATTTTTCGACATTTGGATATGTGTATATTTTGGATATTTTATTTATGTTTGGATATTTTGTTGTATGTATGTTAGGATATTGTGTTGGATATTGTGTTGGATATTTTGTTGGTTATTGTGTTGGATATTTTTTGTGTATGTAGGGATATATTGGATGTTTGGAGATATTGTGTTCGCAATATGGATATTTGTTGGATATGTTAGATGTCGGATATGTTATATTTGTGTATGGTGGATGTTGGATATGTTATATTTGTGTATGGTGGATGTTGGATATGTTGTACGTACAGGGAATAGTATGTTTCCTGCAAAAACAATTTCAAAAATATTGCAGTTAGCGACGGACTCGCGACAACCTTGCGACGGATAATCCGTCGCTAACTGTATGAATTACAAGGTAGCGACGGATTGCCGACGGACTATCCGTCGGCCTGGTTCTGAAAAAACACATAGAAACGGAATGGCGACGGATTTCCCGTCGCTCAGGTTCTAGAAATATGGAAGATATCCAGAAGCCTGTCGACAGATTATCCGTCGCTAATCTGCTGCTAATTCGACGAGGTTGGTGACGGGATAGCGACGGATTAGCGACGAATTTAGATTATAACTTAGGAAAACTTATAGTATAAACACATTCATTGGATAGGCTGTGTATCGTGAGGCACTCCGTCGGATTGAGCCCCCTGCCGAGGATGTCGACGAAACGATGCCCACCTAGATGCCATCTTCTATGGCCGCTCGCTACGATGACGTGTTCATAGAATCTGCCGGCGGCTTAAGGAAAGGGCGCCTCTACGGCTTAGGTTCTATGGCGTCGTCGTTGCAGGCGTCGACTCCGAGATATCCACCGCCTCCGTCTCCTCCCGTGCCCCCCGCAGACGATGTGAGGACGCAGCTTGCGACTCTCGCCACGGCGGTGTCAGATTTTCAGGCGATAGTACTGGGGCACTATCCGCATCCTTCTTCTGCTCCTGATCTGTCTGCTGCCGGTCCGTCTACTGCTGCGGCCGGTGCTTCGTATTGACCTGGTCCTTCTTCCACCAGACGGCTTTCTTTTGACCGCTCTTCTGAGGCCCGCTTGGTACCGGATGCTGCTATCGTGGCGCTCATTGACATGATGTCGTCAGAGCAGCTACGCTCGCTTCCAGACCATGTCTTGTCCCAAGTGCCGGCACACATGTTTTTGGACATTTGGACATTTGGATATGTGTATATTTTGGATATTTTGTTTATGTTTGGATATTTTGATGTATGTATGTTGGGATATTGTGTTGAATATTTTGTTGGTTATTGTGTTGGATATTTTTTGTGTATGTTGGGATATATTGGATGTTTAGAGATATTGTGTTGGCAATATGGATATTTGTTGGATATGTTGGATGTCGAATATGTTATATTTGTGTATGGTGGATGTTGGATATGTTATATTTGTGTATGGTGGATGTTAGATATGTTGTACGTAAAGGGAATAGTCTGTTTCCTGTAAAAAAAATTCAAAAATATTGCAGTTAGCGACAGACTCGCGACAACTTTGCGACGGATAATCCGTCGCTAACTGTATGAATTACAAGGTAGCGACGGATTGCCGACGGACTATCCGTCGGCCTGGTTCTGGAAAAACATATAGCGACGGAATGGCGACGGATTTCCCGTCGCTCAGGTTCTGGAAATATGGAAGATATCCAGAAGCCTGTCGACGGATTATCCGTCGCTAATCTGTCGCTAATCCGACGAGGTTGGTGACAGGATAGCGACGGATTAGAGACGGATTTTGCGTATCAGAAACCCTCTGATACGCGTGTAACGACGGTTTAGCGACAGATCTTTCCGTCGCTAAACATTGGTATTAAAAATTTTAAAATGTCGGAGTTGACGGGAAACCGTCGGCTTGCCGTCGCTAACTGTTTTGATTTAGCCATCGGTAATCCGTCGCTAAGTAGTCGCTAAGCGACGGATTAGCGACAGATTTGTTCTAACGATGAGGTTGTTGTCGACGGATTTTTTCAGCCAGTATCTGTCGGTAATGTCATTTAGCGACGGATAGGGCCGTCGCTAAATCGTTGTATTTTAGTAGTGAGTGTTGAGAGCTACTGTAATTCTTTTTCTTCTTCATAGTGGAACAAAATCATCCTCGTCTGTGGAGTAGGTATCTTGGCTGAACCACGTAAATCATTGTTTTTGTGGTTGTGTATTTCTTCTGAGATATTATCTGATTTCTTGGATTTATTTTCGCTGTGTCCCAACACGCGTAATGTAGAACTTATTCTTTTGTTGTCTTTATTTGGTTCTTTTAGTAATTACTTCTATTAGAAGTAGATTCACAGTTGGTATAGCTATTTATGCAGCATGCATGAGTAAGCATATAATAATTCTCTTGTAATAAAATTAAAAAAAATTCTCCTAATTTAGTTGAGATTAAATAAATATAAATTATGCCATGATTCATTTTTCTGGAATAATGTTTTATGTCGTTCTTTTAGAACAATAATTGACATTCTTCTGAAATAAAGTACACCAATATAAACATAAAATCTATAAATAATGTATTTCTAAATAAAACTAGGCACTTATTATTGATATGCAATCTTGAAGATTGATGGTTTAGAAACAAATTTTCTTGAGGTTAAGAAAACCTAGTTGACCATTAGTTTTGTTGTCATTTATTATGATATGACCAAACGAATTAGTTTTTATAATTCTCATCATCAAAGTCTCGGGGTGTAGATCATGTCACAGTTCAAAAGTTATGGGATCATTTGGCTTCTGACTCACAATGGACCCTTAGAATTGAGCTTCTGGCTCAACATAGTATGTGACTTTCCAATGTGAGTGACGTGTATCCCTAATGAATAGTTGGATAATCTCTCTCGGACGAACTATTGGTTTTCTAGGACGAACTTCTGGTTCTCTAGGACGTAAAGATATTCCTTATTTTATCGTTTAGAGTTTTAATATGATATCCATTTGTCCTTATATCTTTAAAAAAGAACTCTAGAATTATGAGATTATGCATCTGTTTGGTAAAACATACTTTGCTAAAGCCTTTAATTAATGTGAGCAAGACAGTTATCGTGGATAATACGTTCAATCTAGTATTCTTGTTGGAGAAAAAGATCATATTATTAAAGATAGTGTGTGTAGCAGCATTGTAAACTATCAACTAAAATATGTCCATAGAACTTCAAGTACATATAGGACAACCAAACATCCATAGTCACCCTACGGACTTGACAAACTTATGGCACAAACATTTAAAATTTTCTAATTTATATGAGATTGTAAGTTTAAAATATAAGCAACTATAAAATACCAACACTCAGGTTGGTGATTTTACTTTTGGCCTTTCGAGGGCCACCAACCTGTTGCAACAAACAAAAATTAGTTCGCGAACGACTGGTTTTACTCGGACATGCAGTGCAACAACTGTCATGCATGCACTCATTTGGAGTTGTACAAAACTCAATGAAACAAATAGCCTATGTTAAGCAAAAATTATAATTATAATTTTTTTCAACATAATCCATCCTACTAGTAGATAAAAAATATATGGAAATAATAAAATAATGTAAAATATTTAATCAAAATATACATTTCCTCATCAAAATTTAGCAAATATCAACACAACAGCAGAAGCTATAAAAAGGCTTACAGAATTGCTCTACACATGCCATGAAGACCATGTTTTGAAAACCGTGTTAATGCACAATTAGTTCAAAGTGCTTTTCTAAAGAAGCTTGCAAGTAAGTATAGCACACTTAATGATCATAGAATAGGTTGACATAGAAGTTGTTTGAGCTTAGTATTGAATGGCAAACATAAAAACGCTAACATTGGCAAAAAAATCAATATCGTGTCGTAGCATGTCCATATAAAGGGTAAATGACAAAAAAAACCCTTCTTAGATTGGCCACTTTTGCAAAAAAAGATTTCATGCTCTTAAATTTACCATTATTTATTTTTTTGTTGCAAAAAATTTTCAAATAACAATTTTATCCCCCCTTCCTCGGTCGTTGGGGGAGGGGCTGGGTGGCCGGCGATGCCACGGAGAGGGCTGCGTGGGGCCGGGGTGAGGGCGGGGGAGGACCGCGGGGGGCCGGCAAGTGCGGAGGAGGGCCGTACGGGGCCGACGAGGTCGGGGGGGAGGCTTACGGGGGACGGACGGGGCTGGAGGAGGGCAAGGGGGTCGATCGGGAGGAGAGCAGGGGGACAGGGCCGGCGGGGGGAAAGCGGGGGGTCGGTCGGGGCTGGGGGTCGCCGCCGCCACCGGAGGGAAGACGGGGGCAGGGGCATTTTCGGGATTAAATTTTTTAATTTTGACTGGAGGGAATTTATTGAGCGAATTTGTAATTTAAGGAGGGGAGAATTGCTAAAAATGACTAATAGATCTTAATTTGCAAAAATTGGATATCTAACAAGGGTTTTTTTTGTTATTTACCCCATATAAATTACAGTTTAATGAACTTTCAGAAAACTCGTAGATGCATGGATAATCTGCCTGTAAGGTCACTTTATATGGTTAATAGAAATAACACAATAAATATTAACTAGGACACGCTAATCCTGAAAGCAGAAATTATATTTATATAGATCAAACACATTTTCTTTTAATTCTCGTGCAGACTCAGATTATGTCACGTTTATTAGGTCTCTGATATTGTAGAATCGTGGGTGGGACGGCCGTACGTCCTCACGTTATTTCATCATTGTCATTACACCTATGTTAATACTGGCACACTCTCGGTCGTCCAAGTGATAAGAAACGTCCATGGACCGGTGGCACCCGTTCGACCGCACACATAAGGCGAGGTAACATCTCTGATCTCGT
This sequence comes from Iris pallida, assembly GCA_029216955.1. Taxonomy (NCBI): domain Eukaryota; kingdom Viridiplantae; phylum Streptophyta; class Magnoliopsida; order Asparagales; family Iridaceae; genus Iris; species Iris pallida. The sequence goes on along the minus strand of JANAVB010020396.1, from coordinate 8,384,023 downwards.
GCCCGAGTCGAGGCATATTCACGGACCGTTCGTATCCGCACTAACGCTCGCTCGAGGCGAGGTACCGTGTACGAGTCCAGTGGACTTATTCCCGTGGCTCAGAATATTGCCGTTTTTATCAGGCCTCTGATGCGTGCGAGCATAGGTGCCCCGGACCGCAATCTCTGTACAAGGCTTCTCATTTATGTTGTTGCTACTACTATTCAAAAACCAACTTTCTAAACATTATAGTCCCACATCGGCTGTGGTATGGATTTATATGTGCATATATTGCTTTGTTCCTTGTTGCTTCAGTGAAGTATTGTGTAGGAGCTCTATGGGCCACACGCACACGCTGTCGCCCAGTCCGGTTCAATTCAGTTCAGTTCGGCCCATGTAATGGGTGCGGATCAAAAATGTGTTGTTCCTGAAATAGATCTTAGATAGAAATCTCTATCTCTTAGTGAGACACGACGATGAATACTCGTCCTCTTTGTGAGATACGAGGTTGATGACTCTGTCTCTTTGTGAGAACCAAAGTTGAAGAATCAGTCCCTTTTTGAGATCCGAAGTTGACGAAGACAACTTTGCTGGGGTGATGAAGATCACCATTGCTCAAAGCAAGATTCATCCTACAGTGATCTGCTCCCAGGAACCGGCAAGTTCGAAAGAACTTCTGGAACGCTCGTTGTCACCTCCTTTCACGAACTCGCTGAACTCCGTGGACTCCAATGGCAGCGGCAGTGCAACTCTCTTTGCCCCTTAATTTTTGAGTAAGTTTTCAATGAAGGCACGAATAAAGTATTTATAGAGTTGGGCCGAGATCCTAATCACTAATGCTGGCCGTAACTGATTCCGAAATGATAGGAGCGAATAATGGAAAGATTTGAATAAATTAAATTCAAATTCCACAAAAGATGGATCCGAATAATTGACTCAATCTTTTTATAACCGCTCAAGTCTTCCAATCTGCCATATCATCTGCCACCTGTGTCCATTCAGCCCGTCAGCCCGTGTGCCTACGCGTAGCTGCACAACAGCACAGACGTGCAACACCGCAAGCACGCTGTATCACAACAGCATAGCAACGCAGCACTGCAGCAATGCAGCAGCGCGTGTACGTATACGCGTAAATGCACATACTCGCATAGCTGCGCTTAGCCTGTACATGTCCCTGTGTATGCTCCTGCCCTTGTGCATGCAACTCGCGTATAAGACCAGTGCACGAGCGCATAAATAGCGCATAATGCGTCATACGCCAATGCTGACGTGCTAAGTGCAAAGTGCGCCAACAAAGCGCCACTTTGTGCCCTTGAGCCCGAGTTCGAGCCCGAGTACGAGCCTGAGCCTGAGCCCGAGTCCGAGTCGCTAAGCCCCTTCGGGGCTTAGCTCCATAGGGAAATCATCCCATGAGCATGACAAAAAGCATGAATGCATCTTTTGTGGAGTTAGCCTTCTTTCCACTAGAAAAACATCCCCACATAGCACCCACATGGCACCCACATAGCACCCATGTGCCTCTCCACACCTCATATGATTCTCTCAACACAAGCAAAGATTTATAAAGAGATACAATCCATTTGGCCTAGGCAATGTGGGACTATCTTTCTAGTCTCTAAGTCAAAACACCAACAATCCTCCACATATCTCTATATATGGCTTGAGCGTTCCCCACAGTGACTGTACATCATACATTAGGATAGATGTCGCTAGGACTTGAATCTTCCCGCATGGATTAAATAATAGCATGAGACAAGAATGGACTAAGCCTTGAATTCTACACCATAACTGTAATTCTTTCCACTCATACAATGACATCAACTATGCTTCTGGCTACACATTAAAGGCCTTGTGTCAGCCTAATTTCGGTGTATGTATTTTGGGTGTCTACAAGATTTCCCTCAAGAGACAGCCTACATCTCTATTCATACAATCTAGGTGAGTTATTTTAAAGAGTCTTTGGCATGAAGTCTTTTTCTTCCTTGCGGTTCTACGCCGCTATGACATGGCCCAAAGCCGAGGCAATACCTCAGGTGGTGTCATACCACTATAGCATGAGGCCTAGCCTCTTTGTAGTGACAAACTACCCAACATGAAGCCTTTTGCTTCCTTGCGGTGTTACACCGCTGTGACATGGCTTGCAAAGTCGAGGCACTACCTCATGTGGTGTCACACCACTATAACATGAGGCCCAACCTCTTTGTGCTGCCTACTACTCTTTATTATACATCATTAGGACCTCTTGTCTATGTGCAGTGCTACATCGCTGTAACTTAGCCCGAAGTCGAGGCTTTACCCTCACTAGGTACCTCACGTGGTGTCACCCCACTGTAGCATAGAGTACTACGCTTCTTTGTAGTGTTGTGCTGTCCGTACTTCCTGTAAAGCACGTCAGACATCCCAAATGTCCGAAAACTCATTAAGGCTTCTAAGCCATCCTCCCACAGAACTTTGTTTTATACAAAGAACAAACAGTAGACAACAGTGGTTCTGGGTTCATAATCCCGCAACGTCCCAAAGGATTGCCTACTTACAATAGTTCTAGGTCTGAAACCCCTACAATATTTCAAAGGGATTGCCCACTAATAGTGACTATGGGTACGTGACCCCGCAATATCCAGAGCACTGTCTACTAACAATGTTCCTAGGTTTGTGACCCTGCAGTATACCAAAGGATTACCCACTACACCTGATATTCTTCCAGCCAATGATCCTTCTTTAAGCTAAAAGCTAGATGCCTAGTAGATTTCTCTTTGAACTAATAGTATAAAAATTTATAGTAGAATTACAAAGGCACAATATCATAGTTTCTTCAAGTCCATCTTACATGATGTGTCTTCAACCAGCTGGCGCTTGAGAACTTTGGTGAACGGATCTGTCAGATTCTCCTGGCTCCGAACATCAACTACGACAATGACCCCTCTTTTGATAAGATCATTTACCGTCATGTGCCTTAGACACACAGTCCTCTTCTTGCCGTTGAAAAAGTTATTCGATGCCACCACTGTAGTCGCCTGATAGTCGCAGTATATCGATACCGTTGGTATCTGCACATCAACCATTGGCAGATCATACATGAGCTTCCGAAGCCTGTAAGCCCACTTCTCGAATTTTTTTTATTTTTTTTATTTTTAGTTTTATATATTTTCTAGTTAGAAAATAATTTCTTTTAATTCTACAAAAGATATTTGTATTGACGAAGGGATTTGTCAAACTATTTTTTTAATTTAATTTTTATATATAAAAAGATATACTTTTAAACTTATTAATTTTCTATTATCAATTATGTTTAAATTTATATTTATAAAAAACTATTTTTAAATTATTATTGAATTATTAGATATTATTGGATTTAGATGTGGTCAATTCTAAATTATGATTGGATTTAGTCTTAATTTATTGCTATATTATTTTATATGAGATTTGTATATATGAAAATATACATTTAGGAATATTTGAATTATTCTTATCAAGATTTTTGATATTTGATTTTATGAAATCTATTTTAAAGATTATTTAAAATATTAGATACTATTTTAAAGTAATATTATTATGATTAATTATGGATTGAGATTGGGTTAAATCAACTTTAAGTTATGGAAGTGTCACGCCCCGCTCCCAGAATTATGGCGAGCCGGGTACGTAACATCATCCCCAGGCTACGCGACATACGAATACTCCAGTACCCATATTCGCGATTGTCGCCCGTAAGGTTCGTGCATAGGTAAAAGCAAGTCATAACTTACATAAATTTAAGTCAGCAATAATCTAAAACTAAGACATTCTAACTAATTGAACATGAACATAACTATTTCTACCCAGTACAATTTTGAGCCCAACTATAAATAATATAATTATACCTTAAACAAGTAGAGAAAAGAATTCTTGTTCCAACTTGAACGTCTTCAATGGTATTATCACGTCCTTGAACTCCAGTTTTCCTTCAGTACCTGATAGCGGCTTCACTTGGTACACTGCTACAAAATCTAGTGAACATTACTAGGTCGTTTAGAAACGACAAGTAAGTCCTCGGCCAAAAACGGTTAAGAAAAATATAATAAAGAATGGAACATAAAAAATTTCTATTAAAAGAATAGAAATATGTAATTTTACATTGTTATAGTTTTCATTCATTTAAGTAGTATAAACGTCCTTTTGGCTTTAATTAAAGTGGGATAATTTCCTCCTAGAATGAAATGCAAACTGAAGGACTAACCCTAAAATGCAATGCAATTTGGAGAATAATTCCTGAATATTCATAAAATAGTTTTCCTGTCAACAATCCCGTATACCTGGTATCATGCTGTGATTTAGGCGACACGGTGCTTAGTATCCGGCCTGGAGCCTCCATTGGGCTTAACAATCACCTATTCGATGTTACTGTCGAAATAGATGTAATAATCTGGAGCCTCCCTTGGGCTTAGTTTGCCTTCCTTGAGCAAACAAAATAAGAGCATCCATTGGGCTTAGTTTGCCTCCCTTGAGCAAACGAAATAAGTGCCTCCCTTGGACTTAGTTTGCCTCCCTTGAGCAAACGAAAATACGTGAGCTAAGTCTCACAAACTCGATTCGCATGGCCTTACTAACGAGTAGAAAATTTACTGATCAGATTTTGGTTATGTTATGTTGTGGGACTTTTAGGGATATTCAGGTTGTTCTCCCCCTCCCAATGCTTTAAATAAATTCTCCGAAGATTTCCCTGAGAACTTCTAGGTTTATGAAAATAAATCGATTTCTCTTTAATTCTAAGAATTTGGCTCTCTTGAAATTTTTGAAAATTTCGGCAGAGTCTCCTTTGTATTTAGAGACTCCGAAAATTTACAAGAGAGAATATATAACATAAAAATATAAATCTCGGGTTCGCCGACCCCTTCGGTGGAGCAACTCTCAACACGAAAACCACGCAGATAATATTTCAGGTTTGCCGACCCCTTCGGTGGAGCAACTCTCAACACCGGATACTCACGCAGTTTAATGAATAAGAAAAATAAATGTTCGAAATGTAGAATTTCCTTCGTACCTGAGCATGCTAGCATTTTATTTAATTGCAATGTTCCTTGGTGCTACACAATCCAAGTAAACACATAGCTATTGCACAATGCTATTAAAATACTACATGTTGTGAATAGGTTCCAAAATTAAAATCTAATATTCTCAACTTCAATTTATACTACATATACTTAACCCCTTGAAGTGTAAACTAGCAAAATTAACAAGTATGTTACCCGGTTAATCCGATATTCATAAATGTCTTTTCTAACCACATGTTCATGATAAAAGGTCCTTTTAAACTTGATTTAAATTCTGGACAGATTTGAATATTATATTAAATTAATAATTTGCCAATCATAGCTATTTACAAGGTCAAATTTATAATATTTCTTAATATATTTATATTCATAGTCATAGTTGATAAGACCCTTAAATGATGAAAATTTTTACCTGTGGACATATAAAGTGGTAAAATATATACATATTTATATATATAATGAATCATAATCTTCCACCCTTCTTAGTATAAAATCTAGTAGATTATGTGCATGTATCCATGTAAGTTGTCCCCCTCTCTACACACATAACTATTTGTTTGTGTATTTATACATAAAATTAAAGCAAGGTGTCCATGTTGTGTTTACATGTTGTGTCCAATTATATTTAAAGCATCTTTTTGTGTGGTATCCACTTGCTGTGTCCAAGTTACATATTCAATCAAAATATCTATTTGTGTTGAGTGCAACACTTGTGTCCAACTTATGCATGTATATATACACTATGTTGTGTCCAAGTACCTATTTGTGTTATGTCCAATATCTATTTGTGTTAGGTCCAATATACATATATTTGTATTGTGTCTAATACATATATAAGAGATACATATGTATGGTATCCAATATATATATGTATGTATTGTATCCAAGATATCAAATCGTATTGTGTCCAATATATATGTATTGTGTCCATTTTATATATTTGCATTCATATCATGTTGTGTCCAAGTTGTAAGGTGGTCTACACATTTATTCAAGTGTCCGTTTACATTGTGTCATAAACATTCGTTCGAGTGTCCATTTGTTCAGTTATGAACGTATAGCATATTTATCCATAATCGAAATCTATAATTATTCTACTACTTATTTCCAAACTTGGTTCTCACAAAACTTGAATTTGTCATATATTTATCTAAATTCCAGAAGTGAAAATAAACATATAAATTTTGATAAAAACAATTTTAAGAATTTTCTTTGTACAACTTTTTAAAAAAAATGAAGAGAGGGAGGACTTGTCTTGGGTTGATGATGGTTTAGATTTGGTCTTCCCAACTTTTTCTTAACATAATACCCAAATCAAAATTTTTGTCAAGCATATATGCATTCACATATATATATATATATATATATATATATATATATATATATATATATATATATATATATATATATATATATATATATAAACCCAATTCCTTGACCTAATTTTCGAAATTGAAAGGAAAGGAAGGAAACAAGGGAATTACCTAGGGTTTTGGGGTTGTGGAAGAGGAGGAGGAGGAGAAGATGCTGGAGATGGTGGTGGAGGGTAGCGCGTGGCCGGCGGTGCGCCAGCGGCGATGCGACAGCGGCTGCAGCAGCAGCCGACAGCAGCAGCAGGTAGCAGCGGCAGCATCAACAGTAATAGCAGTAGTAGTATGGGAAGAGGAGGAAAGGGAAGAAAAGGAAGAGTGAAGGAGAAGAAGAAAATGGAGATGAAGAGCAGACCGAGACGGGGAAAGGGATCGGATGAGAGAGGGAGTGAGGTGTTGCTCTTCTCTTTCTTTTTTATATTATATTATTTTATTATTATTATTATTTTCTTTTTAAAAGAGGGAGAAGAAGTGTACATGTGGAATTCAAAGAGAGTGTTGGGTTGGTGAGTCATTGTTTGGGTTAATAAGAGATTGACACCTAGTAGTTTGAGGTGTCAATGTAATTTTTATGATTGCAAAATTAATTCATAGACTTTATGCAATTATACATGAAATAAAATTCATTTAATTAAATCATTAAATCCTTTTCATTATAATAAAACGTTAATAATTAATTAGAGAAAGAAAAAAATATAAGAAAGGTACAATTTATTAAAATAAATTGAATAATTGGATACGACCATGACAGGAAGAATTAAATTCATTGAATCTAATCATTCCTTATTTAGGAAATCTCTCATTTCATATATAAAGGGAAGCCTCCCTTTGCTTTTTTCTACAAACCCAATTATTGTTATGATCAATTATGGATTGAGATTTGATCATATAGTTTTAAGATTGATTTAATTTCAATTTAATGGAATGATTTATTCATTAGATTCTTGACCCTTCCAAATTAAAAAATTGAGTCAACTCCATCTATTTAAGGAGTCCTTATTCTTCTTCCAAAACCAAAACCCTTCCAATCTAATCATATTTAAGTAATAACTAACCTTTATATAAACCTACTGAACCTATGTCATCTCCCATATTTTCTTTTCCAAAATTTCTCTTTTTTCATCCATAATAGGCCAAAATTCGTTATAAATTTAGCCTCGTTTTTTTGAAGCTATAGCAACTTCGTGAGTCTGTTGCGACCTACTTCGGACTCCGATTTACCTCCAGTTTTTTTTGTTAGAACCGTATCGAGATTATCTTTCCAAACCTATATCTTATTTTCTGTAATTACTTACGTGAATTTTTGGAGATTTATTTGAGTGTCGGTTGTTCCAAAAATTGACGTGTCGCACTATTTTCGAGATTTTGGGAGATCTCTAACTCCGATTTGTGATCCGTTTGAAGTTTTGGAAAGCAGACACTAATATCTACAACATATAATTTTTCTAGAAATTTAGAAAGTTGTATAGTTTTTTATTTATTATATTGAACTCAGATTTGACTGGTAATTTACCGATTTGGTCATGATTAGCCATAACGATGACTTTGGAGTTTCTCTATATTGGGCTTATCTGAGATTAATTGGATGTTATGTATCTTGACATCATTATCTCTTCGAACCAATTATGACTATAGCTTTTGACCTATTTTGTGCCAACATGATCAAGTCACACAACAACTGTAACTTAACTTGAGACAAGTACATATACTATTGCTTTATGTGCTTATTACATTATAATGTTGTCTTTTATTGTGTTTCATTGAGTATCCTATTGAGACACGATTGTGACACGATAGACTTGATTGTATTATTGTTCGTTTATTGATTGTTTAGTGAGTCGGAAGGGGAAATACTCTGTAGGTATGTGAACAAAGTCCAATGATTGTTATTGTGGATAGCTAAGTCATACACTATACTATGGGTTAGCCGTACCTTTTTATTGTTGATAGCCATCTATGATGTACAGTATTAATCCAAGTCGTTCACATGTTGAAAACTATTTCAAACAAACAGTATGTTTATTATACATGTTCATTGCTAGTTGTCTCGTTTATCCATGTTCTTGCTAGTGGTTTCTTGTATATGTTTATTGTTTTTAGTTCATTTACATGTTTCTTTATTTTCTACTATATTTCTACTGTCTAGCTTATTTTGTATTAAGTTATATTATTGCAATAGAGTTATACTTTGCTCCTTTTCTGACTGGATTATTACAGGTGACTTGGCATGGTTCCTACTTTTGCGCTACGGACTATACGGGAAAGATAAAGACCTTGGAGGCCAACCTTAGATTCTATCTAGTTAGTTAGCTTCTTTTATTTTAATGTTTAGAGAATTTTTTCCCAAAAATTATTTTATTGTATTATTGGATTTATAAGTAAAATATTAATTGTGAATGAGCAATTAGATGTGAATTGTTATATTTGAGTTGACATTGATACCTAGACAGCGTACTACCATCGATGATGCGATATAGGCTGGACTACGCTATGTACTCGTATCTCGAAAAGCGGGTGTCGGTCGTGACAAGTTTTTTTGGTAGCCCATGCAGGTCAATTTTCGTAAAAGATTGCGAACTCGTGGTAGTACCTATATTAGTCGTACTTGCGGACCTTCGACTAGGAAGTACTCATTCATAATTATGATTGATTTGATTTTTAAGAGAACGTAGTTAAGGTTGCTATATAGGCCATGTGATTTAAGTAAAAATTTATTGAATTTTAAAATCCTATTAGGCAAATTGAGGAATTTTCCAAGGATAATATGTTATTTTGTTTTGATATGATGTAGGAACAAAGGTGGGTAGACTATTCGCTTGGTAAACTAGGTCTTCCTAGGATTCAATTCCTAATCTTGATCATTTGTGCAATCTTATTTTTTTCTCCTCTAATTATTATCATCCTATCGTAAAATCTGTATTTAATTTCCAGTAGCCATAGTAAAAAAAATTTCTAAGAGTCAATATTCTATTTCCATCTATTGAGCTTTGAGCCTAACTTGATTCAATTATCCATATATTTATTCTAAGTCAATTTTTTAAAATTCAAGATATGTATGATTTATATTTCTCTCGTCTTCGAACGTTGTCTTCCTAATCGATCGTTTATTTTCAAAATTGATACATCCACTTCAAGGATAGATACTTACACTTTTTCTATCATGATCGACTTGTTTGAATTTTTAGAAGCTTCTTTGAAATTCTTATGGATATAGTTGAAATAATTTTGACTTATAATGGCAGGCCTTGTGGCAGTAGTCGCATACATTAAACACCCGATGATGCTTGAATACTCCAGTTGTCTGACGCTTTCCCTTGGATTTGGCTTAAGCTTTTGTCACACCTATATGGCGTATCAATTCCTGGAATATCATGATACCCATAGCGTGTAAGCATCTTCTCAATATATTGAGACTGTGACAATGCCACTCCAGTTTTAGTCTCGATAATCTTTATCCCCAGGATAACATCAGCTTCCCCTAAGTCCTTCATGCTGAACTTAGACGAGAGAAACTTTTTTGTCTCGGTGACACTTGCTAGATCTGTACCCAAGATCAGCATGTCGTCCACGTACAGACAAACGACAACTCCTCTCCCATCAACGAACTTTGTGTACACACACTTGTCTGTCTCGCTAATCCTGTAGCCGTTTGATCTTATGACTTTATCAAACTTCTCGTGCCACATTTTGGGAGCATGCTTCAGACCATTCAGAGATTTTACCAACTTACAGACTTTGTCTTCGAGGCCCTTGACGACGAATCCTTCTGGCTGTTGCATGTAAATCTTTTCGGTCAATTTATCATTCATGAAAGCGGTTTTAACATCCATCTGATGAATTACCAGCTTGTAAATTACGCTCAGAGCAATCAACATCCCGATGGTCGTCATCCACGGTACTGGAGCATATATGTCGAAATAGTCGATCTCCTGCTTCTGAGAAAATCCCTTAGCAACTAATCTTGTCTTGAACTTGTCAACAGTTCCATCGGCCTTCATCTTCTTCTTGAAGATTTATTTACATCCGATTGATTTTGCTCTTTCAGGCAGATAGACCAACACCCATGTGTTGTTGGAGGTTATCGAGTCATACTCATCATTAATAGCCTTCTTCCAGAAGACAGCATCTTTGGTCCTCATCACCTCAACATAGGTAAGCGAATCTGCTTTCATATGATAGGTGATGAAATCCTCTCCGAAGTCCTTCTGCCTTCTCACTCGCTTAGACAATAGTTTTACGAGTTTTGGCTCAATAGGTGTTTATGCAACAACTTCTTCTTGGACTACGTCTTTGTAAGAAACTTGATCCTCCTGTACACGCACATTGTTCTTCGGAATATCCGTGAGAACAATGTTCTTGTGCCATACAAATTTATCTTCAAAGAATTTTGTATTGCTAGATTAAGTGATATGATTTAACTCAATATCAAGGAACCTCCAAGCATCACTCTTATTAGCATAATCCAGGAATATAGTCTTCGTAGTCCTTGTTCACAGCTTTTGAATCTTCTAATCCGAAAGCTTCACATACGCCAGACACTCCCATACTCGAATGATATTTAAGTTGGGTCTGACCTTGAACCAGAGTTCATGAGGAGTGACATCCGAAGTTGCATACGACACTTTGTTCAATATGAACATAGCCGTAAGCACTGCTTCACCCCAGAAGCAATTTGGAAGACCCGCAGTCAACAACATTGAGTTAATCATCTCTGTTAATATTTTGTTCTTCCTTTCTGCAATACCATTTGATTGAGGGGAGTACGGAGCAGTCGTCTTGTTGACAATTTCATGTTCTCTGCAGAACAATGCAAATTCATGAGACATATACTCTCCAGCTCGATTACTTTCGAGTCTCTTGAGTTATTGTTCGGTTTGACGCTCGGCTTCAGCCTTGAAGTCCTTAAATTTTTTAAATGCTTCATCTTTAGACTTGAGTAGATAAACAAACGCGTACTTTAAGAAGTCGTCGATGAAAGTAATAAAATACTTCATCCCGGCCTTTGTGGAGAAGTGTTTGAAGTCATAGATACCTGAGTGCACCAACTCCTGAAGATCTGTAATTTGATTTATCTGCTTGAACGATTTTCTAGTGATCTTTGTCTACGTACAGACCTCACACTTCTCCAACTCCTTACCCCCATATTTGGAGATGAGCCCTAGACTAGACGTCTTGTTTATTCTTTTACAGTGAACATGTCCTAGTCTATTATGCTACAACTCAAGAGGATAACTAGAAGAAGAGACTGCATTAATTATCTCCATTGGAGTTATAAGTTGAAGTTTGAACATCCCTTCGGTACAAAAGGCTTTTCCGAAGTATATTCCTCTATATGACAACGATCTGACCAGCGTTAATGTCCATCCTCAAGCCTGCATTACAGAGCTGACTTCCCGAGACCAGGTTCTTGGCCATAGCAGGTATGTGCTTCATCTTCTGAAGCATCAACAACTTTTCCGAAGTCATTTGCATTACCACCGTCCCGATCCTAAGAACTTCAGCTTGTGTCTGGTTTGCCACTATAACCTTCTCATAAACAGGTTGGTATGTGGTGAACCACTCATTCTTTGAGCAAATATGACACGATGCCCAGTGTCTGTCCACCAGTCCGTGTCAACACCAGTTGAGTCAACCTGCGCAACCATAACAAAAAAGTTAGCCACACCTTGCTCTTTTTGTTTTGGTTTTTCCTTGCAGTCCTTCCTCCAGTGGTCTTTCTTGCCACAGTTGAAACAAGTCCCAGGTTCTTTGGACTTTGGCTTGAACTGAGCCGACTTCACCTTTAGATGGTGAATGTCTTTCTTCTTATTGTAGGGAGCCTTCTGCTTCCCTTTAGAGTTTTCTCCTTGTACCATATTGGCCTTGGCCATCTGCTTGGACAAGGTGTCTACTTTGAGTTGAGCCCTCAACTCGTCTTCAACATGTATCCAGTACAAGAGGCGTTCTAGATCCACTTCTGTCATAGCCATATTCTGTAATACGGTATTCGATACCAGATATTTTCGTATTTATGATAACTGAATTATTTATTTTGAATACTTATATTTTACTATTATCATAAGTGTTAAATACTAATTTTATTTATAAACTATTTCCTTTATTAAAAAATATTTTGCTAATATGGTCTTTGGAAAAATTAGCAACTTACAAAATTTTACCAAGACACCTAAGTGTACATGTGTCTTTATGCATGCAAGACTAAGGATACATTAGTATTTTAACAATGGAAACATAATGATTATGTTTCATTTTGAAAAAAAAAAAAAGAAGTAGAAGTTTACTTAGAGGAGGGGAGAGAGAGCTGACACTTTCATTCTCTCGGTCTCTCTTCTTCCTCTCTCTCGCTCTTGAAACTCTCTCTCTCTCTCTCTCTCTCTCTCTCTCTCTCTCTGCTCACTCTCTCTTCCCTTCTCATTATCTTCATCTCTTTCACTCTCTCTCTCTCAGCCTCTCCCGCAGATCCCGGATCCGCGCACGTCAGCGAGCCCGGGGCTTATATTCATATATTTTGTCTATTATAAAATGTTCGAAGTCAACAAATACAAAGGAGACTCTGCCAAAATTTTCAGTAATTTCGAGAGTTAGCCAAATTTAGAAAGTTCCAAAATTAGTAAAACCTAATTGAATAATCTAAGTTTATATCCAGCTTTCTCGTCAATAAGATATTACCATATGGCGTGTTGTCTCTGACACACGAGATGGTAAAATAAGTTGAATGATTCCTTGCCAACAATTACTACCATATGGCATGTTGTTCCGACACACGAGATGGTAATAAGTTGGATAATCTCCTGCCAACAAGAGATTACCATATGGCATATTATTTTTGACATACGAGATGGTAATCGAGTTGGAACCTGATATTAGACCTAGGAGTCAATAGATTTTTGTTTGTGTTTGTAGTTGCATCATGGGGTGGGAGAGAACAACTGGATCATATCTATCGAAATCCCTACAATATAATAAACACCAGTAAAAACTGATCAGTAGTCCCGCATCTGTAAGGCCTTGCAATGTCAGGGGTGAGGCCTAGCTCACCAGGAGAGAACAGTCCAGTAAATTCTGAGAATAAAATCGGAATTTAAAAAAGTTAATGCATATAAGTTTCCCACAAAATGTAGGGGGTCGAATCTAAGGCACCGTACCCAATACAGACACCATATGGTCCCGGGTAAATGGGATTATTATCGGAAAATTAGAGAGTGATCGTGATCCAAATGTGTTCTCTAAACTGCATCATCATATAGAAAATTTAACTGTGATTGTGGTTGTGAATTTAGGTGGTTGTGATTGTGATGGTAGTCGCTAATTATGAATTACTAGGATTTGGTCGTAGAACGAACACCGAGGAATTCACTAGAATAGAATCTAGTCACAGTCATATTTTAAGTTAACGTTATAATCCCTCTGAATTAATTTCTAAATTTCTTTACTTTAGAATTTCGAGAATCCGATCATCTCAGAGATTCTCAATTTATTTATTTTATTTTCTCGTCCTTGACTGAGGGTTTGCATGTCGTTTGACGAGCTAGTATTGTTCACTAGATTTGTAGACCAAGGAGCTACTATTGTACATTGGAGAGAAGCTGGAGAACAAGAACGAGATGGGACAATTGAAGGCAATTATGTTGAAATCAGATCTTCTTATCATCAATTCAGGTATATAAATATATAATTATAGTGGGTGTAGAAGCATGAAATTTTAGGCCAGAGTCCCTATGCGCCATAAATTCTCATGCGCTCCACACTGATATGCGCCAGAACAGACAAGAGTACTCGGCATAGCAGAACACAAACAAAGAGTATAAGACATCAAGAAACTAGGCTTTTATTTCATATGAAAGTCTATTACATGTCTAAACTCTTTACAAAGGAGAAAGAAAATCCTAAAAGCTACAGCCAGGCGCATCACTTGTCTCACTCAAGTGCTACAGCCAGGCGCATCATTCCAGCATCTCAGCGTAGGCGCATCCCCGTGCATAGTCAGAGCGAATCACTTCCTCGTCAGCATACGGGCACTCTAGCAGGAGGAGTGGCTCTTCTAGCCTAAACAAAATTGGAGCACAATAGCCCTGACCTACGGCTCTTTTAGCATAACAAAAATTGGAGCACGACCGCCCCGATCTTTGGATGCAACAGGCACCTTCAGCCTGTGTCGGGACACGATGATCCCGATATTTGGATGCAACAGGCACTTTCACAGGCTTGTACGAAAATAGGGCCGATGGCGAAAGAACAAACTCGGCGCATCTTCACCTTCGGAAGGAGCTCATCGTCAAAGCTTCATCGAATGAGGAGTTCGACGGTTCGCCAAAGCAAGGGACCAGCCTAGTTCATCTCCATTTTAGGAAAGACAAGTGAAGAATGGAAATAAGCTTTCCTTCATACGGCTATTTATAGACCCGGGCAGCCTACAACAATGCGCCAAGTGGAAGCCTCTTCGACTTTCGTGCAATAAATTTGTATTTATGGCAATAAACCTGTCTCTTTGTATTCTGCTAAAATCAAGGCAGCCATTAACGCCTAAAAGAACCCAACAGATGGGCCAAAGAGGATGCGACACATGGCAGATGTGTCATCGACATCATGCGTCCCTATCGATTCGTCCAGTGGGACATAGACCCATGCGCCTAGATCGGAATTAACCGATGCGCCTTTTCAAACTTGTCATCATCAAGCATTTAATGCTGGGTGACAAAGGCGGCAACACATCTTCCAAAGAGCCGTCCAATCAGCCGCTCCTTACAAAAATGAAGAGCCGCTAACATCAGCACCATCATTACACTTTTAGTCGGCTACGGCTGTCCTTGCCACATGGTCGATCGTTCATTTGCATGCGCCTCGCAGCCATGCGCCCAGAAAACTGTATGCACCTCAAAAGCCATGCGCCCCCCAGACTTACTCCTGATCTCAAGACAGAAGCCAAGTCTCTGCATCTGCTTCCACAGCCATGTGCCCAAAAGCTCTGCATTCACCTCAAAAGCCATGCGCCTGCACTTGCCTATGACTCCTCAAAGTCATAGACCAAGTCACCCCATGTGCCTGATCCTAGGCGCATCCTGATGTGAAGCCCTACATGCGCCTCAAAAGCCATGCACCCGGACTTGCTCCTGATCCCTAAAGACAGCAGCTCAGTCCTCTCCATGCGCCCGATCCTAGGCACATCAAGACAGATCACTCTCCCCTAAATCTGAGATCTTTGAGCCATAAACACGCGCCAAGTGTTATTTGACTCAGTTTTGCCTATGAATGGGTGCTAACCACCCAAGATCTCAGCAACATCCGAATCCTCGTAACTGCCACGTGTCAGCTCCACCGCAGCCCAATGCAGCAGTTTAAACAGATTTGAGGCACATCATCCATACGCCTCCACCAGCATCAGCCACGTGGCGTTCCCACATCCAGGCACATCCTACATATGCGCACAGAGGTAGTCCAGCCTGCTGCCTATAAATAGAAGGACCATTCCTTCAATACACACACAGGGATCCACACAGAGAGATCCACATAAATATATCCACAGATCATATCCAGAGATCAGGGGAAACACTTCACGTCTTCTTCCCCTCAGAACACTCTGGCATCCAGAGCAACCCAGACCTTCAGAGAATTCCATATCGTCGTCAGATCATCAACGGAGTCAACACATTACCACTCGCTCCACCAACACAGTTCCTAGATAAAAATAAAAGTGTACTCAAAGGACTACATCTAAGTCCTACATTGTATATTGTTCTGTTTGTAATCGAAATACAAAAGTTTCAATCAAAAACCTTTTGTGTCCCCCCTTTTTCGATGGCGAACATTGGGTTAATAGCTGTATTGGGTAGAATAGTCCATCTCAATTTATAGTTTCAGAAATGTCCTTTTGAATTTTATTTTGCAAGTTATGACCTGAAATAAACCTATCCTAGAACCTTACGGGCGACAATCGCGATTATGGGTACTGGAGTATTCGTATGTCGTGTAGCTTGGGGATGTTGTTATGTAATCGACTCGTCGTATTCTAGGAACAGGGCATGACAACTTCCATGTTCTTGCGGTGCATGTCTGCGATGAAACTACTCCATCCAGGTGGGAGGTTGGCGACAATGCCCCCAACGACGAAAGCATCGACCAAAGGCATACCGTCATCCGCCAGCTTCTGACGTAACTTAAAGAACTCCTTGACTTGTGGTAACATGGTTTTGTCATCATCAAACCGCATCCTCCAGACCATTTCGGTCACGTGGATCTTATTTTTGTTCTCATCTGCCTTGTAGAGTTTCTCTATAGATTCTCAAACGTCTTTTGTATTGACCGTCTTGCTCTATGACTCCACCAGAGAGTCCTCTATAGAGTTTAAGATGAACAACTTGCAGAGGTTGTTATCTCGCCTCCACTTTGACTACAAAATCGTGGCTTCAGCAATCCTTCGAGTATTTTCACGCTCTGGAATAAAAGGCTCAGGATCTGTCAACACATAGTCGATGCTCACGAGTTGTAGATTAAGGCTGACATTTCTCTTCCATACGTTGTAATTCTCCCTGTCAAACTTTTCGAGTTTGTTAAAACTTGTGTCGAGAAGTTGTACACGGTTGTTCTCCATCAGATCTGAATCTTGCTTTGAGATTGTTATTCCCGAAATAGATCTTAGATGGAAATCTCGATCTCTTAGTAAGACATGGAGGTGAATACTCGTTCTCTTTGTGAGATATATACGAGGTTGATGACTCGATCTCTTCGTGAGAACCAGAGTTGAAGAATCGGTCTCTTTGTGAGATCTGAAGTTGACGAAGATAACTTTGCTGGGGTGATGAAGATCATCGTTGCTCAAAGCAAGATTCGTCCTACTGCGATCTGCACCCAGGAACCAGCAAGTTTGAAAGAACTTCTGGAATGCTCGCTATCACCTCCTTTCACGAACCCGCTGAACTCCGTGGACTCAAATAGCATCGGCTGCTTAACTCTCTTCGCCCCTTAATTTCTGAGTAAGTTCTCAATGAAGGCACGAAGAGAGTATTTATAGAGTTGGGCCGAAACCCGAATCTCTAATGCTGGTCGTAACTGATTGCGAAAAGATAGGAGCGAATAATGGAATGAATTAAATTCAAATTTCACATAAGATGGATCTGAATAATTGACTCAAGCTTTCCATAACCGTTCAAGTCTTCCAATCAGCCACATCTTCCGTCACCTGCGTCCACTCAGCCCGTCAGCTCGTGCGTCTACGCGTAGCTGTGCAGCAGCACAGACGCACAGCACCTCAAGCGTACAGTAGCACAGCAGTGTAGCAACGTCGCAGTGCATCCCCACAGCAGTGCATGTGTGCATACGAGCATAGCTGCGCTTAGCCTGCGCATGCGACTCGTGCATCAATATAGTGCAATAAGCGTCGATGTGCATAAGACGAACGCATCAATAGCGCACAAAGCGCCGATGTGCTAAGTGTAAAGTGCGCCAACAAAGCGCCACTTTGAGTCCGAGTCCTAGTCGCTGCTCCATAGGGAAATAATCCAATGAGCATGATAAAAATCATGAATGCTTCTTTTGTGGAGTTGGCCTTCTTTCCACTAGAAAAACACTCCCACTTGGCACCCATATGGCACCCATGTAACTCTCCACACCTCATGTGATTCACTCAACACAAGATAGAGATGCAATCCATTTGGCCTAGGCAATGTTGGATTATCTTTCTAGTCTCTAAGGCAAAACACCGACAAAATGAGAGAGAAAACTTTTGAGAGTTGGTAACAAAATGAATTAGTGTTCAAACTATGTAATTCATCATCAAATTATAGAGATTGAGTAAGAGTACTTTGTCGTCCAAGTATCAAAACAAATTACTCAGTTGTGACTGGAATATTAAGACATTTATAAATAAAATTTCAATGTTGTGTTCACGATCTCATGCAAACAAATAACAAATAATAAATAAGGCTTCAACTTATCTGTGACTTCCCGCCCATATGGCCAAATATGATCAATGACCAAACATGAACTGTAGTACAATAGGCAAAGTAATATACTTGATGAAGTTCCGATTAGCATGTAGTACAATAACTACCTATCATCTACAATATCTCTAGTTCAATTTAGCATGGATATCAAATAAAATATTGATGAAAAGTGCTCCCTCTTTTTTGTACCGAAAGAAATCCAACCAGAAATTTTTATCCAGCGGGATGCAAATTCTACAATTCACAGCATACGAAAAAGTTTTGGAAAAATTGCATAGCGGAGGACACCTCGCCAGAACAAATGGTACGATGGCCAATTGGACAGGCTGACATGGTGCCCGTGCCATTAGCAATGGCGGGCGCAAGGCGGACAAGGCAACCACGCCATCGCAAATGGCGGACGTGTGGCCCCGTGGTTAAGTTGCAAAGGTTGTTAATTAAATTTTGATGCATCCATTGAGTTGATAACTGCTTCTTGGGGGGTTCATATGAATCAACACAGGTTAAGATGCAAAGATTCTTAATTAACATGTCATTTGGACCAGGTTTTCGCTCGATACAGTGAAATATCAGCTTCGCAAGTGCTTCTGCTGCCTTTCCACGCTTTTCTGGCCACGTGGGGCCACACGCCCGCCATTTGCGATGGTGTGGCTGCCTTGTCAGCCATGCGTCCGCCATTTTTAATGGCGTCATATCAGCCTGCTCAATTGGCCATCGCGCCATTTGTTCTGGCAAGGTGTCCCCCGTTATGCAATTTTAGCAAAACTTTTTCGTATGCTGTGAATTGTAGAATTTTCATCCCGCTGGATGAAAATTTCTGAAATCCAACAGACAATCGACTTTAAAGTTATCATGAAATTTGAAGGATACTTAAGTCAACAAATTATACAGTCGGCAACAAAAATACATAGAGAATAACTTGATTTTTCTAAATACTTTCATTAATGATGGTAAATCATCAAATATTCTTTGTGATAACAATAGATTACATAAAGAACATGTTGCAGAATAAATTTTGAAAAGGAAGAATTTCTTACAAATTTGATGAAGAAAGAGTGGAAAAAGAAAACCCGAGTTTGCTTGTTTATTTATAGAAAACTGCCACAAGAAGGAAGAAGGATGAAGGATGGTTTGTATAGTTGAGAAACTATTTTTTGTTTCCTCGTAAAATCAACGACCTGCTCCTCCAACGACCCGCTTTTCGAGCTTTGCGAGCAATGGTACTGATAACATGTTGTAAAAATAAGAGAGAAAGAGAAGAAATTTGTAGCCGAAAATCTAAAAATCTGTATGTAGTTTTTCTCATTGATAATATATATAAGAGTAAAGAGAAAATATGAAAGAAGTTGTTGTGGGTATAGATAAGGGCATCCATATTTAGGTTTATCCAAATCACACACACACACAATATATATATATATATATATATATATATATATATATATATATATATATATATATAAAATATATATATAATATTTTATATATATATATATATATATATATATATATATATATATATATATATATATATATATATATATTTTCATATATATATATATATATATATATTCTTTTTCTTTTTTTTCTTTTTTTTTAAAGCAATGGGTAATTGTGGTGGGCCGCATGCATCTCTCTTAACCACAAGGCTAGAGGTCATAGTTGTGGAAAGACGCAATGCTAAATGTGAATGTTTCAAGGTTAGTGATTAGTCTAAAACCCAGTTAGTGACTCTAGTTAGGACAACATACAGATTGGAGGTGCACACAGGCAAATTCCAATTAAGTTCCAGTTTCAAGCCCATAGAGAAAGGAATACTGCATAAATGTGCATACGAGGTATCAGAACATTACTTCTTCCTTTTTGTTCCGATCAAAAAAGAGGTATCACAACATTACTGGATCAGCAAAAACCAACCTCTAGTTGGTCTCTGATTGTAAGCTCACACCAAACTGGACCAAGGTTGTGCCAAGCCTCGCTAGCAGATTCTAACCCAAGGCCCAAGACTGTGGCAGGCTAGCTAATGGACATGCCGATTGTCGATCAGCCAACAGTCCAATAAAACTTTAATTATTAGTGCACGAGGAATTTAGATAAGTGAAAATTATGTGTTTTGTTACATGGTTAGAGAAAATGATTTTTTTTTTTTTCCTTTTCTGAATCATTTCTAAATCACCATTCATACTTTATATTCAGTTTGCTATAGCTCGTGTTGTTTCTTTTTCTTTCTCCTACACGTTTTGCCTTGTGCACAATATTAGTCAATATACCTTCTGTTGAGACATTCTGATCATGATTGATTACTTTTCGTACTTAGCATCGATTACGCAAACTTGCTTCAAAAGTTTTATTGTACTCCAATCCAAGTTTATGTTTCTTATTACTCCATAGTTAGTCAAATAATCGAAGTTTTATGAGCTCACTTACGTCTACAAAAGGAAAGGCGTCGGTACGGAGTCTTAAACTATGGACCGAGACTACACTAAGGAAAAAGTCCGCGAAGGTGAGCTCGTCACTGAGAAAGCCGGTATCAGTATACAACACACTTTTGGTTCCTTATTTCACAAAGTATTCCTTTAATATATAGCTCATGACAACTAAAAACATGCAGCACCGAGCTGAATCCATGAACTTCAATAACTTGCGTTGCCCTTTCGTTCAAAGGACACTCCATAATCATCACACAGGTTCAGTTCATGGTTTCCTTTTTTTGCTTCAGAGTAAAGGTTTCCGAAATAATTATCACTACAGCTAGATTACTCTTTGCTAGCATTGTTAAAGAACTGATATATGGAGAAAAGAAGTGTACGTTTTGAGTGGTTTTCTATATCTATCACTCCTTTATGTAACTTGCATCATTGCTTCCATATATACAAGTCCAAGTATGATCATCTCATAATCTTAGTAGTATCTAGAGCTGGGACCATATGTGTGAGGCTTAAAAGTTTTCTCCATTTAAACTAACACCATGATTGAGAGAAAATATTGTCTAGTGCAGGTTTCTAAAAATTATCTTTTTATCTAGATTCTCATATCAATTGTACTTCGGCTTTTCGTAGGGAACCCCTCCGATGACTAATTGGGTAGGGGAACGCAAGGAAAGCTGAATATGAAAAGTAGCAAGTTAGGGGAGAATTTGTGTACCTATCCCATCAAATTTTGTAGTACTTGAAAACTACAGTGGACACTTGTCCATACTTGAAAATTGTTAGAAAGCTAAGAGACACATCAGATTTGGAACATGCTAGCTATACTACATTAATTTCGGGGTCCATCAATATTAACCAATTTTACCAAACATGGAAGAAAAATGAAGGAAAAAATAGGGAGGAAAAATCTTTCCAAACATGGAAGAAAAATTAAAAGGAAAAAGATTGGAATATGTTAATTTGGAGTTTTTGTTTGGAGTGTACCATTGTATGCCAATATCAAGGAGACACTCCAAAAATAATAATTTACACAATTTCTAATAATTAAATTTGGAGTACATGTTTGGAATATTTCCACTATGAATGCTCTTATAGTCACTTAGAAATATTTCTTGTAGTAATGCCAATCGTTAGTGTGTAGTCGAAATTATACTTTGGCATGCAAAGTTTAGGTAATTTATCTTTTAAGTCTTTGAGAGTCCTCATGCCTGAACTTTTTAAGTCATTCAGTATCGAGTCTTTTTATTGTCAAGTATGCCATTTTTGAAATATGTTAAAACTTTCAATTATGCTATTTGGCTCCCAAAATATTTGGGTGATGTCATCTTTCATTATGTGGCATCTGACATAGCAGCTGACATAACAGCTGACATGACAAATTTTAACCCAAAACATTAATTACCTAATTTTTTAATGTTAATATTAATATTAATATTAATATTAATATTAATATTAATGTTAATATTAATGTTAATATTAATACTAATATTAATGTTAATTTTAATGTTAAGATTAATTTTAATATAAATATTAATGTTAATTTTAATTTTAAGGTTAATTTTAATGTTAAGGTTAATCTTAATATTAATTATAATGTTAATTTAATATTAATATTAATATTAATATTAATATTAATTTTAATGTTAAATTTTGTCATATCAGCTGTCATGTCAGCAACCATGTTATATGTCATATAATGGAAGATGACATCACCCAAATATTTTGGGAGCCAAATAACATTTTTGTAAAACTTTCTATTCTCCATTTTTAGATAAAGTTGGTAAATGTTTTGATATTATTTATTCAGATTGTTGGGGTCAACACTATTTTGTTACTTTCACTAATCATATTTTCAGATACGTACACATGAGTATTTTTAATAAAAAATCGTGATAAACTTTCTAGAATTGTCTAAGTTTTTTCTTAAATGGTTGGAACTAGTGTCATAATGAGACTCACTTCAAGAGAATGATCCACTCCAAAGGATATGCCGGTATATGGAATTATTTGTGAATAATATAAGTGATAACTTAATTTCAAGCGTAGACTTGAAATTAACTTGACCCGAAGTTCATATAAGGTCTAGACGTGTGTGGGACACTATCTCAGTGCAAACTAGGCGTAACCAGCATGTATGATATAACATACATGAATACAGGAGAAAACAACTCAACAAACTAATAAAATAAACAAGAAATTCAGTATAAAAAATATATGTATTCTCGACGAATCCGGGATAAGATCGATACGAGAGATCCGATCGTTTGATTGCAACAAAACATGACTCACAAGCTGACAAAGAATGGTTGGGTATTTTGTGCCAATTTTTAGAGCAATCATCAATCGAATCGGCATTTAAATCAATTACCAAAACTAAATAAAATAGGGTTATCCTAGCAGGATGTTGCCGAGGCGGTATACTGATGATATACTGCTAGGGCAGAACACAACAACATAACTGTCATGGATCAGCGCAAAACTGTTGCTGATTGATTTATACTCCTCGAAAAAATTATCTAACAATTCTGCACAGTGATATAAATCATCTATAGAGGCAATGTGGCAAGAATCATGCAATACATGTCTGTGTATGAGATCGGAATGATATCAATATAAATCATGAAAAAGACGGAACTCGATCGATTCGAGTTCCGTCGAGGACAGCGGGCTCGATACTTCGAGTATTTACGACTGCAAGCAACATAATATATAAAACACAAGAAAATCCAAGAGTTCTATATATCAACGTCTAGAAAGATATTAACCAATACTTTTTCAAGATAGAAATGTGTACTTACCTCCGAGCAGACGACATGACAGATACGAAGTCCTAGGATGCAGCGTCAAGACCGTTGTAGGAACGAATTGTAGAGCACAATACTCTAGAGGAGGGTAAATAGAGTAGGCAGCGAAATTTAGCTAATTAAAAATGTTAGCAACAAGATCATATATAATATATGACAAGTAAGTAAATGAAAGGCAGAGATCAGAAAGCAAACGCAAACACGACGATGTATACGGATTTTTTCTTGTGAGGACTATTTCAGTCGGAAGAACTCTACCTTCCAGTTGAATCCACTATTGAAAAATACCACAAGTTTTCATATGAAATTCTTGCAGCATCTACAACGCGAGCTTTGATACGAAATACTCGACCAACTTCAATTGTAAAGTGTCTTTCTTCAATCAAGCCTCTTATTACAATTCCTCTGAAACTTCTAGACCGTACCGCACAGGCAAATTGACTAGAGAATTGTAACTGGCTCATGATTTGAAAATCAAAGCTTTATAACACTTTGGAAGACGTTTAAGCTTGGAGAGAAGAGAGGTGTGTTGAAATGAGTAAAATTCTTCTCTATTTATAGGTTTTTCAAAGTCAGAACTCAGACAGAATTCAGACAGAATTTTTTGAGAGAATCTCGGCAAATAGTCGTTGCATCCTAACTGCAAGATGACCAAATTCAAAAATTCAACGGCACCAAACGAACTCGGACCGAACTTTGTTGGAGTCAAAGTTTGATTTTGTGGAATTTTGTAAATCGAATTTTGAGTTTTTGGCTTTTTGAAAAGTTTAAACAGTTATGAGCTTTTTGATAAATGGACTATTTTTAAAACATAGGATATTATGAAAACATTTTAGGTAGCCTATTTGCTTGTATGACTCGGTGTACATAGTATTCCTAAACTCAATAAATATGAAAATTACATTGAATATTAAAATACAGACTCATACGGCAAAACAACTTCAGTCTTGAACAGAGTGGTAGATGTTCTCAGCAAATGTCCAAGTAACCTTATATCGAGACAGAGTTAGATGAATTATTAAAATCAGGTTCGACCATGACCAAAGGGCCAACAAGTACCAGTACAACATCGCACTAGTTACGATCTCGAGGACCTGCATGGGCTACCACTAAAAATGTGTCACGACCAACACCCGATGTAAGGGCACGAGTGCCAGAAAACGTCCAGCCTATGCCGCAGTATCGGTAGTATAACGTTGTCTAGATCTACTATACTATCTAATACAGGTCATGAAAATGTATCATAATTTGTCAATGATAACTCTAGAAGGAGGATAATATAATGATGATACTCATACTCAATCACAATAAACTATAAGTAAGATATTGGCACGATAATGACATTAAAGATATGATATGATAATCCAAAATAAGTAAGCATAACATAATCCAAAATCACATCCAGAGTCTATGAGTCTACTAACTCAACATAACATAAGTCTCAAAAATAATAACATCCTAATGTATCATAAGCTGGAGACAAATATAGTACTAATAGCTAATCTAACTGAGTCGCTACTAGTGTCTCCTCAGCTGGAGCTAGTGCCTCCTGAGCCAAAGTCTCCTGACCAATGGACCAACGACCTCTCTTATTTTGATAATTGACAAATCTTGACCGATATAACATCTCAATCTTTTGATTTGACAAGAAATCAAAATTGTACTTAGTTTGTTCAACAATGGTACTGTACTGTATGCTCAAAAAAATTCTTGTATCCTGCAAAAGTTATAAGATCCATTTTCTCTTCCGTTGTCACTTAGCAAAATAATTGCAAAGAAAGAAGCTAACCCGCAATTCATGCATAAAAAATAAACGTTGAAGAAATACAAAAAAATATAGAGGGATAAACATGTATTTCATATGCAGTCTATATGTAGAAGCATAAGCTAAAAGATAATGCTACGTATAAATAGAAAGATAGAGAACAGTCCAAACTAAAATAGAAAATATGCTAAAGAAAACCATAATAGATGTTCTAAAATATATCATCTCAACAAATAAAGTCACAGTGCTAAAAATGAAACTAGAGTGCTATCTTGGAATGTCGCAGCATTTTCAAGTAAACATAGACAAATAAAAAGTACCAAAATGACATCTAGACAAAATGCATCACGTCTAGACCAAAATTCCTCAGAGTCATCATCAGCACCAACAGTGCCACCATGTCCAGATGGACCAGCTCCAGAAGTGCCAACTCCAAAAGGGTGTGGAGTAGCACCAGAACAACGGTACCAGTCATATGCATTATCGGGCTGAAAGAAGCTACGAACCGCCTCATCCTCATAGCGGTATCCTGATACAGCTGGATCTCGGAGAAGAGAACAGCTGGCAGAATGACCAGTCTGAGCAAATCGTAGTTCCGCAAAAGAATTTACGAGAGCTTGAAATCGACTGGCATCACGCACTACCAAAATAAGTCATATCAGCGACGAGTTTAGCGACGTTTTCATTAAAATGTCGTATTATTGGGCAATTTAGCGACGTATAATTCTTACGTCGCTGGACGTCACTACTACCGACGTTCAGCGACGTATTGTGACTAATTTTTTTATAACAAAATTTTACGTCACCCAAAAATCGGTAAACGTCGCTATTGTTTTACTATTAGCGACGTTTTTGCGACACTAGAATAGACGTCGCTATATTTTTAGAATATAGCGACGTTCAGCGACGTCTTTCACTGACGTCGGTAAATCTTTTCCATTAACCCGATCGGGTTTTCCTTTCCCCCAATTCTCACACGAAATTTTCCCAAAAAATTTATTTTCCCCCCATTCTCTGCCGTCGCCCAGCCTCCTCCTCCACCGCCTCTTCGAGCTCCTCCTCCACCGCTACTTCTCCTCCAACGACCGCCTCCTCCTACTCCTCCTCTGCCGACCGGCCTCCTCCTCCTTCTCCTCGTTGCTGCGTGCTCCTCCTCCTCTTCGAGCTCCTCCACCGACCCCTCCTCTTCCTCCACCGCAAGCTCCTCCTCCTCCTCCTACTCGGGCATCCCAAGATCCCCTCCTCCTCCAACCGAGCTCCTCCACCGAGTTCCTCCTCCTCCAACTGCCTACACGCGCCGCGGGGCTCCTCCACTGTGAGCTCCTTCTCCTCCTCCTCTCGGCCACCCCTTCCTCTATCAGCCCCAAAGCTCAGGTAAACCCTAACCCGATATCTCTAGTAGCCATTTGACATGGACACGACACAGACACGAATACGACACGAACATATATAATATATGTGCTAATTCTCTTTGAGCAGTTATGTCATTTTGTTTAATAGACTGGACCCGATATCTCTAGATATTACATGGACACGACACAGACACGAATACGACACGAACATATATAATATATTTTCAATGTTTAATAGACTGGACCTAATATTAAACTTTTTGTCAAAAATATAAATTTGATAAACATACACTGAATTTTTACATTTCAATCATTTACAACAAAATACATCACTAAATTGTTACATTTCAATCATTGGGTATGTAATATCACAGAGTTGTGAAAGCGTTGGAACAAAGGCCTCGTTTGGTTCATGAAATGGAAGGAAAAGGAAATCAATTCCTTGGCATTTCCTTTCCTTTAAAAAATTGCAATTCCCACTGATTTTCTTTTCCATTGTTTGGAAATGGCAAGGAATTTGGAAAGGAAAGTGAATACTTTAATGTGGAAAAGTGTTTCCTTACTTGGATGGATGTAATCACTTTCTCCCCTAATTTCCCTTCTATTGGGAATCATTTTCCTTTCCTCCTCAATTTCTTTGGCATCCAAACATAGGAAAGTAATCACTTTCCTTTCCCAATATACATGATTAGAAATGATATCCCAAATTGAGGATACCTGAATATTTTAGTTAACCATAGTGAATATATATCTGAAATTCTTAAGAAAGAACATACATACTAAGACTGAGATGAATTGAACTAGAAAGAAAACAAATTGTTTTTTTAGAGAAAAATAAACTGAGAGAAACATGTATTTAAGTTCTGTTCCCAACTTGAGATTTTGGAAACACTTGAAAAGGATTTCCCTTTTGAAAGTCTCATATGTAGTTATGTTTCTCTAAGAGAAGAGCCTTATCCAACTTTGTACTAATTCTTTCTAAATCGAGTTAGTTATCCTTCTTCCTTCATGATTAAAGTTCGGTCATCATAGTCATGATTATGGATATCCGATATCTTAACCAAAGTAAAATATATCTGAAATGTTAATAACATACATCTTATAAATTAAGCAAGGAAGTAAACAAACACAAATGATCCGAGAAATTGTATACGAGCACATTGGACTTGGACACGAGCACATTGGACTTGGACACGATATTAGACTTGGACTATTAATCTAACATATACTTTATAGGAATGGTCGATATTATCGATTTCGATATCGATACTCATAGGAATGGTATGTTACCGATTTCGATATCGATGCTCATAGGAATGGTCTGATACCGATTTCGATATCGATACTCATAGGAATGGTCGATATGACCAATTTCAACATCGATACTCATAGGAATGGTGTGATGCTGATTTCGATATCGATACTCATAGGAATGGTCTGATACCGATTTCAATATCGATACTCATAGGAATGGTGTGATACCGATTTTGATATCGATACTAATAGGAATATCCTCAAATGGTCCCCTGCAGTAGGTAATAAGGGCATTTCAAGTATATATTTCCTTACCTTATTGGTGTGATACCGATTTCGATATCGATACTAATAGGAATATCCTTAAATGCTATTACTTTTACAAGTGTTTCAACGATGTGCTTGTATCTATCTTACAGAATTATTCTCAAATGGATATGGTGCTGAATTACTATCTGCGAAATCGTTCGTGGATGTACAACCGTCATTCTGATGATATGTGCGGTGTGCGGAATGAATTCATAAAGGGTGTACACCAGTTCCTGCAGTTTGCCAAGGCGTTCTCTCAGTACATGGACGGTACCAAAATTAAGTATCCGTGTGTGAGATGTCGCAACTTAAAATATCATCCAGAAGTGGATGTTGCATATCATTTATACTCGAAGGGTTTCACGCCGAATTACTATCAGTGGAGCGAGCACGAAGAACTTGTGTCTTTAGCATCGGAGTACGAGCCTTGTGTGGATGTCCACAACAACGCTCCTTACGACGATGGATTGGTGAATATGGTTTTTGACGCGGCCGGGCCTAGTTTCGACCCGGATGATCATGATGCACCTGAGGAGGCACCGAACTCCGATGTTGCACAGTTCATGGAGTTGCTGGAGAATACAAGGACTCCATTATATCCTGGTTGTAAGGATCATTCACCGTTGGAGGTGGTTACAAGATTGTTGAGCATCAAGTCCGATTTTAACATGTGGCAAGATTGCTACAACCGTCTTATGGAGTTGCTTATAGAAATATTGCTTGAGGGTGCGAAGTTGCCTAAAGACTTCTACCGATCTAAGTGGTTAGATCGCTCTGGATGGGATATGAAAAAATCGATGCCTGTCGCAACGGGTGCATGTTGTACTATAAAAACGACAAGAATGAAGACGCCTACAGATTTTATGGTGTCGATCGCTACAAGGCATATGGTAGAGGAAAGTCTGTCGGTGCTAGGAAGCCTACCTCTTCGATGCACTACTTGCCATTGACGCCGCGGTTGCAGCGGTTGTTTATGGTGAAGGAAACTGCAGAAAACATGAGTTGGCATAAGCGGGAACATACCGGAGGAGTGTTGGATCACCTATCTGATGGAGAACCATGGAATCACTTTGATCGAGAGTATCCAAATTTTGCTTCTGATCCACGTAATGTCAGATTGGGTCTCTGTTCCGATAATTTTACCCTATTCGGACTTTCGGGATCCCAGTATTCGTGTTGGCCTGTGATCGTCACCCCGTACAATCTACCGCCTTGGATGTGCATGAAGACTCCGTATATGTTCCTTACCGTTATTATCCCAGGTTCGAACAATCCGAAAAGGAACATCGATGTGTATTTACAGCCATTGATTGATGAGTTGAATCATCTGTAGGAAGTAGGTTCCAACACGTACGATGTATCTAGAAAATAAAATTTCCAGATGCGGGCAGCACTTATGTGGACTATCAACAACTTTTCGGCCTATGGAATGTTATCTGGATGGAGCACACATGGTCGTCTTTCATGTCCGTATTGCATGGACAGCACTAAGACTTTCCGTTTGAAATACGGAGGCAAACCGTGCTTCTTCGATTGTCATCGACAATTCCTGCCGAAGGATCATCCGTACTGGAGGAACAGGAATGCTTTTCGTGCTGGCGTTGTGGAGAAGGCTAATCCCCCACCAAGGTGGCCCGGATACACGATATGGAAAAAGGTAAAAGATTTACCAAGAGCTATTGAGCAGCCTGCTACGGGCTACAAGTGTGACGAATTTGGTCGCACTCATAACTGGACGAAGAGGAGTATATTCTGGGATCTTCCATATTGGAGCACCAATCTGATTAGACATAACCTTGATGTCGTGCATATCGAGAAAAATATGCTTGACAACATAATTAATACGGTAATAGACGTAAAGGGGAAGACGAAAGACAATCCAAAGGCTAGATTGGACTTAAAAGAAATATGTAGACGTCCTGCATTGCATTTGATAGAGGACGGGAATGGGAAGTTGAAGCAGCCTAAGACAATTTTCTCACTGGAGAAGGAGGATAAAGTGAGGCTTTGTAGGTGGATTCAAGGTCTGAAATTTCCAGATGGGTATGTTTCGAACTTGAGAAGATGCGTCGACCTCAAGGAGAACAAACTGACAGGTATGAAGAGCCATGATTGTCACGTATTCATGGAGCGGTTAATTTCGATTGCATTTCAGGAATTCTTACCGCAGGCAGTTTGGAATCCATTGACGGAGCTTAGCATATTCTTCAGGGACCTTTGTTCTAAGAAATTGCTCGTTGATCGTTTAGAAAAGCAAGAGAAGGACATTGCGGTAACACTGTGCAAGCTAGAGAGGGTGTTTCCTCCTGGATTCTTCGACTCTATGGAGCATTTGCCGATTCATCTTTCCTACGAGGCATGTGTTGGTGGACCCGTCGAATATCGATGGATGTACCCGTTCGAGCGATATTTCAATCACCTAAAACAAGGTGAAAAATAAGGCTCGGATTGAGGGTTCTATTTGTGAAGCCTATATTCTCGAGGAGATTACAAATTTCTGCTCCTCCTATTTCAAACCTCATGTTGCTACGAATAGAACGAGAGCTCCGAGAAACGACGACGGATATCAAAAATTTAATGATGGAATACGGAAAGTATTTAATGCGTCCGGAAAGCCTTCGGGGAAAATAAAGAAGAAATATTTGAATGACGAAGAGCTAAGGGCTGCTCAGTTGTATGTATTACTCAATTGCAATGAGGATGAAGTAGAGAAGCTAGAGGGGTAAGTAAGGAATGATGAGTTTACATCATCTCAATGTAATAGTATAAGCTAATATTATTGTACTAATCGGCGGTTGCTTCGTTGTTTTCCAGCACATATAATGATGAGTTAAGGCTGGTTAGACCCTACCTAACAGACGAAGCATTAGAACAAGAAATGAGACATCATTTTCCTTCTTGATTGAGCGAATATGTAAGTAGCTCGATAATTACTGGCCTCTTCTAATGCAAATGTGCAATAAATAACTTATTATCTCTTCTTTGATATTCAGGTCGATTGTCTAATTTTACCCGAGATTGAATTAATTAGAACTCTTGCCAAGGGACCAATTACTTTTTGTTAAAATATGGCCAAGTTACTGTGTCAATGGCTTTCGGTTCAAGTCGACAAATTCTCCGATCATAGACAGCTTCCTGGATCTTGATTCCACGAAAAACAGTTGTTTGTGTATCAAGTCTTCGAACTACAAAGACGTCGATCCAGGAAATGATTTTTTTGGCATCTTGCGAGAGATTGTGGAGTTGTCATATAATAATGGCAGAGAACCTGCAAAGATCGTGTTGTTCAAGTGTGAATGGTTCGATCCGATTGAAAATCATGGTTGGAAAATTGACAAGCATGGTCTTGTGGATATAAACTACAAGCGTAGATATCAAGGCTACGAACCGTTTGTCCTAGCAACTCAGGCTCAGCTCATGTACTTCACAGCTTATCCGAGACGGGGAGCAACGAAGTCTGACTGGTGGACAGTATGCAAGACTAAAACTAGAGATACTTTTGATGTTGACGAAAAAGCATACCATGAGGACGAGCTACCTTTTGTAACCAATATTGTCGATGTGGACTCCAAAGAAGTTACGTATTACACGACACATAATGTAGAAGGTGTAGAATTATCCGAAGAGGAAGACGAAGTCGACGAAGGCAAAGATGAGGAGGAAGAGGAAGATGAGGTCGAGGAAGACGAACAAGATGATTATTCTGATGATGATTGAGAGAGATATACTTATCTGAACTTAGATGTTTCTTCTAGAATATATTATCAGGACTTAGATGTTTATTGTAGAATGTATCATCATATGTTATCTTGGTTATTATCTTGTCTTTGTTGTACTTTCATATTTCTAGTCTCTATTATTTATTGTACTTTTATATTTCTAGTCTCTATTATTTGTTGTATTATCATATGCTGTTATCAGGTATGACAGGTCGTCGCAGATTATTCCGAAAAGGGGGACGACGAGGTCATGATCCTCCGGTACTTCCTACAGGTACTGCTAGAGGACGGGATTTTCCTTTGGTACCTCCTACTGGTACCGGCTCTGAATCCTCGTCGCCGATTACTCCTCCATATCGGACAGTAGCTGGGCCTGCTGGGACGACGTCATATGGCATATCTCCTGGGACGAGTAGTTCCAGGCCTAATGAGAGTGCTCGCCCGTCTAGCATTTCTGCTGCTGATACGATAATAGAGACGGATGAGCAGATGGCGAAGGCTGTACCGACAGCCGAGGCGGCTGCACCGACGGCCGAGGCGGCTACGCCGATGGCCGACCAGCATCATGCAGATGATGCGTGCGCACCTCCGGAGGAGAGGAGGACGGAGATCTGGGATGATGGTACAAAGTAGGTGTTTTGGTTTATAATTTTTTTTTTCTGTTTTTATCATAAATTAACTTTTTTCATGAATATAATATGTCTGTATAGATATCGTCCCCCAGCGGTACAGAGATGCCTAGGCCACATGCTGAGGCACAATTATGGTGGTCCTTGGATTAACTACTCTGATGCTCCAAACGAAAGGAAGAACTACTGGTTTACGTGCTTCAAGGTTAAAATAGATTTGCTTTTAATATGAATCATATAATTAATTTATATTATATATAACTGATAAATATTTGGTTTGCACTCTTCCAGGATATGTTTTTCTATCCATCGCACCGGGCCGAGCTTATCGAGGGAATGTTTCCTGCCGTCGCTGCCAAGCTGATCCACAATGCTATTAATGATCAGAAGGATCGTGATCGTGTCGGAAAGCCGATCCAAGGTTGGATCACCCCTGATCAGTAGAATGCGATGAAGGCTCGATTCGATGAGCCAAGGTACAAGGAGAAGTCGGAGAAGGCCAAGACGGCTAGGCAACATGCCTCGAAGTGATGCGGTAGGTCGATTTCGATGACGGAACATTTTTGTCGTCTGATATGTCTTTCTCTTTTAGAAATATTATTTTAATGCAAATCCGATAAATTATTACTAAAATAATATATTTAATTACAGGTAAGGAAGGTCGGTAACGCCGACATGGTGACCGTCTTCCTGGCCACCCATCGGAAGGGCGAAGGCCTTATTGACGAGAGGGCCGAGCAGACCTATGTAAGTATTACAATACGTTATCTTAATTTAATACTTCGTGTCAATTTTAATATAACTTAGTAAATATGATGCAAATAAATATTCATATAGTTAGTAATAATAAGTACATTAATTAGAAATTAGAAATTATAGAGTACTATCCATACTTTCTAGGCCAAGTATCAGAGGCTGCGGGAACGGGCGGCTGCTAGTGCACCTAATACAGGAGAGGCCGGTACTTCCTCGCAGCCTACTCAAGCTCCGTCGACGGACGAGCTGTGGATGACCGCCGCTGGTGGACTCCATAGGGGTACGTACTACGGTACGGGATCCTATGGCGTTCTAGTTGCGACCCAGTCCTCTAGGGCATCTCCTGCTAGTGTGCATGGTCCACAGCCGTCCTAGGAGTCTGCCCGAGTCCACCAGATGATGGAATCTCTCTGTGACGACCTGCTACAACGGATCGAGAAGCAGTCTCAGCACCCTACGGACGATCCTGTGCTGCTAGCACGATTGGATGCGCTCGACCGCGACATTATGGAGCTCATGGAGACGACTGAGAGGACAGAGCGCAGCGTTGGACGGTTAGAGCGTACGGTGATGGAGCTACAGACAGCATAGGTGACCATGACCGATAGGCTGAGATTGGTGATGGAATCGATGGTCCAGAGCAGTGATAGACTGTTATCTACCATAGATTCATACAACCAGCGACTTACAGCGTTGGAGCGTGCTGGTCCTCCGGGTGTGCCTTCATCGTCGTCGACTCCGCCGCCTCCACCGCCTTCTTTATCGACACCGACTCTACCGACGTCACTGCCTGCTCCATCGGTATCGATTTCACTTGAGGAGTATGAGTTGTTCTTATCCTTCGTCGCGACGGTGCCCCTCCTGCACCAGATCCCTAGTAGTCCTAGTTAGGACTGTTTATTTGTGTTTGTTTGATCCTTTGTTTGTGACTTGGATATTTGTTGGTTGTGTAGACTTGGATGTTTGGATCCTATTTGTTGGATCATATTCTATTTGTTGGTTGTGTGTAGACTTTGGTTATTTGGTTGTAGAATTTGTTATTTGGTGTAGACTTGGTTATTTGGATACTTGTTGGTTGTGCCTATTCTATTTGTTGGATCCTATTCTATTTGTTGGATCCCATTCTATTTGTTGCCTGCTACATTGTGTTATACTATTGTTTATGTTATTATTCGTTTCAATTGGATGTTAATGTGCTTCTGTGGTTTACGTTTACCGGTGTTGAGTAATCCACCGAAGGGGTCGGCGAACCCAGGGAGAAAAGGATATCTGTTATACTGTGTCTTTATGGTTATCTTTTTAAACTGCAGGGAGAAAAGGACATTCTGTATTTTATTTTTTTATTTTTTTGCAGATTTAGCGACGTTTATCGACGTTTACCGACGTTTACCGACGTCCACCGACGTACGTTTGCGTCGGTAAACGTCGGTAAATCTGCAAAATTTTCCAGGGTACCGACGTTTACCGACGTCCTTATACGTCGGAGACCGTCGATAAAAGTCGGTGAACGTCGGTAATAATCCCAGGAATTACCGACATTTAGTGACATAATAGTCGTCGCCAATCCACCGACTAAACGACGGTAAACGTCGGTAAGTTCCCAGGATTTTACCGACGTGTAGCTACTTTCAACACGTCGCTAATCCACCGACGAAACGACGGTAGACGTCGGTAATATCCCAGGATATACCGACGTAATCATACGTCGGTAAACGTCGGTATTTGTAACGTTCGGCGACGTTTTAAAGATCAGCGACTTATGTTTCCGCGACAAGTCCAAAATGTCGATAATTGCGTCGGTAAATATTTTCATCGACCATGACCAATGGGCCAACAAGTACCAGTACAATATCGCACTAGTTACGATCTCGAGGACCTGCATGGGCTACCACTAAAAATGTGTCACGACCCACACCCGATATAAGGGCACGAGTGCCAGACAACGTCCAGCCTATGCCGCAGTATCGGTAGTATAACGTTGTCTAGATCTACTATACTATCTAATATAGGTCATGAAAATGTATTATAATTTGTCAATGATAACTCTAGAAGGAGGATAATATAATGATGATACTCATACTCAATCACAATAAAATATAAGTAAGATATTGGCACGATAATGACATTAAAGATATGATATGATAATCCAAAATAAGTAAGCATAACATAATCCAAAATCACATCCAGAGTCTATGAGTCTACTAACTCAACATAAAATAAGTCTCAAAAATAATAACATCCTAATGTATCATAAGCTGGAGACAAATATAGTACTAATAGCTAATCTAACTGAGTCGCTACTAGTGTCTCCTCAGCTGGAGCTAGTGCCTCCTGAGCCAAAGTCTCCTGACCAATGGACCAACGATCTCTCTTAATTTGATAATTGACAAATCTTGACCGATATAACATCTCAATCTTTTGATTTGACAAGAAATCAAAATTGTACTTAGTTTGTTCAGCAATGGTACTGTACTGTATGCTCAAAAAAATTCTTGCATCCTGCAAAAGTTATAAGATCCATTTTCTCTTCTGTTGTTACTTAGCAAAATAATTGCAAAGAGAGAAGCTAACCCGTAATTCATGCATAAAAATAAACGTTGAAGAAATACAAAAAAATAGAGGGATAAACATGTATTTCATATGCAGTCTATATGTAGAAGCATAAGCTAAAAGATAATGCTACGCATAAATAGAAAGATAGAGAACAGTCCAAACTAAAATAGAAAATATGCTAAAGAAAAGCATAATAGATGTTCTAAAATACATCATCTCAGCAAATAAAGTCACAGTGCTAAAAATGAAACTAAAGTGCTATCTTGGAATGTCGCAGCATTTTCAAGTAAACATAGACAAATAAAAAGTACCAAAATGACATCTAGACAAAATGCATCACGTCTAGACCAAAATTCCTCAGAGTCATCTCAGCACCAACAGTGCCACCATGTCCAGATGGACCAGCTCCAGAAGTGCCAGCTCTAAAAGGGTGTGGAGTAGCACCAGAATAACGGTACCAGTCATATGCATTATCGGGCTGAAAGAAGCTACGAACCGCCTCATCCTCATAGCGGTATCCTGATACAGGTGGATCTCGGGGAAGAGAATAGCTGGCAGAATGACCAGTCTGATCAAATCGTAGTTCTACAAAAGAATTTACGAGAGCTTGAAATCGACTGGCATCACGGAACTCACGTTCCCTAGATGTGTCAGTGATAAAAGCTTGCAAATCAAAGAGATGCTGGTGGATACCCTCATAAGTTGTGAGACTCGTCTCACAGTATCGATATTTATATACGGATACATATTTTGTAGTGTATTTTATGTTTTCTTGGTTTTCGTAATGCTTTAAAAAAATTTCTAACTTATAGATTTTTTCTTGGCTGGCATACCGCCAGTATACCGGAGTATACCGACGGCATACCGTCCAGACAGATTTTCTACATTTTAGATATTTTCGATTTCTGATATTTTCATGAATAGTGTTTCCGATATTTTTGTGAATAGTGTTTTGGATATTTTGATGAATAGTATTTAGATATTTTCGTGAATAGTGTAGATGCACCCTATTATCCATTGGATATTTGGTTTTGTTTCGATGGTTAGGATTGACTTAGATCTTCACATGGATCACGATCCAACGGCTAAGATTAATTCCCCCTTCTATATGTACCATTTCACTTTCTCTCTCCTCTCTCTTTTTATTCTCTTCACTCTCTCTTCATTTCTTCTTTCCTTCTCTCCCCTTTGGAGCTTGCCAAGAGCTTGGCCTTGAGGCCTTGGGTGTGGTGTCTAACTCCCCTAGGCGGAGGAGCAGAAGATTAGGCTTGGTTGTTAGAGAACCTAGGCAAGTACATCTTGCCAAATCCATGAACCATATTATTTTGTTGTCATTTTTTGTTTTCCTTGGTATTAAATGCTCATAATTTTTCCAAACTCATTTTGTTAAATATGTTTTCTTTATGATTCTTGTATATATGCACGTTTCCAAATTTTGTTTAAGCAAGGTTTTAATTTTCTATTAAAACCCAATATGGACTTAGTAGAAAACTTGGTATCAAGAGTGATACTAGTGTTACCATCATGGATCTTGGTCACATATACATATATGAGGCCCTCACCTAGTTTGTATATTATGGATTTTGAGTTTGGTGGCAATCGGAACCCGTTTCGGTGCCCCAAAAACCTATTTTTGGGAGTATTTTGAGATATTAATCAATCAAGTCTTTGAATTTGTGAAATCTAATAGTTCCATGTTGTAGGAAATTCAATTCTATGCAATTTTGACTTTTCAAAATCCGAATTTCGATTTAAAACAAAGTTTTTATGGCCGAAACAAGTTTTGGCAAAAATCTGGATTTTGTTACTGTTTGGAAAAATGGTATACCGCTGGTATACTACAGTATACTGCCGGTATGCCATTTTTTGTACCAGAAACTTTCTTTCTTTAGGTCGATATACCGCCAGTATGCCGCAGTATACCGCCGGTATACCGTTTTATGCTGTTTTAGTCTATTTTTGCCCGTTTCTGTCCGTTTTTGTCCGTTTTTAATATTTTCTTCGATTGTAATGATTTCTTAACATGATAAGATGATCTTACTCAGTTAGATAATGATTGTACACCCTATATAGACTTGATACTAGCACATGTTCAACCATTTTATGAAATGTACTTATCCTTGATTATCCTTCTCCACATGCCATGATATGTCTTTTGATAGATTCTTTCTTACAAGCTATGATAATTGTTGACATGCCTTCTTGCCTACTTGATAGTGACTCGTCGTGGTGCACTCTTGAACATGTCCTTTTTTTGCTTATATGATAGTGGCCTGTCATGGCGTACTCTTGATTCCAGTACATGTCTTGCTCCTTGATAGTAGCTCGTCGTAGCGCACTCTTGTCTTGATATTGTCATGTCTTGTTGTGGCTTGTTGTATGCACAATCTGGCTTGTCTTGTCCAGTCTTGCATGTCTCATGTCTAGGATAGATTATGCGGAATGTCACACCCGAAATCCAACAAGAAAATGTTAAGGACTAAACAACTAGCTTAATTACTTAGATCATTGAGAATTTCTCAGTTACCTGTTGCCCCTTTCGTCTTGGCATTATATATATATCCTTGGGATTTGGAGCTATCTGTCATGATAAGCACTCTTCCAGCACACCGTCGAGTGGGACAACTCTTTAGGACACATGTATCTTACTACAGTGTGTCTGCTATACTTATTTTCTTTTTGGCTTGGACCATTCAGGTAGTAGCAGGTAGGTGCTGGACTTGGAATTCTTAGACTTGTATTTGTTAGTAATTAGGATTGTGACAACCCTAGTTAGCTAAAGTATCAAGCCGTAATCATTGCTTGGCCGTGATTGATGGATGGAGTCCATTCTTGTCTAGTCTAGTCTTGCTCCAGTTTATCTTATTGTAGTACTTAGCTTCATGTCATTCCTTACATGCTATTCTTCCTACTACATGCTCGACTTCACCATATGCTCACATGCTCCAGTTACATAACATGCTCACATGCTCCAGTTACATAACCTGCTCACATGTTCCAGTTACTAACATGCTCACATGTTCCAGTTACTAACATGCTCACATGTTCTAGTTATCTTACATATTTCAGTTACCTAACATGCTCACATGTCCCGGCTACTTAACATGCTCACAAGTCTAGTTTATCTTTCATGTTCACATGCTTCCTTTTTCATACATGTACACAGCTTATATTATGTCACATGTCCTTTATCTTATGCTACATGTTGCTTTACTTATTGTCTTTTCTATTCTCGGAATAAGTGCATTGGTAGCGCATGAGTCTCGATTTGCCTTTACTTATTTCTGTCTCTATCCGTTGCTCTGATTTGCATGATAGTTTTAGTTCATAGTTTGGCTTCCTTTGTGGTACTTGCTATTGGGGGTCTGACCCCACTGGTTTTGTTTGTCCAGATCTGATAGAGGAGCCCGGAGGATCTTCTGTACCTTCCACTCGTTGGTGATTACCCAGAGCACCAGAGTACCTTAGTGGATTTTCTATTTCATTCTCCCACTAGTTATGTACATTATTTTTTTGTGGCGTTTAGCCTCCGAGCACGTGTTTAGCTCGTGTCTTGGACTTAACATTTAGCCTACGGGCCAGAACATGATTTGCATATTCTAGACTATAGCTAGAGCTTGTCATGTATGACTATTACTCTTGCTAGTCTTCACTCTATATTACTAGCTTCATGATCATTGATATATGATAGTTTGAGACGCTTTACTATTTTATATTCCAGTTGATCTTACTTCTTGTACATTGTTTACTGCCTGTGATTGAGATACCTAGGATTGCTTGACTTAGGATCGACTGTTGGCTTGTAGTAGTAACCCCGATCTATATAGCTTATACGTTGTTTTGGAGTACTGGAGTACTTTGGTATACGTAGCTGGCCTGGTCCGTCCCTACTTGCCAGTATTCTGGTTCTGGGACGTGACATAGGTTTTAGTGGTGGCCCATGCAAGGTCTGATTTATCAGATATGTGAGGGTTACTGATGTTTAGATATCTCAGTCACAATTCTCCTTTACTGATATCCTTCGTGTTATTCTATATCTCTGATCCTTTAACCTGATATCTGCCTTAATCGTTGATCCTTCATGTTCTCTCGATTTAATACTTGTGTCCTTTAACTTTCAAGGGCACTGTTCTTAATCCTTCTGATCATCTTGTTTGGGTTTTGCCAATTGTAGTCAGCAATCTTCTGTTAGGCCAGTTACGAAGGATCAGTCTTAGCATTCGGGGACAGAGTTCAGAGTTGACCCGAGGCAGAGGTGTCAGTTCAGCCTGATCAGCCAGCAGGGTTAGTCCTGCCAGAGTCCAGCTTCACCGGCTACCCCGACAGTCCAGCAGTATATGGCTCATGTACCGGTTCAGCACCAGCAGGTTAGAACAGCAGTTCTGAGACGTGGGCAGGCAGAGTTTGCTATGTTAGAGCAGGTTTTGGCTGAGGGCGGTCATGTTATAGGCATTGTCATATTATTCTTCCACTCTTATTTATCTCTTGGGTTACGCATATTTGGTGAGTTTCTAGTCTCACTCATCTGTCTTCGTATCTTGAGATACATGATATTTATCACATGTCTCGACTACGAAGATACGTCCTGGGTAGAGTCATGTCTTGGATTAAGTCATTGGTACCGGCTTATTTTGAGAATTGACTTTTATCTAAGTTGTGGAGTCAGCGTAGGCCTACTCCTACTCAACTGACTCAGGAGACATAATTATTCATATGCCTCCATCCCTTCTTGATTGTAGTTAGTGTTATTGCTTACGCATTTACTTATATTACTATTGTCTTTATCTTACCAACATGCCATGCTTTGTTTTGATTGATATAATTTTTCCAACTCTTTGGTTTGGTTTTTATGCTTGACTAGATTTTGGAAATTCCGAGGACGGAATTTATTTTTAAGTTGTGGAGAGTTGTGAGACTCGTCTCACAGTATCGATATTTATATACGGATACGTATTTTGTAGTGTATTTTGTGTTTTCTTTGTTTTCATAATGCTTTAAAAAAATTCTAACTTATAGATTTTCTCCTTGGCCGACATACCGCCAGTATACCGGAGTATACCGACGGCATACCGTCCAGATAAATTTTCCACATTTTAGATATTTTTGATTTCAGATATTTTCATGAATAGTATTTTCGATATTTTTGTGAATAGTATTTTGGATATTTTGATGAATAGTGTTTAGAAATTTTCGTGAATAGTATAGATGTACCCTATTATCCATTGGATATTTGGTTTTGTTTCGATGGTTAGGATTGACTTAGATCTTCACATGGATCACGATCCAACGGCTAAGATTAATTTCCCCTTCTATATATACCATTTTACTTTCTCTCTCCTTTCTCTTTTTATTCTCTTCACTCTCTCTTCATTTCTTCTTTCCTTCTCTCCCCTTTGGAGCTTGCCAAGAGCTTGGCCTTGAGGCCTTGGGTGTGGTGTCTAACCCCCCTAGGAGGAGGAGTAGAAGATTAGGCTTGGTTGCTAGAGAACCTAGGCAAGTACATCTTGCCAAATCCATGAACCATATTATTTTATTGTAATTTTTTTTCCTTGGTATTAAATGCTCAAAATTTTTCCAAACTCATTTTGTTAAATATGTTTTCTTTATGATTCTTGTATATATGTACGTTTCCAAATTTTGTTTAAGCAAGGTTTTGATTTTCTGTTAAAACCCAATATGGACTTAGTAGAAAACTTGGTATCAAGAGTGATACTAGTGTTACCATCATGGATCTTGGTCACATATACATATATGAGGCCCTCACCTAGTTTGTATATCATGGATTTTGAGTTTGGTGGCAATCGAAACCCGTTTCGGTGCCCCGAAAACCTATTTTTTGGAGTATTTTGAGATATTGAACTATCAAATCTTTGAATTTGTGAAATCTAATAGTTCCATGTTATAGGAAATTCAATTCTATGCAATTTTGACTTTTGAAAATTCGAATTTTGATTTAAAACGAAGTTTTCATGGTCGAAACAAGTTTTGGCAAAAATCTGGATTTTGTTGCTGTTTGGAAAAACGGTATACCGTCGGTATTCCGTAGTATACTGTCGGTATGCCATTTTTTGCACCAGAAACTTTCTGTCTTTAGGCCGGTATACCGCCGGTATGTCGCAGTATACCGCCGGTATACCGTTTTATGCTGTTTTAGTCTGTTTTTGCCCGTTTCTGCCCATTTTTGTCCGTTTTTGATATTTTCTTCGATTGTAATGATTTCTTAACATGATAAGATGATCTTGCTCAGTTAGATAATGATTGTACACCCTATATAGACTTGATACTAGCACATGTTCAACCATTTTATGAAATATACTTAGCCTTGATTATCCTTCTCTACATGCCATGATATGTCTTTTGATAGATTCTTTCTTACAAGCTATGATAATTGTTGCCATGCCTTCTTGCCTAATTGATAGTGACCTGTCGTGGTGCACTCTTGAACATATCTTTTTTTTGCTTACATGATAGTGGCCTGTCATGGCGCACTCTTGATTCCAGTACATGTCTTGCTCCTTGATAGTGGCTCGTCGTAGCGCACTCTTGTCTTGATATTCATGTCTTGTTGTGGCTTGTTGTAGTACACAATCTTGCTTGTCTTGTCCAGTCTTGCATGTCTCATGTCTAGGATGGATTCTGCGGAATACCACACCCGAAATCCAACAAGAAAATGTTAAAGACTAAACAACTAGCTTGATTACTTAGATCATTGAGAATTTCCTAGTTACCTGTTGCCCCTTTGGTCTTGGCATTATATATATGTCCTTGCGATTTGGATCTATCTGTCATGATGAGCACTCTTACAGCACACCGTCGAGTGGGGCACCTCTTTAGGACACATGTATCTTACTGCAGTTTGTAAAACCCCTAAATTTCTACTATATTTTAGTACTGATTTTTTTTATACGTCGCAAAGTCGTATTGTACGTCGCACGGGAATTTATGTTTTCGTATTTACTCGTCGAGTACGAATATGGACGAGGTTCATATTTTTAGAAAATTGGTTTTGATTTTATCAATCGGTGATGGTTTCAAAATAATATGTATAATAAATATTTTTATTAAAAAGTTGTGAAAAGTATCTATCGAGATTGGCAAAATTATTATTTTTAATTATTTATAAAATACTATCTTATTTTAATAGTGGTAAATTAGAAAACTAGAATAAGCCACTCGTGAAAAGCACATGAAAAATTATTTTATGTATGTTT
The DNA here is from genome assembly GCA_029216955.1 of Iris pallida. NCBI lineage: Eukaryota > Viridiplantae > Streptophyta > Magnoliopsida > Asparagales > Iridaceae > Iris > Iris pallida. Next base: position 8,340,924 of record JANAVB010020396.1, on the reverse strand, counting down.
TCAAATTTTATTTTATTTTTATAATAAATTATTTAGCAATAAGGTATATTAAATATTTAAATATTTATGTTTATTTTTGAAATTAATTATTATTATAATATTAGTGTTCATAAAAATTTTTTTAAAATTTTGTTTGATTGATATTTAGATAAATTATTATGATTTAAAAATATGAATGTATTTTATGGATTCTATTTTAATGTAAAGATTTACCTAGATTTAAATTGATTCGGAGTTGGATTGAAATTGCTTTAAAACTATTTAAATTAATATGATATTTATCTATTGAGGTTTTAAATCAATTCTAACCCTTATCCAACTGGGAATTCCCACATCCTATAAATAGGCAGGTACTCCTCCATAAATTTCAACCATCCACAAATTTCTCCACCCACGTGAGTGCATCGTGTCCATGTAAACCCTCCCCATCCAAATTCTTATTCCATATTTTTTTTACATATACAATTCCAAACTACTCCGTGTCGGACACTCCCTGGCACAAAATACTAATCCAGCCCTAACCCTAAATCTAGCTGTCGTGCCGTCCCTGGCCGTGGCAACCACGCAACAACACCCTCCTGAATCCCGATACCACCATCAACTTCACCCGCCGCCACCAAGTCTCCCCGTCCTTCTGCCAATAGCCACCACCAACCACCGCCAACATCATAACCCCGACTACCTCGGCCACCAGCATCGTCACCATCTAACAAAAGAAAATAGAAAAAAGCCCTCACCTGAGCCTTCCGCTACGCCATGGCCGCACCACGGCCGCCGTCCCTGGAACCATTCCGACTTCACCGCCCGACTGCTTCCGCCTCGCGCACAGTGGAAGTACCAACCCCCGGCACCGACATCACTCCTTGCCGAGCCAGATGACCCTCGCCGCCCTATCGAAGGTGCTCTGCCGCCATATCGATCCCGTGCGCTGCCGCGTCCGACGACGTTGCCTCGGCGACCCCTCGGATCTCAGGACGCGGCCACCACCGGTCGTTCCCAACCATCCTTCGCCACCGCGAGCGGCCACTGGCACCGCTGCGGCCTACTCATGCCCTCGCTCTGGCAGGGGAGTCTCCGCCTTCCTGTCCGATGAGTGCGCGCCACCAACGCCATCCAGTAGCGGTGAGTCCCCGACCTCCTTCCGCTCACTCACCCTCTCCCTCGGCCACATCTCCCCTCTCTCCGTCGGATCTGCGCCGGCGAGCTCCTCCTCGTCAGCGCCCCTCCGCGAAACCCTCTTCGCCGCTCTGCCCGGAGCCGCCCTCGCCGAGCCGGCGACTTCACTCCGCCGGCATCCCACGCCGATCTCCCGTGGCGCCGGAGCACCGCAGTTCTTCTCCGCCCCTTTCTCCTCCCTTCGCAGCCGCCTCCTCCAAACCCTTCCTCGCCCGCTGCCACCGCTTCTCCGCCTTCTCCGACCCTCTTCCCTCTTCTCCTCCGATCCTTCTCTTTCTCCCCGCACATTACTTCTTCCCCTTTCTTCGGCTGCTGAGAGGAGGAGTAAGTGGCTTTGTTACTTCTAGTCGTATTCTAGTATGATGCTTTTGGAAAGGAACAGTTGTTCCTATATGATAGCTTTATTTTTTTTTGTGTTTTTGTGTTTTTGTCTTTTTCTTTCTTACTTTGTTACTTAATACAAAAAGAGTAAGTGTAAGTCTTGCATATTAATATTAATATTATTTTCTTTATTATTATTATCAAAAATTTAGGGGTTTTGCCCAAAATGACTTTAATAATTTTTTTTCTAAGTATTTATCTAAAAGTATATTTAAAAATATTGTTTATCTAACTGGAAATCCTATTTGGACAAAACGTAGGATTTTAGCCTAAAGTGATTTCTATTTTATTTACCTAAAACTTATTTCGACTAGTGTAATATATTTTTAAAAGTATTATAAATATTTTTCTAAAATTTGTATATTTTATTTATCAAAATTCCCTTTTGATTATTATTTTGTCCGCAACTAAGCCCATTACTTCCCATCCCTCACCAATTCCAGACTACCTTATGTCCACCCTAACTAAGTTGACCGTTCTGGACTCGATGGAACAGTCTGTGCCATCATTGGAGGCTGTTTTGCATTGTTATAACACTGAAGTCGATCTTGTGCCACTTTATTGTACCACACCAGGCAGCTCACCAGGCGTCGCAACAGGCAAGTATACCTTGCTAATTAACTGTCATATTATTTTCAGCATTTATTTACCTATTTTGTATTTGTTATTTTTATTTGTTATAAACTGCGCGTCCAAGCCACACTTGGGTGCAAGCGACTCTATTAGTTGTTTTACTTTACTATATGCATGTTAACTTAGTGTTAGCGGACTACCTTCTTGTTGGAGATATCCTTATATCTCCTTTGGCTGTGACACTCATACTACACGGTTTGAGACAGTTTGCTAGGGGCACGATTTATTGACTAGCTATCTCTAAAGTCGTGTGACGGATAGATGATCGTAACTGCTATGACTAGGGTTTTAGAGACTCAAGCAGTTACAAAACTGGACGAGCCATGGACATGACTTGAACAGTGTGGGAAATATTGGAGGAGGACAGTCGCTAGTGTGTATGGGAATCCAAACAGGTAAACCACAGTCTCCGGATGGAACTGTGGTGATATATTTGCAGATGCCCTCTGACGTTTTGGACGTTACGAACGGATACAGATGACTGGATGCAAGTTACGTATACATAGCCTAAAATCCCACCCATGCGTATGAAAGTTGTCCTCTAAATTGTATATTAGGCGGTTAGAATCTCCTTTGCATATTTGTGTCTAGAATAGTCTTTTATATATAATTTTATTATTCTAACAGTTCTTATTAGCTTGTTCTTCCTGTATCTTGCTACGTCCGTCTGAGGACCTAGTTTTTACCCAGGTGTGTGTTCATGTCTTCCGCAGGTATCTTAGCCGAGATCGTGGTCTTCTCCATTTATTCGTAAATGATTGCGCTTGGTTCGTCTTGCTATTTTATGGATCGACTCTTGTTCATTTCTTTCATTTAGATAGTTGGTAGTGGACTTTGTCTCCGTCCAACGATTGTATCATAAATATTCAAGTTGATTTTTATATTATTATTCTTTCCATTATGGATGAGATTTAGTTTGTCTTAGATTACTGCATTTTATAGCTCATGTATACATATAAGGCCCTGTACTTCGTATGTATACAGCTGGCATGTCTACGTTCCTAGACCTACGTATATTGGGACTAGGGCGTTACACGGTGTGTCTGCTATACTTATTTTCTTTCTGGCTTGGCCCATTCAGGTAGTAGCAGGCAGGTGCTGGACTTGGAATTCTCATACTTGCATTTATTAGTAATTAGGATTGTGACAACCAAAGTTAGCTAAATTATCAAGCCGTAATCATTGCTTGGTCGTGATTGATGGATGGAGTCTATTTTTGTCTAGTCTAGTCTTGCTCCAGTTTATCTTATTGTAGTACTTAGCTTCATGTCATTCCTTACATGCTATTCTTCCTACTACATGCTCGACTTCACCATATGCTTACATGCTCCAGTTACATAACATGCTCACATGCTCCAGTTACTAACATGCTCACATGTTCCAGTTATCTTACATATTCCAGTTACCTAACATGCTCACATGTTTCGGCTACTTAACATGCTCACAAGTCTCGTTTATCTTTCATGTTCACATGTTTCCTTTTTCTTACATGTACACAGTTTATATTATGTCACATGTCCTTTACCTTATGCTACATGTTGCTTTACTTATTGTCTTTTCTATTCTCCGGATAAGTGCATTGGTAGCACACGAGTCTCGATTTGCCTTTACTTATTTCTGTCTCTATCCGTTGCTATGATTTGCATGATGGTTTTAGTTCATAGTTTGGCTTCCTTTGTGGTACTTGCTATTGGGGGCCTGATCCCACTGGTTTTGTTTGGCCAGATCTGATAGAGGAGCCCGGAGGATCTTTCGTACCTTCCACTCGTTCGTGATTACCCAGAGCACCAGAGTACCTTAGTAGATTTTCTCTTTCATTCTCCCACTAGTTATGTACATTATTCTTTTGTGGCGTTTAGCCTCCGAGCACGTATTTAGCTCGTGTCTTGGACTTGACATTTAGCCTATGGGCCAGAACATGATTTGCATATTCTAGACTATAGCTAGAGCTTATCATGTATGACTATTACTTTTGCTAGTCTTCACTCTGTATTACTAGCTTCATGATCATTGATATATGATAGTTTGGGACGCTTTACTATTTTATATTCCAGTTGATCTTACTTCTTGTACATTATTTACTGCCTGTGATTGAGATACCTAGGATTGCTTGACCTAGAATCGACTGTTGGCTTGTAGTAGTAACCCCCATCTATACAGCTTATACGTTATTTCGGGGTACTGGAGTACTTTGGTATACGTAGCTGGCCTGGTCCGTCCCTACTTGCCAGTATTCTGGTTCTGGGGTGTGACATAGGTTTTAGTGGTGGCCCATACAAGGTCTAATTTATCAGATATGTGGGGGTTACTGATGTTTAGATATCTCAGTCACAATTCTTCTTTACCGATATCCTTCATGTTATTCTATATCTTTGATCCTTTGACCTGATATCTGCCTTAATCGTTGATCCTTCCTGTTCTCTCGATATAATCCTTGTGTCCTTTAACTTTCAAGGGCACTGTTCTTAATCCTTCTGATCATCTTGTTTGGGTTTTGCCAATTGTAGTCAGCAATCTTCTGTTAAGCCAGTTACGGGGGATCAGTCTTAGCATTCAGGGGCAGTGTTCAGAGTTGACCCAAGGGCAGAGGTGTCAGTTCAGCCTGATCAGCCAGCAGGGTCAGTCCTGCCAGAGTCCAGCTACCCCGGCAGTCCAGCAGTATATAGATCATGTACCGGTTCAGCACCAGCAGGTTAGAGCAGCAGTTCTGAGACGTGGACAGGCAGAGTTTGGTATGTTAGAGCAGGTTTTGGCTGAGGGCGGTCATGTTGTAGGCATTGTCATATTATTCTTCCACTCTTATTTATCTCTTGGGTTACGCATATTTGGCGAGTTTCTAGTCTCACTCATCTGTCTTCGTATCTTGAGATACATGATATTTATCACATGTCTCGACTATGAAGATACGTCCTGGGTAGAGTCATGTCTTGGATTAAATCATTGGTACCGGCTTATTTTGAGAATTGACTTTTATCTAAGTTGTGGAGTCAGCGTAGGCCTGCTCCTACTCAACTGACTCAGGAGACATAATTATTCATATGCCTCCATCCCTTCTTGATTGTAGTTAGTGTTATTGCTTACGCATTTACTCATATTACTATTGTGTTTATCTTACCAACATGCCATGCTTTGTTTTGATTGATATAATTTTTCCAGCTCTTTGGTCTGGTTTTCATGCTTGACTAGATTTAGGAAATTCCGAGGACGGAATTTATTTTTAAGTTGTGGAGAGTTGTGAGACTCGTCTCACAGTATCGATATTTATATACGGATACATATTTTGTAGTATATTTTGTGTTTTCTTGGTTTTCGTAATGCTTTAAAAAAATTTCTAACTTATAGATTTTCTGCTAGGCCGGCATACCGCCAGTATACCGGAGTATACCGTCGGCATACCGTCCAGACAGATTTTCCACATTTTAGATATTTTCGATTTCAGATATTTTCACGAATAGTATTTTTGATATTTTTGTGAATAGTATTTTGGATATTTTGATGAATAGTATTTAGATATTTTCGTGAATAGTATAGATGTACCCTATTACCCATTGGATATTTAGTTTTGTTTCGATGGTTAGGATTGACTTAGATCTTCACATGGATCACGATCCAACGGCTAAGATTAATTCCCCCTTTTATATATACCATTTCACTTTCCCTCTCCTCTCTCTTTTTATTCTCTTCACACTCTCTTCATTTCTTCTTCCCTTCTCTCCCCTTTGGATCTTGCCAAGAGCTTGGCCTTGAGGCCTTGGGTGTGGTGTCTAACCCTTCTAGGAGGAGGAGTAGAAGATTAGGCTTGGTTGCTAGAGAACCTAGGCTAGTACATCTTGCCAAATCCATGAACCATATTGTTTTGTTGTCATTTTTGTTTTCCTTGGTATAAAATGCTTATAATTTTCCCAAACTCATTTTGTTAAATATATTTTCTTTATGATTCTCTTATATATGCACGTTTCCAAATTTTGTTTAAGCAAGGTTTTGATTTTTTGTTAAAACCCAATATGGACTTAGTAGAAAACTTGGTATTTAGAGTGATACTAGTGGTACCATCATGGATCTTGGTCACATATACATATATGAGACCCTCACCTAGTTTGTATATCATGAATTTTGAGTTTGGTGGCAATCGGAACCCGTTTCGGTGCCCCGAAAACCTATTTTTGGGAGTTTATTGAGATATTAATCTATCAAATCTTTGAATTTGTGAAATCTAATAGTTATATGTTGTAGTAAATTCAATTCTATACAATTTTAACTTTTGAAAATCTGAATTTCGATTTAAAACGAAGTTTTTATGGCCGAAACAAGTTTTGGCAAAAATCTGGATTTTGTTGCTGTTTGGAAAAACGGTATACCGCCGGTTGCCGCAGTATACTACCGGTATGCCATTTTTTGCACCAGAAACTTTCTGTCTTTAGGCCGGTATACCGCCGGTATGCCGCAGTATACCGCCGGTATGCCATTTTATGCTATTTTAGTCTTTTTTTCCCGTTTCTGCCCGTTTTTGTCCGTTTTTGATATTTTCTTCGATTGTAATGATTTCTTAACATGATAAGATGATCTTGCTCAGTTAGATAATGATTGTACACCCTATATAGACTTGATACTAGTATATGTTCAACCATTTTATAAAATGTACTTAGCCTTGATTATCCTTCTGCACATGCCATGATATGTCTTTTGATAGATTCTTTCTTACAAGCTATGATAATTGTTGCCATGCCTTCTTGCCTACTTGATAGTGACCCGTCGTGGTGCACTCTTGAACATGTATTTTTCTTGCTTACATGATAGTGGCCTGTCATGGCGCACTCTTGATTCCAGTACATGTTTTGCTCCTTGATAGTGGCTCGTCGTAGCGCACTCTTGTCTTGATATTGTCATGTCTTGTTGTGGCTTGTTGTAGTGCACAATCTTGCTTGTCTTGTCCAGTCTTGCACGTCTCATGTCTATGATGGATTCTGCGGAATGCCACACCCGAAATCCAACAAGAAAATGTTAAGGACTAAACAACTAGCTTGATTACTTAGATCATTGAGAATTTCCCAGTTACCTGTTGGCCCTTTGGTCTTGGCATTATATATATAACCTTGGGATTTGGAGCTATCTGTCATGATGAGCACTCTTCCAGCACACCGTCGAGTGGGGCACCTCTTTAGGACACATATATCTTACTACAGTGTGTCTGCTATACTTATTTTCTTTTTGGCTTGGACCATTCAGGTAGTAGCAGGCAGGTGCTGGACTTGGAATTCTCAGACTTGCATTTGTTAGTAATTAGGATTGTGACAACCCTAGTTAGCTAAAGTATCAAGCCGTAATCATTGCTTGGCCGTGATTGATGGATGGAGTCCATTCTTGTCTAGTCTAGTCTTGCTTCAGTTTATCTTATTGTAGTACTTAGCTACATGTCATTCCTTACATGCTATTCTTCCTACTACATGCTCGGCTTCACCATATGCTCACATGCTCTAGTTACATAACATGCTCACATGCTCCAGTTACATAACATGCTCACATGTTCCAGTTACTAACATGCTCACATGTTCCAGTTACTAACATTCTCACATGTTCCAGTTATCTTACATATTCCAGTTATCTAACATGCTCACATGTCCCGGCTACTTAACATGCTCACAAGACTAGTTTATCTTTCATGTTCACATGCTTCCTTTTTCTTACATGTACACAGTTTATATTATGTCACATGTCCTTTACCTAATGCTACATGTTGCTTTACTTGTTGTCTTTTCTATTCTCGGGATAAGTGCATTGGTAGTGCACGAGTCTCGATTTGCCTTTACTTATTTCTGTCTCTATCCGTTGCTATGATTTGCATGATGCTTTTAGTTCATAGTTTAGCTTTCCTTGTGGTACTTGCTATTGGAGGTCTGACCCTACTGGTTTTGTTTGGCCAGATCTGATAGAGGAGCCCGGAGGATCTTTTGTACCTTTTACTCGTTCGTGATTACCCAGAGCACCAGAGTACCTTAGTGGATTTTCTATTTCATTCTCCCACTAGTTATGTACATTATTCTTTTGTGGCGTTTAGCCTCCGAGCACGTGTTTAGCTCGTGTCTTAGACTTGACATTTAGCCTACAGGCCAGAACATGATTTGCATATTCTAGACTATAGCTAGAGCTTATCATGTATGACTATTACTCTTGCTAGTCTTCACTCTGTATTACTAGCTTCATGATCATTGATATATGATAGTTTGGGACGCTTTACTATTTTATATTCCAGTTGATCTTACTTCTTGTACATTGTTTACTGCCTGTGATTGAGATACCTAGGATTGCTTGACCTAGGATCGACTGTTGGCTTGTAGTAGTAACCCCCATCTATACAGCTTATACGTTGTTTCGGAGTACTGGAGTACTTTGGTATACGTAGCTGGCCTGGTCCGTCCCTACTTGCCAGTATTCTGGTTCTGGGCGTGACTTAGGTTTTAGTGGAAGCCCATGCAAGGTCTGATTTATCAGATATGTGGGGGTTACTGATGTTTAGATATCTCAGTCACAATTCTCCTTTACTGATATCCTTCGTGTTATTCTATATCTCTGATCCTTTGACCTGATATCTGCCTTAATCGTTGATCCTTCCTGTTCTCTCGATTTAATTCTTGTGTCCTTTAACTTTCAAGGGCACTGTTCTTAATCCTTCTGATCATCTTGTTTGGATTTTGTCGATTGTATTCAGCAATCTTCTGTTAGGCCAGTTACGGAGGATCAGTCTTAGCATTCAGGGGCAGAGTTCAGAGTTGACCCGAGGACAGAGGCGTCAGTTCAGCCTGATCAGCCAGCAGGGTCAGTCCTGGCAGAGTCCAGCTTCACCGGCTACCCCGGCAGTCCAGCAGTATATGGCTCATGTACCGGTTCAGTACCAGCAGGTTAGAGCAGGAGTTCTGAGACGTGGGCAGGCAGAGTTTGGTATATTATAGCAGGTTTTGGCTGAGGGCGGTCATGTTGTAGGCATTGTCATATTATTCTTCCACTCTTATTTATCTCTTGGGTTACGCATATTTGGCGAGTTTTTAGTCTCACTCATCTGTCTTCGTATCTTGAGATACATGATATTTATCACATGTCTCGACTACGAAGATACGTCCTGGGTAGAGTCATGTCTTGGATTAAGTCATTGGTACCGGCTTATTTTGAGAATTGACTTTTATCTAAGTTGTGGAGTCAGCGTAGGCCTGCTCCTACTCAACTGACTCAGGAGACATAGTTATTCATATGCCTCCATCCCTTCTTGATTGTAGTTAGTGTTATTGCTTACACATTTACTTATATTACTGTTGTCTTTATCTTACCAACATGCCATGCTTTTTTTTGATTGATATGATTTTTCCAGCTCTTTGGTTTGGTTTTCATGCTTGACTAGATTTAGGAAATTCTAAGGACGGAATTTATTTTTAAGTTGTGGCGAGTTGTGAGACTCGTCTCACAGTATCGATATTTATATACGGATACGTATTTTGTAGTGTATTTTGTGTTCTCTTGGTTTTCGTAATGCTTTAAAAAAAATTCTAACTTATAGATTTTCTCCTTGGCCGACATACCGCCAGTATACCGGAGTATACCGATGGCATACCGTCCAGACAGATTTTCCAAATTTTAGATATTTTCGATATCAGATATTTTCATGAATAGTGTTTTTGATATTTTTGTGAATAGTTTTTTGGATATTTTGATGAATAGTGTTTAGATATTTTCGTGAATAGTGTAGATGCATCCTATTACCCGTTGGATATTTGGTTTTGTTTCGATGGTTAGGATTGACTTAGATCTTCACATGGATCACGATCCAACGGCTAAGATTAATTCTCCCTTTTATATATACCATTTCACTTTCTCTCTCCTCTTTCTTTTCATTCTCTTCACTCTCTCTTCATTTCTTCTTCCCTTCTCTCCCCTTTGGAGCTTGCCAAGAGCTTGGCCTTGAGGTCTTGGGTGTGGTGTCTAACCCCCCTAGGAGGAGGAGTAGAAGATTAGGCTTGGTTGCTAGAGAACCTAGGCAAGTACATCTTGCCAAATCCATGAACCATATTGTTTTGTTGTCATTTTTGTTTTCCTTGGTATTAAATGCTCAGAATTTTTCCAAACTCATTTTGTTAAATATGTTTTCTTTATGATTCTCATATATATATGCACGTTTCCAAATTTTGTTTAAGCAAGGTTTTGATTTTCTGTTAAAACCCAATATGGACTTAGTAGAAAACTTGGTATCAAGAGTGATACTACTGTTACCATCATGGATCTTGGTCACATATACATATATGAGGCCCTCACCTAGTTTGTATATCATGGATTTTGAGTTTGGTGGCAATCGGAACCCATTTCTGTGCCCCAAATACCTATTTTGGAGAGTATTTTGAGATATTGATCTATCAATCTTTGAATTTGTGAAATCTAATAGTTCCATATTGTAGGAAATTCAATTCTATGTAATTTTGACTTTTGAAAATCTGAATTTCGATTTAAAACGAAGTTTTTATGGCCGAAACAAGTTTTGGCAAAAATCTAGATTTTGTTGTTGTTTGGAAAAACGGTATACCGCCGGTATGCCGTAGTATACTGTCGGTATGCCATTTTTTGCACCAGAAACTTTTTGTCTTTATGCCGGTATACCGTCGGTATGCCGCAGTATACCGCCGGTATGCCGTTTTATGCTGTTTTAGTCTGTTTTTGTCCGTTTCTTCCCTTTTTGTCCGTTTTTGATAAGTTTTTCGATTGTAATGATTTCTTAACATGATAAGATGATCTTGCTCAGTTAGATAATGATTGTACACCCTATATAGACTTGATACTAGCACATATTCAACCATTTTATGAAATGTACTTAGCCTTGATTATCCTTCTCCACATGCCATGATATGTCTTTTGATAGATTCTTTCTTACAAGCTATGATAATTGTTGTCATGCCTTCTTGCCTACATGATAGTGACCCGTCGTGGTGCACTCTTTAACATGTTTTTTCTTGCTTACATGATAGTGGCCTGTCATGGCGCACTCTTGATTCCAGTACATGTCTTGCTCTTTGAAAGTGGCTCGTCGTAGCGCCCTCTTATCTTAATATGGTCATGTCTTGTTGTGGCTTGTTGTAGTGCACAATCTTGCTTGTCTTGTCCAGTCTTGCATGTCTCATGTCTAGGATGGATTCTGCGGAATGCCACACCCGAAATCCAACAAGAAAATGTTAAAGACTAAACAACTAGCTTGATTACTTAGATCATTGAGAATTTTCCAGTTACCTGTTGCCCCTTTGGTCTTGGCATTATATATATATCCTTGGGATTTGGAGCTATCTGTCATGATGAGCACTCTTCCAGCACACCGTCGAGTGGGGCACCTTTTTAGGACACATGTATCTTACTGCAGTGTGTCTGCTATACTTATTTTCTTTTTGGCTTGGACCATTCCGGTAGTAGCAGGCAGGTGCTGGACTTGGAATTCTCAGACTTGCATTTGTTAGTAATTAGGATTGTGACAACCCTAGTTAGCTAAAGTATCAAGCCGTAATCATTGTTTGGCCGTGATTGATGGATGGAGTCCATTCTTGTCTAGTCTTGTCTTGCTCCAGTTTATCTTATAGTAGTACTTAGCTTCATGTCATTCCTTACATGCTATTCTTCCTACTACATGCTCGGCCTCACCATATGCTCACATGCTCCAGTTACATAATATGCTCACATGCTCTAATTACATAACATGCTCACATGTTCCAGTTACTAACATGCTCACATGTTCCAGTTACTAACATGCTCATATGTTCCAGTTATCTTACATATTCCAGTTACCTAACATGCTCACATGTCCCGGCTACGTAACATGTTCACATGTCTAGTTTATCTTTCATGTTCACATGCTTCCTTTTTCTTACATGTACACAGTTTACATTATATCACATGTCCTTTACCTTATGCTACCTGTTGCTTTACTTATTGTCTTTTCTATTCTCGGGATAAGTGCATTGGTAGCGCACGAGTCTCGATTTGCCTTTACTTATTTCTGTCTCTATCCGTTGCTATGATTTGCATACTGGTTTTAGTTCATAGTTTGGCTTCCTTTGTGGTACTTGCTATTGGAGGTCTGACCCCACTAGTTTTGTTTGGCCAGATCTGATAGAGGAGCCCGAAGGATCTTTTGTACCTTCCACTCGTTGGTGATTACCCAGAGCATCAGAGTACCTTAGTGGATTTTCTATTTCATTCTCCCACTAGTTATGTACATTATTCTTTTGTGGTGTTTAGCCTCCGAGCACGTGTTTAGCTCGTGTCTTGGACTTGACATTTAGCCTACGGGCCAGAACATGATTTGCATATTCTAGAATATAGCTAGAGCTTATCATGTATGACTATTACTCTTGCTAGTCTTCACTCTGTATTACTAGCTTCATGATCATTGATATATGATAGTTTGGGACGCTTTACTATTTTATATTCCAGTTGATCTTACTTCTTGTACATTGTTTACTGCTTGTGATTGAGATACCTAGGATTGCTTGACCTAGGATCGACTGTTGGCTTGTAGTAGTAACCCCCATCTATACAGCTTATAGGTTGTTTCGGAGTACTAGAGTACTTTGGTATACGTAGCTGGCCTGGTCCGTCCCTACTTGCCAGTATTCTTGTTCTGGGGTGTGACATAAGTCATAGGGTAGGTCTGAGGAGGTGGAACAGGAGGGACGGCTGTGCTGCGATGAGACACTGAAGATACTTGGGCTCAGAATTGAGAGCGCAAGTGGGTAAGTCAATCTCAAATGCTAAAAGATGATTGGAATAATCATCGCGTAAGCAAAGTTTTTTTGCCTTTCGAGACAACGTCCAATCATCTGGATAATAGTCTGGGAGACAAAAAAATGAATACCCTTACGAATGTGATAAAGGACAGACAATTCAAGGGTGGTAACATCGTCTTTTGAAGTAAATTTAGGCAAAATGGTAGAATAGACGATGCGATGCAATTCATAGTTAAATAAGTTCATGTTTGCAGCTTTGAACTTAGTAGAACGAACACGGTCAGGAGCACGGAGTTTGTTCTTGAAACTGCTCAAAGTTGTGCCTGTGAAAAACTCAAATTCCTTGATATCATCAAGCGGAGCACCTTTGTTAGGGATACCAAGGATTTTTGCTAAGAGGACATCATTGAATTCGATATTAAGTCCACCGATACGACTTTTAACAGTAAAAGTATTTAAAGTGAAATTGCAGTATAACAAATGAATAGCATTGGTTGCAATAGGATATTAGTGGGTGACAAGCTCGTGCAACCCTAATGTCTCAAAGAATGAATGATGCTCAGGAAAATTGGTCCATTTAATCGGTGCGCTGGTGCATATTTTGCGAACAAAAAAATCCGCGTACCACAATAATGATTGGCCATGAGTTTCAAAGTAAAACTCATTATATGCTCCATCGGCCGATTGAACCGGAGAAAAGAGTGATCCTTGGATTGGATTCGAAGACGACGCCTCTTCACTAGGTGTCGGCTTCTTTCTCTTAAAGGGGTTCAAAATCCTAGGCCTCGTCTCTATGAAAGATTGAAAAACTATGAACTTGAAAGAGAGGGAAAAAGAAGTTTATACCTTCCAAGAATTGAGTATGTTGTAGAGGACGAGAATCTTCGCACGAATCCAAAGTTTGGATTAATTTCTCCAAGTGGATTGGAAGCAATGGCTTGGAGAAAATCTAGGGTTTGGAGTGCTCGGGCGCGGCTGCTGCTGCGATAGAGGATTTGGAGAAGATGAATAAGAGGGGGGCCACTCATTTCTGACTTAAACCCACATACCACCAACAGAACTCGGGCCGAATTCGGTACAAGTTCGCCTGGGGTTCTATTGAGGTATTTTTAACAAAAAAATTGATGGCTACTCTCTATTCATCAATCCCTTTTCAATTATTTAATTTCAAGTTTAGTTATTTTAAATTTTAATTAATGTAATTAATATTATTTTATAAATTAAATTTTGTTACATAGCGACTGTTTCAGATTAGCTGTAGGGGTACTGTCCCAGCTAATAGAGGTTCACCGGAGAACACTTAAATACTGTTTTGCTTTATCCATAGCCATGGCGACAGACAGATCCTTTGTAAGCTTGTATCGAAAACAGTGTTTGCATATTGAAAGATAATTGATAAAACAAAATCAATTAATATTATTGACATCCAAAATTCCTAACTCTCGACGTAAATAATTGAAACGATCTTCCGCTAATGGTTTTGTAAATATATCAGCCAGTTGGTTCTCTGTGTCTACATATATAAGGTCTATATCTCCATTTGTTTGATGATCTCTAAGAAAATGATGTCGAATCTCAATATGCTTAGTGCGAGAGTGACATACATGATTCTTAGTCAAATTAATAGTGCTAGTGTTGTCACAGAAAATGGGTATGTGTGTTAAGTAAACCAAAGTCTTCTAAGGTTTGCTTCATCCACAAAATTTGTGCACAACAACGTCCTGCGGCGATATACTCAGCCTCAGTAGTTGATAATGCGACATAATTTTGTTTATTGCTAATCCAAGAGACTAAAGCCTTACCTAGAAAATGACATGTACCGCTTGTACTTTTTTTATCCACTTTGCATCCAACAAAATCAGCATCCGAGTAACCGATTAGGTCAAAGGACGTGGTTTTGTGATACCACAAGCCGACAGAAGAAGTGCCTTTAAGGTATCGAAAGATACGCTTAACCGAGCATAAATGTGATTCCTTAGGGTTAGCTGGAAAACGTGCACACAAGCAAACGCTAAACATTATATCATGACGACTAGCAGTTAATTAAAGTGAACTACCAATCATACCTCGATACTTACGTATGTCGACCGGTTTGCCTTGTTCATCAATATCAAGCTTGGTTGAAGTCGCCATCGAAGTGCCAAGTGGTTTAACGGTTTCCATGTCGAACTTCTTTAATAAGTCTTTTGTTTACTTGGCTTGATTAATGAATGTCTCATTGTTGGTTTGTTTGATTTGCAGTCCAAGGAAGAATTTCAGTTCTCCCATTATGCTCTTCTCAAACTCGTTCTGCATACACTTTAAAAATTCTTGACAGAGAGATTTATCAGTAGATCCAAAGATAATATCATCTACATAAATTTGAATTAAAAGAAGATTTCCATTAAAAGACTTTATAAATAGTGTAGTATCAACCTTGCCTTTTGTAAAACTATTATCAAGTAGAAAATAGCTTAAATCATACCAAGCACGATGGGCTTGTTTCAAACCGTATAAGGCTTTCTTCAACTTGAAAACATAATCAGGATTTTTCAAATCAGTAAAACCTGGATATTGAGCTACAAAAACTTTTTCTTTTATAAAATCATTCAAAATGCACTATTAACATCCATTTGAAATAGTTTAAAATTACGAAAACATGCAAATGCACATAACATGCGAATGAGTTCTAATTTCGCAACTGGGGCATAGTTATCATCGTAGTCGATACCTTCCTCTTGGTTGTATCCTTGAGCTACGAGTCGAGCCTTGTTACAAGTAACTAAATCATTCTCATTAAGTTTATTTCGGAATACCCAACGGGTGCCAATGACCGGATGATCAATGGGCTTGGGAACAAGTTCTCAAACTTGATTCCGTTCAAATTGGTTTAATTCCTCTTGTATAGCATCTAACCAAAAAGTATTGCTACATGCTTCTTCAATAGTTTTAGGTTCAATCTATGAAATAAATGTAAAACAGTAAACTATATCTTTGCTAAAGGAACGAGTACTTACATTCCTGGTAATCTCACATATTATCAAGCCCTTGGGATGGTCAGCCAAAACTTTATTATCATTGGCAAACTCTCAAGGTAGCTGATTCCGGCTTCTGGTTCTATACATGATCTGCCTGGAGGATCAGCTGGTACTGTGTTTGAAGGTTCTGTAGGTACTATACTTGGTATACTGATGTCTTCGTCATCATCGTCGATTGTCTGTTGATTCAATTCGTCAAATGTGATATTTATTGATTCTTCGATGATCATGATTCTTTTGTTGAAAACTTGGTACCCTTTGCTCTTTGCTGTATAACCTAAAAAGATACCTTCATAGGCCTTTGTCACGACCCGTATTCGCTTTTTAGGATACGAGCACGTACGCAAGCCATCTACGTATCAAGCGGACTCCAGCCCAACCCGAATATGTGTACGCTGTCCATGATAGGGTATCATGTCTAATATGGTAAGTTAAAACTATATATTAATCCATAAGAAGAATATAAATCAAGAATGAACATTATGGTTCATGGTATGCAGACCACTAGCATATATGTCCGATTAGACTCCACAGAAAAATTATGAGTCTATAAACTAAGCTAATAAGCAGAGTATATCATGATAAGGATCATAAAGCATGAGTGGATAATAAAGTAATATCACTAGTAATACCTGGATCCTGTAAATGTATCAACTATCATCATAATTAGCTAACTAACTCCGTGTAATCAACTACCTGAATCGATTATCAGGTCCTCAGGGGACTAACAAGATACATAAAACATGCATATCTAACAGTTTATCATACATAAAGAAATAAATAGAAAAGAGACAGAAACTGACAAGTGACTATAAAATATGGATACGAGAACAACTACGCATAAGTGAACTGCTAGAAGAAAACAGGCAAACAAGAGATCAACGGATACCAAATCCTCATTCCGAGTGTGGACTCGCAGGTTTGAACAAATCACTAACCTTTGCCCCGAGTGTGGACTCATATGTTAGTTCAAATCACTAACCCTCGTCCGAGTGTGGACTCACAGGTTGAGAAAATTGAAACAAGGAAATAGCAGTTCAGTTACAACACACTAATTCTACGATACGACTCAATCAAGTACATGGGAGAACAGGTCCAATATGAACTATAATGTCAAACCACGATAGTATATGAAAAAGACCAGTAAACTAGTGTGCATAATATGAAGGAAAACTCATATCAACGATCAATCAAAGAAACTAGATAATGCATATATCAAAAAGAAAAAAGCATAAGCATATAAATAAACTATAGAAGAAGGCAATGTATACTTGTCTAGTGATTACAACACACTCATTCTACGATACGACTCTATCAAGTACATGGGAGAACAGGTCCAATATGAACTATAATGTCAAACCACGACGGTATACGAAAAAGACCAGTAAACTAGTGTGCATAATATGAAAGAAAACTCATATCAACAATCAATCAAAAAACTAGATAATGCATATATCAAAGAGAAAGAAGCATAAGCATGTAAATAAACTATAGAGGAAGACAAGGTATACTTGCCTAGTGGTAGCAATATGTCCCGCAAATAACTCGTCAAATCAAAGAGTCGCAAAATCTAAAATACCGTAAATGCCTTCGGATGCTGAAACAGATATTGATAATGTTTTTAAAACAGTCAAATTAGCTAGAATAGCCTACCCATAAGTCCAATTCTGGACACAAGGGTAAAACGGTAATTTTGGGTCAAAATAATGTTTGTCGTTGGATCCGCTTTGTATCGAAAAGTGTGCCAGTATCTACGGTCTCTAAAGTCACCAAAATATATGTCTACAGGTCCGGTTTGATGATACGAACCCAACCGAATGTCCAAAGTTGAATTTCGGAGGGCCGTGCACAAATTCGCCCGTCAGATCGGGTCACGGGCCCGCCAAAATAGCTTCTGGTCGACCTTCGCAAAATCGGACCAAACTTGGCATATATGACCAGAAAAATGATACGGTCCTGTTGGCGTAAGTTTCTTCTCGAGATGACGAACGTGCACAAAGTTATGGACTAGTTTGGAAAGAGGCCAATATGAGGTATCTCGACGGATACGTCTCAATTTCGTCGTGCACGCACAACGAAATCGAGTTCCGTCGAATCACACACATCGAAAACATCCATACACATTTTTTGATGCTCATGGATTGCGACCACGTTGCCCGATTTGTTGGGGCGCACGCCGTATCGGGATAATTTCTAATTTTTAAAAACAGTTTTAACATATTTTTCTGTGAACTTTATACTAAATTCTTTTACTGCATAATCAATTAGAATTAAAACTAATAGTAGGGTTTCCATGTCCTATATATCGTCTAAATTATTGTTCAAGTACTTTCTTAAAATTCTTAATGGATTGCCCTTAATTGGCCTTCCAACTTGGGTGTTTGAAATATTCTATACTTTGTTTCGGGACAGGATTTTCATAGACTTTGAGTCTATTTTCGAGCGATCGAAAGCATCTACTTAAAACTAAAAGAAAAAAGTTGAAGAGGTTTATGTTAGGTTTATACCCGAGAAAATGGCTCGAAAAATGGATGTGCGTGCTGGCAGAAATCATGCTGTGAAATCGGCCTTGCGGCTGCTAGTATTGTGCGGGTGCTGTCTGCACTGCGCGCGCTCCGGCGCGGCGGCGCCAGAGGCTAGGTGTCACGCCCCGATTCCTAGAGTCATTTATTCACATATTTTATCTCATGGAATCGATCGTCCTTGTTTGGGCGTGATGTCGTACAAGTCTGGTATTGCACTTGTACAAGGCAAAGATGGTACATAATTGATTATCTTCAAATAGGAACACATCACAGCGGTAGAAGCAGATAAATTGAATTTAATAAGGACAATCTCTCTCATTGAATAGAAATACATCACTTCTTTATAGCAGCAGAGATAAAAGAATAACTTTAAGTCACACAGAGAGATATAGAACTTTATTCTCTTTATTGATAATTGAAGAAGAGTACAAGTGTATTAAAGTACAATGCTTACAACAAATCTCATGTAACATTAAAAGCCAACTGAACTATGCTACAAAGCTTACATTTGATACTTTGATACATTGGATTACAACTCGATATACCGACTTGGCTTACAACTCACTGGTACAGCTGATTAAAATGTTCCATACATTATGCCTTTATAAACAGAAGATATCATCTTGTACAATGAGAGCTTCTGTATGCCCAACAATCTTCGATGTTGCGGGACCAATCAAGCCAATCATCGTGTGCAGAACATCCCAAGCATAAGCACCTCCCCACAAAACGTGGGTCAGCATATCATCTATGTACTGGCGAGCAGAATCCAACCCACTCGCCTAAACCAACATTTATGTAACCATTTAAGCAGCATTTATTAGAATGATCTTTTTATTTGGGACCTAGAATCAGTTTACAGTTCATGGGCAATATTCATAGTGAAACATGTAAACATATTCTTAGCAATATTCATGTGGACATATCATTAAAATATTCTTGGTGTTATCATGCAAAGACCTCATTGAGGTATCGTTAACATTCACATCTTAAACATGTTATGACAATTCTCACTTCAAGCATCACTTAGCACGTATGTTATGTTTGAGCAATGTTTCATAGCAAGGCATCTTTCTAGCATACTGAACTTAACATGTTAAGCAGGTTCTCATATTGAAAGGCTACAACACAGCATCATTTATTTAGCACGTTAAGCACGCAAGTTAAACCAACACAATTATAGAGTATATCGCATTTAAGTGATTTCTTACCGATAGCCAACTCCCTCGTACCTGTATCAAATACAGGTTAACTGTTACATTTACTATGTCTGCACAAAACATTTATTAGCATGCATCCTAACAACATGATCATTGGTGTTAGTGCACCATTTTCAGACGTTGCTATATAGGACTTCGAAAGGTAATCGGCATGCCATTCCACCAGGTTGCGAGCCCGAATGGAATGTCCCAATACCACGTACCCTTAAAGTACGTTTATACTTCCTCCATGGTCGGATCGGTCCCCTAACATCCCAGGGTACCATCCGAGGAAGCAGTCACCCCTTTGTATACAAGTTGTCCATGACCATGCGAATGCGTGTCCGACTCGATCGTGATCATAAAACACATGGTAAAATATTGAAATAAGTAAAGGCAATAGTGTATCATTCAACTCATCTATATCGTTTTCAACGACTCATTATTTCTAATATTTCTGTCATTTAATCACTTGGTGATCTCGACGATCCCAAGCCTCATTATTTCTTATTCATTTCTATATTGCAACTTTTCTCATTACATTCCTTCTAAGGAGGAACAAATAGCATTTATTCATGTCAAAGGGACCTGTAGCATTTCATTCATTTTATAGGAATAATAGCATATTTAATTCATTTCTCATGTATCATTCATGCAGCATCTCATTATTCAAGTGATTCATTCATTTCATCAACATTAAGCATAAGGAACATTATCAATTCATTCTCAGGCATCAATTTACATTAGCAGTTCGAGTGTTATTCGTACAGCAGTTCAATATTCATGTCTTATTTATTTCAACGATTTCTAGCATATGTATCTCTATCGATTTAGCAACTAAAGCATCGCATCACAATTATTCAACATTCAAGGTAAGAGACATTAGGGACATATTCATAGCATCATGTTATTCCATTTATTAAGCATACAGGAATAAGGAGGAAGGAGGACAGTTCCACTTGCCTTGCATAACGATCTTCCTGCTCCGATCACACTTATCTTCCAATGGACATAGCTCCACCGACGAGCAACATTCCAACACTTAATCCGTCTAGCCAGCAAAGAGAGACAGCATCAGTCTCAACTCTCTTGATCTCCAACACAAGTCACGGTCCAATATTCTGATCCCATCCAACAAGCCAACCAAATGTAGTTTGCCATTAAAATCTTTTTATTATAATTTTAATTACAAATAGAACAGTATTACAATGTAGTACTTAGATGTAGTCCTAGGAGAACACTTTTGTTTATCTGAGTCCCTGTGTCGATGGAGCGAGTGATAATGTGTTGACTCCGTTGACGATCTGACGACGGTTCTCGGTTCTCTGAAGGTCTGAGTTGCTCTGGGTGCTGGAGCTTGCGGAGAAGAAGAAGACGTTGAGTGTCTGTATCTGCCTCTCTCACTGTGTATGTAGGCCTCTGTCCGTAGGTGTGTCTCTATGTGTGTGTGAGAAGGAAATGATCTTCCTATTTATAGCTTGCAGGCTGGATGCTCATGCGTGCATATGTAGGATGCATATCTACGTGGGGACGCCACGTAGTTGAAGCTGCGGGAGGCGTATGGATGATACGCCATCATTTGTGGGTTGAATCCTTCATGCTGCTTTTGTGGTCTGGCACGTAGCAGGAGAGAGGATCTTTCTGTTGCTGAGATCTTGGGTGATTAGCACCCCTTCTTTGGCTGAATTGAGCCAAAGGACACGTGGCGCACATCCATGGCTCAAAAATCTCGGATTTGGTGGAGAGTGATCTGATAGGATGCGCCTGGGATCGGGCGTATGAGAAGACTTTGTCTCACAACCTTCAGGAGTCACGAACCAGTCTGGGCGTACGGCTTTTGAGGCACATGCGAGTCTTCAGGCGCATGGCCGCTGAGGCACATGCGAGTAGTTGGTCGGCCACGTAGGTCGTAGCCATCGAAGGAAAGTAATGATGATGCTAATGTCAGCGACGCTTCGTCTTCTGAAAAAGCTGTTAACTTTCCAGTCCTCGGGGGACGTGCTGCCAACTCTGTCACTTGAGTATTAATTGTTTGATGGGTGACGAGCTGAAATGGGTGCATGGGTCCATGTTGATTAGGAGACATGGGTTTGTGCTCTATTGGTCGCATCCATACGGGGCACTTTGGAACCGACGGGCGCGTCTGTACGATAAGCGGTGTCTGACAGGCGCATCCTTTTGTATGACGTGCTTTTATTGGTCCGACTTTTGTGTTCTTTAAGTGCTTTAAATAGTCGATTTGACTTGGCTGAATTCTAAGCGTCAGGTTCATCACCATAAATGCAAATTCATTTCACGGGATTCGGAGAGCCCGCCACTTGGTGCATGGGTTTTATTTGCCCGGCCTATAAATAGTGGCAAGGAGAGAGTTTGTCTTTCGTTCTCTCACGTCTTCCCGAATGAACTTGTTTGCTCGAACATATTCTGTTGACGAGATGCTCCCGAAGGTGAAGATACGATGCATTGTCTTCATTTATACACTCGTGAAGATGACTGTTACATCCAAAAGTCGAGATCGAGGGCTTCTAAGGCAGGCGAAAGGTACCTGTTGCATCCAAAGATCAGGATACTCGAGCCATGTCTCTGTTATGCTGGAAGAGCCGCAGATCAGAATTACGGTGCTCTCATCTTCCTTAGGCTTTGGAGAGCTCTTCCTCTTGCAAGAGTGGGTGTTGCCCATTCTGGTTGTGTTGAAAGCTGCTCCTTTAGCCTCTTAGGAGAGCTCTTCCTCCCGCTAGGGTGGGGTTGATCGCCCACCCAGGTTCTGCTCAATAAATGCTTTATTAGTCGAAACATTTGATCGGGTCGAAGTAAGGCACATATGTTGAGACTTCATGATGCGCATAACTGAGACGTTGAAGGCTGCGCCTGATTGAGACGCTGAAGAGACACGCCTGACTGAGACGCTGAAGTGATGTGCCTGCCTGATGATACGCCTAGTAGGGGGCGTATGGCAGTTTGCTGTGCCTGGCTGTAGTCTTAGGATGTTTTTTTTTGTAGAAATTCTCCTATGTAAAGCCTTTCCTTTAGACATGTAATAGACTTTTATATGAAAAAAAAAATCTTCTTTGGATTGTCTATACTTTTGCTGTCTTGCTGTGCCAAGTACTTCATTTGAGCTCCCTGGCGCATATTCTGAGTAGTATTTGAGCGCATAGAAATTCTGGAACATAGATGCGTCCTGAAATTCCATGCTTCTACAAGACCCCCTTCAAAGTTTTCAAAACTTTTTGTCAAGTTTTGGAATACTTTGAATAAGAACCATGGTGGTGTCTTCAACGGGGCGCATGACTGTTCGGGCGCATGATTACTCCGTGCATCAGTGATGGGGCGCATACTCCTCTCAGTTAATGCAAATAATAACGCTTCGAAGTAATCAACAAAGGATTAATGATGATCTTTTTAGATTATTTGCAGTTATCATTTTGCAGAACCCCAACCGGTGGCTGACGTCACTCCTCATCTGTTTTTGCGTATGCCCAAGCCTATAAATAGGCGTCTGATGGAGAGAGAGGGTTCTTCTCCTCTTTGCTTTCTTCTTCTCTAGAGTTCTTCTTTCGGAAAACCCTAACTTCTTCTTTCACAAAATGGCCCCCAAAACTTCTCGCGGTGGTGCTGGCAAGGGAAAGGAGCCTGCGAAGTTCGTCGAGGAGGATGCTCCTGTCACTATTGTGACTTCAGCCGACGTTCGGCCTACGGTGACGGGTAGGTGTGATCTTCTAACTTTTTCTGAAGCACATGGATGAGTTGCATCATGCTGTTGTGCCCTAACTCTTTGTCGCTGATGCACATGGACTTCTGTCCTGATGATGTGCTGAGGCCAATTCGTCGACGCGTATGGGTTTAGGCCCTGATTATGCGCCGAGGTTTTACTGCTGACGCGGATGGGTTTATACCCTGATGATGCACCGAAGCTTTACTACTAACGTGCATGGGTTTTAACCCTGATGATGCACCGAAGCTTCACTGCTGACACGCATGGGTTTAAACCCTGATGATGCGCCAAAGTTTTACTGCTGATGCGCATGGGTTTAGACCCTGATGATGCGCCAGGCTGCTTCACTGCTGACGTGCATGGGTTTAGACCTTGATGATGCGCCAGGCTGCTTGACACACCCAATACTTCTTGGCCCCTCGGGCCAGTGGCGAAGTTCAAGCCCCTGTTGAGGGAGAGTCCATTGATGCCGAGGTTTCAGCCTCACAGATTGAAGTCAATGGGTCTTCTTCAGGCCCGCCGTCTATCACAGTACCTTCTGTAACTCCTGTCCTGATGCCTCAAGTGATGGCTGATGTAGATGAGTACGTTCAGTTTGTTATTAAATTAGTGTACAAGATGCTGCAGAAGGGCATATCAACGGTGCTGAATACAAATGGGAGTTTTGCGACGGCAAAAGCCATGGCGCTCTCTTCTATTGGTTTGATACGTTCGTACCGTGGCCACGATCACATGGCTGTAATTCTGGAGGAGTCGGTAGTTGAGCTCGACTAGCGTCTTTCTGAACTGTAGAGTATCCAGCGGAATGACTTTTTCGCTCTGATAGAATCAGAACAGAAGAAATTGATAGCTGAGGTTGAGTCATCTTATCAGGCTACGGTTGCCATCTGGGACGGCGAGGTGGCCGCTGCTGAGGCCGCAGCAGAGAGACTGTCTCAATCCACACAGGAGCAGGTGGAGCTGCGAGCCTCATTGGAGGTAAGTATAGCGGAGGTTACTGCCAGGATTCGCTTCCTAGAAGACCAGAGGGCCAACTTATGTTAGATCTTGAGCGACCCCAGACTGAGCACATCTCGTCCAAGGAGGAAGCGACAGTTGTTACTCGCCATATTCTTTCTCTGACTCACCAACGGCAGGAGTTGGACGCCAAGCATGAGAACAATATTGCTTCCAAGGCTGTGGAGATGATGCGGCAGGAAGCTGAACGCCGGGTCCTGGCGACTGCAGAGACTCGGGCTGTAGACTTGAGGCGTCGAATCGAAGAGCTGTCCGCCAATCCCAATGATGCCTAGGGATTTGTAGTCTTCTCTTCTTCTTTTTGTTATATGTTGGGGATGTAATCCTTTACTTTTTAGATGAAAAATAAAGAATTTTGTGGTGTGTTCATATTTTGTTGTCATAAACTTGTGATTTGTGTGGACCTATTATCTTTTGCGCACCTTGGTTGTTAGGTATAGATAATAAGTTTGAGAGAACTGACATGTTTGCTCAGAGGTAATGTGGACGTGGCAAATATGGGGTTTGAATGGTGGAATCTTCCTACTCAGAGGAGTTATGAACGTGGTAGGAATGACTCTGGGAGATACGCGGAACTACTCAGAGGTAATATGGACATGGAAGTTCTGCGATCAATGTACGGCAACGCAGGAGTTGTCTGTACGGGATGTTTACTCAGAGGTAATGTCGACGTGGTAAACATGATGGGTAGCGTAGTCTTACGGAGCGTAAGATTCTTCTTTGTAGGGCGTAGAGGAGCAACTCAGAGGTAATATGGACGTGGTTGTCCTTCTACTGGAGATAGAAAGTAATGGAACAACTGGGTTCCGAAAGTATAGGATTTTTACGAAAGGGAGGTGTATGTGAGCTCTGATAATCAGGTCCATTGACTCCCTTACTAGGTAGAGGTGGAAGTACATATCTGAAAGATGTCAAGAGTAGTACTTCTTTAGGAACTTGCCGTTGATGAGCATCATGAACAAGTCCTCGTTTGATCGGGCGAGACGGTAAGCACTATTTGAGTATACCGTCTCTATGATGAAAGGTCCCTCCCATTTGGGCTCGAACTTTCCTGGTATTTTGTGAGTCAACACCATCAGCCTCCTGACTGCCAGAACCAGGACGCCTACTTGGAAGGTCCTCTGCTTGACCTTTTTGTTGAAAGCCTGTGATATACGGGCTTGATAGAGTTCGATGCGATGTTGAGCTAGGAGACATTTTTCGTCAAGTGCCTCGAATTCTCGCAGACGGCGACGTTTATTGTCTTCTTCTGTTAGTTGATTTTTAAGCGCCACACGGAGTGAGGGTATCTGAATCTCGAAAGGCAGTTCCGCTTCGCTCCCGTAGACCAAGAAGAATGGGGTATTGCCCATCGGAGTCTGTACCGTTGTACGGTAGGCCCAAAGGCATTCGTCGAGCTTTTCGTCCCAGTCGCATTTGTTAGATGATATGACCTTTTTGAGTAGCTTGACGATGGTCTTATTAAAAGCCTCGGCCAATCCGTTTGCTGCCGGATTGTAGGCGATTGATGCCACGTTCTGAATGCGGTTCTTGCCACAGAATCTACTGAAAATATGGCTGATGAACTGAGGACCGTTATCGTAGATAATCCTTCGAGGTACCCCGAAACGGTAGACGACATGGTGCTTGATGAAGCTGATCACACTAGAGCTCTTTACTTCCGTCAGCGGAACCGCTTCTGCCCATTTGGAGAAGTAGTCGGTGATGGCTAGAATGAAGCGGTGTCCCCTCGATGATGGAGGGGTGATCGGTCCTACAATTTCCATGCCCCAAGCTTCGAAGGGCCAGGAGGCGACCGTAGGATGTAGTGGTTCCGACGGTGTATGGATGAAGTCGGCGTAAAGCTGGCAAGCATGGCACTTTTGGCATAGTCGACAGCGTCGGCTGCCATGGTTGGCCAGTAGTAACCCATGCGTCGCAGTCGATCTTGCAACTTAGGTCTAGGTTGATGAGCCCCGCAAGTTCCGTCATGAGCTTCTCGAAGGGCTTCGGCTGCTTCTTCGTTAGACAGGCATCGAGTCCATCGTAGGAGCGTCGGTACAGAATTTTAGTAGCTGTATCATAATAGAATCGAAGGAAATGCCTCCTGAATGAGACGGCTTCTTTCGGGTCTTCTAGGAGAATTCCGTAGACAGCAAAGTCGATGAACGGGAACCTCCAGTCTCGGACATTAACTCCAGCACTTGTTGACATGGCATGGGCCATTTGTGAGCATAGATTGTTTTTAGGACAGACTAAGTCTCGACCAACTACCGTGACGTAGTGTTGAGTCCCAAAGGGTACTGCCAATGAGGCTGCGAGGCCAGCCAGAGCGTCAGCCTCTAGGTTTTGTAACCGAGGTACGTGTTCTATAAAGAACTTGGTGAAGGTTGAAATAATGTTCAATACGACTTTATGGTAAGGGACCAGATCTTTATGGCGAACTTTGTATTGCCCTCTGATCTGGTTAACGATGAGTTTTGAGTCGCCGTAGGCTTCCAGATGATCCACCCCCAACTGTTGTACCAGCTGGAGTCCCATAATGAGAGCGTTGTACTCGACAACATTGTTGGAGCACGGCTTCGAAAAGGAGTAAGCACGCTGGATGACCAGCTGATCGGGGAAGACCAAGACTACCCCCACTCTGGCGATGATTTGGCCTTTGGGGCCTGTTCTTGAAGCGCCATCAAAAAACATCCGCCAGACGGAGCTTTCTTCGGTGACGTTTGATTCTTGGACCTCATTCGGGATGTCTTCATAGAGTCTGGAGGACTCTGGGATGGGGTGCGCGACTAAAAAGTCGGCCAGAGCTTGACCCTTGACGGCTTTTTGTGGAATTGTACGGCATCAACAGGATCGCCCATGTAGCTAGCCGGGAGTTCAATGATCCTGGCTTCATCATGAGGACCCTGAGCGGATTGACTCGGGAGATGACATGAATTGTCTGGCCCGAGACATAATGGCGAGTCTTCTGGATGGCGAACACCAAAGCCAAACACTCTTTTTCAACAGGGTTGTACCGGTGTTCGGCCCCGATCAGTGTCCTACTGAGGTAGTAGATAGCTTGCTCGTAGCCTGTATCGTTGTTCTGAGTAAGCAGAGCACCGAGGGAATGATCCATGGCACGGACGTAGAGGAAAAATGGTTTGCCTGCGACGGGTGCCACCAGGACAAGCGGGCTCGTCAAGTAAGCCTTGATATCATCGAGAGCTTTCTGGCATTCCTCTGTCCAGATGTAGGAGACCCCTTTCTTTATGAGCTGGATGAAGGGTTAATATTTTCTGAAAAGGTTTGCTATAAACCTTTGAATGTATGCCAGACGCCCCTGAAGGCCTCGAAGTTCTCGGAGGTTCTTCGGAGGGTCCATGTCAAGGATGGTCTTGGTCTTCTCGGGATCGACATGAATGCCTTTCACCGTGATAATGAAGCCCAAGAACTTTTCGCTAGAAACCCCAAGAAAGGATTTAGCAGGGTTCATCTTGAGTTGATGCGCTCGCATGAGATCGAAGACTGTCTTTAGGTCTTGTAGTGATCACCTTTGAGACGGCACTTGACAGCGATATCATCAACATAGCATTCGACTATTTTGCGAAGATGTTGACGGAAGATAGTACTCATTGCTCTTTGGTATGTAGCACCAGCGTTCTTCAAGCCGAAGGGCATCACTGTGTAGCAGAAAACCCCTTTCGGCGTACTGAATGACGTCTGCTTTGCATCATCGGGAAATATTTTGATCTGGTTGTATCCCGAATACCCGTCCATGAAAGACATGCATTCGAAGCCGCATGTATTATCGATCATTACGTCGGTGATCGAAAGCGAGAATTCGTCTTTCGGGCAAGCAGCATTGAGATCTCTGAAGTCGATGCAGACCCGTATCTTCCCATTCTTTTTGGTGACAGGGACGACGTTGGCCACCCAATCCGAGTGTTGTTCTTCACGGATAAACCCGCTGGTCAGGAGTTTGTCTACCTCCTCATCGATAGCATTCATGATGTCAGGACGAAAGCGTCGCTGTTGTTGCTTTATAGGCTTGGCATCAGGTAAGATGTTAAGCCTATGCATCACGATCTGGGGATCAAGTTCGGGCATATCTTCGTAGCTCCAGGCGAAGACGTCGATATATTCTTTAGCCAGTTGGATTAAAGATTCCCGGTCTGGTCCCTTTAGACTCTTGCTGATGAAGATGGATTTGGAAGAAGATCCATCCCCCAGGTCGATCTGCTCGACTTCGTCTTCGGTAGGGGGTTCGCGTAATTCAAAACGAGACTCCCACTGCGCTCCTAGGCATTGAGCCCAAGGTTCTTTCTCAAAAAATTCTGGCGTTTGGTCTTCACCTTCATCTTCTTGAGATTGTGCAGATGCCATGTTGACTGATAGCACCTTCTTGAAGACTGAGCCGATACTGGTATCGGAATCCCAGGTTGATGCTTCGGACGAATGAGAATGTTCTACTTCTTCTGCCTCTGAACTCTCTGGAGTTGCCGGTGGCGTGACATAGCCCACCCCCCGTCGAGTTCGATGATAGTAGTCCTGCGGCTTTCCTTTAGGTGTTGGGAGCCGGAGAGGAAGACGTCGACCCTTGCCGTAGTTCAGGCCTTTGTTGCTTTTTAGGTCATAACCCATCTTTTGGATGAGGTACTTTGCCTTGTCCGTGTACCGATAGACTTGTATTCTGTCGGTATCTGGTTCTTTCTCGAGTGGCGGGAGGTCTTGATGAGGCTTGATTTTGCCCAAGATAATGGATTTTTCGTCTCGATTTTATGGTGGTGCTACAAAATAGACCCCTTGGGACGGGACTACTCGATTTACATGATTGACGGTCGTTATTTGTGTTTGCAACGACCGTAGAGCGTTATCTAATGTATACATGATATTCCAATGTGGAAGACTAGAATAATTAAAAGACACTCTATTATTGATGAAATACGAGATTTTGTCCCGCGGGATTACATTGTCCAGAGAGGGTGCATCTACATCAGCAGATATATACTCCCCTAGCTCTTCAACTGTGAGTACTGAGGTTGGTTCGGGAGAGTCCACAGCAGCTTTGACCTTGGGGTCCGAGAGGGCTATGTGGGCCTTCTCCGGCAGCTTGGATGAGACGGATGATTGCGGAGGCTTGCCTTTAAGACGCACCTTCAGAGGTGCCTCAACTGCGCCTTCAGTGATTGGTGCCCTCCTCTGTAGTTTTGCCACAAGGAGAGCCGATGTTTGAGGCGGCTTTCCCTTGAGCCATATCTTCAAAGGAGCTTTAGTAGGTGTTCTACCTAGAGAAGTTGGCGCTTTTCCAGGTAGTTTGATGGTCATGGGAGGCAGCATCTAAGGCGATTTCCCTTTGAGTCAAATTTTCAAAGGAGCATCGGGAATCATCTCTGGCTCCATGTCCGGCTCTGTTGTCGTTTCTGCTTTATCGTCAGCATCATTGGCTTCCCCTTCGTCGGGCGAATTGTAAAGGGTAGAATTGGTGAAGTAGGCTTCGATCCTCTTGAAAGGGTCAATGTCTGCGAACTCTGTCCGGATGATGTCGTTGGTGGACACATACTTCATACATTGGTGGGGTGTAGATGGCACCACCATGTACTTATGCAGCCACGAACGACCCAGTAGGAGGTTGTAGTTGACGTCAGCGTCCACGATATAGCAAGTCACCTCGGTTCGGAGGTTACCGATATGACATTTCAGCCGTATTTTACCCAGCAGTTCACTTTTGCTAGCATTAAAACCGCTAATTGTAGTATTGGAAGGCGCCAGACGGTACATTAGGATTTCCAGTGTTGAGAGCAGCATCTTCGGGATG
This sequence comes from Iris pallida, assembly GCA_029216955.1. Lineage (NCBI taxonomy): Eukaryota > Viridiplantae > Streptophyta > Magnoliopsida > Asparagales > Iridaceae > Iris > Iris pallida. The sequence goes on along the minus strand of JANAVB010020396.1, from coordinate 8,310,734 downwards.
ATGCTGAGGGAAGACCCTGGATCGATCTGAATTCGCTTCACCTTGACGGAACTGACATACCCTGTATAATACAGTGGCCTGTTGTATCGGTTGTGCTTAAGCAGCATGTCTTATTGGGTGAAAGTTATGTTGGGGATAACTTCATCCGCACAATGACAGTGTACACATATGGTCGAGAGATCCTCAGGCTGCTTGACCTGACTGATGAAGGACTCAGCATCCTTTAGGGCTTCACAGAGAGCTTCGCGAGTATCCTTGGAAAGGTGAAGAAGCTCAAACAGAGGTAGGCAGACAGGAGTACTGGCCAGTTGTGCCAGTATGTCAAAGTTGTGGGGCTTGGTTAGCCCCGAAGCATTCTCCTTTCGCAAAGGCTTGTCGAAACGGGCCTCTACATGCTTCTGTTTATTGGCTGTTGGAGGCCTGGATGGGCCCTCTTCCTGGACAGCAGGGACGGTGCAAGGAGGCACCACCTCGACGGCAGCTTCGTCAGGTTGGGCGTTCTGATGTGAACGTATCTGTACAGAAAGTACCTCTTCCGTAGAGGAAGAGACTATGCGGCAAGACTTGATCTTCCTGCCCTTGGTTTTGGAGGCAGAGCGTACCTCCGGTTGAGTAACTTCGAAGACCAGGTCAGGGTGAACCCATAAGACCTCTCCCCGGGATGTGGTGAGTGGGATTAGTCCACTCGCGTTGTCGCGAGTAGGTGGTAGGTTAACCACCTCTATTGTTGCCTTTGGGATAGGGACAACGCCATCTTGTGTTGTGGTTGGCGGCAAGGTGCCAAATTGGAGTGACACCAGGTTGACCGAGGTCGTTTTCTCCTCGTAGTCAACGGAGATAACATCCGTATTGATCATGCGCTGGATGTAGTTCTTGAGAACGTAGCAGTCCTTAGTTGGATGTCCGACAAACCGATGGTAGTGACAGTACCTCGGATTGTCCACTCTTCAAACCTCGTCGGGACGCTTCCTGTCCGGCAACTTGATCTTGTCATCCTGCTTCAATATCTCAAAGAGTTGTAGGGTGTCTTTATCGTTGAAAGAATAAACCTCCTTTGGCCATGGTGCAAGTGGAGGCTTCTGAGTAGGTACTGATGCACCTTTGGAGGCATTGACAGTCAACGCCTGCTTCACCTTCGTCTCTCGTCCAGGGTTATTGGCTGCAGGCCATTTTCCTTTGTCCTCAAAGGCAGGGAAACTGACTCCCAGAAGACGAGCATTGGACGCCTTCTTCTCTGCTGCTTCGGCCTCGATGATCAATGAACGCCAGTCGGGAGGAGGAGTGGAGTTGAGCTAGAGTTTAATCGCAGGCAGCATGTTCTTGCTGCAGGAGGAGAGGAGTGCATATTCTGGCATACCCGGGGGAAGTCTAAAATAGGCTTATCGGAATCGTTCGATGAATGCTCGAACTGTTTCCTTCTCCTTCTGACGTATCTCTATGAGGGACGCCATTGTCATATCCTTCCCTCCATCGTAGAAACGATCGAGGAAGAGACGTGTCAAATCATCGAAGGAAGATATGGAGTTGTCGGGGAGACTGCAGTGCCAGTCGTAAGCCACTCCTTTCAATGCCCCGACAAATATGCTGGTGGGTAGTGCGTCTTCCTTCGAAAGATGTCCCGTTTGAGATTGAAAGTACGTCAGATAGCGGCGTGGAGAGTCCTTTCCGTAGTATGGCGTCAATGTTTTTGGTTTATACTTGGGAGGACAAACCACTTTGTTCCATTCGAGGGGTACGGTTGTGGGATCCCCATCTTCTGGCGCTCCTCTTGTCTGTTATTGGACTCAAAGCGCTCGCGCAAGTCCCTGATCATCTCCACCACGTCTTCCGTGGAGCTGGAAGTCAAAAAAGGTGGTACAGCCTGGAGTTGAGCATTTGATGGCTCCGACGTCCGAAGTGCTTCACGGTGATCTGTATCCAAGGATACCCGTTAAAGGGGTACACTTAATTCTCTATTAGCCCCTGGGTCAGGACCAGTAGACGGTGCCCTGGACAAAGCTGACCGTATCTCAAACACTGCTGGAGTCAGTGTTTGCATGGAGGCAGAGAGGGTTTTGAGTCCTCCCTCCAAGGTATCCATGCGCTGGACGAGATCTGCTGGCGGTGCATCTGACTCCGCATCACCAGCTCCCGTCGTGTACACCATCATGACGCGACTGGAAGAGGATGGATCGGTTGAGGCTTCGCTTTCGGCCTCGTTCTTTTGTAGAAGAGGAACTTCCCCCGGAGCTTCGTCTTGGCTACCCCCAGCTATGTTCTGGAGGACACCTTCGTCTTCGGGAGAAGTATCAGCAAGGACCTGACTACCCCCAGCTCTGTCTTGGAGGACTTCTTTGTCTTCGATACGTAGATCCACAGGGGCTTGACTACCCCCAGCTATGTCCAGGAGGCTAACTTTGTCTCCAGGATGAAGATCCACAGGGGCTTGACTACCTCCAGCTATGTCTGGGAGGATGACTTCGTCTCCAGGATAAAGATCCACAGGGGCTTGACTACCCCCAGCTTCCTCTGAGATCTTCTTTCTCCCCCGAGTGCCCTCAAACACTCCTGAGGATGGGACAGTCGTCTTGGTCTTCCTCGACTGGCTCTTGGATGAGGACAAAGTTGAGGAGCTGCCAGTCATCTTCCGAATTGATAGGGAGTTGAAGACTACGTTGCAAGAAGCAACCTGTAGTTCTGGCTCCACTTCAGTTGACACCATCTTCCCGAGGAGATGTTGGAGAGGTGTTGATGATTGCAGCTGCTGGAACACCGACTGCCTTGATGGTGGGACTGCTGTTTTACAACAACAGTTAATGGGGTTCAAGACCACAGTTAATGGGGTTCAGGTGAATGCTACGCCCCCTGAACCAACGCAGAAGATGCGCTCAGATCAGTAGTGGGGGTACAATATTTACAGTGACTTGAACCGGCCACAGACGTACATCCTATGTAGGCGCTGGGGTTCAAGACCACAGATTTTGTCTTGCTCGACTTGGTTGCGGACACAACAGATACGTCCAAGTGAGACAAGGAGTTTGAAGGTCGGCTCATTTCTGGCACAGAAGCACCCGAGTCGACCTTATACAGCTTACCATCAGTATCGCGCATGATTGTGAGCGCATGCTTCTGGTTTGCTGCCGGCATAGCACGTTTGAGGCGCATGGCCCGTGCCGCCTTGGACTTCTTCGTACCAGCCCGCTGGGGTATATAGTACTTAGAGTCCAAATTCTCCTCTCCAGGACAGCGAGTAAGTCTGTCAAAGATAGAAGCCTTCTGTGGCGCAGTAGAGTTACTGCGCAGGGCGTTAAATGTGCCCTTGCTCCGTCGGCACATATTTTTTGTCTGAGAAGGAGATGACTGGGGAATGTGATCAGCATCATGCTTTCCCGAGAGATGCGCTGTACTGGTAGGCGCATCCTGGCCGCTGAGGACGTCAGCGAGAAGGGTGGACTGCATCGACGCATCCCCTTCAGTGGTGGTGCCAGGGGCCTCGACCTTGCGTACCCAGATTTGGCGAGTCTTCTTCGGCTTTGGCAGCCGCTTCGAAGGACTTGCGCTGCCTTCAGAGATGAACTTCTCATACGCCTGTTGATTGAGGTATACGACCAGCGTCTTGTGGAGGAGCCCACCTTCACGTCATCGGATTGCGACACAGCTTTCTCGGTGGAGGAGAAAGATGTCCCCAGCAGAGTCGCCAGCTTCTTTGCCATTAAAATCTTTTTATTGCAATTTTAATTACAAACAGAATAGTGTTACAATGTAGGACTTAGATGTAGTCCTAGGAGAACACTTTTATTTATCTGGGTCCCTGTGTCGATGGAGCGATTGATAATGCGTTGACTCCGTTGACGATCTGACGACGGTTCTCAGTTCTCTGAAGGTCTGAGTTGCTCCGGGTGCTGGAGCTTACGGAGAGGAAGAAGACGTTGAGTGTCTGTATCTGCCTCTCTCACTGTGTATGTAGGCCTCTGTCCGTAGGTGTGTCTCTATGTGTGTGAGAAGGAAATGATTCCCCAATTTATAGCTTGCAGGCTGGCTGCTCATGCGTGCATATGTAGGATGCACCTGTACGTGGGGACGCCACATGGTTGAAGCTGCAAAAGGTGCATGGATGATGTGCCATCATTTGTGGTTGAATCCTTCATGTTGCTTTTATGGTCTAGCACGTAGCAGGAGAGAGGATCTTTCTGTTGCTGAGATCTTGGGTGATTAGCACCCCTTCATTGGCTAAATTGAGTCAAAAGACACGTGGCGCATGTCCATGGCTCAAAGATCTCGGATTTGGTGGAGAGTGATCTGATAGGATGTGCCTGGGATCGGGCGCATGAGAAGACTTTGCCTCACAACCTTCAGGAGTCATGAACCAGTCTGGACGCACGGCTTTTGAGGCACATGCGAGTCTTCAGGCGCATGGTCGCTGAGGCACATGCGAGTGGTTGGTCGGCCACGTGGGTTGTAGCCGTCGGAGGAAAGTAATGATGATGCTGATGTCAACGACGCTTCGTCTTCTGAAAAAGCTGCTAATTGTCCAGTCCTCAGAGGATGTGCTGCCAACTCTGTCATTTGAGCATTAATTGCTTGATGGATGACGAGCCGAAATGGGTGCATGGGTCCATGTTGATTAGGACGCATAGGTTTGTGCTCTGTTGGGCGCATCCATATGGAGTGCTTTGGAACCGACGGGCACGTATGTACGATACGCGGTGTCTGACCGGCACATCCGTTTGCATGACGTGCTTTTATTGGTCCGACTTTTGTGTTCTTTAAGTGCTTTAAATAGCCGTTTTGACTTGGCTGAATTCGAAGCGTCGGGTTTATCACCATAAATGTAAATTCATTGCACGGGATTTGGATAGCCCGCCACTTGGCGCATGGGTTTGATTTGCCCGGCCTATAAATAGTGGTAAGGAGAGAGTTTGCCTCTAGTTCTCTCATGTCTTCTCGAATGAACTTGTTTGCTCGAGCACATTCTGTTGACGAGATGCTCCCGAGGGTGAAGATGCGATGCATTGCCTTCATTCATGCACTCGTGAAGGTGACTGTTACATCCAAAAGTCGGCGTCGAGGGCTTCTGAGGCAGGCGAAAGGTGCCTATTGCATCCAAAGATCAGGATGCTCGAGCCCTGTCTCTGTTATGCTGGAAGAGCCGCAGATCAGAATTACGGTGCTCTCATCTTCCTTGGGCTTTGGAGAGCTCTTCCTCCTACAAGAGTGGGTATTGCCCTTTCTGGTTGTGTTAAAAGCTGCTCCTTTAGCCTCGGAGGAGAGCTCTTCCTTCCGCTAGGGTGGGGTTGATCGCCCACCCAGGTTCTGCTTAATAAATGCTTCATTAGTCAAAGCATTTGATCGGTTCGAAATAAGACGCATATGCTGAGACTTCATGATGCGCATAACTGAGACGCTGAAGGCTGCGCCTGATTGAGACACTGAAGAGACACGCCTGACTGAGACACTGAAGTGATACGCCTGCCTGATGATGCGCCTGGTGGGGGGCGCATGGCAGTTTGCTGTGCCTGGCTGTAGTCTGAGGATGTTTCTTTTTGTAGAAATTCTCCTATATAAAGCCTTTCCTTTAGACATGTAATAGACTTTTATATGAAATAAAAATCTTCTTTTGATTGTCTAAACTTTTGCTGTATTGTTGTGCCAAGTACTTCGTTTGAGCTCCCTGGCGCATGTTCTGAGTAGTATTTGAGCGCATAGGAATTCTGGCACATAGATGCGCCCTGAAATTCCATGCTTCTACAAATGTCTCGCGTGGAGCGGGGCATTACATAATATACCACTCAGAAAAAGTTTTGTCCTCAAAACTTAAGAGAACAACTCATCTTACTAATTTACTTAGCCACAACAAGTTACTTATTTAGCTTCAATTCAATATTCATTTTAGCCCACTCGGTCATCTCAAAATAGCTATCCAACTGTACCATTTTAATCCATCAACGATTCGATCTATCTATCTCTTTTTCAATTACTTAAAACTTCTCATTAATTTACCAACATTTTCCTTGCATTTCTATCTTGGTCGCAACGTATCACTTCATCTGGATCCATACCCATATTTTAGGCGTCCCCAAAACATATGTATTTTAGCCAAAGTCCGCGCTAGTGCGATAAATTCTTCCCATAATGTTATCTCAGTCGCAACCTATCACTTCGGCTGGATCCATACACACATTTTAGGCGTCCCCAAACTTGTGTACTTCAGCCAACTTTCGTGTTAGTGCGATTCGATAAGCCACGGTATAACTCTCTTTTTCAAATCCGACTTAGCATCCTTTCAATTGACTTATTATTTCATTCACTTTGCCACAATCACTATCTTCCAGGCTACAACACTTAACATCAGGGACAACTCAGGTAAGCTTTCTATCCAAGCATAATATTTCTAACATTCGGTCAATGGTCAAACTTAGAGCCAATCATATCAAGAGTTCAAAACATGCAATCACATTCCTTCCCAAATCCAACAATATTTCTCACCGAGGCAATTCATCTGTTCTAAAAGATACAATCTGACATCACCCACTATCGATTACCCGAGTCAGGGTATAATTTTATGCAACAGTCAAGGTTAACCCAGCTACCCAACTATAGGTATCGATCCAACATTCTCGTCCTGAGCAGTCAATTCCATCTAATAGAATAATTCACTACTCGATACATAGAACTCAAGTCTCATCCCATGATTCCAGTTCCTGCTATAGGCCGACACATAATCCTCAAGGGTCCAACATCTCTAAGGTTCATGTTGAAGCAAATACTTACAACATATCATTCTTAGGTCATATTCATCACCATCTCTCGTTCAATACCAAAAGGTTATTCTACGATCACCAATGGTCACCCTATTATTCAGTCAAGTCTCTATGGTTAGCTATACCGACAGCTAAACCTAGTCATTTAGGTGACTTCCCTATAGTGGACGGCCACTAGGGATAATACAAATTTTCTTATTCTCAGGCCAACAGGCAACCGACAGTTCTAAGGAACTCTACCCAAACCTATGGGTATCAACTCAGTCTGAGTTACTAATCGCTATTGTCGGCTATGCCAACAATTGGTAATTTATCAACTGGTCGCTAGGGTCAAGTCTATCTATCCAGGGTCTTCCTCAAGGAAATAATTCCCACAGAGGCTCACTCTAGACTTACCCAACGATCGACTAAGATCGATCTATCAACATTACGGTCAATCTCAACCCGACATACGATTTTCATCATTCTAAAAATCTATCAAGTAAATTCCTAATGATTCAATTCTATTTTAAATCCTTTGTACTCACACGAACCCATAAGACAAGACTAACTATTCAAGGGTCATCAATTTCGATAGTCTTAACATAACTATGGAATCATACTATTCGGTCTGTATGACGAAGTCACATAACTAAATCATAAGCCAGCAATCTATATCCCAACCGACAGCCATCTATACATTACACCATCTACCGACACTATCCAAAACATTTCGTGATTCTAAATCTGATTCATTTCTCAGCCATCAAAATTTTATACGGATATTCTTAAAATTTCCGACCTCAAGGATCGAGTGTTTCATTCCATTCAGTCCGACAATTCATGTATCAATTAACCATTCTCTATGCAACACAAATATTCAGGGTTGCTACTTGTTACTTTTCTAGTACAATTCAATTCCTCAGCATACATGTATATATGCAATGACTATCCTTTGGTGATCAAGATGGACTAAATCTATTACACCTTAGGGCCAAGGCACAGATTTCTAATATTCTTTTGGGTCACCGACAATATTTCCAAAACTTTCAGCTTAGCAACCAACTTTGTATTAGCCACATATAATTTACATTCAACCAATCGAAGTCAACATTCAAATGTTCTAAGCCACAACATTCTCTAGCCAAATCCATTTACCTATAGCCTACTAACTATCTTACTAGTCTGAGTCATCACTCGATTAAACAATTTCTAACCAAGCCACCCGTTACAATTTTTAGAAAATCTTGCTGCCCAGCATAACATTACCGTCAAGGGACACTCGAATTCATCTAGCAACAATATATGACTCCCAGCTAAGTCTTGGCACTACCCAGTACCCACAGATAGTCTCATTGCTATCCTATGGAAAGGGTCAACAAATATCTCGTTCTGAGGTAGAGGCAATATACCACTCAGAAACGAAGCCATCCTCAATCGATACCAAACCAATTCTATTCCGGACATTTGTGATATATAATGTTCACAACACTTAGCCAACATCTCGGGGTCTCAATATCACAAGCCAATACACATGAGACAACTCACCAGTTCCATTGAACTCATCCATCAATTTCCCCATTCACAATTCTTTTACAATATCACATGCAATTCTCAACTTGTTACAGCATACATAGCCACTTTTCTTTATTCCCGCATTTCAAACAGCATTCACACTATAGCATACTATGGCATCAAGTCATTGTTGGGTTATTTGTGTCCAAACCAACAACAATCATTCATTCAGGGGCATCACAATGTATATAGACTTATTGTATGGAACATCCAGTAAGCAGCCAAGAGGGTCAACGAACTTTCAAACACAATTAACATAGGATGATTACAGAACAACAACAACGTAACCGCGGAAGCAATCTTTGATTTAATTGCGGAAGCAACGTTGAGTGATCGCAGAAGCAACTTTGGTTAATCATCGATGCAACTTTGATTTGAAATGAATCAAAGAAGAGACCAAGGACGTAAAGCCGTGCTCTGATACCAATTTGTCACGCCCCGATTCGTAGATTCATTTATTCACATATTTTATCTCATGGAATCGATCGTCCTTGCTTGGGCGTGATGTCGTACAAGTCTGGTATTGTATTTGTACAAGGCAAAGATGATACATAATTGATTATCTTCAAATAGGAACACATCGCAGCGGCAGAAGCAGATAAATTGAAGTTAATGAGTACAATCTCTCTCATTGAATAGAAATACATCATTTTTTTATAGCAGCGGAGATAAAAGGATAACTTTAAGTCACACAGAGAGATATAGAACTTTATTCTCTTTATTGATAATTGAAGAAGAGTACAAGTGTATTGAAGTACAATGCTTACAACAAATCTCACGTTACATTCAACGCCAACTGAACAATGCTACAAATCTTACATTTAATACTTGGATACATTGGATTACAACTCGATATACCGACTTGGCTTACAACTCACTGCTACAGCTGATTACAATATTCTATACATTATACCCTTATAAACAGAAGAAATCATCTTGTACAAGGAGAGCTTCTGTATGCTCAACAATCTTCGATGCCGCGGGACCAATCAAGCCAATCATCGTGTGCAGAACATCCCAAGCACAAGCACCTGTCCACAAAATGTGGGTTATCACATCATCTATGTACTGGCGAGCAGAATCCAACCCACTCGTCCAAACCAATATTTATGTAACCATTTAAGCAACATTTATTAGAATGATCTTTCTATTTGGGACCTAGCACCAGTTTACAGTTCATGGGCAATATTCATAGTGAAACATGTAAACATATTCTTAGCAATATTCATGTGGACGTATCATTAAAACATTCTTGGTGTTATCATGTAAAGACATCATTGAGGCATCGTTAACATTCACATCTTAAACATGTTATGACAATTCTCACTTCAAGCATCGCTTAGCATGTATGTTATGTTTGAGCAATATTTTATAGCAAGGCATCTTTCTAGCATACTGAACTTAACATGTTAAGCAGGTTCTCATATTGATAGGCTACAATACAGCATCATTTATTTAGCATGCAAGTTAAACCAACACAATTATAGAGTATATCACATTTAAGTGATTTCTTACCGATAGCCAACTCCCTCGTACCTATATCAAATACAAGTTAACTGTTACACTTACTCTGCCTGCACAAAACATTCATTAGAGTGCATCCTTACAACATGATCATTGGTGTTAGTGCACCATTTTTAGACGTTGCCATATAGGACTTCGAAAGGTAATCAGCGCGCCATTCCACCAGGTTGCGAGCCCGAATGGAATGTCCCGATACCACGTACCGTTAAAGTACGTTTACACTTCCTCCATGTTCGGATCGGTCCCCTAACTTCCCGGGGTACCGTCCAAGGAAGCAGTCACCCCCTTGTATACAAGTTGTCCCTGACCATGCGAATGCGTGTCCGACTCGATCGTGATCATAAAACACATGGTGAAATATTGAAATAAGTAAAGGCAACAGTATATCATTCAACTCATCCATGTCATTTCAACGACTCGTCATTTCCAATATTTCTGTCATTTTACTTGGTGATCTCGACGATCCCAAGTCTCATCATTTCTCATTCATTGCTATATTGCAACATTTCTTATTACGTTCCTTCTAAGGAGGAACAAACAGCATTCATTCATTTCAAAGGGACCTGTAGCATTTCATTCATTTTATAGGAATAATAGCATATTCAATTCATTTTTCATGTATCATTCACGCAGCATCTCATTATTCAAGTGATTCATTCATTTCATCAACATTAAGCATAAGGGACATTATCAATTCATTCTCAGGCATCAAATTATATTAGCAGTTCGAGTGTTATTCGTTCAGCAGTTCAATATTTATGTCTTATTCATTCCAACGATTTCCAGCATATGCATCTCTATCGATTTAGCAACTAATGTATCGCATCACAATTATTCAACATTCAAGGTAAGAGACATTAGGGACATATTCATAGCATCAAGTTATTCTATTTGTTAAGCATGCAGAAATAAGGAGGAAGGAGGACAGTTCTACTTGCCTTACATAACGGTCTTCCTGCTCCAATCACACTTATCTTCCAAAGGACATAGCTCCACCGACGAGCCACGTTCCAACACTTAATCCGTCTAGCCAGCAAAAAGAGACTGCATCAGTCTCAACTCTCTTGATCTCTAACACAAGTCACGGTCCAACATTCTGATCCCATCCAACAAGCCAACCAAATGCCTCGCGCGGAGCGGGGCATTACACTGCGAAGGGGGTCGCCTGGGTGTTGGCGACCTAGGGTTTGGTTTTAGAGTTTCTTAACTCTCCCTCTCTCGATTTTGTACATATAGGGTCGGTTGTGTGCTATCGGATTGGGAGGTCGGCCTCTGTGTTCTGTTGGGTTAGAACAGAACTGTGTTTTGTTTTGTTTTGTTATTTCATATTATTATTATTCCTATTTTCTTCTTTATGTATATATATAAATCTAGATATATCTATATATTTGTTTATATATTTATACATTTAGGTATAGATATTTAGCTACACATACGGGGTGCCCTCCTGGAATATATATAATATGATAAAACCCAGTAGAATATTATTCAATATTATTTTCTAAAAATAGAATTAAACATAAAATTCCCATTCATTTAATTATATAAATTTATAGATAAACCTATTATATATAGTATTAGTATACCTTTCTATACACACAAGCACTCTTATAAATTTAAAAATCTAAGAATGGATTCTTGGCAACGATTAACATATTTCCAAAATAAGATGACAAATTTTAACATCGAATAACACTTTTATTTTATATACGTACATACATCAAATATCTGAAAAAATATTTACTTAGCCCACTAGTTCAAAACATATATGTATACAATAATGTACACCTATATAGATGTCTCTGAAGTCACTACATGCCTATATGGGCTTTGGTTGGATTTGGGTCAAGTCCGGGCTAGTTTGGTACAACCGAGTTACCTAAAAATTAATAACCTTAATAATAATTAATTAAATTATTTATAGGGGTCATGTCACAACATAGCCTGGTTTTCCTAGTTGGGATACACTTATGGCTTGGCCTTCCCTATCATGACTAATACACTAGTCAAAGTACGCCACTGTACTATCCGTGCCTTGATTTCTAGTCATCTGGCACTCCAAAACTTAACCATAACTAAGGCCATATATCATGATAACTATTTAATTAAAATATTTATAAATTACAAAAAATTACCATTTAATTCAAATAAATAATAATAATAAATATTTTCAAAATTTTGGGAAGAGGGGTTACAAATCTACCCACTTTAAAAGAATTTTGTCCTCAAAATTTAAGGAAAAAAAGTCCATCAGTGATGGTAGAAGACGGGTTCCTACTAGCTATCAATTATTCACATAGTCATTTCATAACTACAAATCCTCGAAGACTTCTACCCTCCTTTGGATCAACCCATATGACACAAGAACATATTAAGTAGGATTTTCTCAATATTTTAAAATGCAAATCCAATATTCAAAATTTATCTTCCAAAAGAAATTCCACTACAAAAAAAAATCATCCAATCGTACTATATTAATTTTCTTCTTCTTAATTTCTTTCCTCCTTTATTGATTGCTGAACAAGCACATTCATCTTCATTAATCCTCGATCTTATCCAATTCTTCTAACACTAATTCCTATAAAAAAAAATTATTACCATTTACAAATACCATAAAATCATAAAACTTTAAAAAATTTAATCTTATTTCACTAAAGGTTTTTCTAATCATTGTCTACTAATATTATAGCCTCTAGCCATATAATCATCATAATTCTAGTCTGCTAACTTCCATCAATATTTTCAACAATATTTTTTTATCACCAAGAACCAAATAGGTGATTGGGAACATATAGCAACCATAACTCACACTACTCCATCAAACTTCAAATTCTCAATAGATTTTATCTTCTAAAGTTTTTTTATAACAAATATAATAAACTTCATCAATGTTCTTCCCAATTAACTAACCACCAAGATAAGTTCGCTAGAATCTCTACCCACCTTTGGTCACACTACCCCTTCAAATACATAATGTCATAACATTTTATAACCTTGCACACTAGTTGCAAAATTACTACCAATAGATATCTACGGCATATGTCATCTCTAATCCTCTCCTATCTATCAAGCAACCAAAATTCAATAATCAAACTAACTTACACTATAACTTAAGAGTTTCTGATAAATTCTAGACATCACGATCATTCGTCACCCCGAAATAGGAAGGGACGAGAATCAATGGTATGAGAAGGCAAGGAAGAATAATCGAAAGAAAATACGAAGTTTCAAGGACGGTAGATAAATTTCTAAGAGAATCTTCAAGGCAGTATGGATTGAGATTTCTTTGGGTTTAATCATATTCGCGGTCTCATATCAGTATAATTACGTAACTAATACGATATGCTCTGACCTGTATGGGCCACCACAACAACTTGTCACCGCTTTTTAGGATACGAGCACGTGTACAAGCCAGCTACGTATCAAATGGACTCCAACCCAACCCGAATACGTATACGTTGTCCATAATCGGGTATAATGTCTAATATGGTAAGTTAAAACTATATCTCAATCCAAAAGAAGAATATAAATTAAGAATGAATATTATGGTTCATGGTCTGCAGCCTACTAGCATATATGTCTGATTAGACTCCACAGAAAAATTATGAGTCTATAAACTAAGCTAATAAGTAGAGTATATCATGATAAGGATCATAAAGCGTGAGAGGATAATAAAGTAATATCACTAGTAATACCTGGATCCTGCAAATGTATCAACTATCATCATGATCAGTTAACTAACTCCATGCAATCAACTACCTAAAGAGATCATCAGGTCCTCAGGTGACTAGCAAGATACATAGAACATGCCTATCTAACAGTTTATCATGCATAAAGACATAAATATAAAAGAGACAAAAACTGACAAGTGACTATAAAACATAGATATGAGAACAACTACGCATAAGTGAACTGCTGGAAAAAAACAGGCAAACAAGAGATCAACGGATACCAAACCCTCGTCTCGAGTGTGGACTCGCGGGTTTGAACAAATTACTAGCCCTCGTCCCGAGTGTGGACTCGTAGGTTAGTTCAAATCACTAAACCTCACCCCAAGTATGGACTTGCAGGTTAGTTTAAGACAATCATCCTCGCCCCGAGTATGGACTCACAGGTGCAAACAGTTAACCCTCGCCCCGAGTGTGGACTCATAGGTTAAGAAAATTAAAATAAGGAAATAACAATTCAGTTACAACGCACTCACTCTAAGATACGAAACAATCAAGTACATGGGAGAACAGGTCTAATATGAAATATAATGTCAAACCACGACGGTATATGAAAAAGACCAGTAAACTAGTATGCATAATATGATGGAAAACTCATATCAACGATCAATCAAAGAAACTAGATAATGTATATATCAAAGAGAAAGAAGCATAAGCATGTAAATAAACTGTAGAGAAAGGCAAGTTATACTTGCCTGGTGGTAGCAACATGTCCCGTAAACAACTCGTCAAATCAAAGAGTCACAAAATCAAAACTTCCATAAATGCCTCTGGATGCTGAAACAGACATTGCTAAACATTTTTAGAATATTCAAATTAGCTAGGATAGCCTACCCATAAATATAATTCTGGATATAGGGGAAAAATAGTAATTTTGAGTCAAAATGATGTACGTTGTAGGACCCACTTTGCACCGAAAAGCATGCCAGTACCTACAGTCTCTAAAGTCATCAAACTATATGTTTACAGGTCCGGTTTGATGATACGAACCCAACCGTATATCCAAAGTTAGATTCTGGTAGGCTGTGCACAAATTTGCTAGTCAGATCGGGTCGCGGGCCCGCCAAAACAGCATTCCAGTCGACCATCACAGAATCGGACCAAACTTGGCATACAGAACCAAAAAAATGATATGGTCTTGTTGGGGCAAGTTTCGTTTCGAGATGACGAATGTGCACAAATTTATGGTCTAGTTTGCAAAGAGGTCGATACGGAGTATCTTGACGGATATGCCTCGATTTTGTCGCACACGCAAAACGAAATCGAGCTTCGTCGAATCTTACACGTTAACAACATCCATATGCATTTTTTGATGCTCATGGATTGCGACCACGTTTCCCAGTTTGTCGGAGCGCACGTCGTATCGGGATAATTTCTAATTTTCGAAAACAGTTTTAACATATTTTTTTGTGAACTTTATACTAAATTAATTTACTGCATAATCAATTAGAATTAAAACTAATATTAGGTTTTCCATGTCCTATATGTCATCTAAATTACTGTTTAAGTACTTCCTAAAAATTCTTAATGGATTGCCCTTAATTGGCCTTCTAACTTGGGTGTTTGAATTGTTCTATACTCTATTTCGAGATAGGATTTTCATCGACTTTGAGTCGATTTTTCGAGCGATCAAAAGCATCTACTTACAAACTAAAAGAACAGAGTTGAAGAGGGTTATGTTAGGTTCGTACCCGAGAAAATGGCTCGAAGAACGGATGAGCGTGGTGGCAAAAATCATGCTGTAAAATCGGCCTTGCGGCTGATGGTGTTGTGCGGGTGCTGTCTGCACTGTGCGCGCTCCGGTGCGGCTGTGGTCGGCCTATGGCAGCACGCGACGGTCCCAGAGACTGGAAAGGGGGTCCCCAGGTGTTGGCTGTAGGCAAGATGCCTTATGATGGATGGTTGATTCGATGAAGCCTTGTTGGACTTGGGAATATACGAAGGATCGCTTGGAAGGCTATGCGATCGTGGCAGGAATCGTCTTATAAATGCGAGTAGTGTTGAACCCTTCGAAGATCCTTTAGCTTCATGCTTAAAATAAGGATGAGTACGCTATGTTTCTTGTTGAGTTACTCGACAACACCTTGCATGGAACTCGAAAAGATAATGAAAGATAATTAATCACATGACCATAAATTGTTGTTGCTCGATGAACTGTATGCTTGTACGATATTGCGATAAATTACATGACAGGTGAAGTCAAAGTCCCAAATACTTGGGCGGTGAGTATATCGAGCCTTAGCTCGATGAATAGATGGTAACACAGATATTAAGACCCAAAAACTGGGCAGTGAGTATGCTTGAATTATGTCTGAATGAATGTATGAAAAAACAGATGCTAAGTCCCAAAAGATTAGGCGGTGAGTACATTGAGTTGGTTAGAAAGATGTATGGTATCAAAGATGTGGCAAAGGAATTTGGGTAACAACATTCTATTATCCCATCGCCGATGTAGAATGTTGATTACGCCAAGACCTTGGAAATATGGCAAGATGGCAATACAAATGAGAATGGTGGCTGAATTACTTAGTTTTTCTTATCATGCATTATATGTTTTCTTCTTAGATAAGTTGCATATACTTGCATGGTCATTGACAACTTGTATACAAGGTAGTTCCCAAAATGGTAATCCGCGACCACGGATCCGGTTCATCCTGGAGGAACAAGGATGGTGTCGACGTACTGACATCGGGATTTTGGGACTTGCAGTGGGGGCTTGTAACCGCCCACTGAAAGGATGCCAAAATCCTATGGTGCTGAAGTAGTAGCACGGTGTTTCGAAAACCTCCCATGGATTCGTACCATATTCGGAGTTAGTTATTCGCCTGTAAGATAGTCCAAGATGGCGTGTCGCCAGTGACCTTCATGTAGATTGGTCCAGTGCTAATGATGTCTTATGCAGGCAGACTAAGTTATTATTCAAATACAGGAAAGAATGTCGGCTGTTGGTAAGAATCACCTGAACGGTGATAATTATATTGAATCATGATATTATTTCTAACAATGTCTTGTGTAGGCTGAGTAAGTATTATAAATGTACAGGGATGGCTACATGACCGTGGGTAAGAATCACCAAAGGGTGATAACTGTATGCTTTAAATTATGTTGGCTATGAGATTTGCATGCTTTACTTTTTATCGGCTATAAATATGAAAATGACCCTAAGACAACGAGAAAGACCACTGTTAATAATGTTCTATAACATGATTACTTAGTGATGTCTTCTTAGGTGAGTTGGGCCAGCACCGCTCGCCAGTACATTGATGATGTACTGACCTACGTTGTGGACAATATTACAGGTGCTTTCTTATGGAAGAAATTGTTTGATCAGTGCTTGGCATCGATGAATCGGATGGGTGTGCAGAAGCTCTTCTTGCAAGACGATATCTTCTGCTATATGGGACATAATATATGAAACAGTGTAACTCAGTTGTACCAGTGAGATTGTAGCCAAATTGGCAAGTTCATTGTAAAGAAGTCAGCATATTCAGTTATAGTCTAAAAGGCAAGTGTATATATTCAGTTAGCTATTCAAGAGTCTTATAATCAGTTGTAAACTCTATATTCTGCTGCAAGTCTTGTAATCCATTACAATTATCAATAAAGAGATACAGTTCTTTATATCTTGTGTAACTTCAATTTTTTTGCTTGGTTTTGCTGTATTGTCGTTATTTTCTGAGAAATACCAGGGACTGTAATGGTTTGTTCTTGTACAAGTGCAATGTAGACTTGTACGTCATCACGTCCAGTGGCTAGTTTTCGATCCTCCGAGATCGGAACGTAACATTGGCGACCTAGGGTTTGGTTTTAGAGTTTCTTAACTCTCCGTCTCGCTCGGTTTTGTACATATAGGGTCGGCTGTGTGCTATCGGGTTGGGGGGGTCGGCCTCTGGGTTCGGTTGGGTTGGAACAGAACTCTGTTCTATTCTATTATTTCATATTATTATTATTCCTATTTTCTTCTTTATATATATATATATATATATATATATATATATATATATATATATATATATATATATATATATATATATATATATATATATATATATATATATATATATATATTATATATATATTTATGTTTAATTGTATTTTTAGTAAATAATCTTGAATAATATTCTATTGGGTTTTATCATATTATAAATATTCCAGGAGGGCACCCCGTATGTGTAGCTAAATATCTTTACCTATATATATATATATATATATATATATATATATATATATATATATATATATATATATATATATATTTTGGAATATTATTCAAGATTATTTACTAAAAATACAATTAAACATAAAATTCACATTCATTTAATTATATAAATTTATAGATAAACCTTTTATATATAGTAGTAGCATTCCTTTCTATACACGCAAGCACTCCTATAAATTTTAAAAATCTAAGAAGGGATTCTTGGCAATTATTAACACATTTCCAAAATAAGATTACAATTTTTAACATCGAATAACACTTTTATTTTATATACGTACATACATCAAATATCTGGAAAAATATTTACTTAGCCTACTAGTTCAAAACATATATGTATACAATACTATATAGATGTCTCTGGAGTCACTACATGCCTACATGGGCTTTGGTTGGATTTGGGTCAAGTCCGGGCTAATTTGGTACAACCGAGTTTCCTAAAAATCAATAATCTTAATAATAATTAATTAAATTATTTATAGGGGTCATGTCATACTTCAAAAAATTGCATTTTTAGCGACATATTTTAGCGACATTCATTTATGTCTCTAAAAGCTTTTTTTTACATGTAATACAACTTGGCCTAGTTTTTCTAGTTGGGACACACTTATGGCTCGGCCTTCCCTACCATGGCTAATACACTAGTCAAAGCTCGCCACTGTACTATCTGTGCCATAATTTCTAGTCATCTGGTACTCCAAAAATTAATCATGACTAAGGCCATATATCATGTTAACTATTTAATTAAAATATTTATAAATTACAAAAATTACCATTTAATTCAAATAAATAATAATAATATATTTTTAAATTTTCGGGAAGAGGGGTTACAGCCTTTTCGTCAAACTTTTCCAAATTGTCTTTAGTATTGAGAATAAAATATTTGTAACCAAATATCTTGAATATGAAACTGATGGTTTCCTATCAAACAATAACTCATATGGAGTTTTCTTCGATATAGGTCGAATTAGAATCCTATTGAGAACATAGCAAGCTGTATTGACAGCTTCAGCGTAAAAGTATTTAGGTAGACTAAATTGGTTTAACATTACACTGGCAATTTCGGATAGAGTCTTGTTCTTACGTTCCACAACTCCATTTTGTTGTGGAGTCCTAGGACAAGAGAACTCGTGCAGATAACCATGTGTGTCACAAAATTGCTTAAACTCTGCATTCTCAAATGTGCCGCCATGATCGCTTTGAATACGAGTGATCATGAATCTTTTCTTATTTTGAACTTTCTTGTAAAAGAAGACGAATTCTGACGATGCATTGTTCTTGCGTGCAAGAAAATATACCCACATGTATCTAGAGAAGTCATCTACTATTACGAAACATATAATTTACCATCTAGACTAGCAATTCTACTAGGTCCAAATAAATCTATATGCAATAATTATAGAGGTCTAGTGGTACTTACAGCGTTCTTGGACTTAAAAGTGGATCGAATAGCTTTGTTCTTTTCATATTCGCTACATACTATATCCTTCTTAAAAGTTATGTCCGGTAAGCCTCGTACCAACTTCTTTGTGGATAGTCTTGAAATTGTGTCCATATTTGCATGACCGAGTCTTATATGCCATATTTGACTCTCATCACTCTTGGCCATTAAGCATCTACCTGCTTTGTTAGCATCTTCCAACAAATAAAAAACATATATATTGTCTTCCCTAATACCTTCAAAGATAGTACTACCAGTTGAGCTATAAACTATAGTACATTTGTCTTTGACAAAGTTAATACCATAACCATGGCTAGCTAAATGGCTTATGCTGAGTAGGTTATGTTTTAACTAGGTAACTAGACAGACATCTTTAATCACAGGAAAGGGAGCCTTACCAATATTGCCAATACCTATTATATACCCTTTAAGATTATTACCGAAGGAAACGTATCCTTCTTTCTTCTTCGACAGTGTTACGAATAATAAAGCGTCACCGGTCATGTACCATGAGCAACCGCTGTCAAGGATCCATTTGCTTCTAGCATGTAAAGGGTGTTCCACCTACAAAAGAATTTGCAGATAAAACTTTTGGTACCCATTTCTTGTAGAGTCCTAAAGTGTTAGTTTTCGGTATCCATGCACATATCTTCAAATCAACAAGCTTTCTAACTCTATATGCAGGAAAGAAATGACCAATGGTGCCACAATAATGACATCTAGCATGTTGAGTGTTGGATGCAGTGTGTTGTGCATGATTGGTAGGTCTTAGTTTTCTTGTATAATAGAATGCATGCCTATTAGTCTTCTTGGGCAAAGGTTTGGTTTGGTCTGACATTATTGGGTTTGACAGTGTTCCGATGTTTCGGTAAGTGACACGTGTTTGGATAGAAAGCAGCAACTTCAGGTTGTTTTCCTAACCTAATTTCTAACTTTTTGCAAGTGTCATACAATAAATTATAATTAGCAGTAAGTACATCATTTCTAATTAGTGCTTGCTGAAGACTCTTCTTCTCTTTGAGTAGGTCTTCCTCCAATTGGGTAATTATCTTGTCGTTTACTTCGGATAGTCTTGTGATCTCATGGAGTAACAACTTAACATAAGAAAGATCACATACCTCACTAGAATTATCAATACTTCTAACCTCAGCTAGTAGGTCGGTAAGTCTTTCTATTTCAACTTTGTACTCTTTGAGTACCTTCTTAGAGTTTTGGTATTTGCTACGCAGTTTTCTATAATCATCTAAGAGGTCACTAAAGGCTTCACATAATTGCTCAAAGGTAAAATCATCATATATATCAAACAGGGGGTTAGTATTTACCTAATCGAACGCCATTAAGCACACATTTACAGCGTCATCTGATTGTTCATCTTCTGATTTGTTGGTTTCGATTTCATGCCATATGTTTGTGTTGACGTACCTTCTGGATGTTGATTTCTTCAGGTAACCTTTGTCATACTTGTTCCTTTTCCTGGATGATGATGATGTTGGACAGTCTTTCTTCATATGTCCTTTCTTCTTGCAACCGTAGCAGATAGGATCTTCTTCGTTGTTGTTGCTGTTATGTTCCTTTGTTCTTCTATTGAATCTCATGAATTTTTTGAACTTTCTTACTAGGAGAGCTTGATCTTCAGAGTCAGAGTCACTGTCGTCGGAATTATCTTCAACAGTTCTTATGTGTTGAGCTTTGAAAGCGATCAACTTCTCCTTTGGTGCAATATCTTCAAAGTCTTGAAGTTCTAGCTTATGAGTGAGTAGCTTACCTATGAGTGTTTCAAGAGACATAGTTGTGACGTCGTTCCCTTCAATGATTGTCGTAGCCTTCGAAATCTAGTTCTTCATAAGAGCTCATAGAAGTTTGCGAATATTCTCATGGTTATTGTATTTCTTGCCTAATGAAGACAGAGGGTTTACAATATCTAGGAATCTTATAAACATCTGAGCGACAGATTCGTTTGGCATCATCTTGAATACCTCATACTCCTGAATAAGTCTGCTGATTTTTGACTCCTTGACTTGCGTCGTGCCTTCATGAGTCACTTCGAGATGTTTCCACAGTTCACTTGATGTTGTGCACGTAGACACCCTGTTAAATTCAGTCTTGTCTAAAGCACAAAACAAAGCATTAATAGGACGTGTATCAAGATTGGCATGTTTCTTTTCAGCTTCAGTATACTTGTCATGGGATTTCTCATCCAACTCCCCTTCAACAAAAATACGTGTTGGCTTCTTATAGCCATCAATAACAATTGACCATAAGTCAAAATCTAGAGATTTTAAGAAAAAACTCATCTATGTTTTCCAGTATGTGTAATTTGTACCATCAAACACTGGAGGTCTGTTTGTGAATTGGCCTTCAATTATGAATTTTACAGTTGCCATGTGTTATACTGTGATCTATGTAACAGCTGTAATAATAAAAAAAAATAATAGCAGTGTTATCTCGCTTTACCTATATAATCTGCTCTGATACCAATTGTAGGAATGAACTATAAAGCGCAATACTCTAGAGGGGGTGAATAGAGTAGGCAACGGCATTTAGCTAATTAAAAATATTAGCAACAAGATCATATATAATATATCACAAATAAGTAAATGAAAGGCAAAGATCAGAAAACAAACGCAAATACGATGATGTATACTAGTTTTTCTCTTGTGAGGACTATTCTAGTCAGAAGAACTCTAGCTTCCAATTGAATCCACTATTGAAAAATACCGTAAATTTTCATACGAAGTCCTTGCAACTTCTACAATGTGAACTTTGATACAAAGTACTCGACCAACTTTAATTGTGAAGTGTCTTTCTTTAATCAAGCCTCTGATTACAATTCTTCTGAAACTTCTAGACCGTACCGCACTGGCAAATTGACTAGAGGATTGTAACTGGCTTAGGATTTGAAAATGAAAGCTTTTAGAACACTTTGGAAGACATTTAAGCTTAGAGAGAAGAGAGGTGTGTTGAAATGAGTGAAATTCTTCCCTATTTATAGGTTTTCCAAAGTCAAAACTCGGACAGAATTTGGACAGAATTCTTTGAGATAATCTCGACAAATAGTCGTTGCATCCGTAACTGCAGGATGACCAAATTCAAAAATCCAACGACACCAAACGAACTTGGGACGAGTTCGGTCCAAACTCGGGCCGAACTCTATTTGTGTCAGAGTTTGATTTTTGTGGAATTTTGTAAATCGGATTTTGAGTTTTTGGCTTTTTGAAAAGTTTAAACAGTTATGAGCTTTTTGAGAAATAGGCTATTTTCAAAATATAGGATATTTTGAAAATATTTTAGGGTAGCCTATTTGCCAGTACGACTCAGTGTATATACTATTCCTAGACTCAATAAATATAAAAATCACATTAAATATTGAAATACAAACTCATACGGCAAAACAGCTTCAGTCTTGAACAGAGTGGTAGAAGTTCTCAGCAAATATCCAAGTAGCCCTTATATCGAGACAGAGTTTCATCAATTATTAAAATCAGGTTCGACCATGACCAATGGGCCAATAACCGTGTCCACCTCTAGACTGGCTTAACATTGTACGCCTTACTCCCGCACGCCGTGAGCTCACGGGTGGCCTTGAAGAGTGGTATGAGTAAGAGAAGAGAAAAAGACCTCTCATTTCCCTCTCAATATATATATATATATATATAGAGAGAGAGAGAGAGAGATGAATGAAAAAAAATGAGAGAATGAGAGGAGAGAAGAATTTATAAACCTCCATCAAAATGATCTCTACCATTGGATGAAAATTCAATAGCCAAGAATGACATGCAGGGACTATGTTCCCACTCCTATCAGCCCGAAGAGTACACTGTTTGTCTATCGGCAAGACAAAACTTACAAAAATCCAAAATTTAGGGGTGTTATTCTATGCGTGATTCCTAGCCAAGGTACATAACAATGACGTAGGTCTCTATAGGTCTCATGAAGGGGACCATATGTTGGCACAACTTTTGAAAAAGCCTAAAATCTTATTTACTGCATAAGCTTTTAATAGTTTAATCAAAAAACTGGAGTATTACACTGGTCTATGTGATCCTCGATGCAAGCAAAACAAGAAAAATCTCAAACCTAGTAAATCCATCATTGCAATCATGGGATGATATCGACAGTCAAGGACTTATATCATGGCGACGGATAAGGACTTATATCATGGAAATTACAAAAATAGAGAAAATACAATGCATGCATATGATAAATATACGTGCATTCACATAAGAATACTATATTGTGAGTCAGGGCAATATTACCATTATTGTCACAATACAACACAACACAAATAGATTTTTATGCCAGGAATTACCCTAAGTTTACTAATGATTTTTTATATCGAAACAACCTCCTTAGAGACTTCTGACGAAATATGTTTGGCCTTTGTCGTAGAGTCAGAGGTGATTTTTTGCTTGGAACTCTTCTAGATTACCGCTCCACTATTTAAATTAAATGCAAATCCTTAATTTAACTCGCTATCATCTTTTTTCGAACGAGAAACTAGAATCTGTCAAGCCCAAGTTTGCATTTTGAACCTTAAACTATCAAAATATCTTAGTTCTTCTCAAAAACTTGAAAATGTTTTTATTATCATCCAATGACTCTCGATCAACCTAATATTTGCTCGTGACATTAAATATGACATTGGGCCTCATACACAACATTCCATAGATTATAGAACCAATTGTCCATGCATACAAAATATTATTCTCTCTCCCTCTCTCTCTCTCTCTCTCTCCCCTATATAATATATATATATATATATATATATGGAACCAGGTAAGTGATATTGTTACTCAAAAAATGTATTTACAATCATCAGATGTTCCCCTACTAATCCCATCCCTTTTATATCATGTTCTATATTGTGAACAATGCCTATAATCACC
Source organism: Iris pallida (assembly GCA_029216955.1). Classification (NCBI taxonomy): domain Eukaryota; kingdom Viridiplantae; phylum Streptophyta; class Magnoliopsida; order Asparagales; family Iridaceae; genus Iris; species Iris pallida. Next base: position 8,286,645 of record JANAVB010020396.1, on the reverse strand, counting down.
GTACGATAAGATTCGAACTCCCTATTGTTGTGTTCCTTCTATATATGTCAGACTGCTGAGGAAAGCCGGCCACATGTTTCCTTGAACCATTGGGCGCCTCGTCCTCTACTGTCCCGAATCATTTGCGTCACGCCTTCAATTCCTTCCTCCGTGCCCAGTTGGAGTCCCAATTTGCTAAGTTGGGAATGCCATATAGCTTTTGACATATCACATTTGAAGTATATATGCTCGATTGTTTCCTCCTGTTGCAGGCATAGCGAGCAAGAGCTGTCTGTTATTTGTACTCCCATTCGCTACAGTCTATCTTTGGTTTTGGTTAATAATCTCTTTAGCATGAGCTTGTAGATGCACATCTGCATTTTTCTCGGGATCCATTGTGCTCAGATTATATTCGCATTGGCTAGATTTTCCCCTGGTTCTCTTATTGTGCTGTATGCCAGCCTTATATTGAAGCCCGCCTCCTTGGTTTTCGTCCATACCCATACGTCCCTCCCTCAGGAGGCGTCCACCATACACCTCTGTATGTCTTCTTCCTCCAATTTTGCCCATCGATGGTCGTCCGGGTTCAAGCTTCCCACCTGCAGAATATTGCTGACTTTCTCTCCCTTCCATGCCTCACGCTCCATATGAGCTCCAATGATGTAGAATAGGCTTCTACGCTGGATCTAGGGATCTATCCATAGATCTGTCCCTTTTCCTTTGGCCAAAATACGATCCAAGTGCAGAGAAATAACTCTCCTCTAGCGCAATATGGTCTTTAATATTACTGATTATAGCTTGAAGCCAAAAATTCATGATATATAGTTGAACTGTATTTACTAGTTCTATGCGGCCACCGAAGGATAGACTCTGTGCGTGCCACCCCTCTATATGCTTCTGGACATACTCCACCAGAGTTCGGCAGTCTTCTTCCTGCGCATAGTTCACCGTCAATGGGATTCCCAAATATTTAACCAGTAGTTCCGCTCGGTTGACTCTCAGCACAGATGCTCGTTCTTCCTTATCTGGACACATGGAATTGAAAGAGATGCGACTTTTATCTTTATTGAGTTCCAGTCCCATCATATTGCCAAACTTCTCCATGATGTCAGCTATTATCTGGATTCCTTGCATAGATTAAACCAAGAATACAAGGAGGTCATCTGCATATATCAAATGGCTAACCTGTGGCTTGATTGATTTATAGAGTGGGATAATATGCTTCAAAGCAACTGCTGCATCCACTAAGCAGGTAAAATACTCCATAACCAAGGTAAACAGTAGGGGATAGAGGGTCTCCCTGCAATAGACCCCTGCTACTGGTGAAGAACCCACTCAGTTGGCCCTCAATAAGTACAGAGAATGTGGCTGTAGTGATGTACTCCCGTATGTAGCCCACCTGTCACGCCCCAGAACCAGAATACTGGAGAGCGGGGGAATGACTCAGCCAGCTACATATTACGGGTAGATGAATACCGTATAATACGATCAATACTATCTAAAAGACAAGGGGATGCATACTACATGAAAGTCTCGCTATGGTCACTTCACATCTATCGTCTCAATCATTCAAAAAAGAAACAGTAATCGAGAACATGTAAGATAAAGCAGTAAGGCGTCCCAAACGTTCCGTTAAAATGTTCTTGATATCTGGCTTTACAAAACATCGCCAGATGATGTAGCAAAGTATACACAATTGTTTATCAACTGCAGCCTGACTTAGTTACAATTATGTAAAAGTAAGTACAAGACGATCCGACTAACATGTCGGGACCAAACGGCAAAGTATAAAGTAAATAACAAAACGAGCGGGGAGGTAAGAAATCCACTCGAGTCCTCCTGCGATCATTGCGATCATTCCTCTAATATTGACCATCTTGGAGGTGGAAGTAAGCTGAGTCCTCAGGAACCGGATCTAAATCTGGCCATACAAAACCAGAGAGGTTAGACCTCTAATAGCAAGTACCACAAGGAAGCACGATATGAGAAATTAGAACCAGTAATAAGAAAATATGATAATAGATCTCTGCTATTCACAGAACATCACGACACTTCGAACCAATCTTCCAACCAAACAAGGACAGAAGTTGGCCCGTCATGCCTGACATTCTGATCGTCTCAGTTAGTCAACAGAGTAGGTACAGTACACAAACAAGTCAACTTAAACGGCCATGCAACTACTACGGCTTGCTATGGTGAGTTCCAAGTTATCTTGGAATTATGCAATAAGGATTCCGTAGTTCTTACTATGTGCAAGCAAGGCTAGTCTATCCAATCAATCAATTGTGCCAATCATGAATTAGACAAATCCCAACGGGACGCCCGTCATTAATATACAATATACAATAAATAATATAAGCAGATACTGCTTCCTGTCCGTATGGCAGATTTGCAGTATCTGTGGGAACCAGCTGGCCTGTCGGGCACTAATAGTCCCAAAGAGGGCTGCCATGTAAGAATTCGGGAATCCATTCTCCCCATGCAATCATTGTTTTATTTAACTTAATAGTATCTACGTTGAGTGAAATCTCTTGCCGTGGATCATGGTCATTCAGAATGAGTACTTCCGTACAAAATATGATATGCCTAACTCTACAACGATACTCGTGCGGTTTAGGTTGTAGGTCTTACATAGCGTAATGCAACAATCAAACTAACTACGGAATAATCATGCCTTGACCATAAAGTACACATGTTATTTTGTATAATAAATAAATAAGTTGAAGCCTGCATGTATCTATATGCCAATATTCGGATCGGCCAATCGATTACCATAGTTCATCATATGAACGTGTCTCATTCATTCCATTCAATAAGACGACTAGCCAGTCTCTTAGTTCCAATTAGGAACACATAATCAATCATTAATGAAGATAATAATTAATGTTAATTAATGCCAAGATAACAATCAATGTTAATTAATGGCCACTTAGGATAGAATTAGCCCTAAGGGCATTATAGGCTAGAGTTCATGCGGCCGGAGAATTATTGATTCATGCGGCTGAGTAAGACATGCATATGCGGCTAAGAAATAACAAATCTATGCGGCTGGGGATAGGGACCCCATGCGGCTGAACAGATCAAGTCTCATACGGCTGAACAATCGGGTCTTATGCGGCTCAGGAAATCAAGTTCATGCGGATAGGGGATCTTGGCCCTATGCGGCTCGGGTAGAAAGTCTCATGCGGCTGGGATTAACTAAATCCATGCGGCCAGAAATGACAAGCTTTATGCGGCTGGGGTTCAAGCTCAGCCATGCGGCTGGAAGGGTCAAGCCTTATGCGGCTGAAAAAGTAACTCTTTATGCGGCTCAAAAAAATGATTAAGTCTATGCGGCTAAAAGTGAGCTCTTGCGGCTGGAAAAGTAAGGTCATATGCGGCTTGGAAGGACATGCGCCCATGCGGCCGGATTCAATCAGAGCTCATGCGGCTGAAAGTAGGTGCGGCATATGCGGCTGAGAAATGGTCCTGAGTCATACGGCTACGGATTAAATGTCCATGCGGCTGGGAGATACTGACACCCCCATGCGGCCAGGAAGGGAAACTTCATGTGGCTACACAATCCTGAGCTTATGCGGCTGAAAACTAAAGGGTCTCATGCGGCCAAGCTGAACGTGTTCATGCGGCAGGGGAATGGTATGCGGCCAGGAATGCCATGCGGCCAAGGAAGACTTGCCGCATGAAAACTCATACGGTCAAGCACTGTTCTTCTTCTCCACTTTTTCGAGAAGAAGAACCATGGGAAGCCATTGCTTCCAAGCTCCCTAAATCCTTCATTCTAAGTCCAAATCTGGATTTCCATAGGTCAAAATGGGGTAGAACGAAATTCCCTACAACATGGAACCCTCAAAACTTAAAAAAATAACAAAGTTACTAGATCAAAACCTAAGAAATCTGAAAATGCATTAAGCTTAGATCTACATGAAATGAGCCATAGAAATTAAAAATGCTAAGTACTAAAGTATCTAAGAATCTTGAGAGAAAGACAATGGAACAACAAAAAAATAAAGATCCACCAAGAAGCAAGTTGGCACTTGCCTATGCGGCTAGGTAGGTGGGGGAGGGTTTATGAGGAAGAAGAAGAGTTATGAGAAGAAGTAATGAAAAGAGAAAAGGGAATGGGCTTTAAATGAAGCGGGGGTAGGTGGGTTCATGTTGAACCACCCGATGGCTGAAAAATAAACCAACTCAGGCCGAACCCACAAGCAAAGCAGAAATTAAAATGCTGAAAGTAAAATTGCAAGAAAATTAATTAACGTGAATTAAAGGAATTTAAATACAGAACAATACATGATAAATATTAAATAAATACATTCCAACAGTACATGTATTTAAAATACGTATACTGGGAACGGAAAGTGACACCACTCATTCGTCCGTGAACCCTATAGCAGTTATTACTGCACAGATAAACTCTCTGTTTACTCTATCGTATGCTTTCAGAAGATTGAGTTTGATAAAAGCTTTCTTCCCACCTGGCCGGTTGAAATCCCTGATGAATTCATGAGCAAGCAATAAGTTTTTTGTTATTGATCTCCTTTCGATAAAAGCAGCTTGGTTTTTGAAAACTAGTTCTGGCATCAGCTCCTCTACTTGACGGTACTTGACCTCCGTAATGATCTTGTAGAAGTAGTTGCAGCAAGCAATAGGCCGAAAGTCAGCTAAATTCGATGCCCCTCCTTTTTTGGACTAGTATGATGAAGGTATGGTTCAGTTCTCTGAGAAGTCATCCACCCGCAAAGAAGTCATTCATAATCTCCAGCACTTGCTCTTTCAGTTCCACCCAATGTAGTTTGTAAAACTTGCTCCCGAAGCCGTCTGGACCAGGCACTTTATCTGGGTCCGTGCACTTCACTATACTCTCAATCTTCTTTATCTTTATTGGAGCCAGTAGGTGCTCATTGCCCACATGTGTAACCATTTTCTTGTAAATAATTCTAGGAAAATTGATGAGGTAAGAGGATTGAGTGTAGAGTTCTGTATAGTACCCGACTGCTGCCATATAAATGTTGGCGATAGTGAAGATGATACTACCTTGGTTGTCAATTAGGTGGTGAATACAGTTACAGTTTTATCTGTTTCGAATAACGTTGTAGAAGAACTGAGAGCATTTATTGCCAGTTTTTAGCCATAAACACTTCGTGCGTTGTGCCGCGACGACTTCTTCAGCTTATGCAATGTCCTGACTTCTTCCATGAGCTCTTTCACCCGCATGGCCAGCTCCTTGCTACGCAGGTTAGCTTGTAGTGCCTGTTATATCTCCTTGAGTGCAACTCGCTTCGTTTGGAGTTCCTCGCTTGGCCGGGTGCGAACCCAAAGTGTAAGTATAAGCCCCCTGAATTTGGGGTTTATTTTTTTCAATTTTCTAAATCAATTATTTTCAATAAATATTATTATTTGATTTTTTTTAATGTTCTTTTCTGTGACTTTGACTTCTGGAGCGTCAGAGATGCCAATCTCTGGAAACTCTCTTTATGAGTTTGTAGTAGACAAGATTATCTTTATTTTGATATATCATGTCCCACTCAAACTTGTTTCCTTTTACTCTTTTTGCTTCGCACAACTTTGGGTCAATTTAGACCAATTGATTATTGAATAATTACTAATTAAATTCCCACTTTTATCTTTGATCATCATATGCACGTTACCATAACTTTTAATTTAGGAGCACAAGACTAGTCATTTTCTCGAAACCAACTTCTCATGCATGATCTACTCGAGACACCCTACACTGATGACCTTCGTGTCCCACTCAGATACACCATCTTGTGCTTCATTTGCATCACACAACTTTTCGGACACGAGACCCAATTTTAATTTATCCCACGGAGTCACATTTATTTCCGATTTGAATTGGAGACACTCTTTCGACCCAAATCTGTCAACCCAAAATATGGACACGGCCCACATTAAGCCTACTACCCACATCACGCTTGCATCCCATTTAATTTAGCCCCTGCATGCTACTTATTTATCCATGATCATAAATACCTAAATTAAATCGTTTATTGTACCAAGACCGTTTTGACCCGACCCAGCTCAACTGAACCCAACCCAAGCTTCATGTCACTCTACATGAAGATCCATACCCTAATTCCCCTACAAAATACAAACACCAAGTGTACCTACTTAAAAATATTCAATGGAAAACTCTATTTATCCAACCCTAAAATAAGCTAATTTTTACTACATTTACTCCTAGCCTTTATTTCACTCATATTTAATCCCAACCACCCATTCCTAGCACTCACTCACACACCCCTACCCTTTTTGGCCGGCCCTAACAAAAGTTTTCCTCTTTACTTTTGTAAAGAATCTCATTCTCTCTCTTTCTTTTACACATACCCCCTTTATTTCATAACTCTCTCTCCCTCTCTCTCTCTCTCTCTCCTTCCTCACAATAACACAGCCATATTTTTCCTCCTCTTTCAGCTGACAACATCTTCTCTCTCAACTTCACCTCCTTCCTCCTTCCTCTCTGGCCGACAGCCTCCTCATCTTCTTCTTTTTCACTTCAACTTCATAACCATCACTCCATCACTATTTCCATTTCCATCACCATCATCATCCTTACCATCACCATTCTCATCCTCCTATTCCACTCTCATCCGACCAGCCACGAGACTGTCATCGTCATGCCCCCGCCTGGCCCCCGTGTTGCCGTGAGGCCAACAGCAGCAGCGGCCGACGGCCGTACACCACCATGCACCACCGCGTGCCGTCGCGTGGACGGCCCCCCTTGGCCCGAAGACCTCTGGCGAGGCTCTCCCGGCGTGCCACCTTCACCCCCGATGCGAGGAACAGTCGATCCATACGTTTCGTAAGAGATCCCGTCGGCGCGCTCAAGATATCAAAGTCCAAAATTGTTCCTCGGGACAGCGACTTCGTGCATATTTTTTGAGAAATTCGACTATTGGACCGTCGATCCGTTTCTTTCGTCACAATCTCGGTATATCCCTCTTCACTCCCCTGAAATTTCAACCATTAATTCGATCGTTTGATAGATCAAAACCGACCGCCAATTTGACCCTTTAAACTGTGTATATTTTGGACAATTTTGTGGAGCCAACTTCGTCGACTAGTATATCCGTCGTTGTAGCTTCATTTGGCATGCCACCAGTTCCTGTGCATAGCTGGCATAACCTTCTTCCTGTCCCTTAAGTTTCTTTTCATTGCGAGCTTGTTTGATTGATTAAATTTGGCGCCAAAGTTGGCCGTCCGAATTCGTAATTTCCAGTTTGTAAAATCCTAATTTTGAACCCGGGACCCCGGATTCAATTTTTGACACCACTAGTAGACTCTTGGCATCATTCTGGCACAATTTCATATAAAATTTGTTAGATTTAGAGGACGTGGGCCCCGACACGCATGTCGGTGCAAGGCAGGCCCCACAGTCCGAGTCAACGGGTCAGTTTGAGATCGGGCCTTCGGAATCCAATTCTGGATATACCGTTGAATTTGTATCGTCATTCTGGACTCGTTGACATATAATTTCTTGAGTTTTGTGGACTTTTGTTCCGGCATGCATTCCCGTGCAAATCAGATTCCAATATCCGGGTGAACGGACCAATTTGAGATCAGGCCATTGGAATCTAATTCTGGACATATCGTCGAATTCGTATCATCATTCTGAATTCGTGGACATATATTTTGCTATATTTTAAGGACTTTTATTCTGGCACGTTTTTCGGTACAAAGTGGGTCCAACACTGTAACACCCACTTTTCTAAAATAAGGGTAATTTTGAACTTTTGTATTCTAAATCATTAAAAATATTAGATTTTTGTCATGATATGATTTTTGGTGTTTTTTAGTTATTTTAAAACTATTTAAAATGGTGATATGTGAATTTGGTGTTTTGATAGTGTAACCTTAGTCATACATGACCTAGAAGACTAATCATAATTATGGAGACCTAATCATGTGTTTAGAATCTCATATTTTTACTTTTTAGCCTAAGAGTTTTTTGGTCATTTTGACACTTTTGTGAAATTGTAAATTATATGAATTAAATATGTGCTAGTTAATTATTGTGACTTGACCTAGAAGTTTAGCCTAATCTAGATATTAGTCATGACCCTAGAGACTAAGTAGAGGGTTTCAACTAAGTAATCAAATTAGATTAATATCTAGATATTTTGTTAGTGGGATATTTTAGGCTAAATGTTAAGAAAGACTACTTTAGTTGTGAGCCCTTAGATTGGCATGAATTTGTTGGAGAAGCCTTGACCACTCATCCTAAACCCTAACCCTAACCTAATGGCAGCCATCAAACACCCCCACCTATAAATACAACACATTAACCCTTTATCATCATTTTTAAATCATTTGAATTGCCTCTTTTTGTGTTCTTCCCCAATTCCTCCACAAATATCCAAATCAACTCCAAATTGAGCCTAGTCTTTTGCATTGGACTCCCCTACAGTAGAGGACACCATTAGTGGGTAGCTAGCAAGGATTCGGAGGCTCGGGATCGTCGTAAGTTGAAGAGGAGCCCTCATTCAAAAGCTCTAAATTAAGGTTTCACCTTCAATAGGTAAAACCCATCAAACCTATTCAAATTCTAGTTTTCTTTCTATGGATGCATTCATCTAGGTATACCCTAGCTTTGGGTCAAGTTTGGTAGGAAACCGCATCCATTTAGTGTCCGTATCGGACGCGTATCAGTGTCCTTGAATAAGTGTTTGACGAATTGCCTCTTAGGATTAAATGTTGTTTAATTTGAATTCTATTTTAAAGAGATTATAGCCCTATATATGGGGATTAGTTTTGTATGTGACTGAGTCGAATTCTGCTTACTATTCGTGTCCAAAATTAGACACGAACACGTGCACGAGGCCACGGTTTACTGTCCTGCTACCCCGTGTCCAGTTCTCACTGGACACGACACGAGACACCACCATTTTTTGTCAGCACCTACGGGCAATGTCTGACATGCCACCCATGAAGTTTCAGATATAATGATTGACTATCGAGGGAGTTCTCGATCTCGCACGGATTACGCACACACCGTGCACGTACGGGAAAACCGTACTGACACGCACTTCGTGTCGTATCCTATCACCACGAGGACACGATTCAGGGTGATGGTTGTGTAGCCCTATACCCCCTCTACGTGCGTGCATGAGCCCATGGGTGTTCGTGCCCTGTGTGATGTGCAATCATGTTCGACATGGCCGCACGAGGAAGTGTTTTGCACTGTCTTAATACTTCCTGTATTTTGATTTTTTACACTTGTGTCCAGTTCTAGGACACGTGGACACCCTCCACATGTGCACCCACATGTGGGATACCACTGTACACGACTGATTTAGGTTTTCATATTGTTTTAATATTCAAAATTAGGATAATTCAGTAGTGTACAGGGGTTTACTGATACCTAAATACTCACTGTCTCGTGAAGTTTTAAAATGTTAATTATTAGTTTAATTGATTAATTACATGATGTATACATGTGTAGTATAACTGGGATTCATTGGGTATGTTTGGGGTTTGATTTTTGTAAGAATTACAATTCAATTTGAGGTTTTATCTATGTATCAGTCCTATTTGAACAGTCATGTTCAGTCATATTTTTTTTGATGTTCAGGTTGTTAGTACGGGTAATGTAGGATCTTGATTCGGATAGAGAATCCTAATTCCTTAAGTTCAGTGGACTGATTTAGAGTGATAACTGAATTGAATGTAATTTAACTGAGATCCTAATGAACTTTTAACCTGAGTTTAGAATATGTGTATTCCTGAGAAAATCCTAATGTCTATTAAACTGAGATTTCAGTCATGATGAAATTGGGTTTGATTTTCAAATGTTAATGTAAAAACTGAGATTGACTTTACTGAAATGGAGAATAGGATTGAGTTTGTCTTGTAAAAACTGAACTGGAAATTGATATGTAGAACTAAAATGGGATTTAACTTAGAAATTGATTTTTGATTTTGAATTGCATAAACTGAAATTGGGAACATGTGTTCCATAGTTTGTAAAAAACTGAGATTGCAATGCTAACTAGGATGTTGTTAACTGTTAATAGGAAACCTGAAAACCTGAGAATGATATGTGTTACCTGAGATTTCATTTATGGAATGCAATGTATTGTATGAGATTTAATGAAAACCTAAGTTGTCTTCTACTCAAAACAGAGTTTGGATTAACTTATAAAAACTGAAACCTACCACACACACACACACTCTCACTTTGAATTAATTTCTTTGAATGTATAAATGCATGTATAATACCAATTGAATGTAATATTAAAGACTGAGTTTTGGTTTGATGTTGAAGACTGAAATTGTAAATACTTAATAGGTTGGTCTCATACACTTTCACATATACAAGTTCATCACACACACATCTATGTTACCCCTTAACCCTCTCTCTATATCTCTATGTGTATATGTATGAATGTATATATGAATATTTATATGAATGTATATATGAATATATGTATATATGTAAATATGTATGTAGGCATGAATACATAATGCATTATGTATATATGTAAATATAAATATGATACTAGACTAGATTACTTGGTTGTGTGTGCCTAGTTAGTTAGATGTGATGCTAGACTATGGTTTAGCTTTGTGTGTAGTATAGTTAGTTGCCTAGGCTATGTATTGGATACCTAGAATTGACTTATTAAGCCTAGATTAGACTAACTTAGACTAGTTGACCAAGATTGACCAAACCCTAACTAGTTTGACCTAATTTGACTAGAGTTGACTTAGTTTGACTTTTAGAGTTGACCAGGATTAACTTAGAGTTGACTTTGACCTAGATTGACCCAGAAATCATGTAGATGCATTGTACACTTCAATTATAACCCCCTTGTATACATCATGACTTGTGTTGCTCTAAATAGGACTCAAATATCTCATATCGGACAGTATATTCTCACAAACATTCAGATCATAGGCGAGTACATTCTCTGATCGTTTCATACTTGTCACGACTTATATTCTTGCTCTAGATTACTTTACTTGATGTTGACACTTGTTATCACGGATTGGTACTATATGGATCTCTTCTTAGGATGTTATCCCCCTTAGCGGGCGCATCGGATACTTCATGTCGTGTGTTTCATGTACATCATGTATTCCTTGTTCTTGCGTTATTCATGTACACTCATGTTCTCTCATGTTCTTTCATGTACGCTCATGTACTTTCATGTGCTCTCGTGTACGTTCATGTTTTCTCATGTGCTTCGTGTGTAACCAAAACATCATGTTCGTAACATAACTTGACTGGATCCTTGTGTATTGATAGTGGGTAGGGGTGAGTATAAATGGTCATGTGATTTACCCATCATGTTCACTCTGTTACTTTTCGTGTGCAACACAGCCTTCTTGGCTAGTGTCCCTCATGTTCACTCATGTACATCATGTTCAACCTAAGCCAATTATATGCCATCTCATACTCTAAATCACTAGTCACTTATAGTTCTTACTTATCATGTATATATTTCCAGTTATCAAATATATCTCTTGTTTTCATGTACATCTTCTTACAGTGTTTCATGTATCTTACTCTATTGCTTGCTTTATATTTTCTGCCATGATATGAACTGCATGAGATGTACTGTGCTCGCTCTCGTCCTGACTGGACCTGTTAAAAATATTACAGATGATACCGAGGACTTCTGCCCGACCTACTATGGAGCCCATCTAGACGATACCTGTGAGTTGGACCCACTGGAGGATCCAGCTCTAGCTGAGGACGTCGTCCATACTGCTTAGACTAGATTAGCTAGGCTTTATCTTATTTTTTATGTCATTTGTATTTACTTCAGAGTTGTATTATTTTCTGGATGTTGTGATGTTGTGTCATTTTGACACTTAGACTTTCCTTCTGTTTGTATCTTCCTTTGAGATTTTCATATCTATGATATCGTGCTATTCTACCTTAGTTGTGATTGAGACTGTATTCTGTATTGCCACCTCCACTCGGAGTGTATATACTGTACAGGTACCTTATATTGTTAGATGTTGTGACTTAGGACAGCGTTCTACCGCCGACACTGCGGCGTAGGCTGGACGTACCCACTTCTCGTGCCCTTACTCTAGGGTGCGGATCGTGACACGTTTTTAGTTGTGGCCCATGCAGGTCGAGTTTATGTAGTGGTATTCGAACTAGAGTATCACTACAGCCTGCAGTAGGAGTAGAATATTTTGAGGTACTCAATCACATTAGAAAAAGCTCTTAACCTGATTCTTGTTATCAAAATTCTTGCTACTTTAATACTTCCTTTTGAAATAAACTGTCCTTCCTTGATTTATCGCTTCTTTCTCAGTATTGATTCCTTGTTCGATCTGTCTCCAGGATGGTGATCGAGACACGATCGCATCGCTTTGGCCCAGCAGACGCAGGTGAGAGGTCTACCACCTCTCGCCCGATTGTAGACGCTGGGACCGCAGCTCCTCCCATCACTTCTCATGTTGGAGTTTCTGCCGTATTCGGGGGTACACCTCCGTCTGTACAGAGACTTTCCCTCGTCATTCCTGATTTCCTTCGGCAGCAGCAGCAGCCACCTTCCGGATCAGTTGACGCAGCACAGTTGTTCGATTTCCACCAGAGGATGATAGAGTCTCAGCGACTGTAACACCCATATCTCGAAATACGTATTTTGTCAAGCTTGCATGTATTTTAGACCTGTATTTATTTTCTCAGATTTTGGCATGTACTTGTAATTGGCTTGACTTACAGATTTTGGATCTCGTAATTTGGTTTTACCTGGCTTGGTTTTATTTTGTGGAGGAGAATTGGTTTAGTTTGGTTTGGTTTAGTTTGGTTTAATGTGCATGGAACACCTTAGCCTATGCTCCACCCTCAACACACCACAACCACCCTCATTAAAACTCCACCTACTTTTCTCTCTCCTCTTTATTCTCTCATTTATTTCTCCATCTTCTTCTTCTTCCTTCCTCTACACAACACCATCACCCATAGGCAAGTACACCTTGCCACCACATGAGAACCACATTTTATTTGTTCATTAGCTAGATTAGGCCATGGTGATCAACATTAGAACTTGACATTTTGTGATTTGGAGTCTCCATTGTTCTAGATCTAGGTTTTAATTATTTTTGGATTTACATGGTTTTGATCTATTTTGGTTGGATTTTTGTGGGTTTTGATGCTTCCATGTGGAAGAGAATTCAATTTTACTCAAGTTAGAACTTTAAAAATCTAGATTTAGCTTTGATTTGACAAAGATATAAAAATTTGAATTCTTGGTGTTCTTGGTGTTCTTCTCGACCTAGAGTAGCAGCCTGCAGCCTGCGCTCTTTAGCGCAGTACTGGACTGCACAGCCCCTCTCGGCCTGCGCTCTTTAGCGCAGTGCCGACCGTGCAGCTTGCCCTATGGTGAACTGCGCTCAGCCCCATGCGCCAACCATTCCTGCGCACTTCACCCTGCGTAGTTCACTCCTGCGCAGTCTGCTCAAGCGCAATCCACCCCTGCGCAGTTCACTCCTGCGCAGTCTGCTCATGCACAATCCACCCCTGCACAGTTTACTCCTGCGCAGTCTGTTCATGCGCAATCTGACCCATGCGCCATCTGCCCCTGCGCCCTGTGCCCCTGCGTACTTGGCACCCTGCGCAGCTGACACCCTGCGCAATCCAACCCCTGACCCCTTGCGCAATCCATTGGCTCTTGGAGTTTTGGTTTTATTTCTCTAAGCTTGGCTCTTCTATAGCCCTGTATATTGATATTTTATTAGATATTTTACGCCCATTTTATATCCTTACGCCTTTTGTCATAAACTTGATTTTACTTAATATGTTTGGAATGACTATTGTACATGGCATGGTATGACAAGGAACTAGCATAACACGACAGTGACCCGTAGTGGTGCACTCCTGACATGACCAACCTGACATGATGGTAGCCCGTCGTGGCGTACTCCTGACAAGTACCCTGACATGATTTACCTTGATAACTTGATAGTGGCCCGTGGCGGCGCACTCCTGACTTGACTTGACTTGTAACTTGTAACTTGACTTGACTTGATGCTGTTGCGACAGCTAACTTGACTTGTATAACCAATTCTGACACCGTGGGTGTTCCTGCTTGCTTGCTTGTGCAATCCACTTGTCTTGTCTTGTATCATGTCTAGGACGTGACTCCCTGGTTTCCCACGGTCAGGGACTCGTACTGAACATGGATTAGGCTAATGATTAGATCTAACTATAGTTCATGGAGAATTTCCCGTTACAGGCAATCTTGTTATCTGGGCGCTCTTAATTGGACTTGTAGCTTGCCGACGAGTAGAGCACATTTCCAGCACACTGTCATGTGTTGCACCCTCTAAGTCACCTAAGGGTATATCGTCTCCGGGGCGATGTACCCAACCATACTCTCAACCCGCAGAAGGATAACTGGATGGTCTGCAGGGCTTGGGACTGGGAAATTCTCATTGCATCTTGTTAGTAATTAAGGCTTGTGATAACCCTAGTTAGTTAAGTAGTAAGCCGTAGTAATTGCTTGGCCGCTTGTGAATGGATGGAGTCCAGCCTTGTCTAAGTCTTGTCTAGTCCCTGTACCTGGCTACTCTTGTACATGCTTGTTTTACTTATCTCTAACAATAAATGGGTAGAGACAGAGTGCTGTTCAGGCGAAGGATTACAACCTCGGTCCTTGTCTGGTTTAAGGGTTGTAACCTGGCTCCCGGAATAGTCTCACGTCACTAGTCATTTATTGTCCTGTTGTACTCTTTATTTACTTGTACCTTCTTTCGTTTCTTTTCTTATGTTCTGATATGCTGGCTTTTGTTCTTATTTTGTGGCCTCCTTTGTGGCACTTGCTCTTTCTGGGGTTTGACCTAGCTGGTTTTGTGTGGCCAGATTTTGGAGCAGCACCCGAGGATCTACCGAACATCCAGCCCGATGGTGGCGACTAGAAGGAACCCGGGCTACGAGTGGGTTTTCTATTTTATTTCGCTCACTCTATTGTAAAATTATTCTTTTGAGGCGTTTAGCCGACGAGCACCTGTTAGCTCGATGTACTTTACTTACTGTCTGCCTACGGGCTGTAAACATGATTAACAAATCCTAGGGTTGATCATGTATGACTTAACTCTTACTAGTCCTAGCATTTTGTACGACTAGCTTCATGATCAGCTGATATATAATATTTGGGACGCCTTTTATTGTATATTTGGTGGTCAAACATCTTGTAATTATATTATTTGCTTGAGATTGAGACAGTAGGCTTGACCTTAAGAGACTGTTGGCTTGTAGTAAACCCTCATATCTAGACAGCCGTGACCGTATAGTTGAGATGTATTCTATTTCAATATACGTAGCTGGCTATGTGCGCCCCCGCTCTCCGGTATTCTGGTTCTGGGGCGTGACAGCGACAGCAGACCACTCATTTCCAGCAGGGCATAGAGAATACCCATCAGCTTGCCCTGATGACTGTGGAGAGAATTATCGTACAGCCCCAGGCAGGCCAGATTCAGCAGTATCAGCCGAAGACACCAGGGATCCAGGACTTCCAGAAGATGCGTCCGCGGGACTTCTGCGGTACAGAGGGGATTTTGTACGCGGATGACTGGATAGAGCATATCGAGGAGATATTTTGGCTGGCGGAGATACCAGCCCGACTTCAGATCGAGGCGGCAGACAGCCAGATGCAGGACCTGGCCCGTACTTGGTATCAGAAGGATCCTAGAGTAGGGACCGAGGGACAGACTTGGCAGCCTTCAAGAAGTTGTTCAAGAAGAAGTTTTTTCCTGACACAGCTCTTGGCGCCCTGGAGACGCAATTTGAGAGCCTAATTCAGGGCAGTCGTACTGTTGAGGAGTACACAGGGGAGTTCTGCCGTCTGGGCAGATTTGTTGAGGGACTTATTGAGACAGCGAAGGCTCGGAGATTCCGAAAGGGATTAGTCAAGGAAGTCAAGTCCTTGACCAAGAGTAACCGGAGTGCCACTTTTGAGAAGATTCTGGTAGGTGCCCTAGCAGAAGAGGATGATCTTGAGCTGAAGCTCAAGAGGGAACGAGACACTCATGAAGCCAGCAGCAGCGGAGGCCAGGCCAAGAGGCCTCACATATAGATTCAGCAGCAGTATCAGCAGCCAAGGGTCCACTTTCAGCAGCAGCAGTTTCAGGGCCGTGCTCCTTTTCAGTAGGTACAGCAGCAGTAGAGACAGCAGCAGGCCCCTAGACAGCAGCATGTTATCTTTTGCCCTTTCTGTAAGAAACTAGGACACGATTGGGGCGAATGCCGGATGAGGCTAGGCAAGTGCCTACTCTGCGGATCATCAGATCATCAGTTGAGAGAGTGTCCCAAGTCTGTGGGACGGACAGCTCAGGGAGCAGGAGCCAGGGCTCCAGTAGGCCAGCAGCAGGCTAGAGGAGGCCAGCAGGGGCGAGCTTACGCCATGACATTTGAGGACGCTCAGGCAGTATGAGAGGTGCTTGCAGGTTTTTGTTCTTCTCGATTCCATCCCTACCTAGCCTCGTTATATCCATCTTGAAATTCAATTCCACCTGTTCCTATCTCTCATATTTTGTTGATGAATTTGAATCTGGATGTTTGTTGTTGATTTAATCTTTTACCAAATCATATGGGCTAGGTTGCCTCAATTATGGAATCTAGAGTATCCTATAGTCATATTGGTTGGTACGGCGAGGGCATAGTCTGTGTTGCAGTCTCCATGGGTGTCGTAGCCATGCTTGCTAATATGGCAAGGAATTCTGATTATCATGATTTTGGATAGACGCATATGACTATCAGATTATATTAAAATAATTTCAAAAACCTACTATTTCTATCTTTTGTTTCAGTCTTTCAAAAAAAATATAAATTGATAAATTGATAAAAATATTTTAATTACTATTCTAAGACTTTGACTTTCGGGGTGTTGACCTAGAAGGAGTACGACCATCTTAATTTCGAGGACAAAATTCTTTTAAGGGGGGTAGACTTGTAACACCCACTTTTCTAAAATAAGGGTAATTTTGAACTTTTGTATTTTAAATCATTAAAAATATTAGATTTTTTTCATGATATGATTTTTGGTGATTTTTAGTTATTTTAAAACTATTTAAAATGGTGATATGTGAATTTGGTGTTTTGATAGTGTAACCTTAGTCATACATGACCTAGAAGACTAATCATGATCATGGAGACCTAATCATGTGTTTAGAATCTCATATTTTTACTTTTTAGCCTAAGGGTATTTTAGTCATTTTGACACTTTTGTGAAATTGTAAATTATATGAATTAAATATGTGCTAGTTAATTATTGAGACTTGACCTAGAAGTTTAGCCTAATCTAGATGTTAGTCATGACCCTAGAGACTAAGTAGAGGGTTTCAACTAAGTAATCAAATTAGATTAATATCTAGATATTTTGTTAGTGGGATATTTTAGGCTAAATGTTAAGAAAGACTACTTTAGTTGTGAGCCCTTAGATTGGCTTGAATTTGTTGGAGAAGCCTTGACCACTCATCCTAAACCCTAACCCTAACCCTAACCCTAACCTAATGGTAGCCATCAAACACCCCCACCTATAAATACAACACATTAACCCTTTAGCATTATTTTTAAATCATTTGAATTGCCTCTTTTTGTGTTCTTCCCCAATTCCTCCACAAATATCCAAATCAACTCCAAATTGAGCCTAGTCTTTTGCGTTGGACTCCCCTACAGTAGAGGACACCATTAGTGGGTAGCTAGCAAGGATTCGGAGGCTCGGGATCGTCGTAAGTTGAAGAGGAGCCCTCATTCAAAAGCTCTAAATTAAGGTTTCACCTTCAATAGGTAAAACCCATCAAACCTATTCAAATTCTAGTTTTCTTTCTATGGATGCATTCATCTAGGTATACCCTAGCTGTGGGTCAAGTTTGGTAGGAAACTGCGTCCATTTTGTGTCCGTATCGGACGCGTATCAGTGTCCTTGAATAAGTGTTTGACGAATTGCCTCTTAGGATTAAATGTTGTTTAATTTGAATTCTATTTTAAAGAGATTATAGCCCTATATATGGGGATTAGTTTTGTATGTGACTGAGTCGAATTCTGCTTACTATTCGTGTCCAAAATTGGACACGAACACGTGCACGAGGCCACGGTTCACTGTCCTGCTACCCCGTGTCCAGTTCTCACTGGACACGACACGAGACACCATCATTTTTTGGCAGAACATAGAGGAAATGTCTGACATGCCACCCACAAAGTTTCAGATGTAATGATTGAGTATTAAGGGAGTTCTCGATCTCGTACGGATCACGCACACACTTGCACGCGCGGGAAAACCGCACTGACACGCACTTCGTGTCGTGTCCTATCACCACGAGGACACAATTCAGGGTGATGGTTGTGTAGCCCTATACCCCCTCTACGTGCGTGCATGAGCCCATGGGTGTTCGTGCCCTGTGTGATGTGCAATCATGCTCGACATGGCCGCACGAGGAAGTGTTTTGCACTGTGTCTTAATACTTCCTGTATTTCGATTTTTGACACTTGTGTCCAATTCTAGGACACGTGGACACCCTCCACATGTGCACACACATGTGGGACAACACTGGACCCGACTGATTTAGGTTTTCATATTGTTTTAATATTCAAAATTGGGATAATTCAGAGGTGTACAGGGGATTACTGATACCTAAATGCTCACTATTTCGTAAAGTTTTGAAATGTTAATTATGAGTTTAATTGGTTAATTACATGATGTATACATGTGTAGTATAACTGGGATTCATTGGGTATGTTTGGGGTTTGATTTTGTAAAAATTATAATTCAATTTGAGGTTTTATCTATTTATCAGTCCTATTTGAACAGTCAAGTTCAGTCATATTTCTTTTTGATGTTCAGGTTGTTAGTATGGGTAATATAGGATCTTGATTCGAATAGAGAATCCCAATTCCTTAAGTTCAGTGGACTGATTTAGAGTGATAACTGAATTGAATGTAATTTAACTGAGATCCTAATGAACTTTTAACCTGAGTTTAGAATATGTGTATTCCTGAGAAAATCCCAATGTCTGTTAAACTGAGATTTCGGTCAGGATGAAATTGGGTTTGATTTTTATATGTTAATGTAAAAACTGGGATTGACTTTACTGAAATGGAGAATGGGATTGAGTTTGTTTTTGTAAAAACTGAACTGGAAATTGATATGTAGAACTAAAATGGGATTTAACTTAGAAATTGATTTTTGATTTTGAATTGCATAAACTGAAATTGGGAACATGTGTTCCATAGTTTGTAAAAAAATGAGATTGTAATGCTAACTAGGATGTTGTTAACTGTTAATAGGAAACCTGAAAACCTGAGAATGATATGTGTTACCTGAGATTTTATTTATGGAATGCAATGTATTGTATAAGATTTAATGAAAACCTAAGTTGTCTTCTACTCAAAACAGAGTTTGGGTTAACTTATAAAAACTGAAACCTACCACACACACACACTCTCACTTTGAATTAATTTCCTTGAATGTATAAATGCATGTATAATACCAATTGAATGTAATGTTAAAGACTGGGTTTTGGTTTGATGTTGAAGACTGAAATTGTAAATACTTAATAGGTTGGTCTCATACACTTTCACCTATACAAGTTCATCACACA
Source organism: Iris pallida (assembly GCA_029216955.1). Classification (NCBI taxonomy): domain Eukaryota; kingdom Viridiplantae; phylum Streptophyta; class Magnoliopsida; order Asparagales; family Iridaceae; genus Iris; species Iris pallida. Next base: position 8,267,088 of record JANAVB010020396.1, on the reverse strand, counting down.
CATATCTATGTTACCCCTTAACCCTCTCTCTATATCTTTATGTGTATATGTATGAATGTATATATGAATATATGTATGAATGTATATATGAATATATGTATATATGTAAATATGTATGTAGGCATGAATGCATAATGCATTATGTATATATGTAAATATAAATATGATACTAGACTAGATTACTTGGTTGTGTGTGCCTAGTTAGTTAGATGTGATGCTAGACTATGGTTTAGCTTTGTGTGTAGTATAGTTAGTTGCTAGACTATGTGTTGGATACCTAGAATTGACTTATTAAGCCTAGATTAGAATAACTTAGACTAGTTGACCAAGATTGACCAAACCCTAACTAGTTTGACCTAATTTGACTAGGGTTGACTTAGTTTGACTTTTAGAGTTGACCAGGATTAACTTAGAGTTGACTTTGACCTAGATTGACCCAGAAATCATGTAGATGCATTGTACACTTTAATTATAACCCCCTTGTATACATCATGACTTGTGTTGCTCTAAATAGGAATCAGATATCTCATATCGGACAGTGTATTCTCACAGACATTCAGATCGCAGGCGAGTACATTCTCTGATCGTTTCATACTTTTCACGACTTATATTCTTGCTCTAGATTACTTTACTTGATGCTGACACTTGTTATCACGGATTGGTACTATATGGATCTCTTCTTGGGATGTTATCCCCCTTGGCGGACGCATCGGATACTTCATGTCGTGTGTTTCATGTACATCATGTATTCCTTGTTCTTGCGTTATTTATGTACACTCATGTTCTCTCACGTTCTTTCATGTACGCTCATGTACTTTCATGTGCTCTCGTGTACGTTCATGTTTTCTTATGTGCTTCGTGTGTAACCAAAACAACATGTTCGTAACGTAACTTGACTGGATCCTTGTATGTTGATTGTGGGTAGAGGTAAGTATAAATGGTCATATGATTTACTATTATGTTTACTCTGTTACTTTTTGTGTGCAACACAGCCTTCTTGGCTAGTGCCCCTCATGTTCACTCATGTAAATCATGTTCAACCTAAGCCAATTACATGCCATCTCGTACTCTAAATCACTAGTCACTTACAGTTCTTACTTATCATGTATATATTTTTAGTTATCAAATATCTCTCATGTTTTTATGTACATCTTCTTACAGCATTTCATGTATCTTACTCTATTGTTTGCTTTATATTTTCTGCCATGATATGAACTGCATGAGATGTATTGTGCTCGCTCTCGTCCTGACTGGACCTGTTAAAAATGTTACAGATGATACCGAGGACTTCTGCTCGACCTACTATGGAGCACATCTAGACGATACCTGTGACTTGGACCCACATGAGGATCCAGCTCTAGCTGAGGACGTCGTCCATACTGCTTAGACTAGATTAGCTAGGCTTTATCTTATTTCTTATGTCATTTGTATTGACTTCAGAGTTGTATTATTTTCTGGATGTTGTGTCGTTTTGACACTTAGACTTTCCTTCTGTTTGTATCTTCCTTTGAGATTTTCATATCTATGATATCGTGCTATTCTGCCTTAGTTGTGATTGAGACTGTATTCTGTATTGTCACCTCCACTCGGAGTGTATATACTGTACAGGTACCTTATATTCTTAGATGTTATGACTTAGGACAGCGTTCTACCATCGACACTGCGGCATAGGCTGGACGTACCCACTTCTCGTGCCCTTACTCTAGGGTACGGGTCGTGACAAACACGGACACCGTTTTGACTCAAAATTACCTTTTTGCCCATGTGTCCAAATTGGACTTATGGATAGGCTATTCTAGCTATTTTGACAATTTGGGACACGTTGGTGATGTTTGTTTCATCATCCTACAATATCTGTAGACTTTCTCCCTTATCTATCATAATTTGCTATAATACATCTCTTTTTGGTTCGTATTTTGAGATCCGTGCGTTAAAATTGTGATCCGTCGATTCCAATGATTTTACCTCACTGAAATTGATAAGTTGACCATGTGGATGATTATAGAAACTAGCTTTGACCTAGTTTAACCTAGAGTGGACCAAAGTTGACCAGTTTACCAAAGTCAATTGTAAGTCAAAATTTGACCCAGTTTGACTTAGTTTGACTGAGATTGACTTAGTTTGACTGAGTTTGACCTAAAATAGGTCTAGAAGTAAAGAATTAATGTATTTATATATATTATTTACTCTAAAATACTAAGTAACTCTGTAAATTCATATTAGGTCTCTGTGACGTCAGTTCAGGTATCAACCCTCACTTATTGCTCAGAACAGCAGGCGAGTACATTCTCTGATAGTTTTTATTGTCTTGATATCTACTATATCTGATTCAGTTGTAGTATTTTACTCGATTCCCGACACGATGGTACACGGACTAGTATACGTCAGATCGTGTCATGATATGTCATTTCTGGGTTACCATAGTATATTGGTATATTGTTCGATCTTTTTTCTTGTACTTGTATAGACGCTGATTCCTAAGGAGATTTGCTACCCTCTTAGAGAATCCTACATCATGACGTGACATGTCCGGATCTATTATACTACTCGGGGATGGAGAGTTATTAGAGGTTATGTGATCATACCCCACTAGTTACTACTTGCATCATAGCTTTACCCTCGTCTCACGTAGGGTAAAGCCTGAACTGATACTACTTGCATCATAGCTTTCCATTTTGGCCGGCCTGGTCTCCAGGTTTACCTGTGCTTGTTCTTGTACCATAGCCGGTCAAATGGAAGAGCCTGATTTTGACCCAAGCCGATCACATAATACTCTAATATCTCAAGGCACTGTTTATATTTACATTATACATCAGATATTATTGTACTGTTCTATATTCCAGTATTTCATACCCTGATATGATATCCAGTTTTACATATACTACTTTATTTCCAGTCTTGATATTTCATCTTGTATTTCATTATAATTATCTCTTATAGAATTTGTCAATTCATATGGAACTGCTGTTAGTTTATGTACTCGTTCCCATCCTAACTGGATACGTTGACAATATTTTTAGGAGTTGTTATGCCCTCATTATTGGACTACAGGATGATGTTAGCTGAGGCAGATTCGATATTCTTTCACCGTGAGTTGTCTCCCATGAGTGCTAGGCCTGGTAGTTATTTAGTTTTGCTATTGTTTTTCTTTCGTTTTATTCTTGCCTCATATGATCCTTTGTAGATTCTAGTTGTTCTAGTGATATTGCCATTATTTCTTGTCTTATCTTCCTTAACTTTTGTGATGTGATATGAGTACTTTTATAGTTATAGATCTTTTAGATGTTGTAGTTAGTATCGGATACTTGGCAGCGCTCTACCGTCGACACTGTGGCATAGGCTGGGCGTGGCCCATGTATTCGTACCCATATATCTGGGTACGGGTCGTGATAGTAAGTTCTCCCTTTACTTGTTTTAGTCTCTGTGCGAGTCGGTACTAGGCGGTTGCTGATGCCTGAGTTTGCAAACCCCTTTTCACCACCTCGCCGTAGCCTGGTAGGAGATGCCAAGCATTGTTGTACCAAAAAGCTATGGCCTTGTGGCCAGTTTTGTTGACCAACCTGATGTATAAGGGGTGTGATCGCTGGTACCCGTCGTGAGCCCCGTAACCGAGATGAGGGAACTTCTCGAACCATAGATGATTACTAATTGCCCTGTCTAGTTGACATATAACTCTATTTCGAGTTGCCTTGTTGTTCCAGACGTGTCCCCCACGATCTAGCATACTCAGGCCCGCTCGAAGAAGGCAACTCTGAAATCATATAGTATAGTATTTGGAACGACCCTTCCTCTAATTTTTTTTATTTTGACAGAGGAAAGAGTTGAAATCTCCCATAAAGAGAAGTGGCAAATGTGGCATAGAGGAGGCCACTCTACTTACTTGTTTGATCTCTTTCCAGATCCCCTTCCACCATTTTCGATCATTATGACCGTAGACCGCTCCCAGGATGAACCTTAATCCCCCATGGTGAACTAATGACACTGTAATGAGTTGATCTGATAGAGTTACCACCTGTCCATCCCAGTGGTTCTTGTCCAACATAAGCCAGATCCTCGCCATTTTTTCGTTCTCCAGGTTGTTGACTTATGCTTAATTGTTCGGGGTTCTTGATTCTATAACTCGTATTGATTTTATCTTAGTTTCTAGCATTGCATATATAGTATAATGTTCTTTTCTCATTCGATTGTGTACTTCCTTCCATCGACTAATCGAACAACCACCTCGGATATTCCAGGATATAATCAACATTAATTATTCAGGGGGTTGCCCTGAGCTCCTCTGTCGCTGGCGTCTTGGGCAAACGTCTGCAACCCCTCAGTCTGCGCATTGATATGCACAAGACTAGCCTATTGTTTCCCTCCCTCTTGTATATATTTCCTCCAAGCAGGATTGTCAACCACTATGCTTAGCTGGTGCTCGTCCTATGCATCGTCCCCTATTTTCTTTTCCTACGTAGCAGGAATGGTGTTCGAAGGTCGACCTTCTTCTGTCACTGCTCTCGCTTGGCGCTTCCGGCTAGAGTGGATGCCTTTGCTTGACTTTTCTTATTTTCCAGGCACCGTCTCTGCTGTATGAGCTCTCCTCTTAGTTGTCGTGAGTCCCTGAGCCTTGAATATGACCATTCCCAGTTCCTCTATTGCATGGTCCTGTAAGTTACTCGGATTCTCATGGTGCGTTTGTCCCTCTCTCCAGTCTTCACCTGAGGCGGAAGCTCTATCTGTTCACAAGCCCGCTATATGAGGTGACTGTATTGGTGCGGAGCCCCCCATTGGAAGGGTTGACCCTGCTTCGGTCCCTGTATGCGAGACTCCTCCTGTTATCACCTGGTTGGCCTCCTCCATATTGATCTTGGTAATAACATCTTCCCGATCTGGCTCCTCTTGGTCTGTCAGGTTGGTGTCTTCTTCCTTGTTCGTTTCTTTCTCCCCTTGATTGTCCCAGTGATGGCATGTGCTCGTCATATGCTCTAAAACTTTGCATTTTTGGCAACTTGGTGGCACCTACTCGTAGTCCACCCCTTGGGCGAATCTTTCTCCTATTGGGATTTCATATGCGACTTCCCGCGGCAAGGTGGTTCCCGCCTCTATTTCAACAAATACTCTAGCATATTGTAGACGTGTATGCGATCGGGTTGCCTCGTCCTCCTTGATTGGTCTACCGATCAGGCTAGCTAACTTCATGATCATCATTTTATACTAGAATTGAATAGGCAGTCCAGGAAGTCTCATCCATACTGGAATCATATACAGCACTTCTAGTTCAGATCTAGGACTAGGTTACCAGGTTTTCGGAATAATGAGTCCTCCATCAAACGTCCACGGGCCCCCTTGTAGGATTCGCTCGGCATCTTCCGTCAATCCGAATTTAACGAAGAAAAAGCCTTCTTCTCTAACATAGAACTCCATACTCCCTTTCTGTCTCCAGACTGTCATTGCGTATGCACGTATATGCCCATAGAATGGTCAATCCCCTAATACATAGAGCATCAGTGTGTTCTTCCAATAAGCTACCGTTTCTTCTCTTCCGTGTTGAAGCTCGCCCGCTTCTCCCCATTAAACTGTTTAGACTCGATGAACTCCATGGCCTCCTCTATTCGCGTGGTTGCTCCTCCGCACACCTTTGCCCAGGACTTGATGTTTCCTTTCTGCGATCCTTATTGTGCGCATGTGCTTCGATCCCCTCTCTGTCTTCCCCAGTTTGTGGAATTGATGATAGGGGCATTCCACTTATTTGTCGCTTCACTCCCCTTCCCTTCCCTAAGTTTGTGGCCGGGTGTGATGGCTGCCGCCTGCATTCTTGTCACTCCCATTTTCCGTTATACGTATTTTCAGTATATATATGCAGATTTCAATCCGTATTTTATTTACTGTATTTCTGTATTTCTTTATTGCTTGCCTTGATGTATCTTGGCTAAGGTTGACCTTGGGTTCGGTTGGTCCAACTTGACTTGCTTTGGATGGCTTGGTTTGGTTTATTTTGATTGTTGATTCAATATGTTGAACCATCCCCTCTCTTTATAAAATCCAACCACCCCTTTCTCTTTCTTCATTACTTCCATTTATTTCTTCTCCTTCTTCTCCATTACTCTCCCACCAACCTAGAGAGCTTAGGCAAGTACAACTTACTTCATGATGGATCTTCAATTTTATTATTCTATGTTCTTCTCTACATGATTCGAAGCATCTTTAGAACTTGGAGTTTTCGGTTTGGACGGATAGATTTTTGTAGATCTAAGTTTATAACCTTTTCGATTTTCTTGGGTTTTGATCTACCAAACTTCATTATTTTTAAGTTTTGATTATTCTATGTTGTAGAGAATTCAATTTTACCCAAAATGGACCTTTGAAAAGTTAGATTTCGACTTTTTTGAAAAAGTTATGGCCAAAGTAAGATTTGGACATCTTCTATGTTCATCTGTCCTGGTCCTGGCAGGGATGATGAATAGTATTTGCCATATAGATGCATAGTCCCGTATAGTGCTGGCCGTATATTGCTAGTCGTACTGCATAGTGTCGTATAGTGCTGGTCGCATGGCTGCATAGTGTCGCATAGTGCCAGTTCGCATGGCTGTATAGTACCGTATAGTGCTGACCGCATGGCTGCATAGTACCGCATAGTGCCAGTCCGCATAGCTGTATAGTGCTGGCTGCATGGCTGCATAGTGCTGTATAGTGCTGGCCACATAGTGCTGGCCGTATAGCTGTATAGTACCGTATAGTGCTAGCCGCATGGCCGCATGGCCGCATAGTGCCAGTCCGCATAGCTGCATAGTGCCTGGCCGTATAGTGCCTGGCCGCATAGATGTATAGTGCCGCATAGTGCCTATTTTGGCTATTTTTGATTGTTTTATGTTCCATTTGGCTGATTTGTGGCCAGAATTTTTTTCAACTTCCAACATAAAAGTTGTAGATCTTTTTCTTGGCCTCAAGAATATGTTACTAGCTATTTTATACAAGTTTCTCTCATTCATGATAATGTAAGGATAGAACATGATAGTGGTTTGTTAAGACGCACTATTAACAAGTAACAAGTAACATGACATGATAGTGGCCCGTCGTAGCGCACTCTTAACAAGTAAACTTGACATGTAATCTTAAATGTTGTTGCGACGGCTATCTTGACATGCTGAGTAATAACTCGTCTTGACACCGTGGGTGATTGTTCTTGATTGTGCTTGTATAAGCTACCAGTCTCGTCTCGCATCATGTCTAGGACTTACATCCCTCGTTACCACGGTCAGGGATTCATGCTGAATCTGACTATGTTAATTACTAGATTGATCAAAGTAGCTCATATAGAGAGATATTTCTAGTTACAAGCGATCCCGTTATCCCGGCCACACCTGATGGACTTGTAGCCTGCCGACGAGTAGGACACATTTCCAGCCCACTGTCATGTGGGACACTTCTTGAAACAAGTAATATGCACATTGTCATGTGTTGCACTCAAAGTCACCTAATAATTCTTGATAACTCTTGCATGAACCTCGCTTGGATAACCTGGATAGGTGCAGGGGTTGGGACTGCCAGAACATCTCATTGCATCTTGCTAGTAACTAGGCTTGTAATAACACTAGTTAGTTAAGGTATCAAGCCGTACTCTTTGCTTGGCCGTGAATGTTGGATGGAGTCCAATCCTGTCTAGTCTTGTCTAGATCCAGTACATGGCTATCTCAGGACATTCTTGCTTACGCTTTACTCTTAGCAATAAATGGCTAGAGACCTGGTTCTGTTCCGGCGAAGGGTTACAACCCCGGTCCTTGTTTGGTTTAAAGATTGTAACCTGGCTTCCGGAATAGTTCCTCGTCTTTTTGTCATTTGTTGCCTTATTTACATTTCATGTTTTCCTATTATTATTCTTGTTTATGTTCAGACATGCTAGTTTTAGTTCTTAAGTGAAGCCTCCTTTGTGGTACTTGCTCTTTCTGGGGTCTGACCCAGCTGATTTTGTATGGCCAAATTTCGGAGCAGCACCCGAGGATCTTCCAGCCTTCCAGCCAGATGGTGAACACTAGACGTAACCCTGGCAATGAGTAGATTTTATTTTGCTCTTCCACTCTATTGTAAATTATTCTTTTGAGGCGTTTAGCCGCCGCACAAGTGTTAGCTCGTGTTGAATACTTTTATTTCTTGTCTGTCTAAGGACTGTAACATGATTGACAAATCCTAGGGTTGATCATGTATGACTGAAACTCTTGTTAGTCCTCGCATTTGCACGACTAGCTTCATGATCATCTGTATATGAAATGTATGGAATGCCTTACTATTGAATATCTGATGGTCTAACATCTTGTAATTATTATTACTTGCTTGAGATTGAGACTAGGCTTGTTCTTGACCATAAGAGACTGATGGCTTGTAGATAAACCCTCATACATCTAGACAGTCGTGACCATATATCGAGGTGAATTACACTTCTATATACGTAGTTGGCTGTGTCTGTCCCTCGCTCTCTAGTATTCTGGTTTTGGGGCATGACACGGTTTAAGTGGTACCCCATGCAGGTCTTGTAAATCAAGATGTGTGAGGATTTTACCAGATAGATGTATCAATCAACACTCATCTTTGATCTCTACTCGTGTCTTCTAATCTTCCTGAAATCTTGGCCTGGTCACATGCTTATATCCTTGATCTATCTTGGTCCTTCCTTAATGTTCCTCATATTATTTTCTTCAGTGGCATTGCTCCTGGTCCTGCCGATCAGCCGAAAGGAGAACCACCAGGGAACCAGCCTCAACAAGTAGACCAAGCCCAGCTCTCAGGAGCAGCCTCCCGAGTTATGCCTTTCGGGGATCCAGAGCCACCAGCTCAGCCAGCTCAGCCTATAGAGCCTGACAATGGAGTCTTGGTAGGACTCATCCGAGAATTACTTGCTTTTCAAGATCGTCGGGGCGATGTCCTGCACCAGACAGTATAAGATGATATGGGCAGAGTGGGTTACCAAGTAACAGTGCAGCCAAAAATTTCAAGTACTTGAACCCCCCTTCTTTGATGGCAGTGAAGATGTTATTGCTGCCGATGCTTGGCTTCAGGACATAGAGGTTATCCTTGAGGCAGCAAGGACTCCAGAGGAAGAGAAGGTGGCTGTAGTACGCCTACAGTATTTGGACTTAGCCTGCACCTGGTGGGCGATGTTAGCAGTTGGATTGGCGGCGCATGTCCCATAGGCGACATTCAGTGACAAGTTTCTGATCAAGTACTTTGATGCAGGGGCTCGATATGATCTACAGACGAGATTCACCAATTTGAAGCAGATGAGCAGGACGGTCGATGGATATGCGGCCAAGTTTTTAAAACTGAGCCGGTTTCCTCCCACCTTGGTGGCAACCGAGTTGGATCGAGCGTAGCGGTTTCAACAGGGACTCCACCTAGAAATTATTCTAGCTGTGGAGCAGTTCGAGCATCGGACTTTTGATGCTGTCTTGAGGGCAGCTAGGAGGCACAAGTATATGCGAATTCAGTTACGTCGGTTCAGTATTCAACACCGACGTACCCTCAACAGCAGAAGCGGAGGCAGTCTTCCGTAATGGGCTGTACTCATTGTGGGAAGCCAGGACACGTTGTTTCGGAGTATCGCAGAGCACATGGATTGTGCTTGGCTTGTGGGGCACCGGACCACATGATAGGGTCATGTCCGAATATATCCAGTTCATCATCGTCGAACCTAACTAGTCCATCGATTAGGGGACCGGCACCAGTACAGCAGCAGCAGCAGTTCCAGCCTCTGAGGCCATTATCGCCTCAGGCACAAGTCTTCCAGTAGTCGAGACCCCAGCAGTATGCCCAGACCCAACAGAGGGGACCAGCACCCAGAGGGCAAGGTCAGGCTATGGTTCTGACCGTGGAGGAAGAGTTAGCTTCATGTGAGGTGGTAGCAGGTACCATTCTCGTCAACTCTTTTCCAGCATCAGTATTATTTTATTCGGGTGCACCGTATTCATTTATGTCTGCACGATTCGCTACACGGATAGGACTGGAGCCCGAGTCATTATCAGTAAGGCTCAATATACTTAATGGTAACGGTCTTGTGGGAGTAGATAGAGTATTTTTTTCGTGTCGAATCGTAGTTAGCGCTAGAAAGTTTTTTGCTAGGTTGATAGAATTTTCGATGGCCGACTATGATGTGGTCCTAGGAATGGATCAGTTGAAGGAGCAATATGCAAGAATAGACTTCCATATTGGTAGAATTATTTTTGGTATTCCCGATGAGGCAGAGTTTTCATTCTCTAGGGGCAAAGTAGAACCTTCTCCCCCAGTCTTGCAGATGGCAGTAGCAGAGGCAGTTTAGTTTTCCAGAGTCATTGAAGAGTTCCCAGACGTGTTCCCCGAAGAGTTCCAGGCATGTCGCCATAGAGAGAGATAGAGTTCACTATTGATTTGCTTCCAGGGACGGCACCGGTATCAGAGAGAGTCTACTGGATGTCACCTTCGGAGTTGGAGATTTTGTACAAGATGATTGAAGAACTCAGAACCAAGGGATTCATTCGTGCTAGCGGATCGCCTTGGGGAGCCCCGATGCTTCTTGTGAAGAAGAAGGATGTTACGTCAAGATTATGTGTTGATTATCGTACCTTAAACTTTGTAACAATCAAGAACATATATCCTCTACCAAGGATAGATAACTTATTTGATCAGCTCAGGGGAGCGGCAGTATTTTCGAAGATTGACTTACGATTAGGGTACCATCAGATCAGAGTAAGAGAGCAAGACATCCCGAAGACAGCGTTCAGATCAAGATATGGACATTGGAAGTTCCTTGTTATGCCATTTGGAGCGACCAATGCGCCAGTCGTATTCATGGACCTCATGAATCGTATCTTCATGCCCTATTTGGACCAGTTCATGGTAGTGTTTATAGACGACATCTTGGTCTATAGCAAGAGTGAGACGGAGCATGAGCAACATCTCAGAGTAGTCCTTCAGATTCTCAAAGAGCACCAGTTGTATGCAAAATTCAGTAAGTGCAAGTTTTGGCAAGATCGCATTTCGTACTTAGGTCATATCATCACCAGAGGTGGAGTCGAAGTTGACCTCCAGAAGATAGTGGCTATAGAGACATGGCCAGTTCCCAGCACCATCGCAGAGGTTCGTAGTTTTCTAGGATTGTCGGGCTATTACCGGCGATTCGTATCAGACTTTGCTAGGATTTCAGCGCCCTTGACTCAGTTGACCCACAAGGATGTACAGTTTTCTTGGACAGCAGAGTGTCAGAGTTCATTTGAGAAGTTAAAGCGAGGATTAATGACGGCCCCCATTCTCACTCTTCTAGATGGGACTGGAGGATTTTTAGTTTATTGTGACGCTTCAGGCAGAGGATTGGGATGCGTATTAATGCAACATGGTAAGGTAGTAGCTTATGCGTCACGCCAGCTTCGTGACCATGAGAGGAATTATCCTACCCATGACTTGGAGTTAGCAGCAGTAGTTTTTGTATTTAAGCTTTGGAGGCATTATTTATATGGAGATCGGGTGGAGATTTTTACCGACCACAAGAGTCTAAAGTATGTGTTTACTCAGAAGGATCTTAATATGCGTCAGCAAAGATGGCTAGAGCTACTGGTGGATTATGACATCAACCTGCAGTATCATCCCGGAAAGGCCAACATAGTAGCAGATGCATTGAGCAGAAGAGCTGGAGTTTATTTTCTAACAGCGCAACCAGAATTGTTAGCCGATCTTCAGAAGATGGGAATAGAGATAGTTCTCCCTATCAATATGGCAATGATGGCCAGCATGCAAGTTCAGTCTAGCATAGTTAAGAGGATCAAGATGGCGCAATCAGCAGATTCCAAGCTTCGGCGGCTCAGAGCAGAGTATGAAGCAGGACGGAGAGCAAAGTTATGTATTCACGAAGATGGTACTCTCCGACATAGGAGGCGTCTTTGTGTACCCAGTGGTGATATCAGACAGGAAATCATGGCAGAGGCTCACATTTCTCAGTATTCAATTCATCCCGGTGGCACGAAGATGTATCAAGACATCCGTCAGCATTTGTGGTGGAATGGCATGAAGGAGAAGATAGCCCGATTTGTCTTCCAAGGTTTAGTTTGCCAATAAGTTAAAGCTGAACATCAGAGACCAGCTAGACTTCTTCAACCTTTATCGATCCCAGAGTGGAAGTGGGAGCATATAACCATGGACTTTGTAACTGGGTTACCTAAATTCCCGGCTGGCAGGGATGCTATATGGGTTATCGTCGATCATCTCACGAAGGTAGCTCATTTTCTCCCATTCAGAGTTGGCCAGTCGACGGATTAGCTAGCAGAGATGTACCTCAGGTAGATTATCAGATTGTATGGAGTGCCAGTTAGTATCATATCAGACAGAGATTCAAGAATCATATCGTACTTTTGGCGGAGTCTTCAAGAGAGTTTGGGGACTTGTCTCAAGTTCAGTTCAGCATATCATCCGCAGACAGATGGTCAGTCAGAACGCACGATTCAGACTCTTGAAGATATGTTGCAATCTCATACGTTGGACTTTGGTGGTTCGTGGGAAGATCACCTGCATCTAGTGGAGTTCTTCTATAACAATAGTTTCCAGGTCGGTATCTAGATAGCACCATTTGAAGCACTGTATGGCAGAAAATGCAGATCTCCGTTAGCTTGGAATAATATAGGTAAGAGGCAGATGCTTGGTCCAGAGATGATTACGCAGACAATCGAGGTGGTCAGACAAGTCAGAGATCATCTTCGAGTTGCCCAAGATCGCCAGCGCCATTGGGCCGATTCTCATCGGCATCCTCTTGAGATTTCAGTCGACGACCACGTATTTCTTAAGATCTCGCCTACCCGTGACGTCATTCGATTCGACGTACGAGGAAAGCTTAGTCCTAGGTATATAGGGCTGTTTGACATTCTCGAGCGAGTAGGTGATGTGTCATATCGTCTCGCTCTTCTGCCGTCGTTACGTGACGTACATGACGTATTCCATGTATCCCAATTATGAAGGTATATCCCGAATCCGAGCCATGTCCTTGATCATTTGGAATTGGTTGTTGAAACCAACCTTTCGTATGAGGAAATGCCCATATCTATATTGGACCGAAGAGAGGAGGTACTCAAGAACAAGACTATTAGTTTAGTCCGTATTGCTTGGGGTCACCACTCTTTAGATGAGTCAACGTGGGAGCATGAGGATGATATCCGCTCACAATATCCACACCTGTTTGGCTCATAAGGTATAATGTCTTCCTTATGTCTTATGTTTTTAAATTTCTTGCTTGTATGAATGATTGCTTGATTGGTTGATATTCGTAGATGGCTTGTGCTTTAGTATAGCTTGTCCCGACATGTCTAGCCTCTTGATTAAATTTCCAGGATAGAATTCTTTTAAGGTAGGTAGAGTTGTCACTCCTATTTTTCGTTATACGTATTTTCAGTGTACGTTTGCGAATCAACCCGTATTTTATTTACTGTATTTTGTATTTCTTTATTGCTTGCCTTGATGTGTCTTGGCTAAGGTTGACCTTGGGTTGGGTTGGTCCAACTTGACTTGCTTTGGATGGCTTGGTTTGGTTTATTTTGATGGTTGGTTCGACATGTTGAACCATCCCCTCTTTATAAAATCCAACCACCCCTTTCTCTCTCTTCATTACTTCCATTTATTTCTTCTCCTTCTTCTCCATTACTCTTCCACCAATCTAGAGAGCTTAGACAAGTGCAACTTGCTTTATGATGGATCTTCCATTTTATTGTTCTATCTTCTTCTCTATATGGTTCTAAGCATCTTTAGAACTTGGAGTTTTCGGTTTGGACGGATGGATTTTTGTAGATCTAAGTTTATAGCTTTTTCGATTTTCTTGGATTTTGATCTACCAAACTTCATTATTTTCAAGTTTTGATTGTTCTATGTTGTAGAGAATTCGATTTTACCCAAAATGGACCTTTGAATTAGATTTCAACTTGTTTTGAGGAAGTTATGGCCAAAGTAAGACTTGGACATCTTCTATGTTCATCTGTCATGGTTCTGGCAAGGACGATGAATAGTGCTGGCCGTATAGATGCATAGTGCCGTATAGTTTTGGCCGCATATTGCTGGTCGCATGGCTGTATAGTGTTGTATAGTGCTGGCTGCATGGCTGCATAGTATCGCATAGTGCTAGTCCGTATGGCTACATAGTGTCGTATAGTGCCAGTCCGCATGGTTGCGTAGTGTCGCATAGTGCCAGTCCGCATGGCTGCGTAGTACCGTATAGTGCTAGCCGCATAGCTGCATAGTGCCGTATAGTGCCAGTCCGCATAGCTGCATAGTGCCGCATAGCGCTGGCCGTATGGCTGCATAGTGCTGTATAGTGCTGGCCGCATAGCTGTATAGTGCCGCATAGTGCTGGCCGCATGGCCGCATAGTACCGGTCCGCATAGCTGCATAGTGCCTGGCCGTATAGTGCCTGGCCGCATAGATGCATAGTGTCTATTTTGGCTGTTTTGGCTATTTTATGTCCCATTTGACTGATTTGTGGCCAGAATTTCTTCCAACTTCCAACATAAAAGTTGTAGATCTTTTTCTTGACTTCAAGAATATGTTACTAGCTATTTTATGCAAGTTTCTCTCATTCATGATAATGTAAGGATAGAACATGATAGTGGCCTGTTAAGGCGCACTCTTAACAAGTAACATGACATGATAGTGGCCCGTCGTGACGCACTCTTGACAAGTAAACCTGACATGTAATCTTGAATGCTGTTGCGACGGCTCTCTTGACATGCTGAGTAATAACTCGTCTTGACACCATGGGTGATTGTTCTTGATTGTGCTTGTATAAGCTATCAGTCTCGTCTCGTATCATGTATAGGAATTGCATCCCTCGTTACCACGGTTAGGGATTCATGCTGAATCTGACTAGGTTAATTACTAGATTGATCAAAGTAGCTCATATAGAGAGATGTTTCCAGTTACAAGCGATCCCGTTATCCCAACCACACTTGATGGACTTGTAGCCTGCTGACGAATAGGACACATTTTCAACCCACTTTCATGTGGGGCACTTCTTGAAACAAGTAATATGCACACTGTTATGTGTTGCACTCAAAGTCACCTAATAATTCTTGATAACTCTTACATAAACCTCGCCTGGATAACTTGGATTGCTGCAGGGCTTGGGACTGCCGGAACATCTCATTGCATCTTGCTAGTAACTAGGCTTGTGATAACCCTAGTTAGTTAAAGTATCAAGTTGTACTCTTTGCTTGGCCGTAAATGTTGGATGGAGTCCAATCCTGTCTAGTCTTGTCTAGATCCAGTACATGGCTATCTCAGGACATGCTTGCTTACGCTTTACTCTTAGTAATAAATGGCTATTATTATTCTTGTTTGTGTTCTAACATGTTGGTTTTAGTTCTTAAGTGAAGCCTCCCTTGTGGCACTTGCTCTTTTTGGGGTCTGACCCAGCTGGTTTTGTATGGCCAGATTTTGTAGCAGCACCCGAGGATCTCCCAGCCTTCTAGCCAGATGGTGAACACTAGACGTAACCCTGGCAAGGAGTGGATTTTATTTTGCTCTTCCACTCTATTGTAAATATTTTTTTGAGGCGTTTAGCCGCCGAACAAGTGTTAGCTCGTGTTGAATACTTTTATTTCTTGTCTGCCTAAGGACTGTAACATGATTGACAAATCCTAGGGTTGATCGTGTATGACTGAAACTCTTGCTAGTCCTCGCATTTTGTACGACTAGCTTCATGATCATCTGTATATGAAATGTATGGGATGCCTTACTATTGAATATCTGATGGTCTAACATCTTGTAATTATTATTACTTGCTTGAGATTGAGACTCTAGGCTTGTTCTTGACCATAAGAGACTGATGGCTTGTAGATAAACCCTCATACATCTAGACAGCCGTAACCGTATATCGAGGTGGATTATACTTCTATATACGTATTTGGCTGTGTCTGTCCCCTACTCTCCAGTATTCTGGTTCTGGGGCATGACAGTTCCCATTCGCTGCCCTCCGCTCCTATCTCCTCAGGTGCTGCGAGAGGGAGGTGGTCTGTTCCTGACCAGCTCTCTCCCATTGTCCCTATTACCAGGAGGTTCCGCCCCCGCTTGTCTGCGTATTCTAACCATCGACCAACCCCCTCTCTCCTCGTGTGGGAGGCCTCCCTCTACCGGGGGTTGGGACGTCAACGTTTTCCCTCCGCCGGACAGGACGCCCGGGTCCCAGATGGCAGCACCGCACCCGTGCTAAACCGTAATTATTGAGACATCTTTATATATATATATATATATTCTTTTTTATATATATATATATATATATATATATATATATATATATATATATATATATATATATATATATAATATAAAAAAAAAGAATATATATATATATATATATATATATATATATATATATATATATATATATATATATATATATGGTGGGAAATAATATTAAAAAAAGAAAAAAAAAAATATATGGTGGGAAATAATATTGATTCCATATATTTCTTTTGATGTGCCTTTGCCCAGAGAATAGTACCGTGGCACATTGGTAAGAATTCGTTATTGGAATTTTCCATGCTAAACCTCTTTAGCACTTTATCTATGTAAGTTAATTGGGAATATCCTAACATTCTCGTCGATCTATCTCTGTAGATCTTTATCCCAAGCATGTAGGAAGCCTTTTTCAAATTCTTGGATAGCCAAGACTTGATTGACTGCAACGTGCTTATATCATTCTCAATGATAAGTATGTCATCCACATATAACACAAGGGGTGTATTTTTGCTCGTCGATCTATCTCTACAGATCTTTATACACACATGCTTGACCTTTTTTTTTTTTTATGAATTCAAACTCTTCGACTGTCTCATCAAAATAGTATTCCAACTCTTATGGCTTGAATTAATGCCTATGGCTTGGTTTGCCCGGTTGTGTCAAGTCATGCTTCGCTTTGGCTACAAATAGTCTTCAACTGATCGTACTTTTATCAAGAGAGATAGGTAGAGATATATTACTCTTTCGATCGTCTATGTGGATGGTATGATATTCATAGGTAGCAACACTATGGAGATTGTATCACTGAAAGAATTTTTAGCTTCAGAGTTTGCAAGGAATTATGAAATCGAATACTTTCTCTACATCGAAGTTGTCAAACCTAAGAAAGCTTGGTTGTCATCCTGCTGACTAGCCGGATGATGGTCTGTATTAGTTGAGCCTCTATTATGGAGAACCATCGATAAATGTTGGTTAGTAAAGATTAGTAGAAAAACTCTTGTATCTCTCTCTTACACAAGCAAGCATAGCCTATGTTGTTGGGTTGTGAGCCAATATTTATGCATTCTCCGCGGCCTGCTCATCTGCAGGCAGTTGAAAGAATTCTTCGTACATCCAGGAAAGGGGCTTCTTTCACAAAAACCTCATAACTGAGTTTTATTTTGATGTTGACTAGATTGGGTCTGTCGATATCAGACACTCTAGTTTTGGTTACTATTCATTCGTGATAGACAAATCTTGTCACTTGGTAAAGTAAGAAGTAGATTATATATGCAAGATCGAGCGTTGAAACCAAATATATAGTTGTTGCCTAGAATATTGACGAAGAAACGTGGTTGAAGAGACTGTTGCTCGAGTTGGTCTCTCGCATGACTTGCCCTTTTGCTTATACTATGATAACAAGGTGACAACCAAGATAACAAGTGAGCCAGTACATTATTGGACAAAATACACTGAGATTGATCGTCATTACTCATCGAAGCTAAATTCAAAGGAGTTGTTCTTGATCTACATTACATTAATGAAGTAAGTCTTTGACTCTTTGACAAATACACTAAGGGTCTGCTTGGATTGAGGGGAAAAAAATAAAGCAGAGTTAAGTGAAGAAAAGTTAATTTAGGGGGGGTAAAGCCAATACATATAACCTTACTTGGATTGGAGGGAGAGTTAATTGATGTGTTTAATAACTCTTATTTGGATTGGAGGAAGTGTTAAGTGTTGTGTGTTTAATAACTTTTGTTTGAATTGGAAATTTGTGTGTGAGTAGGATTAATACAAATATAATAGTTACCAAAATATCCTTATTACACGTATTAGAAAATTAAATTTGATTGAAATTTTAATTAAAATCTGTCAAAATATCTTCACAAACGTGGAAGCTACGGAGCATCATGTTGAAAAAAAATTAAAATAAGAAAAAGGTTGTGATATTTTATAGGACAAATAATGAAATTATGACTTTATAAGCAAAATAAAATCTCTCAACCCTCCTCGTTAAACCTCTGATTTGGAGGATTAAAAAAATAGACAAAAGAGGATTAAACAAACTATCACATGTTAACCCTCTGTAACCTTCTCTCCTAAACATCCACTCTCAAACGAAACATGATTTTTAAAGGTACACGGAATCTTGGGGTTGGAAAAGAAAAGTCATTATTTTCTATGTTTGGATACCAAAAGAATTGAGGAAGAAAGAAAAATAATTCATAATGGAAGAGAAATAAGGGATAAAATGAATCCATTCATCCAAACAAAAAATTATTTTCCCACCTTGAAGTATTTACCTTTCTTTTAAATTTTTTTGACATTTGTAAATATCGAAAAGAAAAATCAATATGAATTATAATTTTTCAAAGAAAAAAAATAGCAAAGAATTATAATCTATATTATTTTCTATCAAAATTTTATAGCCTCTTGGGATTAGGAGTGTGGGGACATCTCCCCTAAGAAGGGGGCAATTAAGAACGGGAAAAGGAGGCAAGTGCCTCAAATGTGCCTCCCATGTCTCCAACCACCTAAAGCAAGCTGTGACTAGTGAGATGATGATGGTATTTGACTATGCGTCCATATGGAAGAAGCACAATCATAATTTCATTAGGTAGAGAGAGTTGTAGCCCAAATGAAGCTATCAATGTGCTTACACACCTCTATTAATTAGGGTGGTCTAGGCATGCACGTTGTGACGATGATTACATTAGAAAAAGGTGTTCTGTAAAGAAGGGTGCGAACACTCCTAGTGCCGATATTTTCGACTAGATTGTTTGTACATTCCCTAACACGCTAATATTCGTCGCTACTGTCGAGATGTCGAGAAGTGTGTGTGTGTGTGATAACCTTTATATTTGTGTAACGAAGAATAAACTCGTCTCCACTGGAATTCGAACTCCCGACCACTTGGGCCGCATGCATCTCTCTTAACCACTAGGCTAGAGGTCATTTGCAATACGAGGAATATTAGATGTCGAACCAATTGACCCCGACAGTCTTTTATTTTTTTCTTTTTTCTTTTTTTTTATATTATAATACACACATATCTACCTATGGGTGTGTTTGGTACGAGGGAAAAGTGGGAGAAAGGAAAATAGAGGAGGAAAAAGTGAAAGAAAAAATTTATTTTCTCTTATTTGGTATAGAAGGAAAATAGGAAGGAAGGAAAAGTGGAGGGATTATTTTTTTCTCATAACCTAAGAAATCCAATCCCCCAAAAGTGGGAGGAAAAGTGGAAAGAAAAGTGAAGGCTTGTATTAATTAACAATTATACCCCCATATAAATGTATTATTTAAAAATTATTTATGAAGTCAAATAGTAAATAAGTGTTTTTAGTTGAGGGTAGAATTGGTAAACCCTATAATTTTTACTTTCTTTCCTTCCAATTTTTCTTTAATACCAAACAAAGGAAAATGCATCTCTAATCTTTTTCATCCTTGCTACCAAACACAAAGGAAGGAAATGTTCTTTCCTTTCCATGTGGAAAAAAAATACATCTCTCTATTTTTTCTTCCTTCCACTTTTTCATCCTTCCTACCAAACACAGCCTATCCTTACGGTTACTTTTTACATGAGCGATAAACGTTGGACCAGGGCCGACACTAAGCAATTGGAAACTCGAGACAAATTTTTTAAATGGATCTCATACATAATATTAAAAAATATAAATAAACAAAAATTTGTTGTAATCAAGATTTGAAGAAATGAGCTCTTAAATACAAGTCTAGCATTGTAACCACTATACCACAATATTTTTAGTTAAAAAAAAGCACATGATATATATTAGTTCTATTATAGACAGTTCCATGTTGATGTCCCCTTTCGTCAGGGGATCCTGAGCCGTCGTCCGGCCTGCCTTAAGCAGGGCCGCCCCTGCGTTGGACATTAACCACGACAGCTCCAACACTAGTAACAATTGCTGCAACATAAAGCCAATATTCCAAACATTTGGAGAGTTGTATAAGAAAATAATAACTTATGTTGTTATTAATTAGGATGAGTATATAAAGAAGGTATCCAACATCACCGGTCTATTTGTACAAACTAGTAACGTGTACATGCATTGTGTAAAAAATTATGTTTAAAAAATCCAAATATGAATGTATCATAAATACTATCATTCCTAGAAATTGAACACAACCAAGCAAAATACCTCCCATTTTATAAGTTAGAATTATTTAATTATAAGCAAATCATATTAGATAGTTAAATAATTAGTTAATTTTAAAAAAAATAATTAGTTAATTTTTAAAAAAATAATTAATATTTACTAACAGCTTAGACTGTTCAATTGTAAGTAGTTTCCAAGTCAGCTTATATTAGTAGAGATATCTAAAAATAAATAAATATATACACTCTTACAATCCTTTATCCTTGTATATAAAGGATGCACCTCATTTCCTCAAAATTAGACGGTTCAATGTTATTAATTTAGGATGTACATCGTATTTCCATAAAGTTAGACAGTTCAATGTTATTATTTAGGATGCACATCATTTCCTCAAAGTTAGACTCAATATTTTATTTTAGAGGACCGGGTATAATAAATTATGCTTGTTTTATTTTTTTAATGTTTTTAAGACAAATATATAAATATAATTAAGCTAAAATATAAAGTATAATCACGAGATGGATTGTTCATGATGGATTTAAATATTTTAGTAAAACCAACGGTTAGAAGGTCGTATTTTCCTCTCAATATACACACACATGTATGTTTAAAAAAAATTAATTGAGATAAAATATGGTAGACTTCCCAGATGATATGAAGCCGCAATATGTCATGACGGTTTTTATAGCTTGTTGATATATTAACTAAGTTTTGTGTCCCCAATTCCAATAAACAGTTATGTTTCAATAAATAAGACATTTAGTTAAAGACATTTAATGAAAACAACAAAAATCTTTTTTTTTTTTTTTGTCCGAGCTCTCTAGCCTAGTGGTATTAGAGCGGACATCCGGAGGGACCGGCAAGGTTCGAGTCCCCCAATTGTGTGTGTGCGTGGGATTTCAAAAAAAAAAACAAATTTTTGGCATTAATTATATATAGGACTGTGGTTAAGAGCATCTTCAACCCTATTGTCTTGTTAAGTGTTGTGAGTCTTAGGTGGCTCCTATGTAGCATGAGCCACAAGACAATGTCTTGTTTATATGGCAAAATTATATCTCAAAAGACAATGAGATAGAAAAACTCTCTCCAATGCAAAAGTATTGAGGAGAAAATAAAAATTATTTTTTCCAACTTCTAAGACAACTCCTCCACTTCTTCAACTTTTTTATAAATATTTCTATTCATAATTGATGATGTGGAGACAAAGTCATTGTGAAGTGCATTGTCTAGATTTAGACAACCAATTTCACATTCTCCTTGCCATGTCATTGTCATGTCAACTTCATGTTTTATTCTACATTTGCATTGAAGAAGAATTTTTGGAATAAAAGTTTGTCAATCCTATATGACAACCATTTTTTCTAAACTCAATAAAGTTTTTTCTTCTTCTTATTGTTGGTTGTAATGAAACAACATATGGCCGATAGAAAATAGTGTATGCATATCACTACCAAGTCAACATACATGACACATCTTATTCTAATTCACTGTGGCTTGAGAACAAAGTTCATAGGGCCCACATCACATGAAACCAAACCATGTACCTTTGACAACATTATTATTATTATTATTAGGGTAAAGAGCATTTAAACCCTCCTTAGAGTTGCCTCGTTAGCAAATTAAGACCTTTTAGAAAACTTATGCGGTTTGCACCTCCCGCAAACCCTGTTTTGAGCACAATACCCCTTCCCGTCAAATTAACGTCAAAAGTAGCCGTTATCCACCAAATTAAGGGGAGAGAAATTATTCAACTCCCCAAAATACCCCTCCATTTGACCGTTGGGCACAGCAGCTCCTTCTCTATAAATGCACAGCAGCTCTTCAAGTTGTTTGAAACATTACACTTAAAAAGGACACACACATTCTATTTTCTACCTATTAATCCTTAATCCGGTAGGCTGTAGGGAAAATGACGTTTATTTTTTTTTTCTTTATTCCTTTTTATTTTACTTATTTGCTATAATTTAATGTGTTGAAATTTTTTCTTACCTACAGATATCCAATCCAACTGCAAATTATGGCTAGTAGCTCTCAATCTTCGTTCTCAAGACGTCCAAATAGAAATTACGGAAGAACAATTTGTTGCCACTGTGGGTTAATTAGTCCACTGAAGACTTCATGGACACCAACCAATCCTGGAAGAAGATTTTACGGTTGTGCAAATTATCCAACAAATTCTTGTGGTTTTTTACTATGGGAGGATGAGAAACTTTCAGAACACTATCAAATTCTTATGTGGAATTTAATGAAAGAAGTAAAGGAGCATCGAGGCCAAGGTTTACAGCCTATTCCAAGAGGATCGACAGAGGCGGTGGCAGCAAATGAATCCAGACCATGCTTGAACATACATATGTTGCAATTTATTTTAGGTTTTTTGACATGTTTAGTACTATTTAAGTTATTCGTTTAAGAAATATGGATGTGATGAATGTTCCAGTTGCAATTCAAGTATTGTACCCAATGTAAACTGCAGTTATAGTGCAAATGAACTGCCAATTAAAATTTGTATCTTTATTTACAAGCAACATTTGGAAATCAAAATCAAATCTTCATTCTCAACACATGCCAAAGCTGCAAATGAAGTGCCATCAAAATCAACTTGCCAGTGGAACACACTACTGCCATCAAAATCAAAATAAATTCATCAACATATCCACCCTTTAAACAGACATCAAAATCAATTCATCAACATATCCACCCTTTAAACAGACATCAAAATCAATATAACTGGCAATATAAACTGGCAAGTCACCACAGACATAAACTGGTTCACCAAACTTTCTTCAAAAAACTGGCAATAAACTGGCAAGTCACCACAGACAGAGCATATTCACTAAACTGGTTCATCAACATATAAACCCACATATAAACTTTGAACAATATAAACTGGCAATTCACCAATGTAACTGCAACAAAATAAATGGCCAATATTCACCAATGCAACAATATAAAATCTGGCAACTACTTTAAACACATTATAAACTGGCAACATTCACCAATGTTCATCCATTCATTTCATCCACAGCACAACATATAAACTTCCTTCAACAACATTTGATCCAATTTAACTATTTTAATATAAATTTAACTATTTTAATATAAATTAAACAATGTATAGACAAAGAGAGGGACAACAGACAACTACTTTAGTATAAATTCATCTAATTTAATCCTACCTACATACAAGAATCATATACTACAAACAACACCACATATCATGCATGAAAGCTGACATTTTTCTCAAAAATTTACTACATTTAACAACTCATATACTAAAGACAGACATGATTCATGCATTTTCTCAAAAAATTACGAAATTTAACAACTCATATAGTACAAACAGACCTCATGCATGCAATTTCCTCAACAATTTCAGAAATTTAACAACTCATACAATACAAAAAGACATCATTCATGCATTTCTTCTCAAAAATTTCAAAACTTTAACAAATATACTATAGAAAGACATCATGCATGAATTTTTTTCAACAAATACAGAAATTTAACAAGTCATACACTACATGCAGACATGATTCGTGCATTTTTTCTCAAAATTTTCAGAGGAAGAGTAGTAAAATTGTGAGAACTAGGGTTTTATAAAGTACCAGTACGAGAATACCCTAATAAGCTCCACTCCGATTTAGGGTTTGCAAATCAATTTAGCGTTTGCAAACCGATTTAGGGTTTGCGACCTGATTTCTTGTTTGGGAACAGATTTAGGGTTGGGGAAGAAATTTAGGGTTTGGAACGGGGGAGAAATAGTCGAGAACGAGAGAGAGCGAGGCGGGAGAGAGAGAGAGATAGTTGAGAAATGAAACGACGGTCCACTCTTTGGTTATATCCCAGGGGTACTTGGGTCATTTCACCCAAGAGTTAACAGCGGTTAACAGAAAAGTGGGATTAGGGGGTGTCTTAAGCATTTTTGCCTCTAACAGGGTTTTCTAAATCAATAGGTCTTTATTTGCCATTTTGTGATATCTAAGAGGGGTTTATATGCACTTTACCCTTATTATTATTATTATTATTATTAATAATAAAAAACTTCAATCTTATAGTAAAATTTGATTTTTCAAATATATTCTTGTATATGGTTACTAATTAAAATTATTCATTAAATTTAATAGAAATAACTAAATAATTACCAGAGTTATCATTTGATCATTCTAAATAGTCTTGCAGACATATATAAAATAATATAATAATAATTTAAGAATAATTAAGGTGGTTATCTTTTAGCCTTCCTAAGTAGTCTTAATAAAAATTAGAATATTACAAAAGCTTTATAGTCTTTCTAATAATAATCTATGAGATACGTTCTTTAATAATAATCTATAAAATACATGCAAAACACGTTCATATATACTAGTAGTTAGAAACATGCTTGTTTCGAGTTTCCAAAAACTAGAAAAGTAAGTTTTAAAAATAAAAATTAATTATTTGTTTGTTTAGAAAATAGAATAAAGAACTAAAATAATATGATAATATATTAATTACAGTTAACATATTATTTGTATCAACTATTTTTTAGATGTTAACTTGTATCACTTCTTGAAATAAAATATAATAATAAATATTATTACCACTAGTTTATTGAGTTTTACTATTTTGGGATGAAAACTAAGGAATTGTTTGATTGGCTATGAATACGTTTTTGCAAACAAATGTTGAAGGATTTACATCAATTTCAGTATTTATTTTGTTGATGTAATTTGGTACATTGAATGTTGCGCTTTATCTTGTCCAACTACTAAATTATTTGTTATAGCCAAAATAATTGCAACATATTATTGTAACTTTTGTTGCATACTATTTTCATCTACAACCAACCAAATAATTTCTTAAATCTCTGGTTGTCATTGTCGAAGTCTCTAGTTTCCATTTTGAAAATGATGCGCAAGAGTTCCAAACTTTAACCACACAGACATATTAAATGAAAAAAAATGTGTCTTTCTCCTATTTCTTTTAGTTCTCGGGATAGTTTGCGCTTGATAGTTTTTGGTTGCCAAATAGATTTTTAGAGTGCACTCTAAAAGTAGCATGCATGTGTGCATTATAACCCGGCCTACAAGTCGAGTTGTAAGACCTTTGTGGGTAGAGTTTGAGGGTCATTGGGATCGAGTTGTCTGAGTGAGCCCTTTAAGGCCATGATTGAGAAAGTGTGTACCAAGTCCCGAACATATATATGTCAAACATTTAAATTTACCCGTTAGAGAGAGAGAGAGAGAGAGAGAGAGAGAGAGAGAGAGAGAGAGAGAGAGAGTGTGTATGTGTGTGTGTGTGTGTGTGTGTTATATATATATGGTTTCCATGTCTCCTCCTCTTGACGGTGATCCATGTGCGAACGTGGGTGTCTCTTTGTCGCAGACGAAAGCTTGGCAGGACGGTAGTTCGAAGGGGCAAGTCCTCTCGAACCAAGTCCAGATTGACGTTGGGGCTAAGGGGAGAGGCAGCCTCTAGTCCGCGACGACATGTACAAGGATTGCAGCCTACTGTGGCTACAGTAAACCAACAACAGTAGGGTCAACGGGCGAGGATAGGGGTGCAGGGATTGTCGCCAAGGAAAAGGGGCAAGCCTCGAAATAGGTCAGTCCTTCATCGAGTCTCCATCAAGGAGATGGGATTAGGCCTATGGAGATGGCAAGGTCTATTATAAATGGAAATGATCGAGTGTTTAGATTCTCACAACCCTCTTCATGGGAAGAGGTACATCCTTCCTCCTTTGCTCTCTCATCTCGACTATCGTTGCTGATGGTGGATGAGGTGCTTCGACGGATGGCAGATCCAGAGGTGGTTGTAGGTAGGCATACATTGTGATGTTTTGCCTTGGTGACTAGAAAGATAGTCCCACATTGCTCATACCAAATGGATTGTATCTCTATATAAAGCTTTGGTTATGTTGAGAGATGCACATGAGGTATGGAGAGGCACATGGGTGCCATGTGGAGTTTTTTTCTAGTAGGAAGAAGGTTAACTCCATAAAGAACCATTTATGCTTTTGTCATGCTCATGGGATTATTCCCTATGGAGCTAAGCCCCGAAGGGGCTTAGCGACTGGGACTCGGGCTCAAGGGCACAATGAGACGCTTTTTTGGCGCACTTAGCACGTCAGCATCAACTCATGGCGCTTAGTGCGCTATTGTTGCGATCGTGCGCTCGTTTTATGTGCGAGTCGCATGGGCGAGGTGCATAGGCGGGAGCAGGCACAGGTGCGAGCGTAGGAGTAGGCATAAGTGCGGGCTAGGCGTGGCCGCGTGCGCTCGCCTATGCGTCTGCGTCTCTGTTGTGCGCGCGCCTGTGCATGTATTAGGCGCTAGTCGGAAGGTTCGGACAGTTATGGAAAGATTAAGACAAATTCCAGATCCAAATTTTATGGGATTTGAATTTGATTCAGTTAAATCTTTCCATGATTCGTTCCTTTCTTTTAGCAATCAGTGTATGGTCAGAATTAGAATTAGGGTTTCAGCCAAACTCTAATACTCTTTTCATGCCTTCTTTGACGACTTACTCAAAAATTAAGAGACGAAGAGAGTTGAGAGGCCGCTGCCATTGGAGTCCAAGGAGTTCTGCGAGTTTAGTCAGGAGGTGATAGCGTGTGTTCCAGAAGTTCTCATTCGAACTTGCTGGTTCCTGGGAGCAGATTGCAGTAGGGCGAATCTTGCTTTGAGCAACGGTGATCTTCATCACCCCAGCAGAGTTGCATCTTCTTCCTCTATCTTCAAGACAGAGACCTCAGGATTTTCTTGAAAAGCAATTCTCGAAGTACCTCATATATACAGTATGTGCGACCAGAATTCACTTTGGAGAATCACTCTGTCTACTCAAGTTCTTCCATCTAAGATCTATTTCAGGAATAACAATCTCAAAGCAAGATCCAGATCCAATGGAGAACAACCATGCAAACCTTTTCGACATAAGTTTTAACAAACTTGAGAAGTTTGACGGAGAGCATTACAACGTCTGGAAGAGAAAGTTTAGTCTTAATCTTCAACTCGTGAACATCGACTAGGTGTTGATCATGGTGCTATAGGGGCCGGTTTAGCCCGAGCCCGACCCAGGCCCGGACCGGCCCGGTCGCCTTGAAGCCCGGCCCGGACCGCCAGTGGCCCGAACCGGCCCGGCCCCCCACCCCCGAACGGGTCGGGTCGGGCCTCCCCCCCAGCCCGAGCCCGGCCCGGCCCGCACTTTTTTTTTTAAAACTTTGTGGCCGGCCCGAAGCCCGGCCCGCTGGGACCGGTCGAGCCGACCGTTGGGGGTTTTTTATTTTTTTTTTCAGCCGACCGTTGGGGGGTTCTTTTACAAAATTGCCCCTCCCATATAGCCGTTATTAAAACGTTGGGAGGGGCATTTTGGTCATTTTGGCATAAAATTACCAAAATAACCCCGAAAAATTCCTATAAATAGGCCAAAAATTCTATTTTTCAAACACAACTCATTCCTCACAAATTCTCTACATTTCTCTACGGTGTTCTGGTGTTCTACGGCTTTAATTCCCCGGTGCTCTGGTGTTCTACGGCTTTCCCTCCCCGGTGCTCTGGTGCTCTACGGCTTCCCGATCTCCCTCCCAACTCCATTTCGGTCCTACGGCTTCCCGATCTTCCTCTCAATCCCTTACTTTCTTCTAACATAGTTTTACTTTGTTTTATTTTATATATGGCTGGAGAAGGTTCAAACCCACCTGATCTTGCTGGACAGACTTACCAATATTTTAGTACTTTTTTTGACGGTACTGAAATTCCACCTGAGTAAGTAGCCACCAATCCGATTCCGGAGGGGTTCCAACCATCTCCTCCGGAAGTCGCTAGTTCCACCCAACGTCCTGAAAAGAAAAAAAGGTCTAAGTATTGGGAATATTTTACTTTGATTTATGAAACTAATCCTGATGGTTCGCTTGTTGTAGATGCCAAGGGTGAACCGATACCGTACAAGACGCAATGCAAGAAATGTTGCAACCAGTACGCATAGAAGAAGGGCGGTGGCACCGGGACCATATCCAGACACTACGACACTTGCTACGGGAAGGACACACTTCAAGCGTCCTAAACCCAAATAATCTTCGGCGCCACCGGTTCTTCAATGGGTAACTTTACTTACTCAGCTGCTCGGCATAAAAATGAATTAACTAAACATATTATTCGTGACAAACTTCCTTTCACGACGGGTGAAAGCGAATCTTTACGAGATTATGCATCAATTTCTCTAAACCCCTCCTTTACTAGAGTGAGTAGACAACAAGCTCGAAATGAGGCTATTCGTCTCTTTAACGAGCGAAAAGCCGCTTTGAAAGCGGATTTTCAAAATGTTAGTAAGTTGGCTATTACTTATGATATTTGGACTACTAAGTGGAGTTATAATTATATTTGTATTACTGCACACTATATAGATGCACAATGGATGTTACAAAAATGCATCATCTCTCTTAAACTTATAGAATGTCCACACACGGACGCTATAATTTCAAGACACGAGCGTGAATATGATATTCACCCTAAAAATTTTTCTATCTCTTTAGACAATGCATCAAACAATACTGCTGCTATGTCTTCTTTGTCAGTGATTTTTCAGCCTATTTTAGAAGGTAGACTTATGCATGTTAGGTGTGCTTGCCATATAATTAACTTAGTTGTTAAAGAATGTTTAAAATTTTTTGATCCCCATTTAGACACTCTGCGACAATGCTTGCTCCACCTAAACTCGTCTCCAAGTAGACAACAAAGTTTTGCATGCACGTGCGCACATTTTGGTATTACTTTTAGAAGATTTATGAAGGATATACTAAATAGGTGGAACTCCACCTACTTGATGTTGAAATCTGCAATTCCTTTTAAGAGTGCTATTACCTATTTTTGTAGTTCGGATGTCAGCTTTGACTATCAAGTTACTACTGATGATTGGGTAGCAGCTGAAAGTGTTTGCGAATTTTTAGAAGTTTTTTACAATGCTACATGTACTCTTTCTGGTGTTTATTATCCCACATCATGCTTAGCTTTACGTGAACTTTGTAACATGTCTTATTTATTTTTTAAATATAGAGATCATCCAAATTTTGAATATGCGGTAAAAAATATGGAAGCCAAATTCAAGAAATATTGGGGTGAAGTACCTCTTTTATATTGTTTGACTTCCATATTTGATCCTACAATCAAATTGGATGGCGTAGAGGTTTTATTAGATGGATATGGAGAATATATGGGTATAGACGTTACTGACATGAAGGTAGAAGTTAAAGTTGTGTTGGACAGGTTAGTTATACTGTACGAAGAAGGAGCAACGTCGACCCGACCAACTCAGGGGGGCTAGTAGTAGCTCCGGCTTGGCGTCTAAGCTATCAGCAGCCGGTCGCATACTACAAAGGAAGAAACAAAAGCAATCTTCCCAACCTACTCAAGAGTTGTCTCTTTACCTTAATTCTTATCAAGACGAAGATGAGACTCCAGATCACTTTACCGTTTTAGAATGGTGGAAGAGACACGACAAGAGATTTCCTGTTCTTTCTAACATAGCACGTGATCTACTGATGGTTTCGGTGTCTACGGTAGCATCGGAGTCATGTTTTAGTACAAATTCGAGGATGTTGAGCGATAGGAGCAGCCGCTTGAAGCCCGATATCTTGGAAGAAATAGTGTGCGTACAAGATTGGATGAAAGCCGATAGAAGAACACAAAACCAGAAAGATGAAGAAGATCATGATGTCCACGAGCTGGATTTGGAATCGCTTTCATTGCATGAAGGCGAACAATAATGAGGCTACGGTGCAAGGTATTAGGTATGTACATTTAAACTTATACATTTCAATTTTAAATTTTAACTTATACTTTCAAAAACTATTTTTTATTTTTAACTTATACTATTCAAATTTTAAATTTTAACTTATACTATTCAAATTTTAACTCATACTTTCAAAAACTATTTTTTATTTAAAAAAATATTTTTTAACTCCGCCTATGCCAAACAAGCATTTGTCGGTCCCAAGCCCGGATAAAGGAAGAGGGGGAAATATTTTTTTAAAATTTTTATAAACATTTGTATATATTTGTATAAACATTTTTGTATAAACATTTGTATATCATTTTTTTTTTCAAATTTTTATAAATTTTTTATAAACATTTGTATTACAAACTTATAAACATTTGTATTACAAATTTTTTTAACTTATACTATTCAAATTACAAACTTTTGTATTACAAATTTTTATAAACATTTTTCAAAATTAAATATTTTTCAAATTAAAATTAAATTACAAATTTTCAAAATTAAAATACAAAAGAAAACTGTTAAAAAAAGAAAAAAAAATACAAAAAATTGGGCCAGTCCGGTTCAACCGGCCCGAACCGACCTAGGCCCGGCCCGGCCCGTGGACTGGTTCAACCCGGACCGGCCCTCCCTGTGCCCGGTCCAGTGGGTCGGGCTGGGCCGGCTACTAAAAAACCGGGCCGGGCTTGGCCCGGACCGCAATTCCTCCTGGGCCGGTCCTGGACCGGCCCGAGCCCGGTCTGGCCCGCAGACAATGGACCGTGGGCCGGCCCGGACCGGCCCGAATACACCTTGAGGTGTTGATAGATCCTAAGCCTTTGATCCCAAAAGGTAAAAATGCTCGAATGGTTGCTGAAGCCACTACTTGCAGTCGAAGTGGAGGAGAGATAACAACCTCTACAAGTTGCTTATCTTAAACTATATGGAGGACTCTCTGGCAGAGTCTTACAGCAAGATGGTCAATGCAAAGGACGTCTGGGAGTCTGTAGAGAATCTCTACAAGGCAGATGAAAATAGAAACAAGATCCATATGACCGAAAAGGTCTAGAGGATATAATTTAAGGACGACAATACCATGTTGCCTCAAGTCAAGGAGTTTTTTAAGTTATGTCAGAAGCTGGAGGATGACGGCATGCCCTTGGTCGTTGCCTTTGTCGTCGGGGGTATTGTTGCTAAGCTCCCACTTGGGTGGAATAATTTCATCGCAAACATGCACCGTAAGAAGATGGAAGTAGATCTAGAACGATTTTTGTACTGGAGACATGTTGAGGGATCAACTCAAAGTGGACACCTTGTCCAAGAAGATGGCCAAGGCCAACATGGTGTAAGGAGGGAACTCTAAAGGGAAGCAAAAGGTTCCCTACCATAAGAAGAAAGACGTTCACCATCTGAAGGTGAAGTCATCTCAGTTCAAGCCCACGTCCAAAGTACCTGGGACTTGTTTCAACTGTGGTAAGAAAGGCCATTGAAGGAAGGACTACAAAGAAAAACCTAAACAAAAAAAAGCAAGGTGAGGCTAACTTTGTTGCTATGATTGTGCAGGTTGACTCAACTGGGGTTAACACGGACTGGTGGACAGACACTGGGCATCGTGTCATGTTTGCTCAAAGAATGAGTGGTTCACTACATACCAACCTATTTCTGAGAAGGTTATGGTGGAAAAACAGACACAAGCTAAAGTTCTTAGGATTGGGACGGTGGTACTGCAAATGACTTCAGAAAAGTTGTTGACGCTTCAGAAGGTGAAGCACGTACGTGATATAGCCAAGAACCTGGTCTCAGGAAGTCAGCTCTGCAATGCAGGCTTGAGGATAGACATCAACGCTGGTCAGGTTGTTATGTCTTTTTAAAGGAACATACTTCGGAAAGGCTTTTTGTACCGAAGGGATGTTCAAACTTTAACTTGTAACTCCAATAGAGATTATAATGCAGTCTTTTCTTTCGGTTATTTTATTGAGTTGTGGCATAATAGACTAGGACATGTTCATTGTAAAAGATT
Organism: Iris pallida; assembly: GCA_029216955.1. Classification (NCBI taxonomy): domain Eukaryota; kingdom Viridiplantae; phylum Streptophyta; class Magnoliopsida; order Asparagales; family Iridaceae; genus Iris; species Iris pallida. Next base: position 8,235,027 of record JANAVB010020396.1, on the reverse strand, counting down.
TAACAAGATGTCTAGTATAGGGCATATCTCTAAGTGTAGGGGTAAGGAGTTGGAGAAGTGTGAGTTCTGTGCACAGATGAAGATCACTAGAAAACCATTCAAGCGGGTAAACCGAAGTACAGATCTTCTGGAGCTGGTTCACTTAGATATTTGTGACTTCAAACAGTTTTCCACAAAGGTCAGAAAGAAGTATTTCATTAATTTCATCGACGCTTTCTCAAAGTACGCATTTATTTATCTTTTCAAATCTAAAGATGAAGCATTTGAGAAATTTAATGAAATACTTCAAGGCTAAAGCCGAGCGTCAAACCGGACAATAACTCAAGAGACTCAGAAGTGATCGAGATGGAGATTATAGGTTTCATGTAATCGTATCGTTCTGCAGAGAACATAGAATTGTCAATGAGATGAATATTTCGTACTCACCTTAATCAAATGGTGTTGTAGAAGGGAAGAACAGAACATTAACAGAGATGATGAACTCGATGATGTTGGCTACGGGTCTTCCAAATTGCTTCTGGGGTGAAGCAGTGCGTACGGCAACATTCATACTGAACAGAGTGCCGCATGCTACATCCGAAGTCACTCCTCATGAGCTATGGTTTAAGGTCAGATCCAACTTGAATATCATTCAAGTGTGGGGGTGTCTGGCATATGTGAAGCTTCCGGATTTGAAGATTCAAAAGCTGGGTACAAGGACTACGAAGAGTATATTCCTGGGTTATGCCGATAGTGGTGCTCGGAGGTTCCTTGATATTGAATCAAATCATATCATTGAATCTCGCGATATAGAATTCTCTAAAGATAAATTTATAAGGCACAAGAATATTATTCTCGCGAATATTTTGAAGAACAGTGTGGGTGCACAGAAAGTTGAAGCTCCTTACAAAGATGTAGAAGTTACAGTCCAAGAAGGAGTTGTCATTGAAGAAACAACTGTTGAACCTGAACTCACATAACATATATATATATATATATATATATATATATATATATAAGCGAGTGAGAAGGCAGAAGGACTTCGGAGAGAATTTCGTCACCTATCATGTGGAAGCAGATCCGCTTACCTATGATGAGGCGATGAAGACCAGAGACCTTGTCTTCTAAAATGAGGCAATTAATGATGAATATGACTCGATAACCTCCAACAACACGTGGGTGTTGGTCAATCTATATGAAGGAGCAAAACCAATCGGATGTAAATGAATCTTCAAGAAGAAGATGAAGGTCAATGGAATAGTTGACAAATTCAAGGCTAGGTTGGTGGCCAAGGGGTTTTTTTAGAAGCAGGGGATCGATTATTTTGATAGCGCAGATGATGACCATCAGGATGTTGATTGTTCTGAGTGCAATTCACAAGCTAGTTATTCATCAGATGGATGTCATAACTGTTTTCCTGAATGGTGAGTTAACCGAAGAGATTTACATGCAACGTCCAGAAGGATTCATCGTCAAGGACCTCGAAGGCAACGTCTGTAAGTTGGTAAAATATCTGTATGGTCTGAAGTAAGCTCCCAAGATATGGCATGAGAAGTTTGATAAAGTCATAAGATCAAACGGCTACATGGTCAGCGAGACGGACAAGTGTGTGTACACAAAGTTCGCTGACGGGAGAGGAATTATCGTTTGTTTGTACATAGGTGACATGTTGATCATGGGTACAGATTTAGCAAGTATCATTGAGACAAAGAAGTTTCTCTCGTCTAAGTTCAGAATGAAGGACTTAGGGGAAGCTGACGTTATCCTGGGGATAAAGATCATCCGAACGAAAACTGGAGTGACATTGTCACAATCTCATTACGTTGAGAAGATGCTCATATGCTATGGGTATCAGGATCTTTCAGGGATCGATACGCTATATAGGTGTAATAAAAAACTGAACCCAAATCTAAGGGAAAGCGTCAGACAACTAGAGTATTCAAGCATCATCGGGAGGTTGTTGTTTGTAACTACTGCCACAAGGCCTAACATAGCTTTCACCTTGGAGATGTTGAGTCGGTTCACGAGCAATCCAGGTGTGGAGTACTAGAAATCTGTGAATAGCGTAATGAGATACCTCAAAAGGACTCAGAAGTATGTATTGTACTACTGTAGAGATCCAAAAGTAGTGGAAGGCTTCAGTGATGCAAGCTGGTGCTCAGAAGTAGAGAGTGAAAGGTCCACAGAAGGATATGTCTTGTCAATGGATGGAGTTGCTATATCGTGGAAGTCGAAAAAGCAGACTATGTTGTCACACTCTTCTATGGAATCGGAGTTCTATGCACTGACGGCTGCATCAGATGAACCAGAATGGCTTCGGGAGCTCATGTATGATCTTCCAATGGTTGGTGTGCAGATATCGGCGGTACCGATATACTGCGACAATAAGACGACTGCAGTGGTGGCATCGAATGACCTCTTCAATGGTAAGAAAAGGATTATGCGTATAAGGCACAACGTGGTAAATGATCTTATTAAAAGAGGAGTCATTATCATTGTTAAGGTTCAGAGCCTTTCACGATCTGTACCCTATTTAGGGTCACGAGTACGTGGGTACGTCCAGCCTATGCCACAGTATCTGCGGTAGAATGCTGTGTAGGTCGTATGTAATATCTAACATCTAACAAATATAGAATAACCTGTCATCTTCGCACGGAGGAATAATATACCATCTAGAACATAAACTTAAACACATACATCTAAGGAAGATAGCACGAATAAAAAGAAGGTGAAATGATGAAATAAAGTTTAATGTCATAAGCCAAATAAAATAGAGTCTAAAAGTCTATAAATAAGTACATAACCCGAATAATATAACAAGTCTCAAAAAATATCAAGACTGGAGACAGATCCAACAATAGTGATACTATCTAACTAACACCCACCTAGGAAGGCTATGCTACTCTGCCGGGGGATCAACTCCTTGGGTCTCCGGAGCACAGTAATAAGTAGGACATGTATCCGCGAGCTCATCAACTGAAAAATATATCCAGTCAAGATTAGAACGAGCACATCTCCTCTAGCAGTTCCAAATAAATGACAAAGACTATAAAACAGTTATAGCAAATAATACTTGATGAATTTGAAAAGATTGAGACATGAAATGAAATAGAACAACAGTTTAACTAAAGAACCAGAAAAGTAAATACAGTGAATCAGAAGAGCATGGCAATAAAGACTATAAATAGAGATAACTGAACTAGAATAGAGATGATGTGAGTCCAAAAAGTATAACATGAGTCAAATGTGAATATCGTACAAGACACTAATCTAGTGTGTTTTGAAATACCGCTTTTGACATATAAACTACTAGTGGGTAAATAAGGTACATCGCACGTTTGGCAAGCGTACGACGGCTATCTTTCCATATTAGACCAGTGGTGAATACGGCACGTCGTGCTTGGCCTAGCAACGAAGGCTATCTTTCCAGATTAGACCAGTAGTGAATACAGTACGTCGCTCTTGGCCTAGAGGCGACGGCTATCTTTCCAGATTAGACCAGTAGGGTGGTTCCAGTATGATTACAAATGTTTACATGTCTACTCGAGTATTTTTCTGCCCTAACAAGTACAAGTGAATCCATATCCCGACACGTAAATTAAGTAAAAGTCCAGCCAGAACAATGTGATGCCTGTAGGTGATTCCAGTAGGGTGATTCCAATAAGTGATTCCAGAAATAGAGGCCAGACAAGTAATGTATGTGTGCCACATACAATGGATCCAAAAATACAATCCATGTTGTGTCAAAGAATCAAATAGAACTATACTAGAAGCTGAATCATAATGATCGTCAAATAAATGAAAACTATCAGAGAATGTACTCGCCTCAAATTTGGTTGGAGTCGACGTGCACGACACGAACGTGTCGATTCATAATATGTACGATACTATGCTCCACAAGATGGTCCCAACGATGTCACAAACGGTTCCATTGAGTCCAGAATAGTCTAAATAGCCTAGTTTAATATATAGAAGCCCAAACTCAGAGTCTGGCACGATATTTGAATCAAAAAATAGGAACGACTATATTAGTCGCGACTTATGATTTTTAGGGAACAAGCGTAACTAAAACGTTTAACTATTTGAAAAAATTTATATATATATATATATATATATATATATATATATATATATATATATATATATATATATATATATAAAAAAAAAAAAAATATATATATATATATATATATATATATATATCAAAATTAGGAAATCCTTCTAGTACTAAAATTCCCAATTTGTCAAATATGATTTTAGGCTAAAACTTGATAACAATAATTTAAAAAAATATTATTATATCTATATAATGATCAATCAAATAATACCATTAATAACCATAATCCTAATAATGGTAATAATAACAATACAACGTATGTATATACATATTATGCACAACACTTAATATTTAGTATATAGAAAATGCGTACATAAATTTATATATATATAAAAAGAAATATGTAAACTCATATATAAAACTTATGCACCCTTTAAAAACCATTTATATCTACATATAATAAACACTTAAAAATACATTTTAGAATAAAAATATATATTGTTATGGACATGTAAAAATACTTGCTTGTATTTAATAATAGATGTAAAAATGTATGGATTTTGCATATACTCGTAAGTTACAAATATGAAGCTCACCACAGTTGCCTATATATGATTGAACAAAATAAAACTCGTAGCTATACACACTGACACATATATACATATATATATAAGAGTCTATATCTATATATTGTTAAGTATATATATATATATAACCCACACACAGCCACCATACTGTAGACATACATAAAGAGGGTTACTTTGGTAATTCACCTGTATACATATGAGGTTCTGTTGTCAGGTTCACCAACGCTTGCGATACAACAGTGGGGCAGGCTACGCGACTTCGGTCACCTACCGGACACCGTAGTCGGATCTGCCCGCATCTGAGCGTCGATTTCCGGCGATGTCGAGGCGTGCACATCTCCAATGGGTCAGCCATGTCGGGAGCACGATGACTTGGAGGTCAATGATGATTGTTTTCGATGGAGAAGTAATGACAGAAGGCGACATGGTCTGGTCTCAATGGGGTGGTGTATCGTTGCACAAGCTGACGTCGGAAGGCTGCACTCTGGTCGAGGCTTTCGGCCATGCGGGGCTTCGCCAATTACCCTGGCAATAATGGAGGTATAAGCGACAGTGCTAGTACTAGGAAATTACGACTGCTCGTACGAAAGTTTCGACCTCGTGACAGAGGCTGGTAACTTGGATGGGTGGAAGCATGGTGCGAGGCATTGAAATATTGGTGAGTTCTGAAGTACGGCGTGGTGGTATCGTTGTGGTCGCGGGGTTCAGGCGATGGCTGCACGGAGATGCACGGTCGAGGCCTAGCACGGTGGCGCCTGGGTTGCACGAAGAGCGGTCGGGGTATGACGACGTCAAGGCTGAAGGAGTCGAGGGTTGCTCGCCGATGGATGGGTCGGGGTGGAAGAGATCATGATAGTATACACTAAGGTGGTGAAGAAGATGAGGAAGAAGATGATGGTGTTGGTGTTGCGACCTTCATAGGGTTGACCACGGGAGTGGTGGATGGCCGGAGTAAGGCGCGGGTGTGGAAAGACGACGAAGGAGAGAAAGGACGAGGAGGGGACACTTGTGTGGCCATGGTCTGGTTTTGGAGGAGGTGGTGTTGAATCTAAAGAGAAAAAAGAGAAGGGGGCCTTAGCATGCGGCTAGGGTTGATGATTTCCCCCTATGTGCTGCTACAACAGCATATTTGTAGGCCAAGGGTTTTGGGCTTGGGTTGAGCACACGGGAAAGAATGGGTTAGGCTGACTTAGGATTTTTTTTGTAGGAAAATGGAAAGAAAATTATTTGGTTTGTTTATTAAGGTGCTACTATAACACTTGGCCCTATCAGATATTGAATGGATATAGAGTCCAAGATTTATTATAATTATTAGGCACAAGATTTGTAACCATTAAGGCCCAAGAGATAGCATCTAATATTACTATTATTATTATCAGAAACATGACTTATACCAAACTAATTAATGTAAATCACATAATTTGAAGATTTAATAATATACTAGATTAGAACAATTAGATGCTAATTAAGGGTAATAGTTAGGGAGATTTCATGCTTCATTGTTGCATTGGTTTATGATCCAATACAAGAAACAATGAAGGATATGACAAAGTGAACATCGGTTTGGGTAGTTTGGTCAGACTGGGTTTGGTTGGACTTGGTGCGATCATGACTACAATTTAGATGAACTATGATCATTGATGAAATAATAGCATACGGGAGCTCAATTGAATGGCACACAAGTGGCATGTGTATAGTAGGCTCAAAATAGGTCAAAATCATATATTGGGTCGATTAGGTTGGATCGATGTTGAGCCCCAAAATCAAGTTGGAAGTCTGGTCAAGTTTTACGGTAGAAGGTCAAATGGTCTAAATTGATCAGAAAGAAGTGTGATACAAAAAGAATACAAGGGATTAAGTTTGAGTGGGACAGCATATACCAAAATGAACATAATATCGTCTACTATAAAACTCATAAAGAAAGTTTTGAGAGATTGACATCTCTGACGCTCCAAAAATCAAAGTCACAGAAAAATACATTTAATAATAAAAACTAATTATATTTATTGAAAATAATTCATATATTTTTTTACAAGAATCCTAAAAATCCAGGAGGCTTACATCCTACCCACCTTACAAAAATTTCATCCTCGAAATTTAAAATCATCTAATAGGTCAAGCTATAATATGTACCTGCTAAGGCTATCATACTCAACCTGCTACCCTTGTGGTTACCTCTTTTGTTTCTCGACGTCCTTACAATTATTTTGATTTAGGTTCAAAAAAGGTCTTATAAACTATGTCGTTTTCCATTTAGAATTTTTCATACCAATATTGAACCTTTATGTCTACCCTAAAATATAGGTCTTTTTTGGGATATGTATATAAGTCAACAATGCATGGTCATCAACCATATTTTTTCATCGCGGTTGTAATAGTTGGGTTCCTTGTCCTATCATAAGTATCCTTATTCTATCAACCGCTAGCTATTTGTATTAGTTGCCTTCAATCCTTCTGTACAGCTTCTTCTTGATATTATACATTCAACATCTATCATTAGGGTCTAATCAGCCTAGTCGCCAAATCTTACATATGCTATATCCTCATGATTGCAAATGTATTTTTCCAATTTGTCATTTGTATCTAAAATAATCATTGTCTCACTATTTTATCATAAGTACTATTATCTACATTATAATCCGTCAATTTCTTTCTTGCAGTCACTCTCAATACTCTATCCCATATCACGAGTCACTAATGCCTATCCTAGAAACGTAACCCAATTAACTTATAAGAAAATTTACCAGTTCTGGACTACCCAAACATTTTAGTCACACCAACAACATAACCTAGTTATACTATGTAACATAACTGGGTCGAGCAATCCATATCAATATTCAAACAAGTTTGTAATACCCGTAGTTCGTATTACGTATTTTGTATACGTATACGGAATCCCGACTTGTAGTTAGACTTTTCATGCTTGTCTTGATCCTGGTTTAGTGGCTTGATTGGTTTATCTTGGTTCGGTTCGGTTTGTTTGGGCTTGGTTCGGTTTTGTTGTGAACCCACCCCACCTACCACCACCTTCATTTATATCCCACCAAACATTTTTCTCTCCTCATTCACTCTTCTTCTTCCTCCATTAATTCTCTCCACCTACCAGGAAGGTGTAGGCAAGTGCATCTTGCTTCATGGAGGAAGTCCATTTTTATTGTTCTATTGTCTTTCTCATGTGTTTCTAACCTACTTTAGTACTTAGCATTTTTTTATTTCTATGATTAATTTCTTATAAATCTAGCCTTGTGGTATTTTCGATTTTCAGGAGTTTTGATCTATCAAACTTGCATATTTTTGCTAGTTGATGGTTCCATGGTGTAGAGAATTCCATTTTGTCCAAATTTGACCTACGGGAGTCTGGATTTGGGTTCTTATTGTTGTTTGGTGGAGCATGGAGGCCATGGTATTTTCCGTGGACATGTTCTCCGTGGGAGCCATTAATTGCACTTTGGCCGCATGTAACATTGAGTTGCTGAGCCGCATGAGCATTAATTAATAGTCTTGGCCGTATGGGCCTTTGGCCATTAGCATTAAATGTTGCCAAGTGAGCCGCATGGCCTTAGGCATTAGCATTAATAATTGTATGCTTTTAGCAGTTACTTGCATGGAACACAATGCCAGCCGCATATGGCCAATACAATGTTGGCCGCATAAGCCATTAACATTTTCTAGCCGCATAGGTCTTTAAATAATTGTCAGGCCATTACTTAGCCGCATATGGCATCAATGCTCAAGTGAGCCGCATAGGCCAATGGCCAATCTGTTAGCTGGCTGCATGGCCTTTGCAAAGTGTGCTTGCATGCATTTAGCAATTAAAGTGTGCTTGCATGTATTTAGCAATTAAAGAGTGCTTGCATGCATATGCATTAGTAGGCCAATACATGCATTAATTATTAACCTTGCATGCATTTTAGCCTTGCAAGCTTATATATTATGGCCGTGTACTGATAGCTTGGCCGCATGAATACTATTCCTAGCTTGGCCGCATGAAATTCTTTAGCTGGCCAATGCATTAGTAATAACTTTGTATGCATTAGTAATAAATTTGCATGCATTAGTAATTAATTAGCATTTAATGCATGCATCAGCATGTGCTTATATGCTTATAGCCATTAATTGCATGAATTAGCCATTAAAGTGCATGTATTAGCTTGCATTAATGCATGCTTACATATAAGTTTGCATTCATTTGCAATTCCTTAACAATATTACTTGGCCGCATGAAACAATGTAGACCGCATGGATTTAAATATAGCTTGGCTGCATGAAACAATGTTGGCCGCATGGATTTAAATATAGCTGACCGCATACATTTTTCTTACATAAGCCTTTTGCTTGCATGGCCCTTTGCATGCTTAATTATTTATTTAAGCTAGCATTGCTAGCCTGGCCCTTTGCGTTGCTAGCATGCTTAAATATTTAGCATGGCCGCATAGGCTTGCATGCCTTAACAATATTACTTGGCCGCATGGCCTCAAATAATTGCCTTGGCACTTGCTGGCCGCATATGGCCCAATAATTTGCTGAGCCGCATAAGCTCCAATGCAATAGCTTTATTGCATGGCCATTAGCAATTGCTTGCTTGCATGGCCGCATGCATTTGTATTAGCATGAATTGCTTGCTTGCATTTGCATAAAATTTCTTAGCAATATTTGTTGACCGCATATGGCTCACTGTATTTATTGGCCGCATGGCCTTAGCAATAATTGTAGACGTATGTACATTTATGTGCTTGGCCACATGCACATTTATGTGCTTGGCCGCATGCACATTTATGTGCTTACCATATAAAAATTTTCCTGAGCCGTATGAGTTCCCCCACAGTCCTTGCCCCTGCTAATATTTAATTACTATATGTATGCTTGTGCCACATTAATATTGATATGTTCCATGACACGATGGTGACCCATTGTGGTGCACTTTTGACAATGACATGACATGATAGTGACCCGCCGTTGTGCACTCCTGACAAATAAACTTGACATGATAAACTTGGCATGATAAACTTGGCATGATAAACTGACATGATAATTCTTGATAGTGGCCCGCCGTGGCGCACTCTTGACAAGTAAACCTGACATAATATATCTCGATATGATGTTGCGACGGACAGCTTGACATGACAAGAATAAATGACCTGGACACCGTGGACGATTGTGCTTGTACAAATGAACCCATCTTGTCTTGCATCATGTCTAGAACAGGGACCCCTGAGTACCAAGGTCAGGGGTACCTACTGAATTGACTAAGGCTAATAACTAGGATAATCCAGTAGTCATGAAGAGATTTTCCAGCTACAGGCAATCCCGTTATCTGGGCGCCACACTTGGGATCTGTAGCCTGTCGTCGAGTAGGACACATTTCCAGCACACTGTCATGTGTTGCACCCTTATTGTACTAATATTCGACCTGGGTAACCTGGATGGTCTGCAAGGCTTGTGGCTGTGGAACAATCTCACTGCATCTTGCTAGTAACTAGGCCTGTGATAACCCTAGTTAGTTAAAGTATCAAGCCGTATTTATTGCTTGGCCGTGATTGTTGGATGAGGAATAATCAGTCTAGTCTTGTCTTGATCTTGTATAAGATTGTTACATGTCCTGATTTCTTATATTATCTGGCCGATAAATGGTAGGAGAAACCAAGTTCTGTTCAGACGAAGGGTTACAACCCCGGTCCTTGTTTGGTTTTCGGGTTGTAACCTGGCTATCTGAATAGTCCCATGGTTATCTCATCGTATATCACCTGTCATGCTTTTTCTTAATTACTGTCTTTTATTATGTAATTATACTCTTGTGTTAATTGCTGGTTTTAGTTCCTAAGTGAAGCCTCCTTTGTGGCACTTGCTCTTCTGGGATCTGACCCACCTAGTTTTGTATGGCCAGATTTCGGAGCAGCTCCAGGAGATCTACCGACTTTCCAGCCAGATGGTGATCACTAGACAGAATCCTGACAACGAGTGGGTTTATTTTGGCTCTCCCACTCTATTGTAAAATATTCTTTTGAAGCGTTTAGCCGACGAGAATATGTTTAGCTCGTGTACATTTTACTTACTGTCTGCCTACGGACTGTAACATGATTGACAGATCCTAGGGTTGATCATGTATGACTAAACTCTTGCTAGTTCTCACATTTTATAACGACTAGCTTCATGATCAGCTGAATATGTAATGTTTGGGATGCCTTACTATTGTATATTTGGTGATATTACATCTTATAATTTAACATGTTTGCTTGAGATTGAGACACTAGGCTTGTTCATGACCATAGAAGACTGATGGCTTGTAGTTAAACCCTCATATATCTAGACAGCCGTGACCGTATAGTGATGTGTATTCCATTTCATTATACATAGCTGGCTATGTGCGCCCCCGCTCTCCAGTATTCTGGTTCTAGGGCGTGACATGGTTTAAGTGGTGGTCCATGCAGGTCTTGTAAATCAAGATATGTGAGGGTTTACCAAATAGATGTCTCAATCAGTACTCGTCCTTGATCTCTGCCCGAATCTTCTAATCCCTGAATTCTTGACCTGATCGTATGCTTGTATCTTTGATCTGTCTTAATCCTTCCTTATTATTCTCCATGTCGTCTTCTTCAGCGATATTGTTCCTGGACCTGCCGATCAGCAAGACAGAGCACCTCCCATGGACCAGCAGCAACCAGAAGATCAGTATGCCCTGACCCCAGCTCAGATTCAGAACCGGCAGAGAGATTTCTAGTAGGATGTTTTCCTTCTTCCTTCTTCCTTCGACTTCCTTGCTTGCATGAGTGATTGCTTGACTAGTATAGCTTGCCTGTGATTAGTGTAGCTTGTCCTTGCACCTCTAGCCTCTTGATTAAATTTCTAGGACAGAATTCTTTTAAGGTGGGTAGAGTTGTAATCCCGTGGTTCGTATTACATATTTTTTATACGTATACGGAATCCCGACTTGTAGTTAGACTTGTCATGCTTGTCTTGATCCTGGTTTAGTGGCTTGATTGGTTTATCTTGGTTCGGTTCGGTATGTTTAGGCTTGGTTCGGTTTTGTTGTGAACCTACCCCACCTACCACCACCTTCATTTATATCACACCAAATATTTCTCTCTCCTTATTCACTCTTCTTCTTCCATTAATTCTCTCCACCTACCAGGAAGGTGTAGTCAAGTGCATCTTGCTTCATGGAGGAAGTCCATTTTTATTGTTCTATTATCTTCCTCATGTGTTTCTAATCCACTTGAGTACTTAGCATTTTTCATTTCTATGGTTAATTTCTTATAAATCTAGCCTTGTAGTATTTTCGGTTTTCAGGAGTTTTGATCTATCAAACTTGTATATTTTTGCTAGTTGATGGTTCCATGGTGTAGAGAATTCCATTTTGCCCAAATTTGACCTACGAGAGTCTGGATTTGGGTTCCTATTGTTACTTGGAGGAGCATGGAGGCTATGGTATTTTCCGTAGACATGTTCTCTGTGGGAGCTATTAATTATACTTTGACCGTATGCAACATTGAGTTGTTGAGCCGCACGAGCATTAATTAATAGCCTTGGCCGCATGGGCCTTTGGCCATTAGCATTAAATGTTGCCAAGTGAGCTGCATGGCCTTAGGCATTAGCATTAATAATTGCATGTTTTTAGCAGTTGCTTGCATGGAATACAATGCCAGCCACATATAGCCAATACAATGTTGGTCGCATGAGCCATTAACATTTCCTAGCTGCATAGGCCATTAAATAATTGCCAGGCCATTACTTAGCCGCATATGGCATCACTGCTCAAGTGAGCCGCATAGGCCAATGGCCAATCTGTTAGATGGCCGCATGACCTTTGTAAAGTGTGCTTGCATGCATTTAGCAAATAAAGTGTGCCTGCATGCATTTAGCAATTAAAGTGTGCTTGCATGCATTTAGCAATTAAAGAGTGCTTGCATGCATACGCATTAGTTGGCCATTGCATGCATTAATTATTAACCTTGCATGCATTTTAGCCTTGCAAGCTTATATATTATGGTCGTGTACTGATAGCTTGGCCGCATGAATACTATTCCTAGCTTGGTCGCATGAAATTCTTTAGCTGACCAATGCATTAGTAATAAATTTGCATGCATTAGTAATAAATTTGCGTGCATTAGTAATTAATTAGCATTTAATGCATGCATCAGCATGTGCTTACATGCTTATAGCCATTAATTGCATAAATTAGCCATTAAAGTGCATGTATTAGCTTGCATTAATGCATGCTTACATATTAGTTTGCATGCATTTGCAATTCCTTAACAATATTACTTGGTCGCATAAAACAATATTGGCCGCATGGATTTAAATATAGCTTGGCCGCATGAAACAATGTTGGCCGCATGGATTTAAATATAGCTGGCCGCATGCATTTTTCTTACATAAGTCTTTTGCTTGCATGGCCCTTTGCAAGCTTAATTATTTATTTAAGCTAGCATTGCTAGCCTGGCCCTTTGCATTGCTAGCATGCATAAATATTTAGCATGACCGCATAGGCTTGCATGCCTTAACAATATTACTTGGCCGTATGGCCTCAAATAATTGCCTTGGCACTTGCTGGCCGCATAAGGCCCAATAATTTGCTGAGCTGCATAAGCTCCAATGCAATAGCTTTATTGCATGGCCATTAGCAATTGCTTGCTTGCATGGCCGCATGCATTTGCATTAGCATGAATTGCTTGCATGCATTTGCATGTAATTCCTTAGCAATATTTGTTGGCCGTATATGGCTCATTGCATTTATTGGCCGTATGGCCTTAGCAATAATTGTAGCCGTATGTACATTTATGTGCTTGGCCGCATGCACATTTATGTACTTGCCACATGAAAATTTTCCTGAGCCGTATGAGTTCCCCCACAGTCCTTGCCCCTTCTAATATTTAATTACTACATGTATGCTTGTGCCACATTAATATTGATATGTTTCATGACACGATGGTGACCCATTGTTGTGTACTTTTGACAATGACATGACATGATAGTGACCCGCCGTGGTGCACTCCTGACAAATAAACTTGACATGATAAACTTGGCATGATAAACTGACATGATAATTCTTGGTAGTGGCCCGCCGTGGCGTACTCTCGACAAGTAAACCTGACATGATATATCTCGATATGCTGTTGCGACGGCCAGCTTTACATGACAAGAATAAATGACCTGGACGGGACGATTGTGCTCGTACAAATGAACCCATCTTGTCTTGCATCATATATAGGACAGGGATCCCTGAGTATCACGGTCAGGGGTACCTACTGAATTGACTAAGGCTAATAACTAGAATAATCCAGTAGTCATGAAGAGATTTTCGAGCTACAGGCAATCCCATTATCTGGGCGTCCCACTTGGGATCTGTAGCCTGCCGTCGAGTAGGGCACATTTACAGCACACTGTCATGTGTTGCACCCTTATTGTACTAATATTCGACCTGGGTAACCTGGATGGTCTGCAAGGCTTGTGGCTGTGGAACAATCTCACTGCATCTTGCTAGTAACTAGGCATGTGATAACCCTAGTTAGTTAAAGTATCAAGCCGTACTTATTGCTTGGCCGTGATTGTTGGATGAGGAATAATCAGTCTAGTCTTGTCTTGATCCTGTACAAGATTGTTACATGTCCTGATTTCTTATATTATCTTGTCGATAAATGGTGGGAGAAACCAAGTTCCGTTCAGACGAAGGGTTACAACCTCGGTCCTTGTTTGGTTTACGGATTGTAACATGGTTATCTGAATAGTTCCATGGTTATCTCATCGTATCTCACATGTCATGCTTTTTCTTAATTACTGTCTTTTATTATGTAATTATACTCTTGTGCTAATTACTGGTTTTATTTCCTAAATGAAGCCTCTTTTGTGGCACTTGCTCTTCTGGGATCTGACCCAGCTGGTTTTGTATGGCCAGATTTCGGAGCAGCTCCAGAGGATCTACCAACTTTTCAGCCAGATGGTGATCACTAGACGGAATTCTGGCAACGAGTGGGTTTATTTTGGCTCTCCTACTCTATTGTAAAAATATTCTTTTGAGACGTTTAGCCGACGAGCACATGTTTAGCTCGTGTATATTTTACTTACTGTCTGCCTACGGGCTGTAACATGATTGACAGATCCTAGGGTTGATCATGTATGACTAAACTCTTGTTAGTCCTCACATTTTGTAATGACTAGCTTCATGATCAGCTGAATATGTAATGTTTGGGATGCCTTACTATTGTATATTTGGTGATCTTACATCTTGTAATTTTACTTGTTTGCTTGAGATTGAGACACTAGGCTTGTTCATGACCATAGGAGACTGATGTCTTGTAGTTAAACCCTAATATATCTAGACAGTCGTGATCGTATAGTGATGTGTATTCCTTTTCATTATACGTAGATGGCTATGTGCGCCCCCGCTCTCCAGTATTCTGGTTTTGGGACGTGACATGGTTTAAGTGGTGGCCCATGCAGGTCTTGTAAATCAAGATATGTGAGGGTTTACCGAATAGATGTCTCAATCAGCACTCGCCCTTAATCTCTGCCTAAATCTTCTAATCCCTGAATTCTTGACCTGATCGCATGCTTGTATCATTGATCTATCTTGGTCCTTTCTTATTGTTCCCCATGTCTTCTTCTTCAACGGCATTGTTCCTGGACCTGCCGATCAGCAAGGCGGAGCACCTCCCGTGGACCAGCATCAACCAGAAGATCAGTATGCCCTGACCCCAGCTCAGATTCAGAACCGGCAGAGTGGTTTCTAGCAGGATATTTTTCTTCTTCCTTCTTCCTTCGACTTCCTTGCTTGCATGAGTGATTGCTTGACTGCTTGACTAGTATAGCTTGCCTGTGATTAGTATAGCTTGTCCTTGCACCTCTAGCCTCTTGATTAAATTCTGAGGACGGAATTCTTTTAAGGTGGGTAGAGTTGTAATGTCAGTGGTTCGTATTACATATTTTGTATATGTATACGGAATCCCGACTTGTAGTTAGACCTGTCATGCTTGTCCTAATCCTGGTTTAGTGGCTTGATTGGTTTATCTTGGTTCGGTTCGGTTTGTTTGGGCTTGGTTCGGTTTTGTTGTGAACCCACCCCACCTACCACCACCTTCATTTATATCCCACCAAATATTTCTCTCTCCACATTCACTCTTCTTCTTCCTCCATTAATTCTCTCCACCTACTAGGAAGGTGTAGGCAAGTGCATCTTGCTTCATGGAGTAAGTCCATTTTTATTGTTCTATTATCTTCCTCATGTGTTTCTAACCCACTTTAGTACTTAGCATTTTTCATTTCTATGGTTAATTTCTTGTAAATCTAGCCTTGTGGTATTTTCGATTTTCAGGAGTTTTGATCTGTCAAACTTGCATATTTTTGCTAGTTGATGGTTCCATGGTGTAGAGAATTCCATTTTGCCCAAATTTGACCTACGAGAGTCTGGATTTGGGTTCCTATTGTTGCTTGGTGGAGCATGGAGGCCATGGTATTTTTCGTGGACATGTTATCTGTGGGAGCCATTAATTGTACTTTGGCCGCATGCAACATTGAGTTGTTGAGCCGCATGAGTATTAATTAATAGCCTTGGCTGCATGGGCCTTTGGCCATTAGCATTAAATATTGCCAAGTGAGCCGCATGGCCTTAGGCATTAGCATTAATAATTGTATACTTTTAGCAGTTGCTTGCATGGAACACAATGCCAGCCGCATATGACCAATACAATATTGGCCGCATGAGCCATTAACATTTTCTAGCCGCATAGGCCTTTAAATAATTGCCAGGCCATTACTTAGCCGCATATGGCATCACTGCTCAAGTGAGCCGCATAGGCCAATGGCCAATCTGTTAGCTGGCCGCATGGCCTTTGTAAAGTGTGCTTGCATGCATTTAGCAATTAAAGTGTTCTTGCATGCATTTAGCAATTAAAGTGTGCTTGCATGCATTTAGCAATTAAAGAGTGCTTGCATGCATATGCATTAGTTGGCCATTACATGCATTAATTATTAACCTTGCATGCATTTTAGCCTTGCAAGCTTATATATTATGGTCGTGTACTGATAGCTTGGCCGCATGAATACTATTCCTAGCTTGGCCGCATGAAATTCTTTAGCTGGCCAATACATTAGTAATAAATTTGCATGCATTAGTAATAAATTTGCATGCATTAGTAATTAATTAGCATTTAATGCATGCATCAGCATGTGCTTACATGCTTATAGCCATTAATTGCATGAATTAGCGATTAAAGTGCATGTATTAGCTTGCATTAATGCATGCTTACATATTAGTTTGCATGCATTTGTAATTCCTTAACAATATTACTTGGCCACATGAAACAATGTTGGCCGCATGGATTTAAATATAGCTTGGCCTCATGAAACAATGTTGACCGCATGGATTTAAATATAGCTGGCCGCATGCATTTTTCTTACATAAGCCTTTTGCTTGCATGGCCCTTTGCATGCTTAATTATTTATTTAAGCTAGCATTGCTAGCCTGGCCCTTTGCATTGCTAGCATGCTTAAATATTTAGCATGGCCGTATAGGCTTGCATGCCTTAACAATATTACTTGGCCGCATGGCCTCAAATAATTGCCTTGGCACTTGCTGGCCGCATATGGCCCAATAATTTGCTGAGCCGCATAAGCTCCAATGCAATAGCTTTATTGCATGGCCATTAGCAATTGCTTGCTTACATGGCCGTATGCATTTGCATTTGCATTAGCATGAATTGCTTGCATGCATTTGCACGTAATTCCTTAGCAATATTTGTTGGCCGCATATGGCTCACTGCATTTATTGGCCGCATGGCCTTAAAAATAATTGTAGCCGCATGTACATTTATGTGCTTGGCCGCATGCACATTTATGTGCTTGCCACATAAAATTTTTTCTGAGGCGCATGAGTTCCCCCACAGTCATTGCCCCTGCTAATATTTAATTACTACATGTATGCTTGTGCCACATTAATATTGATATGTTCTATGACACGATGGTGATCCGTTGTGGTGCACTTTTGACAATGACATGACATGATAGTGACCCGCCGTGGTGCACTCATGACAAATAAACTTGACATGATAAACTTGGCATGATAAACTGACATGATAATTCTTGATAGTGGCCTGCCGTGGCGCACTCTTGACAAGTAAACCTGACATGATATATCTCGATATGCTGTTACGACGGCCAGCTTGACATGACAAGAATAAATGACCTGGACACCGTGGACGATTGTGCTTGTACAAATGAACCCATCTTGTCTTGCATCATGTCTAGGACAGGGACCCCTGAGTACCACGGTCAGGGGTACCTACTGTATTGACTAAGGCTAATAACTAGAATAATCCAGTAGTCATGAAGAAATTTTTCAGCTACAGGCAATCCCGTTATCTGGACGCCCCACTTGGGATCTGTAGCCTGTCGTCGAGTAGGGCACATTTCCAGCATACTGTCATGTGTTGTACCGTTATTGTACTAATATTCGACCTGGGTAACCAGGATGGTCTGTAAGGCTTGTGGCTGTGGAACAATCTCACTGCATCTTGCTAGTAATTAGGCATGTGATAACCCTAGTTAGTTAAAGTATCAAGCCGTACTTATTGCTTGGCCGTGATTGTTGGATGAGGAATAATCAGTCTAGTCTTGTCTTGATCATGTACAAGATTGTTACATGTCCTTTTTTCTTATATTATCTTGCCAATAAATGGTAGGAGAAACCAAGTTCTGTTCAGACGAAGGGTTACAACCCCCGTCCTTGTTTGGTTTACGGGTTGTAACCTGGTTATCTGAATAGTCCCATGGTTATCTCATCGTATATCACCTGTCATGCTTTTCCTTAATTACTGTCTTTTATTATGTAATTATACTCTTGTGCTAATTGCTGGTTTTAGTTCCTAAGTGAAGCCTCCTTTGTGGCACTTGCTCTTCTGGGATCTGACCCAGCTGGTTTTGTATGGCCAGATTTTGGAGCAGCTCTAGAGGATCTACCGACTTTCCAGCCAGATAGTGATCACTAGACGGAATCCTGGTAATGAGTGGGTTTATTTTGGCTCTCCCACTCTATTGTAAAAATATTCTTTTGAGACGTTTAGCCGACGAGCACATGTTTAGCTCGTGTACATTTTACTTACTGTCTGCCTACGGGCTGTAACATGATTGACAGATCCTAGGGTTTATCATGTATGACTAAACTCTTGCTAGTCCTCACATTTTGTAACAACTAGCTTCATGATCAGCTGAATATGTAATGTTTGGGATGCCTTACTATTGTATATTTGGTGATCTTACATCTTGTAATTTTACTTGTTTGCTTGAGATTGAGACACTAGGCTTGTTCATGACCATAAGAGACTGATGGCTTGTAGTTAAACCCTCATATATCTAGACAACCGTGACCGTATAGTAAAGTGGATTCCATTTTATTATACGTAGCTGACTATGTGCGCTCCCGCTCTCCAGTATTTTGGTTCTGGGACGTGACAAAGTTAAGGGTCAAGTAAGACATGAAAGATTGTTAAAATATTTTCAAGAACTGTATGAGGCCAAACAAGATGCATAGGATATAGTCTAGGTAAAATCCGAGAACCATATTCCTCCGTGATTATGTCACGTGAAGTTACTATCGTGCCAGTGTGCATCTGGCGGCGATTAACTTCCTTGTTCCATAATACGACGGATGGCTGCAGTGCACAGCTGCCACGCCAAATAATATAGGTTCCTGAACTTATCTTGACTAAATACATGAAATATTTCCAAACTAACTTTTTATGAAGTATAAGAGAAGAGGTCAATCAGAATGCATAGGAGGTGATTCAAATAAAATTAGAGAAATAAATGTAACCACGATGTCGTCATCTGAAATCCTGTCTTGCCAGTATTTTTCTGGCTGCAAGACTCTCGATTCTGTAATATAAGGCTAAATATACTTTCTCAAATTTTTCCTAAACCCATCCATAAGGCATTTACAACAGTTGCAGAAAGAGAACGAGTAGAATTACTCAAGAGATTAACAAGGAAGAGTTTAGTCAAATCATAGGAAAGATGAAGCACAAAAGCAGTAATGTCGAGAAAGAATATGACATGAGAGAAATCATGCTGGAGAGTCCTAGAGAACCTATAATCCTAGTTGTGGGTGTATCATCAAATCTTATTTCTTGGTCACAGGCTCGTAGTAGTACATCTATCCTAAGTACCATTACGACTTCGTATATTTTACGAAGACGAGACTTGCATGGGCCACCACAAAAACGTGTCACGACCCACACCCGGTTTAGGGGCACGAGTATGTGGGTACGTCCAACCTACGCCACAGTATCAACGGTAGAACGCTGTATAGGTCGTTTGTAATATCTAACATCTAACATATATGGAATAACCTGTCATCTCTGCACGGAGGAATAATATACCATCTAGAACATCAACTCAAACACAGACATCTAAGGAAGATGATAGCACGAAAAGAAAGAAGGTAAAATGATGAAATAAAGTTCAATGTCATAAGTCAAATACAACAGAGTCTAAAAGTCTATAAATAAGTACATAACCCGAATAATATAACAAGTCTCAAAAAATATCAAGACTGGAGACAGATCCAACAATAGTGATACTATCCAACTAACACCCACCTAGGAAGGCTATGCCACTCTGCCGGGGGTTCAAAGTACAGTAATAAGTAGGACATGTATCCGCAAGCTCGTCAACTGAAAAATATATCCAGTCAGGATTGGAACGAGCAAATCTCCTCTATCAGTTCCAAATAAATGACAAAGACTATAAAGCAGTTATAGCAAGTAATACTTGATGAACTTGAAAAGATTGAGACATGAAATGAAATAGAACAATAGTTTAACTAAAGAACAAGGAAAGTAAATACAGTGAATCAAAAGAGCATGACAATGAAGACTGTAAATAGAGATAACTGAACTAGAATAGAGATGATGTGAGTCCAGACAGTAAAACATGAGTCAAATGTGAATATAGTACAAGATACTAATCCAGTGTGTTTTGAAATAGCGCTTTCGATATGTAAACTACTAGTGGGTAAATACGGCACATCGTACGTTTGGCAAGCGTGCGACGACTATCTTTCCATATTAGACCAGTAGTAAATACAGCACGTCGCATTTGGCCTAGCGACGAAGGCTATCTTTCCAGATTAGACCAGTAGTAAATACAGTACGTCGCTCTTGGCCTAGCGGCGACGGCTATCTTTCCAGATTAGACCAGTAGGGTGGTTTCAGTATGATTAGAAATGTTTACATGTCTACTCGAGTATTTTCCTGCCCCGACAAATACAAGTGAATCTATATCCTGACACGTAAATTAAGTACAAGTCCAGCCAGAACAATGTGATGCCTGTAGGTGATTCCAGTAGAGTGATTCCAATAAGTGATTCCAGAAATAGAGGCCAGACAAGTAATGTATGTGTGTCATATACAATGTATCCAGAAATACAATCCGTATTGTGTCAAAGAATCAAATAAAACTATACTAGAAGCTGAATCATAATGATCATCAAATAAATAAAAACTATCAGAGAATGTACTCGCCTCAAATTTGGTTGGAGTCGACGTACACGACACGAACGTGTCGATACATAATATATACGATACTGTGCTCCACAAGATGGTCCCAACGATGTCACAAACGGTTCCATTGAGTCCAGAATAGTCCAAATAGCCTATTTTGATATATAGAAGCCCAAAATCAGAGTCCCGCATGATATTTGAATCAAAAAATAGGAACGACTATATTAGTCGCGACTTATGATTTTAAGGGAACAAGCGTAACTAAAACGTTTAACTATTTGAAAACATTATATATATATATATATATATTTTATATATATATATATATATATATATATATATATATATATATATATATATATATATATATATATATATATATCAAAATTAGGAAATCCTTCTAGTACTAAAATTCCCAATTTGTCAAATATGATTTTAGGCTAAAACTTGATAACAATAATTTAGAAAATATTATTATATCTATATAATTATCAATCAAATAATACCATTAATAACCATAATCCTAATAATGGTAATAATAACAATACAACGTATGTATATACATATTATGCACATCACTTAATATTTAGTATATAGAAAATGTGTATATAAATTTATATATATAAAAATAAATATGTAAACTCATATATAAAACTTAAGCACCCTTTTAAAACCATTTATATCTGCATATAATAAATACGTAAAAAATATATTTTAGAATAAAAATATATATTGTTATGGACATATAAAAATACTTGCTTGTATTTAATGATAGATGTAAAAATGTATGGATTTCACATATACTCGTAAGTTACAAATAAGAAGCTCGCCATAGTTGCCTATATATGATTGAAAAAAATAAAACTCGTAGCTATACACACTGACACATATATACATATATAACAGTCTATATCTATATACTGTTAAGTATATATATGTATCAATGTATATATATATATATATATATATATATATATATATATATATATATATATATATATATATATATATATATATATATATATATATATATACTGTTAAGTATATATATGTATGAATGTGTATATATATAATGTGTATATATATATATATATATATATATATATATATATATATATATATATATATATATATATATATATATATATATATATATATATATATAAAGAAAATATATATATGTATATATATATATATATAAAGAATATATATATATATATATATATATATATATTCTTTATATATATATATATATACTTAACAGTATATATATATATATACTGGATATATATATATATATATATCTATATACTGTTAAGTATATATATATATATATATATATATATATATATATATAACCCACACACAGCCACTATACTGTGGACGTACATAAAGAGGGTTACGTTGGTAATTTACCTGTATACATATGAGGTTCTGTTGGCTTGTTCACCAACGCTTGCGGTACAACAGAGGGACAGGACACGCGACTTCGGTCCTCCACCGGACACCGTGGCCGGATCTGCCCGTGTGTGAGCGTCGATTTTCGGTGCTGTTGAGGCATGCGCATCTCCAACGGGTCAGCCACGTCGGGAGCGCGACGACTTGGAGGTCAATGATGATGTTTTCGATGTATAAGTAATGACATAAGGCGACATGGTCTGGTCTCAACGAGGTGGTGCATCACTGTACAAGCTGACGTCGGAAGGCTGCAATCTGGTCAAGGCTTCCGGCCATGCGGGGCTTTTGATCACCCTGGCAACAATGGAGGTATAAGCGACAGTGCTGGCACTAGGAAATCGCTACTGCTCGTACGAGAGCTTCGACCTCGTAACGGAGGTTGGTCACTTAGACAGGTGGAAGCATGGTGCGAGGCAGCGAAACATTGGTGAGTGCAGGAGTGCGGCATGGTGGTGTCGTTATGGTCGTGGGGTTCAAAGAGAAATAAAAGTACAGGTTTTGGAGATTGTAGGTAACCAAAGTACAGGTTTTAGACAGTAGACAGGGTCCTAATGGCTATTTTACTTGTAGTCAGGGCACCAGAGCAGTCTGTGTACCCATATATCATACATCCTTATGCATGCAACTGTTGGGTAGGAAGGGAGAGATCAGTTCCTAATAAGGTAGTATTGTGGGTGCAATATCAGAAATAAATGTCGCGGGGATTCACTCGCGTGTGTGTACGCCATAGGGATTCATAGGAACTGGCGTTCCTGTATGGCAATAAAAAAGGATTTGTATCAACGTGTCTAAGAGGATGTTGTATGCAATATAGAAGGAGCAATAGCACAAGGATTTATACCATACGCTGCAAGACAGAGCAACTCATAGATAGAGATATAGGTATAGAGTATAGGGTGTTCTACGATTGCAGGAAACAGGGTAGGTAACTGCAGATTTGTAGTTAGAAAAAATAGGGTGTGCAGATACTTGTACAAGAGCCTAGCTGGTATCAAAGAGTAGTAGGTATTGGTGGGTATCCGATAGGTAAACTACAGCAGTTAAACAAATAGGGAAAACACCCTATGTATAACTAAGATCTACTTGATATGTATGTCCGCAGGGCAGCAAGGCATATGAGAGTATGTTGTTTGTGTGTGTGTTGATTGGAGTTAAGTGTCAAATTGACATGTGTGTGTGTGTGTGTGTCAAGAGACATTGAAGTGTAGAGGAAACTTAGTGAAAATAGAGTAGGATGTAAACCAGGGTATGTACCATTCACTACACCAAAATGTACATTTTGCAACCATGAGTTACAACTGTTATGAAATGTTGCAATGTTGCAACAACTACAAACTGTTGCAAGGAGTTGCAACCGAATAAGCAACTATTTTTTTGCATTGCAAAATAGGTAACATGAATAAACTATTGCAACATATGCTAGATAAAGAAGAAACCAAATGGATGAACAGTAGGATAGTGGGCACGGATTGCAACAGAAGGAGAAAACAAATCTACTAAAGATTTTCATCAACTACTGCTTTAATTGCAACGGAGGGAAAAGAGTGCTCCCTCTAATATTTTCGTCGACGCGCGGGCTTCCCCTCCACTTTTTTGGGTTCTCGAACTGATCACCCATACTTTTTCCAGCTTTCCTTTTCATCTATGCTCAGTCTCACAAAATAAAAAAATCTTTCTCCAAAGAAAGAGAATGGGAAGAGTAAATTCTCTTCTGACCTAAAGAAAGCGACGGAGATTTCTTTTGCTCTCCATGTGCGTTACTTCTCCTCTCCTTGTGCTCACTCTCACATCTCGTTCTACTCGCCTAGGTTAAAAATCTCTTCTACTCGCCTAGGTTGGAAATCTGAAGGTATAATTTTCCTACTTTGGCATTCTACTTTCCAGTCGCTACCTATGTTCTAAAAATTTGAAGATCTGAGCATACTTGTCATAAAAAATCATTTATATTTTTTCTACTTTTTTTGGTTAGTTTCTGCCTAGGGGTTTGTATTTTGGGAATTTTTTTAGTAGTTTGTATATGAAAATTAAAATTTGATGTTATTTTGTTTCTGCTTGAGAGATCAGGGATGGTTTTTTTGCATGAGGTTTATGTTTTATGACTTAAATCTTGTAAGAACGCAAATCCTATGATTTTAATTTTTTTTAAATTTTCTGGGACATGCAAATCTTTGTAGTTTGGGTTTTTGAAAATAAATAAATTTATTGACTGTGTTTTTATGTTTTCTCAACATTTTTTTGCCATTTTTTGTCTATGTTTTATCTGTAAATATTTTATCAACCTACGACATCTGTTTTAGTGTGTTTCAAAATTTATCATTTAATTAGGGAGGGGAAGGTGGTTTCAGGATTCCTACATAGGAAGCACAAGATTAAAATGATCTAATTTATCAGAAAATATAACATTGGTTAAATGCATTTTCTTTGTAAATGCAACATCCAGTTGGGGTTTCTACAAAATTAGGTAATATACTAATTGTTTTAGGAATTTGTTAGAATTGTTTAAAATAATGTTTATTTCATTAGATGTGCTTTATTTTTATTGGATCCTTTAGTCTAAAGGGAGTTTAGGGTTTATATTTTGCACAAAAAAAATTTGCAGATCAAGTTGATTTTAGAGTTGTGTACAATATATATTTGTAATTTTGATGAACTATATATTTTGTTTCCTAGCTTGCGAGCTTCACTATTCATTTCTAGTCATGTTCTTCGGTACTATAATTTATCACTCTGACTCTAATTTATCACTCTGCTTCCTGGGTCCTTGCTATCATTGTTGGTGGTTCCTGAATTTGTTTATTTTATTACTTGTTTATTTATTGGATCCTTTTATATCAAGTAATTTTAGTATAGTTTTACATTTTGCAAAAAAAGTATTTTGTAAATCAAGTCTGGTTTGTGCTATGTACAATATATTTATAAATTTCTGATGAACTATATATTTTGTTTGTTAGCTTGCGAGCTGCACTATTCATTTGTAGCCATGTTCCTGGGTACTCGAATTTGTTTTTGTTCTTATTGTCTATTCATTAATGTAGCATTTCAGATTCGTAGCTGTGTAGATATGGGCTTCTGAATGGATTTGGTCAATCAACATATAATTTGATCTTAATGGTTTATAGATTTTTTTAGTTTAAAGAAAATTTTATTCAATAGCTACATTGTTTTCAATACTTTTAGCTAATTGTAGTAATTATTTATGTTTATGTTCTTTGTTTCTGTGAGGGGGTATAATCTTGAAGAGAAGTTATTTTGACTGCACATAAAACATTTGGAAAGAAGGTTAACTCTTCCATTTGCACTATATACTCTCTTTCGTATTATTTTCTCTATTTCATCAAGTTTGGTACTAAAATTTATGGATATTCTAACACACATAACAATTTGTGAACCAACTGATAGTAAAATGTTATCGCCATGCTTCCTGGCTCCTTGGTATCATCGTTGGTGGTCCCTGAACACGAGGATGGTTCCTTACTAGATCCTATTGGTATCAATTTTGTTTATTTTAATACGTATTTTTCATTGGATCCTTTGGTATCAAGGATATTGAGTTTAGGTTTATATTTTGCCCGAAAAGCAATGCTATTGTACTTGTTATTAGATGTCCATTTTTATCATATATTTTGCTACATTAGATATTAATATTATTGTACTTGTTATTACATATTTAAACTATCACTTGTTATTTCATATTTAAATTGTCACTCTGAGATGAATTAAATTATCTTGTGTAGGTGCATTTGCGGTATTTAGTATAATGTTGTCTGAAATTGATAAAGAGTGGATGAAAGAGTTAGACCGAAAAATATTTCGATACATAGAAGGAATTAATAAGTTTGTGGAGTTTGTTGTGAAAAATGCTAATGGAAATACTTTATTTTCTTGCCCATGTAAGCACTGTGAGAATGGTAAGGGGTTAAAATCACTTGATGATATATCATATCATTTGCTTAGTAAGGGCATTGATCCTTCATATACAGTATGGCATTTTCACAGGGAAAAGTTAGTGGCAGAAAAGGAAAAACCACCTAAGGACATCATCCACGATGTCGATGAGGCTGATCAGCCTAGAATGGAGCAATTGCTCAATGATGCTTTTGAAATTCATCATTGTGAGCTCACTGATCCTTTAGCCGATCCTACAGTAGAAGAGTCACGTGACAATGTTGGGCTATATTATAGGGTTGACATCGGTTCTCAAGTCCCTGGAGGTAAGAAATATGAATCTTTATATGCTAATGGAAGAGAACCTTTGTACCTTTCATGTCCTAAAGGACAGACAACATTATAGGCCATTGTCAAATTGAATAACCTAAAGACACAATATGGTTTTTCAGACAATGGTGTCACTGCACTTTTAGATCTTCTAAAGGAGTTGCTTCCAGAAGGAAACACATTACCTAAAAATACCCTGACATGAAAAAAATGATCAAAGAGCTAGGTATGTATTATATAATCTATGATGCTTGCATAAACAACTGTATTTTATACTGGAAGGATCATGCAAACAAGGTGAGTTGTCCATTTTGCAATGATTCTAGATATAAGACAATATTCAATGATGAAAGGCGAACTACAAAAGTACCTTAGAAGATGTTAAGTCACTTTCCTTTAATTACAAGACTGAAGAGACTTTATAGTATACCATGGATAGCTAATGCAATGACTTGGCATTCTCGAGCAAAGTCC
The DNA here is from genome assembly GCA_029216955.1 of Iris pallida. Taxonomy (NCBI): domain Eukaryota; kingdom Viridiplantae; phylum Streptophyta; class Magnoliopsida; order Asparagales; family Iridaceae; genus Iris; species Iris pallida. Next base: position 8,207,767 of record JANAVB010020396.1, on the reverse strand, counting down.
AACATAAATGTTATGCGCCATCCAGTTGATTCTTCTGCTTGGCGAACAACAAATGATTTTTTGCCATATTTTGCTGTTGAACCACGCAATATTACACTTGGTATGTCAACTGATGGATTTAACCCATATGGCTCACTTAGCAACAATTACAGTTGTTGGCCAGTAATTGTGGTACCGTACAATCTTCCACCTTCTATGTGTATGAAGCGGGAGTTTTCAATGTTGACATTATTGATATCAGGGCCGAAAGCACCTGGTAAAGACATTGATATTTATTTAGAGCCTTTGGTAGATGAATTAAAACAATTATGGCATGAAGGAGTGACAACACACGACTCATTTAGTAAAAGTGAATTCCTAATGAAAGCAAGGTTGTTGTGGGCAATTCATGATTTTCCTGCACTAGGGACTTTATCGGGATGTATAACACACGGCTACTTTGCTTGTCCTACTTGTGGAGAGAGAACCTGCTCTGAGTATTTGCCTTTTAGTAAGAAGATATGTTATATGGTACATCGGAGATTCCTTCCCGCTAAACACAAGTTTAGGTATGATAAAACAAATTTCAATAAAGAAGTAGAGCGTGGTATGGCTCCATGGCCATTAACTGGATTACAAATTGAACAACAGGTTGCTAACATAAACATCAAACATGGTAAAGGAAAATTAGCATCAGTTCGTGGTCGAAAACGCAAAAATAGCATTGACGACGATGATGACGACGATGCCAACGCAGGAGGGGTGCCTTCTGTCAACAGAATATGGTTTAGGAGATCTATCATGTATGATTTGCCGTATTAGAGTTCAAATAGGATCCGACATAATATAGATGTTATGCATGTTGAGAAGAATGTTACTGAGCATCTTATAAATACAATCATGGGTACTAAAGACAAGTCAAAGGATGGCATTAATGCACGTAAGGATTTGGAGGCCCTTGGTTTAAAAAAAGGTGGTTGGTTGAAGATTCTGAAACCAGTAAAAAATCAACACCGAAGGCAACTTTTTCTTTAAGCAAAGATGAGAAAAAATATTTTGTATAGTTTTGAAAAACTTAAAGGTTCCTTCCAAATTATCTTCCAATCTACGCAATAATGTCAACATTAACCCTCCTGAACTAAGAAATTTCAAGTCCCATGATTACCATGTGGTCATGCAAAACTTGCTTCCATTGTTGCTTCATAATGCTTATTCACAACATAAAGATTAGAGGAATGCAATTCATCGGATAAGTCTATTTTTTAATATTCTGTGTGCGAAGGTAATCAATAGGGAACATCTTATAAAAGCAAAAGCCAGTTTGGTAGAAGCAATTTGTGTTTTGGAAAAACATTTTCCACCGTCATTTTTTGTTATTAGTATTCACCGTATGGTGCATCTAGCTAACGAAGCTTTGATTTGTGGTGTGGTCAGATATAGGTGGATGTATCCCTTTGAACAGTAAAGAACTAAAACTGACTTACTTTTTTGGTGTGTTATTTATGAAGTATATCATCATTTATAGTTGTTTAACACCTTATAGGTTAATGAAAACATACAAAGGGTATGTGCATAACAAAAGGTACATTGAAGGTTGTATTACAGAGGGCTATATCTTGCAAGAAGCTAGTCTATATTATATGGAATATATGCCTAATGCAGGTGATGGTACTCATAAACATACTCGAGAAACCTTCTTAGATGAAAATGATGAGTTTGCTGATGAGATACCACTAGATAACGGTAAGGATGTTACTTTAACACAAGTACAGTTTGAACAAGTTCGTCATTGGGTACTAAATAAGTACGATGGATTAGATGAATGGGTAAGTGCAGTATATTTTCCAATGAGAATTAGCCATATTGATCGATTGTTTCATTAATTTAAGTATTTATTTTATGCTTGTAATTTTTGTAGGAAGTATGATTCTTATGTTAAAAGCTTTAATTTTCAAAGGAAGTATCGCAGTTCAAATGAGAAAAGTGTGAAAAGTTTTTTCATATGGTTACGTGATGAGGTATCATGTTATCTTGAATATGGACTTATTATAAATAGATTTGTAGGCATGATGTTGCAACTGATTACACATGTACTCTTTTACAGTTGGTAAAGACCAATGATATTGATTCAACACTTTGGCGACTAGTGCATGGTCCTAAGTTTAAGGCGCATTCATATACAAAATACCAAGTGAATGGCTTTATTTTCTCTCCACGATAGTACGAGGCACGCTTGGTTACACAAGATAGCGGTGTGTCAATGAGGGCAATTACAAAAAATAGGGCAAAGTCCACAGAAAAAAATACAAGGAAGTGGACATTACATATTATGGAGTCATTAAACAAATAATAGAGTTGGATTACATTGACTTCAAGCAAACAGTATTTTACTGTGATTGGGTAAAGGTTGAGGATAAGGCAAACGGTTGCAAAATTGATCCTATTTTAAACTTAATAATGGTTAATTTGACAAAGTTGAAAAGCATAGATAAACTTGAGGACGAGCCTTTCATCTTGTCATCTGAAGCGACCCAAGTGTTCTACTCAAATGATCCTTCAAACTCTGTATGGCCTGCAATCTTGATAGGTTTAACCAATCAACTCTGTATGGCTACATGTTTAGCCTGTTGCAGGTTCCAAGAAGCATATTGCAGGCTGCAGGTTAGTTCTAGGAAGCATGTTGCGGGTTTAGATTTTTCCTGACTTAAGTTTTTGACAATGATATGAAGATGTTAATATAAGTTTCTGACAACTACTTGGGGTCTCGCTGCTGTGTCTGACCTGGGATCCATAATGTTGGTGCATGTACCAGAGATGGGAATTTCATCCATGTTTCTGTGAAGTAGGGGATGTTGTACTCTCGCTTGAGTATGGAAGAATTTAAGTAAAACTTGGAGACAAGGAGTATGGCTTATCCTCTTTCCCTTTAATACTGTAAGAGGTCAGTACTTGAGCTACACCTGGGCTATGATGTCTTCTGTTGCTTGAATATATTTGAGTTATCCAGTAGGGCTTCCTACTTCTGGTGATACTGGGACTTCCTTCTGATGATGACACTGGATATTTGAGCTATCTAATTGGAGGGGAAGCCCGTGCGTCGACAAAAATATTGGAGGGAGAACTATTTTCTTTCGTTGCAATTAAAACAGCAGTAGATGAAAATCTTTAGCAGATTTGTTTTTTCTTCCATCTGTTATAATCCCTGCCCACTATCCTACTATTCATTCATTTGGTTTCTTTCTTTATCTAGCCTATGTGGAATACTACTATTGCTAAGAAGTTGAGTGAAGCCCCAATACTGGACATCACCAACTGACTGAGCCCAAATGGTGTGTAGTCTTCTCCTTTAACACTTTGTGTTCATGTTTTCAATGTGTTTTTCTTTCTATTCTATGCACTTCTTTTTTTGATTTGTTCGTCAAGGTTGGTTCTCTCTTTAACCCACTGTATCATGAACATTAACATTGAATTCCTTTTTTGAATGACATATATCTTTTATGTATCCATCATTTGAATCCGAACATTTGCAAGTAATGAACATGTTCTACCCATTCGATTTTCACATTTCACTTTATCAAATATTAATATGTATTTCACAGGGTTTAACCAATCAATTAGTTCTAGATTAATAGGTTTAACCGGTCAACTCTGTATGGCTACATGTTTAGCCTGTTGCAGGTTCCAAGAAGCATGTTGCAGGCTGCAGGTTAGTTCTAGGAAGCATGTTGCAGGTTTAGATTTTTCCTGACTTAAGTTTCTGACAATGATATGGAGATATTAATTTTCTATGTTGTATAAATATGATAATCTCTTCTTGATCTTGCTTTACGCACTACTACTGCTTGATCTTTTTTTCTACCTTAAGTATGCTACTTTCTAAATGAGTTACCATGCTTGATCTTGCTTTACGCACTACTACTGCTGCTCTGAAGGGCTCTAACCATCACTCGAAAACAAATATAAAAATTTAGATTGAATGCACAACATAAAAAGTGCCTCCCAGTTCTTCCTACAGCCACCTGGGGTCTCGCTGCTGTATCTGACCTGGGATCCATAATGCTGGTGATAAGCAATATAAAGGTGGTTTTGGAAATAATGCAGCTCTGATACAGGCTCTGATACTAAGGTATACAGTTATGTGGCCTATATTTTGGTTCCTTTTTTTTCAATAATGCTTACATTTAATTATGTTTGGTTTCTTTGTATTGTAGCTGAACTCAGGAAAATTTGTAGAATTTGGACCTGGTGCACATACCAGAGATGGGAATTTCATCAATGTTTCTGTGAAATAGGGGATGTTGTACTCTTGCTTGAGTATGGAGGAACTTAAGTAAAACTTGGAGACAAGGAGTATGGCTTATCCTCTTTCCCTTTAACAATGCAAGAGGTCAGTAACTTGAGCTACACCCGGGCTATGATGTCTTCTGTTGCTTGAATATATTTGAGCTATCTAGTGGGGCTTCTTGCTTCTGATGATACTGGGGCTTCCTTCTGCTGATAATACTGTCTAGCTATTTTGATACTGTAAAGTTTTGATGATAAGCAATATGTGGAGCTTGTTTTTGTTAACAATGCTTGCTAATGCTGGTGATGAGCAATATAAAGATGGTTCTGGAAATAATACAGCTCTGATATTGTATCTGATACTAAGGTATGCAGTTATGATAATGGCCTATGTTGGAACACTACTAATGCTAAGAAGTTCAGTGAATCCCAAATACTGGACATCACCAAATGACTGAGCCTATGGTGTGTAGTCTTCCCCTTTAACATTATGCGTTCATGTTTTCAATGTGTTCTTCTGTCTGTTCTATAAGCACTTTTTTTAATGTGTTTTACATTCTATTTTCGATGTGGACAAGGAGTATGGCTTATCCTTCCAGTTCTTCCTACAACTACTTGGGTCTCGCTGTTGTGTCTGACCTAGGATCCATAGTGCTACACTACTTTTTTTTGGTATTGATAGCAAATTCTGAATGGTGTATGAGTTATGCAGGTTTATGTTGTAATTCGTACCCTAACATCATTTATTTAATTGTTCTTGTCAACTAATTTCTTTTGTGATATAATATTTATACATAAAGAGTTGTAACTTAGGGATAATTGTTAGTGTTAATTGTATGTTTTGACTAGTGAAGATGTGTTTATACCAAAGTAATAATTTTTGGACAGTTATTTGCTTCTTTGAAAGTTAATAATGAGTCATTGTGGTTTCCATTAAAAAAAATTGTGTACCAAGAAATTTTGTAACATATCATAAACGATACAAAACTACTACAATAATGAAGTAATTTTAAACGAATGCAACATCTAAAAACAGTTGGTAAATATGTTGCAAACAACAATCATTGCAAATATTTGCCACAATTATAAGTTGTTGCAAATTTAATATCTACAACGTTTTTTAATAGTTGCTATCAATTTCCAGTAACGGTTTATAACTGTTGTTATATAAGTTTGCAACATTTTCTTCATGTTGCTTATGTCAGAAGAGAACGAATGGGATCATCAAAATAGCCAATCCAAATTGCATTAGCAACGATTAATGACCGTTACAAATAATCTGTAACACTACTATTCTCAATGGTTTATAAACGTAACAAATCGTAGTTACAACAGTCAGGAACAGTTGCGAATGGCCAATTTGGGTGTAATGATTGCAGGATTGGTTATAGGCATATAGAGATGAGTAAGGAAGTTAGCAGTATAGATAAAGGAATTGGCAGTATAGAGGAATCATGTGTATTGGGAACCAGTAATTAGTGTGCAAGGAATTAGAAGGTATTAAAAATAGATGGGTAGAGCAGTTAGCAAGCAATGTGTAAGTGTGTCAGTGCTAGGAAGTACATGTGTGCACCCGTACATAGGCATGAGAGTTAGGGAAGTCTTAGCAAGCTTCGAGTGCCAAGAGTTTTGAGTATAGTAATAACGTATGATTCAGGAATTTTGTTCTGTGCATACATTCCCTTCTTGTGTGATGGGTGTTAAGAATGGTCTAGCAGCAACTCTCTGCAATATATAGTAGTGTATGGGCCTGTAGATGTACAAAGATTTTGTACTAATGTGTTAGTGCCATGAGACCCTTGGTGTATGGGTATCCACTCATTAACAAGTAAAGCAGTGGTATAACTCCAATCCATGAGAGTGACAATTCCCTAGGCCTATGTATATCAATCTCAGTATAGCAGACGGCAGGGGATGGTTACAGGTTCCTCTATTTTATAGTACAGATATACCTATGCTGGTATAGGTAGGTGCCTGCCTGGTATACAAATGCATAGGTGTGCAATTGGAGAACAAGTAGGTACAACCATACAAGGACTAAGTGCAGAATAGGAGCTCCTATACAATAGGTAAGGTGAAGTCAGGGGTCTATGAGACAAGGGGTACACACATGATCATAGGTGCAGCAGTCCTTCCCCAGCCAAGCAGTGCAGTATGGCTTAAAGAGTCAGGAAAATCCCAATCTGGGTGTGTGCATGTTGCATAGGGAATGAAGGCAATATGGGAGTGTCTGTTCTACACAGTAGAGTGTCATCATCCTATATATGTTGGTTCATGAGTGAAAGTCATAGGTCATGTGGAGAGGCAGGAACTTAGTAGGAGTGTATCATATATTAAGTTGAGCATTGGAGTATAAATATAGGATTATGTATGCAGGTTTGCAAAATTGGTAAGTGAATGGCCTTAGGTATAGTTAGTAGAGTTAACTCTATCATTACAGGGACATGGGGTTATATGGCATATAGGTGAAATAGGAAGTGTATGAACCTATAAGCCTAATCTAGGATATGTATGAGTCAATCTTTAACTTACAAAACTATTTATTGATTTAGTTAATTCCTAAATATAGGTTCTTTGGACTCCGACTCAGTGCTTGACCCGTATCCGCAGCTCAGGACCTCAGGCAAGTACATATAATGATTGCTTTCATTTCCAGATAGTTTTTCTATTACATATTATACATATGCATCTCCAGTTTTGCTGACACGCTTGTTACACAAGGTTAGTATTATGGATTCCTTACAGCTTATATTTCGTGACTACTATGTTCGTATCTAATGTATTTACATGATTACCGTGTTTGTGGCTTATTTGAACCATGAGTACTAGGCGGGCAGGAAAATATTTTAGTAGACGTGTAAACTACCATTTCCATCCCATGGTCTTTCGTGAAGAATAGCACTCACATACGACACGTGCGGTTGGCCAGATTTATCCATTAGTCGTTTACATGTCAAACACGATATTTCAACACACTTAGATAGGGTTGATTCACTTGTTTTACCTTATTTTTTGTCATCACCTGCCATGTCACCATATTTACATGTATCATTCTAGTTGTTATATATTGTTATAGAGTTTATCTATTTTCTTCCTTGCTAAAGCATGATATTAGTTTTACATGTTAGTTTATTACATATGCTATTTTTATGTTTTGTAATTTCTATAATGTTTTGCATAGCCTGTCATATGTGTACTTGTTCCATTCCTGACTGAAAACTATTTTTTAGATTAGTCGCGGCTACTCTTTGCATTGGATCTTTGGGGAGTTACGGGTGTATTTGAATGCCAAAACCCTAGAAAACTATTAGATAGATGTGTTGATAGTCGTTTACAATATTTGTGAGATATTGTATTTGTCTTCAAATGTAAACTTTGAATATTATAAATGGATTTAATTTTGTGAATGAGCAAATAAAGATATTACTTTATAAGCATTTGTTTATTGTGGGCTAGACAACGTTCTACCGTCGACACTGCGGCGTAGGCTGGACTTGCGCACGCACTCTCATCCCAAAAAGCGGGTGCGGTCGTAACAAAGTCGGTATAATAATGTAGAATGAAGAGTGGTAGACAGCACTACAAAGAGGCTAGGCCTCATGTTACAGTGGTATGACACCACATGAGACATTGCCTCGGCTTCGCAAGACATGTCACGGCGGCATAACACCGCAAGGAAGCAAAAGGCTTCATGCTGGGTAGTTTGGCACTACAAAGAGGCTGGGCCTCATGCTATAGTGGTATGACACCACATGAGGCATTGTCTCGACTTTGGGCCATGTCATTGCTGCATAGCACCGTAAGGAAGCAAAAAACTTTATGTTAAGACTCTTTAAAAGAACTCATCTAGAGTGTATGAATAGAGATGTAGGTCTTCTCTTGAGGAAAACCTTGTAGACACCCAAGATACATACACCGAAACTAGGCTGACACAAGGCCTTTAATGTGCATCCAGAAGCACAATTGATGTTATTATGTGAGTGGAAAGAATTGTAGTTATGGTACAGAATTCAAGACCTAGTCCATTCGTGTATCATGATATTATTTGACCCTTGCGGAAAGATTTAAGGCGTAGCGATATCTGTCCAAATGCCTGATGGACAGTCACTATGGGGAACGCTCAACCCATATATATAGATATGTGGGGGATTGTTGGTATTTTGCCTTGGTGACTAGAAAAATAGTCCCATATTGCTCACACCAAATGAATTGTATCTCTATATAAAACTTTTTTTGTGTTGAGAGATACACATGAGGTATGGAGAGGCACATAGGTGCCATATGGGGGTATTTTCTTGTAGGAAGAAGGCTAACTCCATAAAGAAATATTTATGCTTTTTGTCATGCTCATGGAATTATTTTCTATGGAGCTAAGCCCCTAAGGGGCTTAGTGACTCAGACTCGAACTCAGGCTTAAGGGCACAATAAGACGCTTTGTTGGTGTACTTTGCACTTAGCACGTCAGCATTGATGCATGGCACTTAGTGCGATGTTGTTGCACTCGTGAGCTCGTCTTATGCGCTCGATGCAGGGACGAGGCACATGGGCGGGAGTAGGCACGGGCACAGGTGTAGGTAATGGCGTGGGTGCAAGCGTAGGCGCAGGTGCGGGTGTAGACGCAGACGTAGGCATGGGCGTAGGCACGGGCTAGGCGTGGCCGCGTGCGCTCGTGCTGGGCATGTGATACGATGTTACGCGAATGCCTATACGCCTGCGTGCCTCTATTGTGTGCGCTCTTGTGCATCCGCGCGCATGTACATATATTAGGCGATGGTTGGAAGGTTCGGGCAGTTATGGAAAGATATATAGTCAAATTTTAGATCAGATTTTTGTGGGATTTGAATTTGATTTAGTTAAAAAATTTTATGATTCATTTCTATCTTTTGGCAATCAGTGTATGGCCATGATTAGAATTTAGGTTTCAGTCCAACCCTATAAATACTCTCTTCATACCTTCTTTGACGACTTACTCAAAAATTAGGAGACGAAGAGAGTTGAGAGGCTGCTGCCATTAGAGTCCAAGGAGTTCGGTGAGTTCAGTCAGGAGGTGACAACGAGCATTCTAGATGTTCTCGTTCAAACTTGATGGTTCCTGGGAACAGATCGCAGTAGGATGAATCTTACTTTGAGTAATGGTGATCTTCATCACCCCAGCAGAGTTGCGTCTTCTTCTTCCTCCGTCTTCAAGACAGAGACCTGGGGATCTTATGAGAAGCAATTCTCGAAGTTCCTCATATATAAAGTGTGTAACTATAATTCGTTTTGGAGAATCACTCTGTCCAGTCACGTTCTTCCATCTAAGATCTGTTTCAAAAATAACATACATCAATCATCTTAGCCGATGATGTGGCAAGCTTGATTTATGAATAGAAGAGAACCTTGCTCTTGTATATCCTAGGAGACATGCCTCCTTCCTTGCTATATCATCCTTCGTACGGCGAGTCTGACAACCAGAAGGTGATGTCAAAATTTTCTCGCGAGAAAACGACTACTTCTTTATCAAATTTGCTAAGAATAAAGCACTAACTCACGTCTTACAAGCAGGCTGTGAGACTCGTCTCACAGTATCGGTATTTATATACGGATAAGTATTTTGTAGTATATTTTGTACTTTATTGGTTTTTGGAATACTTTGAAAATTTTCCAAATTATAAAATTTTCTCCTTGACCGGCATACCGACGGTGTACTGGTGTGTACCGACTGTATACCGCCCGAGGGATATTTTCTACTTTTAGATATTTTTATTTCAGATATTTTGATGAATAGTATTTTAGATATTTTCGTGAATAGTGTTTAAATATTTTTGTGAATAGTGATTATACATTCTATTGTCCATTGGATATTTGGTTTTCTTTCAATGAATGAGATTGCTTTAGAATGAGTCGCGGATCGCGATCCAACGGCCACGATTAATTCACCCCTTCTATATATACCCTTTGATAATGCTTCTCGCAAGAGCAGCTAGCCCCATCCCACCGCTAGCCAGATGGTGACATATTGTAATCCTTAGAAATTTAATTTTATATTTTAAATAATAGTTTCTAGATGTTAATACGACTTTAGAACTAATTTTAAATAATGAAGGTAATAAATTGTATTTTAAAATAATTTATTAGCTAATTTTAAATAGATAAAATCTAATATAGTCTTAAGTAGTAAATCCTATTGAATAATTAGACTTAGTCTAATTAAATTAGTTAGCTATTAATTTATCATAATTCGAATCCGAGTTTGAATAAGAAAGAATTACAATAGAATAAGAAGAAAAAAAGAAATTAAATTCAAATAAAATCTTGCTCTTCAAGAAAACGACCCGTAAGCTTCTAAAATGGTAATCAACCCTTAAATTTAGGATCATAATTGAACTATTTTTTGGGAAAAAAATAATTTTATGCAAAAAATTCAAAATAATTCATTTATGGAAGAGAAGAATTTGTATTAAATGAATTTGTTTCTTATAAAAGCTCCTCATTGTTCCTTGAGAACAAAATTCATTATGTTAACTAATTTCTTGCTCCTCACATCTAATCTACGAATTTTGATCAACCCATCCTCCTTCCTCCCCATTTCTCCACTACACCATCGACGGGCGCCGACGATCTCTTCCGCGTCACCGTCGACCCGCTTCAATCGATCCCGGCTGTCCAGTTAGAATTTTCGAAGCCACGCTGCCTCATCAAGCAGCTCCACCATGACAACTTCTTCCCCGACAGTTGTTGACCCTTCCTGAGGTATATTTTGGCTCATCATTGAGCAGCTGTAGCAGTCGAACGTGCTCAAATCTTCTCTCCTTCCTTTCATGTCATCGTGACGAGCACAAGATCGGAGGAGTTTCTAGCTCGATTTTGAGGTGAGAACCCTCTTTCCCTAATCCATATTTTTTATTTCGATTTGAGTACTCAAAATATGGTAAGGTTATCTATGTCCCTGCCAACTTTCATTCCATAATGATAATGTTTTGTAATCCAAATCTAGATCTAAAGAAGGTTTCATAAATTTTGTGATTTCGGTTCTAGCTTTCGACTGTGAAAATCCATCTTTAGGTTAACTTCCCGATCTACTCGTTCAGCTATCTTTTGATCCAGTTGATCCATCATAGACATGATAATATTCTTTATCAATACTAAGCTTCTCATTGAATATGTTGTCAAACAAAATATGAGCCAAAGTCAAGTGCTCGATTATATTTTTAGTGAACAAATTTTGTGGATTTTGCCATAGCAACTCGTGCGTTGATTTTAAAAGATCTAAGCATTAGATTAGTTATATTTTCCTCATTAATACTGGTGTATTACCCTATGTTATTGTAAGTTTTGAATCATAGATTTTTTTGTTTGACGTGTCATTTATGGCCGCGAAGTTGACTGATCGAATTGTCAAATTTTACTTAGTTTTGTGACAGCAACTTTGGACACATTTTTTCGTAGATCCAACTGTTGGATTGATATTTTCTTTTCTTCAGATCAGATTAGGTATAACCTTCTATATTTATGTTAATTTTTAACCTTGATCCAGTCATTTGATATATCGTTTTCGCGCCTAAATTTGGGATTTGTGATAATTTTTGAATTAATTTTCTTGAATTCAAAACAACGTATTGGAATTTTGATTAACGAATATCGAATCTGAATTCACTGCTGGACTCGGGCTAATTTGATTTCATTTTCGAATTTTTGGGCCCGCTTTTGAACATCATTCGATCTTGAAAATGGCAAATTTTCAACTTCTTCAAATTATGTACTATGTTATATAACTTCCATGTAGTTGGCATCTTCTGGATTCAATGGTAACATCTATTTCTACATTTGGACTTGTTTATGGGTAGTTAGTACTTAGTCATATTTTGTATCTGCACGTTCGTGACCGATGCATCAACTTCAACTAATCCTCGGGCAAGTATACCGTACTATATGTTCTCAATACATTATAAATGTTATATTTATTGTTTATATAGTTAGGCCACATATTGTGACATGATCATGACAAGAGATAGAGTATAATTCATATTGTTCATTGTTATTGATATTGACTTGTGTGATATTGAGACAAAAAATATCAAGTAGGTATATGGTAAATCCCTATATTGTTTGTTGTGGATAGCTTTTATATATTTCACATATAGGCGTATTGTACCTTTGTTGTGGATAGCCATTGTGTCGATGAGCCGTATAGCCTTAGCCGACCACATACCGAAAAGGGTATTTCATTCACTTAGATGTTAGTCTTATTTGTTATTTATTACTGTATTTACATGTTCATTCTTGTAGTATATCTTTAGTAGTTATTTTTTTATTACAATTGTTGTATCCTAGTATCTATCTTTCCTTACTGCATTTCTTTTCATATATCTTTTATTTTGTATCATGTAACATTATTGTATAAATGTACTTTTCTCCTCTCCTGAGTGGATATGTTGATATATTAGGTGATGATGATCTCTATCCTACATATTTTGGACCACATGACACTACAAGAAATTAGAGCTTTCCCGACGTTTTATAAACGTCGGGAAAACAACTAACAACGTTGGCATATACTATATCGACGTTTGTCCAACATTTTTTGCAAACGTTCTCGTTGTCGTAGTCGACAATTTTCGACGTTTGCAGAAAACGTCAGCAAAGGTTACGCCGACATTTGCAACGACGTTTACTAAACGTTGGTAATGGTGGAAAATTAGATGGGACATTTCCAACGGTTTAGCACAAACGTCGGGAGAATAAATACTTTCCCAACATTTTACAAAAGCGTTGGTATAGTACAACGTTTATTAAACGTTGCTAATTGTGGAAAATTTGATGACAATTATCCAACGGTTTAGCACAAACGTCGGAAAAAACAGTTTTCCTAACCTTTTGCTAACCGTTGGGATTTGTTTTACTAACTTTTTGAGAAAACGTTGGAAATTGGTAATAATGGATGACAAGTTTCCAACGTTTTAACAAAAACATCGCAATTTAACTTTTTTTTTCAAAACATTGGAATTTGCCTTAATTGATGACAATTTTCCAATATTTTAGCAAACACATCGAAATTTGCACAGATTCAATATACCAAATTTTGTTAATAAAGAACAAAATTTACTTTTTGTATAAATTTTTAAACGTCAATCAAGAGTATATAAATGCATCCACAACCATTAGCAACCAAAAATATTAAGATATATAACATCATTGTAAACAAAATATTTATCTGTCAGAATTATATAACATCATTGTAAACAAAATATTATCTGTCAGAATTCTATCTCTGCTATTCTCCCAAATACTAGTTCATTTAATCCAAAGATTAGGCCATCTTCACGAACGCACAACAGACCCTGTAAAAAAAAGATAACATTTACTAGTAAAATTAGTCATACAAGTCAAAATGAATATTAAAATTATGCATACAAGTCTTCATGTTTTTATAAGACTTACGATAAAACTTGACCTTCCCATCTATAAATTCCTTTTCACCTTCTTCCCAACCATGATGTCCTGGAATAATGAACATAATATGTAGAATGACAATTAAGAGTTAGAATAGAAAACAAAGATGTCTAGATATAAGCAATTACCTGTCACATATATCCTTCTAGTGCTAGTTGAAAAAAAAAAGATCATAAACAAAGTCAAAGTTTTTATGTTTCACACTCATTCTCAATACAAAAAAGGCACAAACATATAATTCTGCCACTACTGTTGCTACTGAAAAAATTGGACTGTACCAACATTTTGCTTTCTCCAAAGTATCACTACCACTTGTTCCCTAACAAATTAAGAGTAACACTTACTCCCTAAAAAGTTTAGATATCTTAATTCCAGTAGCAGCAGTAGCAATTCAAGTCTCCAAGTATATATCATTGTCTCCAAAGTATCAATGTCTCCAAAATATGTTTGAAAACTAACTATGTAATATATTAATAAAAAACCTGGTTATTTCTTAACCCCTCATTTCAATAGAAAGTAAGATATTAAACAAAAACCATTTGTCAATTTGCAAACCCCCTCATTTCAACACATGCACCCTAACAAATTAAGATATATTACACATTGAAGTTGTCCACGTCGATATCACAATGTACTATATCACAAGCAAACCCCTCATTTCAAACAAAAACCAATATATCCGTATCATGTCCATATTCATATTAGAACTAGTTTATATATACTAGAAAGAAAGGTGATCAGGTTACCCAACAAATTTGTTGCCACCCAATACTAGAATCTATTTTATAATGTCAGAGTCAGATTTCTTATTAGAACTAGTTTACAAGACAACCATGGTATTACTAGTTTTCCTTTCACTTTATTTGCAGTAGGTGACAAATTTTGCACATGAATGATTGCAAACTAGCTATGTATTTAGCAAGTGTATGTTGAATTTCCTTTTCCTTTAGGCATTTGTGATTTTCAAGTTTGACAAATTTTGTGGCCATGTATGTTGCACTGATACTTCTCAGGAATGGTATCTAGTTTGTATTCAGATCCAAGATCCTATATGTAGTAGACACAATACTCTCTCGACATTCATGTCGGATGTGGCTCACCCATTTCTATATTCTAAAGGAACCACAAACATTTGAAAGTGATTTGGCATCGTCATGGCGTGTCCAACACAAACACAAATGAGACACGATAAAGTAACATTTCTTTGTAGTGGGTCATTTCTAGAATCTTTTGGAACCCAATTACTATTAAAACATGCTAAAACACTATATATATATATATATATA